>OZ022263.1:15845642-17045642 GCA_963978885.1 Nemotelus pantherinus | reverse complement strand
TGATTGTTTGAAGCTTCGTGTGAAGGACTCTTAAACAATTGATGTTAGTTTATCGTGGCTGTCTTCATGTTTTGTTTTTATTTGTTTGTTCATTTTTCTTCAGCATAATATCTCCTCGTGCTAGTTTTGTGATTCTATTTTGTTTTTTCTGCTGCTACCGCTGACTTGCCCTCTGATGATGAAAATTCTAATATGGGACAATCAAGTCGTGTTTTGCCAATATTCTACACATATCCATATTACTTGGCAATATATTTTTGTATCGGAATCATTTGCCTCTCATGAATCATTTTCTTCCTACGCCACTGACTTTTCGATCATCCATTCGCCATCTTCAATAAGTAGCATCCGGCAGCTGGCCAAACTGTTGTAAATTGATGAGTGGCGCGGGAGGAGAATGGAGGAAAATTTCCCTGGTTTGTTACGAGGAAATCCGGGATAAGGTTCTTGTCTATGATCATAATTCGGGTTTTTTTATGACGATTTCCGATAAAATTTCCATCGAAATTCGAAAAAAAAATCGACAAAGTTCACATAAGAGAGAAAATGATAAATTTTACGAATATTATCATCCTCCATTCTTTTGTTTTTTTTAGCATATTATTTTTATATACCCAATTAATGTGGGCATTCAAGAAACCCAAACAAAGTTAATAAGTGCAGGGTTTATTGTGAATCGATACTGGATCAGCTAGAAAATGACAATTGTAATTGTATGTACGTTGTCTAAGCTGCTCCGTCGCGCTTTCTTGTTTTCGTCAATTTTAATTATGTTTCCTTTAATTTTATATGATTGTGGTACGCAGAGTTTTACAAAAGGAATTGATTTTCGCGTTGTTCATAGGTGCTAGTTTTTTGAGGAAATAATTTTATTTGATTCGAAAGGTGAAAAATGTTGGTGGAACCCGTTATCGTACCCATTGCGAAAGAAAAAAGTATCCACTCAAAATATTTCGATTTCAATCGAATGCAGTGGCTACTATCGAAGTGACGTGTTCAAATTAAGTGAAATGCAGTGTTTCTGTGAAATTCGAAGTTGAGTGGAATGCATAAAAATTCAACAAGATGAAATGGAAACCCGTTTTTTTGTTGCACTGTTTTTTTTTAGTTTTTCATTACCGTCAATGTGATGATCCAAACTAAGTAAAACGTAAAATGTACCCAAACAGGTAATTCATAGCTTTCAGAAATCTTATCCACAAATTTGCAGTTAAATAAAGTAGAAGCTTTAGAGAAATATTCGTCGGCTATCGTTGTAATAAATCTTTAATAGAAAAATTCACTTAAACTAATTTCGAATATAAATTATAAGAAACTTAACTATAGGAAGTACAGACAACTATACATATTATTTTTTTCCTTCGTCTATTGTATGTGTGTGCAAAGGGAAAGATCACATTTCATAATATTCATTCTTATCATTATGATGGTCACTTGTATCATCATAACTGCCATTACCATCGATACTTTTTCTTAAACTTAGATTGATTTCATTCCTTACACGGTCGCCATATTCAAGTTTTAGCTCTATTGCTCAGTACTTCGAAAGAAACGGATAAAGATCATTATCTTTTTTTTTTTAAATTTTGTTTTTGTAAAATACATATAGTAGTCATGAGTAATAACATAGACTTTATTCAGATGCTTGTTGTTTAGATTTAATTTAGATGAGGTATATGCATTAATTTTGTATCTTGCTTGTAACATTATTTAATTTCTTTGATAAATTCAACATAAAGACTTTTTTATTCATTCCATCATTTTCATCATTCTATTCAACCGAAACAAAATCGTTGAAGTTAATATGAGGCTTGAAATTAGAGACTCGTTTATCGATTCGTTGCAATACTGATGTTTTGACGAAAATGCAAAATTGATACCGTTAAATAGTAGAAATATGGTATATGTAAAGTGTTGAATGAATTAATATTACATTTAAAATTTGACTTTACAAAATCTACAGTATTTGTATTTGCAAAATATTCTATAATATTCGTTTTATTTAAAACCTTAACGTAGTTAAATATCTACACACTGCAATTTTACTTGTTCGAGGGTAGATTTACAGTATATTATTTGTGTTTATAATAATTATTCATTTATTGAGTTTTTGAATCTTATTATATTTCTTGCTATTTATTGTATATAATATCTTTACATGCGTCTAGAATATGTTTCGATAAAATGTTATTGAATTTATCTAATAATTTATAAATATGTATGTGTGTATATATTTAAATGGTTCTATTAAATAAAACGCTTTAAAATTTTGTAATCTTAATAAAAATTTCTTTCTAAATAGACGTTATCAGCATAAGCAACGTCTTTCTCTGTTTCGTTTCGTTTCATTTCATTTGTTTTCATTCCTAAAATAGCGTTATTCATTTCGAATTTCCCGAAAGTTGAGCTACGATCTATCATAAACGTGTAATGTGCAAACATTATGCGGTTTGTCGTAGTTTCAAGTATTGAGGAAATTAACTACACAGCCTACAATGGAATACACTCTTTCGATGTCTTGACCATTTTTCCAACAACGAACTTTTGCTGATAATGCATTTTTTTTTAAATATTGAATTATTATAGATTTGTATTCGTTTCTCATAAACATTTTGATTTCGATTCGAAGAGGTATTTGGGATCTGATCCAAGATTAATATTGGACGATTAACGTGCGTGTATAAGTACACTTTTACTCTGGTTTACAGTTGGTTCTTGTTATGATATTGAGAGATTTTAGACAAATAGAAAGCCCTAAACGAAAATATGGGTATAACTCGACAGTAGGTTTAGTTTATTTTTGAAATTTGCCAGCGTTTGTGAGGTCTTCGAAACCTTGCCAAATGATGGATAATGGCGGCGTTTTTCAAACCATTAGCACATCACCATCATTAGTACTGTGATATTCCCGAAGACAGTAATTCGTCGTGCTCAAGATTCTGTTCAAGGATGGAAAACCAGAAGTCTTAAGTATGAAAAAGTGCCCTCGCTGCCACTCAATGTAGTAATGACAAAACGGCAGAATATAAGATGCTGCAGTTGGAAAAAAATATTACAAAATTATTTATTTGTTGTCTGAGACACAAAAATTAAAGAATTTACATTTTTATTCTCTGGGACACAAAAATTAAAGAATTTACTTTTCAAACGCCATCGAAATATCTCTTTATCGGTCTCTACTCATCATGTATTGAATCTTGATAGTATGTCAACTTGCTTTTAATTAAGTCGACTGTCGTACTTAAGACGAACGGAATGTCAATAGTTTAGTACACAATCCGGATTCAAACCGGGATTGAGATTGAAACAGTGGAATCAGAACCTTTAAACAAACCAAAATTAGGACTGCGTGTTAAAAAGTGATTTTTTACAACTACTGTGTCCCAGAGATTAGCAAAGTAAAAACTGCAACTGCAAATAACTAATTTAATGGTACTTTTTCGAACTGTAACAGCTTATATGATGTCACATTGACAATGTCATAGTTATGGAGGACACTTTTTCTTCCTGAAGTACGTCCTTGAGGATGTTAGATTTCGGTCATCAGGACAGTCGCCGTACTAATAATGGTAGTGTCTCAATAACTTAAAATTGGTAGAAATCCTACTTCATAATTAATTTTCATTATATATCTATAGCATCAGATTGAAGATTCTGAGAAAAGATTGTAAGAGAGTAAAATAAATAAGCGAAAACAGGTTAAAATGTTGAAGTGCTTGATCCACTGGAGGGATTTTCAAAAATCAAACCTGAAAAAAGCACGTTTAAAAGATAGTAATTATAGAGAAGACTCATGATTGTTTTTCGATATTAACGTTAGTAGCGGATATAATGTATTTGTGTAAATGCGTCTTTAAGGCTGGATTTGTTTTGTTGTTTGTATTTTTGTATCTTTGCTTGTAGTTACATGACATTATGAATACTTTCATAAAGATAGCTTCGATTTATGGATGGTATTTCCATTGAAAATATAATTTTCTACAAGCAGATTTTTTGATTAACTTGAAAAACTTGGTGCATTTAATGGTGGAAAACGAAATTTTAAATATATTTGAAATTACTATCTCGTATATTTTCAATGTATTAAATCGTTTCGCTTATATTTTGTTGAGAGAATTTATGAATTTACATTTGAATAAGTGGGTTCTCTATGTAATAAAGTGGCGTTGGGAATTTTGTCGCTTTGCTTTAAATATTTATACAGATTTTTATATAATTCTATTTTACTCTCTATTGTCTCTAAAATTCGATTTCATCTGAACGTTTGCTTTATATATTTTTAATTTTATCTTGTTTTGAAAACGGCAGTATATTTCTGGTTATAAATGATTTTTGTTTTAAACCACTGCTATTTGTTTGTAAATGTTCCGGTGATTTATTCTAAAGTGCTCGGCTGGGATTTTTAATATTTTTCTTGTAAAATTATTTAAGATGCATTCTTTGTACTATTTTTGTGGTCTGCATTTTTTTTTTTAAATTTCACTAATCCACAATTGTTTCATTGATTTTTCTTGTATTTTCGGCTAGAGATTTTCATGACAATGGATTAAAAAAAAAAATTAAGAGAGTGCCAGGTTGTTCGTATTACAATCTATTCCTGCATTCCACTTAGAAATACGTTTTAAAATGTATGTATAAGATATTCGAACTAGATTAAATTTATTGTATATGTAATTATCTTAGCAACACTTTTGTATCGAAAGTTTCATTTAAAATTACATTTTGAGGTCCAAATGTTGTTCCGAAATTATTTCAGATTTAATAATTCGTTTCTTAAAAATCGCATCGATAAAAATTATAATGACAATGTTAACATTAATTAGGTGCGAAAATTTTTTGGTTAAACATTTTCATTTTCAATTTTTTTTTTAATTGTTTACTTGTGTTTTTGGGCAACATTGTCTTGGGTTTTAATTGGTAAATTGTTTCAATTTATGAAATTATATACTCTTACAGGATTCAATCAACAAATGAACGTTTTAAATAGCCATTAAATTTTAGATAGCTTAGAAACATCTCACATAAATGCGAAGATAAAAAGATATTCAAGAAAAGTTTACAAAGTTCCCTACAAATATCACAATTTCTTTAAAAAAATAAAACACTTTCATCTAATCTGGACTTATAATTTCTCGTTTCTCGGATAATGCCAAATATCTTTAAACAGGTAGAAAAAGATTTTAATGAAATCACAACTAAAATCAGAATATTCCAAAACCGTTTCTAATTTGAGTTTGTCTTTGCTTCATTTACTGATATCATTCGTATCCAAATACAATGCTTTCAATCACAGACCGTTCCAATCTTATTAGCGTCTACACTCTTACTCCGAGTCCTTAAGGCTTAACACACTTAACAGGGCTATATAAAAAAAATTCTTGTAAAATCACATTCGAAAAAACAAACGACAAACACGTTTGAGGTTATGATAAAATGCTAAAAGGTTAAAAAAGTTATATATTCATTTGTTTAAAGTAAACAGCGTCCATTTCAATTAAATTCACATCACATATTCCGAACAGTCCCAATTGTTTCATTTTTAAATTCATATCAAAGCCTACACTTTTATCTAAACTTTTGCTTCCTTGACAGATTTTGCAAGAAAGATATTAATAACTTATGCAAAAAAGAATTAAACAAGAGCTGCATGGAAATTTTGAATATGGCTCATTTTTTGCCATAATTTTCAGAAAAAGAATTATGCAATTGTTATAGGAATATATTTGAACAATACAGACTATCCAACAAAAATAACGTTAATTGAAGTGATTCAATCAAATATCGTGTGGAAATTATGTTATACCTTCTTACTGTGATTTCGAATTTCATGTGCTATGGCCCTTCCATTTTGATAAAAGCGTGCAAATACTTGGCAGGGAAATATGTACTCTGCTCATTGCAATATCGATGAGCGAAACCAAGCTGATCATACGAGGGTTGCTCCAAAAGTAATGATCATCAATGTAAACCAAGGTGATTAAACATAAAATTTTTTTTATTTTTCAACATAGCCTCCTAACAAGCTAATACATTTAGTCCATATTTTTTCCAAACCCAAGATACCCTCAGAAAAAAATTGTCTCTACTTTCCCAAAACGAACCAACAGCGGCCATCACTTCGCTATCATCTTCAAATTTCTTGCCCCGAAGGTGTTCCTTGAGCCGAGGATAGATGTAAAAGTCACTCGAAGATAGATCTGACGGATAGGCTATACGATCCAGCAGTTCGAATCCTGTTTCTTGAATTGCAGCCATCGCAACTGCAGCCTTGTGAACCGGCGAGTTGTCTTATTTATTTATTTATTTAATAATTCCTTGCGTTCTGGGTAGATGCCTTGGCAAAGTTTAAAGAGAAAACACTCATCGAGGAACAATCTCCGAGATTGCAAGACGAGAGGAGTAGGGGCAATAGGGGATATTAAATTTAAAAAGAAGCGAGCGAGTGAACCTGCGCTGAACAGATTCAATGGCGTCAGATAAATACTGAAAGCGCGGAGACCAGATTTGGCACGCGTATTCTAGAATACTGCGTACCAAGGAGACAAATAAATGAATACAGGAGGAAATGTTGGTAAACATAAACGAAGAACGCAAGACAAATCCAGAAATCCTAGAGGCTCTGGACGTCATATTCAAGACATGAACATCAAATCTTAGCTTTGAGTCAAACACCACACCCAGGTTTCTAAAATGCTGGACAACTGACAGGGAAACATGATGAAACAGCACTTCGGGTCGCAGTTTGCCGCGTCTATTTTTCTTAATAGCCTCCCGCAATCTTCGTATTTGGCCTGCGTAGTAAGAACCTGATATAGTGACTGCCTTTTCCAAATATTCCACAATCATAATTCCTTCAGCGTCCCAAAAAACTGATGCATAACCTTCCTGCCGAAATCGACAACTTGAATTTCTTCGGCGTCGGCGAAGAGGGTCGCTTCCAGGTCACCGATTGCTGTTTGCTTTCTGGATTAAAATGGTGGATTCAGGTCTCGTCCATGGCTACGAAACGTGACAAAAACTTCTCCATATCTGCCTGGAACTTTTCGAGATTCACCCTCGAAATGCCGACTCGTTTCTTCTTTTGCTCGTCGGCTAACATTCTTGTCACCCAACGCGCAGAGACCTAATTCGTTGCCAACGATTCTTTGGACACTGTTATACAAGATCCTTGTGACATTAGCTATATGCCTGATGGTCACTCTTTGATCTGCCAACGCGATATCTTCGACTTTTTTCACGTTGTCAGGCACGTGCGTGGACTCCTTCGCGTTGTTCATCTTCAGTGGATGTTCTTCCCAGCTTAAACTCTTTGGCCCAGCGTGCAACGGTGGAATATGAAGGAGCAGAGTCCCCTAATGTTTCTGCCAAGTTAGAGCTCCTAAAGAATTGTTGGGGTGATAAGCACACGGCCGCGAATGTACTTGTCAACTGTTTCGATTCTTAAATCATTATGGATGCCTATGTTTTTGATGTGCCAGGGAATTTTGAATATTCTTCTTAGCGCAATATTTTGGCTTGACTGAAGTTTTTTCCTGTTAGTTTTGGTGGTTTGCCCGAATACTACGCAGCCGTAAAATAATTGCGGTCTTACTACTTGTTTGTTGAGAAGAGTCATATTTGAGTTGCTTAACTGAGACGTTTTGAGAAGAGGATAAAGGACGTTTATTTTGTTGTTCATGGAAATTCTTTTGTTTGCTATGTGTGGAGTCCACTGTAATTTGTGGTCGAAAATAAGTCCCAGATATTTGGCCGTCTCTTGCCAATCTATGGGTTGATTGTCCATCGTTAAAGCGCGTGGTGTTTGTCGTCTTTCGCGTGTTATGAAGATCGCTTGTTTTGTCCGTTTTCAGTTTTATTTTCTATCTCCTAAAATATTCCATATGGGAATCGATGGAATGTTGCAGGTTTGAGGTATGGCTGCGGCTGCCTGGACATGTGAAAAATACAAGTGTGGTCTTCGAAAAGCAAGATATGAACTCTGCTGATTCTAGGGATATCTGCTGTGTACAAATTGTACAAAATCAGTGAAAAAGGAGATCCTTGAAAGACTCCTGCAGATATAGTCTTTTACATGAGAGTATGCTATCGATTCTGACTTAGAAGGCTCTATTGTGAAGGAAGTATTCAATGAGCTAGATGGATGCAGTTGGTAGACGATAAGCCCGACGTGCCACACCTTATCAAATGCCGTTGTGACATCGAACATATTTCCTTTTATTGAGACCTGACCTAATGTGTTGGACTACTCGAGCTAGCTGCAGCTCTGTAGAGTGATTTTGTATAAATCAAACTTCTCCGCTGGTAGAGAATTATTCAAAAGAACTTTCTCTTGTAGACGAGAGAGGAACACGTGCTCCGTCAGTTTAGCGAAAGAGGAAAGGAGACTGATATATCGCCTGATATATCGACTATATATATATATATATAAGCTAAATTGATTGGACGCCAGTTTTAAGGGAAAGTTAAGTCTTTCCCGGGCTTTGGGATGACCATTACTGTGAGTGACTGAGTGATTTTATAGGTGAGGAGCTGATGGTTTCCTCAAATCTCTTTCCGGAAGGCTTGCCAGTCAGTAGTTATTTTCCATTTGATTCGGGATTTTCCAGTTGATAAGCGGAGATGACTTTAAATTTGAGGAAACTTGAATCAATTTCAAGGACTTTTGCTTCCATTCCACTGAGGGTCGGGATGTGGATAACATTATGGGTAATATATCTTCTCACGAGCACTGATGTGCCTCCTCCTCTACCAGTTAATCTGTCATTTCTGTCAGTTCGGGATTCGTAGCTGTGTCCTGGTTGCAAAAAGGTTTCTTGGATCAGAACAAGATAAATTCTGCAATCGCTTAGCAATTGAATTAGTTCATCTTTTTTCGGCAGCATGAACTTCGCATTCCGATTCAGCTCGCTTGAGTAAAGGGAGTCCGCGTTGTTGACTATTGAGCGGGGAACAAACCCTGTACGACTTTCGCCATCCTGTCCTTCATCATTGCATGCAGTTGTTCTTGCATGATGGTGAGGAACTGCCCCATTTGGTTTGGATAGTTGGCGGAAGTCCCTGATTTAAAACTTACAGGAATTCGTTTATCCTCTAGATTGCTAATATTTGTTGGGGGAGGAGGTGAAACCTAAGTAGGTCTGGCTACTTGAGCAAAAGATTTTTTAATATTATTTCAAAAGATTTTTTAATATGTTTTTCAATTGACACATTTTGGCTTTTCCTCAGGCTGCTGAGTACAAAATTTGTTGTGGTGAAGCCCATTACATTGGACACACCGGCATTAAGCGTCACAGTTGTTGGCTGAATGACCATATGCTGGCAGTTGTGACATTGCCATTGACCTACTCAAGGCTTTTGAGTCTCCTTTTGGCGCATTAAGTGACAAATAGCCTGAATGTTGTAGATATTTTTCTTTTTTCTTGGAAGGAGTATTTTGATGAGTTTGGAAGGACCCTTTCTAGTTCTCAAATAGAAGATCTCGATAGGGTGGAAGCCTTGTCTTTCCAGGTTAATTTTGACTTCATCAGTGCTGAGCCCGTATAGACCTCTTAGGATGATGTTGAGGTTTTTCTCCCGAGGAAGATAGTACGTATGGTACTGAACTTTTAACTCTTTGAAGATCTTGGTGATCTTCTTTTGGTCATCAGTGCTTTTAGGAGAAATTTGGATGCCAAGATAAACCCGCTTAGCTGCAACAAACTCTACGTTTCTTTGCTTAAGAACGCGTCCTAGCCCTGTCCATTGCTCCGGTTGGCGAAGGATGATGGGAACCAGTTTTTGGGACGCCTCTGATTCTTTACTGAGGAGTTTAGATATGTCATATTTTGAAATTTTGGTTGAGGATTTAGTTGAAGCTGTCCTTGCTCCTATAATGTCAAGAATGAGCGTTTACAGAATTATGCCACGATATTATCTTGCTTTTTCATACTCCTAGGGCCATGTTATGTTACAAAACCTACTTTCACCTGCAATGTTGTTGTTTTGTCCTGCTCCTTCGTGGAATATCCCATACATTATGCAACAATACAGTTTATTTCCGAGAAGAGAGTAGCGAGCAGATGTCCCTACAAGTTTTATGGCAAAGGGGGGGTGGTGTAAACTTTTCGGAGCACACTTCTCCACCTACCCTGGAGTTTGGTAGATAAGTTTGTTTACATGTTTTTTTTATGCGCCTCTTAAACGTAGAAAAACCAACTCACAAACATTCCAAGTCGTAATCAAAATCGGATAATATCAACATGCCGTTGAGAAAGAGGATGCTGTTAGTAACAAATGTTTAGATCATTATATTTCAAAAACGGTTATGGTTACAAGAAAAAGTTCTAGATCTTTTTTGTTGGAAATTTTTTAAGCTACAAATTTCTCATACGTTATTTTTCTGAAGACGTGGCCGTTACTGAGATATTTAGGAAAGGTCACTCGGATCGATGGGGACTTTTGACATTTTGTTCAACACGCCAGTACCGTGGTTCATACTAAAATTCAGCTTTCCCTTAATTTTTCCAAAGTTTCGCCTTTTTTATGTCGGATTTCACTGGACGTTGGATAGAAAATTTCACACGATTGTAGAATGAGGTGAGCATTTTAGATAAGTGTAAACGTCAGGTGAGCGTAAGCGTTAGGTGAAGGTCAATTGAACTAAACAAAATATAACATCCTTTAAATAGTTTAAATAGATGTGAATGTTGTTCGTTTTCGGCAGCTTCATCGTATTTGCTATTATTAGTTCGAATTATGGCACTAATATTATTAGATTTAAAAAATATATTCCTATAACAACCACTTATATACATTCTGTGATACGCAAATTCAAAACACTTTAAAAGTCAATACAACAGCATTTCACATTGAATTTTCGGTAATTATCGCTTCCAGATCTTTTCATAAATAAAAATAACTACACCGAAAAAATCATTAACTGATAGTTACTTAATCTATATTCATATTTTTAGCCTAACTCTTAATTTTTGTTATTTAATTGACGACAAATATTTTTTTACGACTGGATGAAACATAGTTCTATACACCTGTAGATGTTGCATAACTTCACATCGTATCATAATACCGAATTTAGTATGTCTTGTATGAAAATCTTTTTGATTCATATTCTATGCATTATATACTATACATTATCGAATCGAATATTAAATTCAATTTTTTAAATTTAATGAAATTCCCAATAAGAGAGTTTTATGTGTTTTGTCTTTTCTTATTATAACTTACCGAATTCAGTGCAGTAGTTTGTATTGTGTCAGTTATGAAGAGTTTTATTTACTCAGCTAGAATGTTTAAATTTATGTTCATCATTTAAAATTTAGATTCATTTCGTTACGTAGAAAATCGTCATTATTTGCTTCATTCCAATATTTGCATGATTTCCATTTATAAGTTTTACATAAACTGATATATGGTCAAAGAGTACAGTCATGATAAAAACAAATTTTTTGGAGTTCGGTTTTCACTATAAACTGATTTTTGTACGAATATTGAGGTTTTCGTTTGGATTAATTTTTTGTTTATTCTGTTTCAGTGCTTGATTTTTGCATTCAGCTTATGCAAGATTAAATTCAAAATTTTTGTAAATTCATTTAGATTCGTTGTATGCTTGTTAAATGATATGAAAGTCTTCATGAAAGTAATCATCATAATAAAAAAAATTGTTAGATTTTAATTTATTTAAAAATAAAATTGCTTAAATTGAAATTAAAATTTGTCTTAGAAAAACAATTAATTTGATGAGCTTTCGGTAAAAAGGTAAGATTTTGAACAAATATTTTCCGCTTCTTCATCAAATAGATTTTTTTCTCGACTAAAATTTTCATAAAATTCGAAATACATTCTGATGATATCAAATATCCATTGGATTTGATAGAAAAACTGAAAATCTTTAAATCATGCATAACAAAATGTGACATTTATCCGTCTTGTGTAGATCTTTTTTCTAAAAATCAATTTCAAACACAAACGCTTTGTTGTCTTTGAAATTAATTTTAAAGACTTTTTCTGTGTACTTGTACTAATAAAAATTTTCATTTACAATTATCTACTGAAACCGTTTACTGGAAACTAACTTTATTATGTACTATTTATGACGATTTTTACACTAATTTTATACGTAAGTAAATATTTAATATGAAAATTAATAATATACGTTGCTGTTAAATAAATAACTTTTCATAGATTTGTTTTATTTTATTTACATATTTCATAATGTATGCATAAAAGTCATTCAGCATTTGTTCGCAATTGAAAGATTTGAACTGAAATTTGATATTTGTTTGTTGTGTATGAGCCCTTTGTGGTGCGTTTCAAAAGAATTTTGAGGGTTTATATTTTTTTGTGTGTAGTATTTCTAGCAATGGTTTTTATTTTCAACACTCGATTGAAATTTATAGGTTAAGTTTCGAAAAGATCAACCAAATATTAATTCATTTATCAATTATACGAAATGTTTGCTTGTTTTCTGTTTAAACTTGCAATTGGGCAATGAGTTTTCAGGATATAAGCTCTAACTAACAGATGATATACAGGGTGTGTATAAAAAGTAATGTGTCCTTTATTTTGATGCGACTTTGACAAGCTGTAGATGGGTTCGGTGGAGAAAAAAGCCAGCTTCAGATTTTACCAGATTTTACCCTCGGTCGAAGGAAACGGCAGATGATCGAGCAGCGTTTTCCAATCAAGTTTTGTGTGGGATTGAAAAATTGGCAATAGAGACGTTGGTCATGATTCGGCAAGTGTTTAGGGATGAAAGCCTGTCAAAAGCTACTGTTTTGAGGTAGCACAAGTGCTTCAAGGACGGTCGGACGAAAATCGCAGCGAGCGTCTATCCACGAACAGAAGTGAACAAAATGTGAAACGTGTGCGTGATCTTTTAATCCCAGATCAGCGGTTAAGTATTCGAATGGCCGCAAAAAAGATAGGAATCGACAAAATGACTGCTCACACCATCATTATTGAGGATTTGCAAAATCTGTGCCAAGCTCGTGTCTTAAGGTTTGACTGACGACCAAACGCAAAACTGTGCTTGTTTGTGAAGATCTTTCGAACAGTGTTCAAAAAATATAATATCATCACTTGATCGAAGTTTTTGGACTATGTTATAGCCGGCAAGGAAACTTGGATTTTTTTAGTAAGATCTCGAGTCAAAACGTAAAAGTTCCGAATGGTACACCATCGCATCGCCACACCAAAAAAGGCTCGAATGAGCAAGTCGAGAGCAAAAACCATGGTCATTGCCTTCTTTTCCGACAGGAGGGCTATCCATAACGAATTTATAATTGAAGAAGAGAACTTCAATGCCGCTTTTTACTTGCAAGTCTCGAAAAGATTGAAGCATAGGGTCAATCGAGTGAGACCAGCCATTGTTGCAAGTTGAAAGTTGCATCATGACAAAGCACCTGCTTTGCCGTCAACTACCTACCCCGGAACGCAATCGTAACCCTTCCTTAGCCCCCTACAGTCCCAGCAGACTTCTTCCTGTTCTAAACACAACCCTTAAAGGTCGCCGGCATGGGATCGCTTTCGACTCACTATTTGAAGGATATCTCGGGAATTGCCAACAAAAACGACTTCCTAGTATGGAAAACCCGCTGGAAAAAAAGAGTATCGCCGCCCAAGGTTCGTACTTTGCAAAATTTCAGTAGTTTTTAGCGATAACTTGAATGCATTTTTTCCGAATCTAGACTCATTATTTGTTATACATATCCTGTAGGTAGTGTTATTGACTAAAACGGCGTACTGTAAATGTATTTGATATAAAAGAAAGAAAGATTCATTCATTCAAAGCATACACAACATAAGTTTTTAAGCTTTCGAAAAGTAAAATTTTGTACTGATAAGAAAAATTTTGAGGGTAGTTTTAATTTTCTGCTTTCTTTAAAAGAAAAATCCAGCTTATCTAAAGCCTTATTTAAAGCCCTAATAATATCCTGTTCGGAGTTTAATTTTTTTGGTGAATTGCATTATTTTTATTGAAATTATCCGAGGTGGGTGATAAATATTCTGAGGTGGTGCTCCAATGAAGTTAAAAGCCCCGATAAGTTTCTTAACTACATATTTCAAAGTTACGAACTCTCAAACTGGCAAATGAAAATAATAAAACCAAAAACTTTTGCTTTAGAAGCTAGATTTGTATCAATTACTTCTCAGACCTCGATATTTCGAAGGTGCTCAATTCTATTTTCCAGTCTACCAAAAAAAAGGTAATACACCTAGCTTCTAAAGGAAACATTAATCTTTCACTTACAGTTCTGGGTTTTAAAAGCAAGAAAAAATCGAATGAAGTTTGAAAATAATATTTTCCTCATCGGTCTCTTCTATATAACATCAAAATTCCAAAGATTCTAAAACAACATTTCTATCCCGGATCAGAAACTATATTAAAATGCTGCATACTAAAATGACGCCAGAGCATTATACCATTTCAACCAAACATATTTACCACATGCATAAGAACTAAATCATTAGAAACATTAATCAATTCCTCTACTATCCAAACCATAGCAGATGATAAATAAAAACCCATTCGTGTTTTCTTTTTTCGAAATTAAATTTTCTTTAATCAACAAAAAATAATAATAAAATTATTTCTTTTTCAATGTCTGTTTTTAAAAACGTTTCTCCTTATCTTAGAACAAAAATAATAGATAATAGTTAATTGTAATATAATAATTAAAAATTAATATAAACACGTTCAAATTTATAATATCGACACTATCGTTTAAAACTAATATTCATTAAGATTTACAAAGATTATTTTTGTCATCATCATAATGCATGATGAAGTTGTTTTCAATGTACTGCAATTCAGTTGTTTCCAATTTGAAATCAATAGCTTTTGCAGTAGCATTAATGTTTTTCTGTTTTTTTTTCATTTTAATTTCGTTAGAAGAATTTTTTATTGCTAGTATTTCGGGTGTGCAAGAAAATAGACGAGTAAATGTAACGCAGATTAAAAAACAAATCCAAAATGAAAATATTTATGTACAACAAAAGGATATTTCTTGTGTTTCAATTCAATGGCAGCTGGACCTATCGACAATCAATCGATTTTATTTCCTTTCTTGGGAAATCAAATTATTTTTTTTTTCGAAAAATATTCCAATCAAATTTACTTTCTTAAGCGACAAAAATAAAATAAACGTCTAGACAATAATTTAAATTTTAACTAAAATCATATGATTGGTTGTTTTTTACAATTAGAATTTCGTTTCGTTTTTCCTAATTAATCAAAATACATCGAATAAGCACACCAAATAATTAAAATCTAAAAACTAAACATAAATTTCAGGTAAATATATTTCCGCATTCCTTAAAAAAAATCTTGTACTATGTATTGAATCCAGCAATTTTCTTTCGATGAAAGCTTGTTTTGTTGTTGTTTTTTGTTGATTTTGAGTTCAATCTAACAAATCGGAATACCGGCCTACTCAAAGCATCAAGCTGTTTTTCTAAAGTCGTAGTGTCGATTTCACAGGAAGAAATTAGATTTAGATATAAAATTAAATTAAATATAGAAAATTAGGTATGAAAATATTTCGGTTAGAAAAAAGAGAGGATATTAACTAGGATTGTGTCCATTTCGAATAGATTTTCTTTCTTTTGTTGTTGAAAATGTTTAGCTAATTTGTAAGTTGATTTATCATTTTCGTAAAATATTACTTAGAAATTACAAAAAAAAAAATTATACTATTTATGATACAAACTATTATAAACAAATTTGAAGGAGAGTATTTGAACATTTCAGCTAAAATCAGAGGAGACTTATTGCTTACTCGGATTGTATTGCTAAGAATTTTATGTAATCGCAATAGATACGATTCTCTGAGAAATTGCAGTAAGACATTTTGCAAATAAACGACATTGGTGGCTGGTTCAAATTATGATGTTCGAAGCTGTGGGGCAAAGTAGGAAAATCAAAATTACATGCGTTCTTACAACTTGCACTAAAAGCTAACCTTCCAATAATTCAATAATTACAGCATTAAAATTAATATCTTTACATTACTATGCCAAGTTAGAAACTATTCGTAATAAAATTAAACAAAAATGTAACAAATTTACAAAATGCAAATAAACAAACTCATTGCATTCAAGAGACTCTTACAAACTAGTAATTTACAGTGTTTTATTGTAATAATTGGTTGATCTCCTGCTCGATCGCGAGGAGTGAGATTGTATATAGTTTGATTCGGAGCTGGTTTGGGAGGGAATGGAAGTTTAAAACAACAAATCGAGTAGTAGATTGTATCGGTTGGGAAACGAGGGTGAAGGAATAGTTTGGGGAACCAGGAAAGGACGAAATGTAAGTGTTGTAGATACAAGTGTATAACAAATTTTCCTATGATTAAAAGGCAGTGGTGTTTAGTTGGTGGTCTTCTTTAAAAATGTACAAAGTATATGCTACTCGAATGTGCACAGATAGATAGTCTGAAACAAACTGAGATACGAGCATGTGCTGCATGAATTTTACTTGTTTCATTGAAATCAATATTATTCCAGGTTGATCATCATCCTCGTTTGTTTTTTTGTCGCTACCGAAACGGTTCGCGTTTAAAATAAATAAGATTTTATCTAGAATTAATAACTATCCTTAAACATTTTAGACTAAGTTACATAACTTCACTATTTTACAATTTTCCACAGTGGATAACACTACAATTGGTTTTGTTTTATGTTTGAATTTGTCTAGATTCTTTCAATCAATCATTGTTTGTTTTGTTTTTGTACAATTAGAGATAATAATCAAGGTAGATCGAAATATGCTAAAATGCTAGTGGTCTACGCGCCGGTGCAATCAATTTCCACAATATCCTTGGGAACATCAACAAACTGATAGACCAGTCGTTGTCCATCGACCTTGGCCAGGATGCCGCGTTGATAGTAATATCGTAGGGCGCGCCCCATCGTCTCGTAGTTCATGTCAGGTTTGTTCTTGTGCATACCCCACAGTTTCGAGACCGCTTTCGAGTCGACCAGCTTGAAGACACCCTTTTCCCGGTTTGTCCATTTGATGTAGCGCGGGCAGTATTCGCGATCCTGCAGCAGTTTCAGTAGGAATTCCCATAAGTATGTCGTTGATCCTTCTCGGCTCTTGCGCTTCATTCCCATCTCCATTTTGGGTTTTCGTGGTTTTTTCAGTTTTCGTGGAGGAAATCCGAGCTCCAGCATGTAGGAGAGGTCGTCGTTGACGCTGGACGTAGCTGCCTGGATTACACTCTGTGGATGAAGACCCGTTGCCGATCCCATCGGACCATTGCCGTTCGTCAGATGATGATGGTGGTGATGGTGATGGAGTGTGTGGTGATTTTGACCATTTGAGCGTGGTGGTGATGGGGCAGGGAAATGAGGTGATGTTCCATAACCACCACCACCGCCACCTCCTCCTCCTCCACCGCCGCCGCCAGCTCCACCCATCGAGTGCAGGTAGTAGTTGTCCGTCACTAAAATTGAAAAAAAAAAGATAGTTGATAAATTTGAATTGTTGGTAATGTGTGAACTATAAATCTTATAGACAAATTTTCAAGGTAATTCATTAACTTCGACCACACGAGGAAATAATTTTACGATTCGGCAAGTCACGGTGATTAAGATACAGCAAATGAGATTGTATTTCAAACAGTCAGACTAAATAACAGTTGGCATAGAAAAAATCGCTTCTGTATCTGAACATTCATTTTTTGCCATGGAACCGGAAAAAGAATTATAATTTAGCTGAGAAAATGTCACCAACGTAGACAACAATCAGTGCGTTCTTATCGCTGTGAATGCGATTGCGGTGAACCATGTTGATATAACGGTATGCATCTATATGTGCATATCTGCAGGAGTTTTTATTTGATAAGCCACTCGGTAGTAGCTTGTACTAAGTGTATTTATTTTTGCAACATTATTGCAATTGTTTTTTTTTCATAAGATAATCATGGTGTATGAAATATGGATTTGTAGGTCTTGGTTATTTTTTGTGAAAGATAAGCGAATAAAGTCTGGAAGATTTGAAGATTTTTTTTGACAGAAATAAGAGAGGATCAGACGTCGGGGTTAGGTTTGTTTGATTGGTTGGTGAAAAAGAAGGCAATTAAAATATGCATTTGTAAGGCCTGAATAGTGGCTTTGATGAGCTAAATTGAGGCTTATTCAGCAATCAGGGGAAGGGGATAATTTTAGTCGTAGAGCTAGTGTTTTAGCTAAGATATCTTCAACTGGTGTTAAAATGGATTGATGGCACTAACTTTCTGAGTTTCGGCTAATACATTATGGGCTTTGGATATGCAATATCTGTATTTAACTCCTTTGCAAAGGGTGAACCTTATATGTACAGCCCGGTTGATGTGTCACGTGTTTCGCAGGAGTCAAATTTTTACAATGCTATAGTTTCTCACGACCAAGGAATTACAGAAAACATTTCTTCCAATTTTAATTAGACCAAATTTTGCCATAAATGGATGGATAACGGAACATGAAATTATTTCCAGGACAGTTGAAATTATTTTGGTTACCTTTCTGGTGTTCTTAGAAAATATAGTTAACTGACTCCTAGAAGAACAACGCTACTTATTTTATCCGTCGTGAATACCAAAAGTAGCCGCAATGTTGCACTAAGGGTCTCAAAATTAAGCAGGCCGAGCCAGATTAAATACGGACACAGTGAAGTGTGTTGATCTAAAAAAAAAAGGCATAAAAAATAGAAACACAAGGATAAAATAGAAACACAGTGCAAAGGTAGACTCTGTGAAAACAGGCAGCTTATATCCTTTATGTAATGGTGCTTTCAAGACTCCTTACAGGGCGCCCAGATCGATGGACGATTAATATTTGTTGCCTCTTTGATGACTGTGTATTATTCGATTCAACGTAGATTATAGTGCTCAAAACACTTAAAAGCAAACAGAGTATTTATTGTGGACTTATTTATCGAGGTACTGGTAATTATCTCTATGAAGTAAATTGAAGCTATTGCTTGACAACAAATAATAACTGTTGCAAAAAAATATTTCATAAAATAGATTTCTTTATATAAAATCCACCTTTGAGAAATTCTCATAGTAACCCAGTCAGTGTATCCAGGCAAATACTTCGTGCTTATTCAAGAAACAAATTTTTTGGTCAAACTTTATTTAGCTAATGTCTACTTGCATGAAATTGTAGCCACTTTGTCAGTCCTAAAAAAATATATTTATTTTCAAAGATCACTTTACCCACATTGGGCGCTGAAGTTTTTAAAATGGTATTTGCCCTCTTTTTGAAGCAATGTAACCAAATCTAGACTAGACTAGAATGTTTATTATATTTACAAGTAAATAATGGAAAACTAATGTATTCAAAGATTTAAGATACTTTTTATGACGATGATTAGATGGGTATGCCATGTTTTAGAGCAAATATAAGGGCTCTCGAAAGGAGACAAGTACTAAAACAATTCTAATTTAGTAGTAAAAAAGTAGTAAAAAAAAATTCGAAAATTCTATAACAGTTACGGATTTGAGCGTAGTAAATTTGTAAAGACATTGATTCGCAGTCAATCCTATGATTTCGTTTTCTTTCATTCACCTCAGGATTCTGTTAATAAAAGAGGAATTGGATGCGTCACTACGATCTATTTTTAGTTTTGAAATTCAACTCGAGTTACACATATGAGTATTCATAATATGTGATAGTATTTAGTCCTATCAATTATTCCTAAATTGTGGAAACTCTATATTTATGATGATAAGTAAGACATAACTCGCAGATTGATACGATCAAAAAGGTCTGTTCCAAAAATTTAGAAGCCCATAAAATAAATATCTATAGATATCAACCAGGAAATCCAGTACTTGTGTTTGCTATTTATGTCGACAACAAAATTGAATGCGCAGTGCCGGGCGACATCATTTACGGAATCGATTTAAAAATAAATTTCAATTTAATGAAAAAAATCGCAACGAACTGTGATAAATGCAGAAAAAATGTTGCAAAAAACGCAGACCACTGCGTCCGTCGTCAACAGTAAAGCATCGACGATGGAAGCAGCAATATCAGCAGCAGAAAAACAAAAAAAAATTAAGCCGAGCAGGAAAATGATGGTGAAGACGACTAAGAACGAAAAGAAAAAAATAGATTGCATCGGATCCACAAACGACAACGAGCGCACGCTGTTGCTGCTTCAACTGCTGCTGTTGCTGCCAGTTAGTGTCAGTGGATTTCTAGGGTGATCGCTCGATAGAAGGTCATTCCGGTGGTGTAATATATATAATATGTACTAACAAACGTTCTAGCGCACATGATCATCTCCGCCATGTATTATACAATCCCCCAAGCAACAACGACGACCACTCAGAGAGCACGCAGAACGCCTTATAGAATCTCATATAGGAATAACCTGTGCTGTGCATCCCCTGCCCGTTCCGTCGCAGCACGTCTCTCGTTCAACCCCTAACGCGGCATATGTGTGCATCGCTTATACGCGGATGCGATTTGAGGAATCAGAATATAAACAAACATCAAAGATAGGCCAAGGAGATTTCTATGTGCGACGAGAACGAATCGTCATTCTCGCTCCGAACGAAGATACTTTTTTTTGTAAATGAAATCCGATGAGATACATATATCTACAGATGCGCTCTTCGCGGTGCACACAAATACGAGTAGCAGCAGATACATGCATAGAGTCGCATCTGCGCTTATTGCAATATGAATGCAAAGGCAAGAATGCGAGGGGGTTGGATGTGTTCTAGCTGTGCGCGCATTCGTTGCGAATAACATTGACCGATTTCTGCACTTGCAACTTTTTAGATAGATTCTTTGCGAATTTTTCCGAGTCTCTATCGAAATAGAATTCGAAAATAGCTTGAAGATATATTGCGTGAATTTTTCGGTAGCCAATTCCGAGAGATTTTTATTGCAGGTAATATTTCATTATGTTGTTTGTTTGTCACGATGAAAATACAGAAAATGGGTTGAACAGGACGAATAACAAGCTCAAATGAAAATCCAGTGCGACGAAAATTTAGACATTGAACTTGACAAAGTTCAAATTATTACTTGTTGTATTGTGGTATTTGTTTCAAGCGCGACATTTTTGATGTGTTTAAGCTTTATTAAATAATTCGTTTATGATTTTAGACGCTTACAGTTAGGTTCTCAAAATGTAATGCTCAGCGAATAGAAGTTTCTTCGTAGGTCGCGCTAAAAAAAGTAGTTTCAAGTTCGCGCCCAACGTGGGAACATTTACATTTTTATCGCATCGCAGATTCGTACAAACTAATTTCACCATTCCAATTGATGTTTCTTATTTTAAAATGGCTTCCGTGATTTAAATACCAAGCGAATTTATCTGTTTCCACAGCAATCACAAGAATCTATATACGAGTAGTAACGAAAAACTCGTAAAAATACCTACTTACAACCAAGTTTAATTAAAGAATCAATACTCAGAGATAAACTTATCCAAGCCCTGGGAAAATACCACATTATCGCAGATCAAAACAATTTCATATTAATCACCCAGCCAATTCCAATTCGGTTCCATTCAATATTTTCCGACCACTTCTAAGCTTACTCAATATTTACGCTAAATGTCCGGATCTGATCATCGCTAAATCGTGACTTGAAACTTGCCAAACTTCCAGGTACAATCAGATCCGATGAGAATTTCAAGCACCCCAGTCTCCAGATTGCATCCCACCAGATCCAATCCGACTATTATTGCAAAGTTGCCATTGAAGTCAATAGCTATGTCTACAGATACTTCCATACAACTATACCTACTTCCTGGACAAGTTTAAATATAGCTGGTAGCACACTAGCACCGTGAGTATCTGTTAGCTTCCTCGTCTCGTTTCCTCAAGCATCCACAGCATCATCTCCGCTTACAATGAACCATCCCCTCTTCCACTTACCATACATTTTCCATTTTAGTGCATACTGGCAATGTGCACCGTTCGTGTTGCAGAGCTGTAAAGCTTGTACCAGGCGAATTGCACACAGTATTATAATTGCATTGTTTGTATGCGTCATTTATTGGTGCCAAGTTTAAGCGTTTTCAGTTACGTACGGTACGGTACGGCAGCAACGTTTCAATGCTGCACATCCGCCCGAAGCTTGTATTCGGGTGTGAGAGCGGAAAATGAAAAAAAAATTGCCAAGAGAGGAAACTCCATGCGACCAATAGCCACCTATGCAGCGATTGCAAGCGATGTTTATGCAAATCCCACATCGATTTATTGCATGCACTCGCTTGCATTTGAAAGCGTTGCATGCAGCCGAATAGCTTTTAAGTTTCCATGTTGCACGATTGTTTGTGTATTTCGAATCTCTTCTAATCTCTAGGCCTTTTCCTCGACGATTTTCCAAAGATTATTCAACTTGAGCTTTGAGTTATCTTTCCCCTTGATCTCCTCGTGCATTTAGTGCATTCAGCATCGCTTGCATCTCCGGTGCAATGCAACAGTTTCGCATCGCGGTGGATAGCTGCCAGTGCGAATCGGGGCGAAGGATGAAGAAAACTAGGCATGGCAGGCAGGGTGGTGGCAGAAGGATAGAAGATCTGATTGTGCGCGAACTGAGTGTTGTGTGCAATGTGACTAGAGAAAGTCACTTAATTAGAAAAAGAGGTCAATGCAATCATACGCCCTTCATGCTGTTGCTCGCGGATTTTATTGATTCAACGCAACGCAACTTGACTCGTCGCTTCGTTCAGTTGACTTGTGTTCATTCTAAGCTAAAACATACAACAAAACAATATGTGCACCACTATCATGCGATTTGGACGAAATGCAAAAATAAATTACAAGTTTTAATATAGAAATTTTGGTGCGATACGATTATCGGTAGGTTTTGTTTTATTTTCACTTGCCATCTGATGCTGTGATTGCTGCATGTGAAAAAGGGAAAAGAAGTAAATGCAATTTTATGCTGCTAAAATGTATTTCATGTTGCTGTTGGCTGTTCCCCATGCCGACGTTGGCACTAACGTAGGGCCAAATTTATAATTTAATAATGATGATATTGTCTGTTAATTATGCTCTAATTGGAAAGGAAGGAAGCGAGATGAATGCAATGACGTCAAAAGAAGAGAACGATTCACAATCGAGAACAGAGAAGCGTGTCATATGGTATGAATGAATGGTTCGGATCGTTGTCGTAGTTTTCAGGTTAAATTATTTTGTTGTTTGAATTTAGGGCAACCGCAATTAGCCACATGTAGTATGTGGATGTACATATATTTGGATGCGGGAATTTAAGTTTTAGATGTGTCAACGGGTGGAATAATGAAAATTTGAATAATAAATAATAGACTTTTGATGATATCTTGATAAGTTTTTAGACGATATCTGATGAAAGAGAAAATTAAAAAGATATATTTATCGAGCTTTGCATTTTTCAACCAACTTTTTTATGTTCCTGCCAATTTTTTTTTTTAAACAATTTTGGGTTATTTTTACGTAAATTTTTTCTTTCCATTTCGAATCAATTTTGAATGGTAATTTCAAACTCTTATGATGTATTTGTAGCAATGATGAAACATGCAATTACATATTTATGGGCACATAAAGGGGCTAATGTAAAGTCACGATATTTCCAACATTGTAATTGGAGTTTTAGTCCTGAAAAAAAAACAGATATGGACTAAACGCATAGGCAGTAAGTATGTTAATTGATCGAATTGGCATCTCTGCAAGCGGAATTAGTACACCTTTTAAAAGAAACCCTCAGATCAATGTGAGCTCGAAAAAACAAAAAACAAAAAAACATAGCTCGCTGCATTAATATCAAAAATAGTTCTATTCATCATTTGAATTTATAGTTTATTTATTGTAGCCTGTTTGAGCTTGGTTTTACTCTAAGCTTTGCTATATCATTGAAGATCTTTTAAATTCTTTTTCCTATGAGTTTTTGGGTAGGCTATTAAGGTAAAGGTAGACGTTTATGAGTTTCCATAGTGAGAAATTTTAAATTATGAATGAAAGAAAATTTCCAAACTTTAATCCACTTAAACTTTCTTTCACTTGCATCTGCTACAAATTAAAAATATCATGTACGAAATTTCGTTTTACGATAAATGGCTAATAATTTAGGTGTACCAGAAAGTGCAGGAGATGTTCCAAAAATTTCGTCTCATGATAAATGCAGTCTTTTTTCAAATTTTAAAGAGTGAGCTAAAACGATCAATATGATCAGTTTGTCAAGAAAGTTTGTCAACAATATTTTAAAATTTATAAAAAATTACCATTGAAGGTCAGGCAGTTTTCAGATGACTTTAACAGCTACTCAAAACTGTCCTTTTAACTTATAAACTTGAGTAGCCTAGTGGGTAGAATACTGGCTTCTTGTGTGTGGGGTCCCTGGTTCGAATCCAGGCTCGGACGAGGGTCTGCATACGAAGCTTTGAGTTCACCTAGCTCTCAATATTTAGAACTGCTCTGTACACTTCATGCCGTCCCTTTAGTTGCAAGAGCGATATTGCGGAGCCGCTCGAGCAAATAGAGCTTATGCATATACACACGGCTATACTTCATTAGACTACCGTGTGTAGTTGAAGCGAAATCTAGGCTGTTCTAACGTATACGACTATGTATACGACTATCGTATTGCACAGAGGAAAGAGCCAGCTCCGTGTGAATGAAGAATGAATGAAAGCATGGAGCCAGCACCATGTGCAGTGCGAATAGAATGTGAATGTTGAGTACTGTGTGAATGATGGTACTGTGCGAATGATAAGAACTGTGCAAAATATGCTTTTTTGCCGTATGTTGGCTATTAGGCGGTGGTTTTCATAGGTGGATTTTTTTTTTAAAGGCTATGCTGAAGGTTTTGGCAATTAGAAAATTAAGAAAAGGTCTCATAATGAGTAGAAAATTAAAAAAGACTGTGAGTTTATTTAACATCTTCTATAGATTGCGGTAGCTTTCACTCGTCATTTTAACTAATATTGGAAGATGAGTAGAACGTGAACATGACCTTATTTCGGGAACTCACCATCTGATTGAGCTGAAATATTCAGGATACATTTGTGTACATATTGAATTGGCCCAGATTTCCCCAAATTTTATCTTTAATCATTTGGCACCAGCGGCCACTTAAGTGATATTTTAAGCACTTTCAAAAAGGCCTAAAATAAAATCGAGAAAAATTGATCAACTTTGAATTGCGATACCTTTTGACAAGCTTGTCAAATCATTATAAAACTTAGAGGACATATTGATACTGTAAAGTTGTAGACCCACGTAGGTTTTCATGAATGTGCTGTGATCCCTGCAGCTACGGCAATCACTAAAAGTGAAAACTTTCAAATTATCGAACCTTCTGAAAAATTGTTGCTTTTTAGAAAAAATGGAACTCATGTATAAATTGTATGCTTTGTCTAAACAGCCACAATACAACTTTTGAAATTCAACATCGGACAAAAACGGTGGCCCTCCCCCAATATACCTATATTTCTAGCATCAGAAACCTGTTTACGGGAACTCAACGATTGGGTATTGTGGCCACTTCAGCTCCTGCGAACGAATGTTTTCAAAAAGTGGATACGTTCTTACTGAAAAGAGATTTCGCTCATCACCAAAACGACCGTGTTATTTTTACACCATAATTTATGAGATACAGAGATATTCAACTATCATTATTGTTCACAATCCGATTGAATTTTAATTAGAGATTTATTTTTAAATTTATGTGTTATGGTATGCTATATTTTCAACGTTATTATGATTAAAACAATGTTACAATGTTTTATTATTATTATTAGAACAACAACAAATAGTAGTTTTGAGTTTACACTTTTGCAAGCATGAAAAATGTTGCTTGAAATTGCTCTTTTGAATGGCTCTTAAAGAGCAGCTCTTTAAAATGAGTGAGTTTTACGGAGCTGGCTCACTTCAAGGAGCCATTTTGCCCATCACTAGTCGGTGGTCATGTTTGGCCAGAAAAGAATAAAAATAAAAAGAAACTCAAGAAAAGATTTAAGAAAATAATCGGCTAAAAATAATCAAAAAATTGATCGAAAAAAAAACAATAAGCTGGCATATTAGACCTGTGGAAAACACTATTATTCATAACTCGTTTACCGTGATAAGAAAACTAAAAATTGATTGGAGAATAATAAAGTCAATAAATAATTTTTAAAAAAATGGCTAGGAAAAAAATAGCTCGGTTTCTGACAGGGAAAAAGCCAGATTAACAATTACCGTTAAAAAATAGAATAAAGTTTAAAAAATTGGTTGGAAAATGCTTAAAATGAATTATTAGGAAAAAATAAAAATAAGCTCAGATAGAATTGAGCTGAATTTAAAAAAAAGTTGTTGAAAGAAAAATACTAATAACTAACATCAAAAGGGTCTTAAAAAACGGTAGTGTTCTGGTTACGTTTGGTTAGGACAATAACAAAGTCATCATCGAAAATATACTAGAAAGCAATAAAAATGGCAAGATAAAAAGTGATTGGAAAATAATAAAGTGAATAAATGAGGAAAAAGAAAAATTAAACTTTACAATATACAAAAAAAAACAATTTACAAATAAAATCATAAAAATTCGTTGGAAAATAATAAAGTAAACAAAAAAAAAACAAATTGATCAGAAAAAAGTATCGAAAAAATGATCAGAAAAATTACTACTGGCTGGTACCATAAGCTTGTAGAAAACACTATAGACAACATGAATAGTATGGTAAGGCATGGCAGGAAACTTAAAAAGATAAGGTAAGGTAAAAAAATTCGCTAAAAATTCACAAATGGTTAACCTTCAAGTGGGCGCGCAGCGTCGAATCGACCGCACATGTTACATTATTGTTTATAACTTCGAGTGTTTTCGTCACAAATATTTCTCGTTTCAAGTACCCTCTTCTTAGTTCAATATAAATAAAAAAACTATGTACGACCATTCTCCGCAGGTCCCGTGTTGAATAAATACCTTTTGTTTCAAACGTGTCGTAGGCGTCGATAAGACTACACGCGCCCGTAGTCCAAAAGGTTACGCGCGACTCTATTTGCGCAAATTATTTTTTCTTGTGTTTTGAACTAAGTTCGTGTTTTATAGATATTTTTAGTAAAAACTGGCTCGTAGACTCCTCAGTAATTCCCAGATAATTATGCAATTAATGGAATTAATGGAATCTATGCTCAGTGATGGGGGTTCAGAGGTTTCCGACCACATTTCTGAAGTAGAAAGTGACGAAGAAATTGAATCCATAGCAGAACCAAGCAGCTCAAGTTCAGACGTAGATGTGCCTTTATCAGAGAGAAGTAGTTTTTACACAGGTCGTGACAAGGTGACAAAATGGAAAAAATCTAGTAACAACAGAGTAAGACGCCAAATACAAAATATTCTTACGGAAGATTCTGGCGTTCGTACAAACGGTGTAGGGGTGACAACATTTGATAAAGCTTGGAATTTATTTATAAGTGAAAATATTACTGAAGAGATTGTTATTCGTACGAATGAGTTTATACAAAAAAAAGTTCCAATGTACAACCGACCCCGCGATTGCAAAACTACTGATGCTGTTGAAATTCGAGCAGTATTTGGTCTGCTGTACATCGCAGGGGCTATGCGTACGTCACATACAAATTTAGAAGATTCATATGCTACTGATGGCACAGGTGTATCTAAATTTCCAACAACCATGTCGCTAAAAAGAATAAGATTTCTCCTCAACTCGTTGCGATTCGATGATTCAACTACACGAGCGTCTCGACGTGCTCAGGATAAAGCTGCGCCAATAAGGGATATTTTGGAAAAATTCACTACGAACTGTTTGTTGACTTATTCAGTAAAGCAAGACGTTGTAATTGATAAAATGATGACAGGTTTCCGAGGTAAATGTCCTTTCAGACAGTATATGAAATCAAAAACTGATAAATATGGTATCAAACTTTATCCTTTGCTGGATGAGACTACTTTTTATGTTTTGAATTTAAAGCTTAATGCTAGTAAGCAGCCGGATGGCCCCTATCAAATGAGTAATGCTGCAATGGACGTGGTAAATAGATTAATTATACCAATTTCAGGTACTGGACGGAATTTGACAATTGATAATTGGTACACCAGCATCCCTTTGGTAGAAGATTTGGCCGCAAATCACAAGATATCAGTTGTGGGTACCTTGCGCAAAAATAAGAAAGAAATACCGCCATGCTTCATATATAAAGGTAGACCTGAACATTCAAGTCAGTTTGGATTTTCTGATACCGCAACACTTGTCTCATATGTGCAAAAAAAATAAACAGATCTGTAGTACTAATATCATCACTACATTGTGAAAAAAGTAAAAATGAAAAGCGGAAGCCAAGCATCATAACGTTTTATAACAAAACCAAAGGCGATAAAAAAGCAAAGACTATTCCACTTCTAGGAAAAATAATAGAAGGCCATTGACACTCTTCTTCCGGAGAGGTTATAAAAAAAAGGTGAATGTACCTACGAGCATTAGGGATAGAACTGACAAAAGAGTACGTATGGAGAAGAGCTACAATGGTCAACCTCCCAAGAAAACTGAAAAGAAATATTAGAGAGCACTTGAACATTAGTACTGAAGACAGAAGCGATGAACCAAGCACAAGTTCCAATACAAGCAGAGGAAGCTGCAAAATATGTCCTGCTAAAAAAAGAAGGCAATCTAAGACAATATGCACATATTGTCTAAGAAATATTTGCAGGGATCATACTGCATTTGTTTGCAACGAATGTTACCATGAAAAAGAGACTGATGAGGAAAATAACTAACTATATACCAGATTTTTTATATCTAATAATAATTTTGATCTATAAAAATAATAAGAATTTGGTTTGCAAAATTGTTTTATAATCCAATGATTATGTGTAGAAGTTTTTTATTTTTCTTTCTTAATATTGATTGTTTTCTAATTATAATTCATGCATTGCTGATTTGTTTTGCAAGTGTTTAAAGATTTTTATTTTTATTTATTTTGATATCAATGAGTAAGATTTATGAACTAAAATTGAAACCCAACCCAAAGATAGGATACATTTACTTTAAATATCAATTTAATGGCAATTACTAGAATTAAAATAATGTTCTACATCTAAATACATTCCTAATTGAAAGAGAATTGTTTTAGTTATAAAAAAATAAATGATTATTTATCTATTTGTGGTTTTAGATCCCTAAAATCTCCATACGTCTTTTAGGTTACGCGCGACTACTGCCGTTCTAAAAGGCCACGCGCCTACTTGAAGGTTAAAATAATGTTAAGGAAATTGGCTAGGAAAAGGTCAAAATATTAGGAATACATTTTTTAAAACGACTAAGATTAAATATTTAAAAAGGTAATCGATTTCTCTTATTTTTTGTTGTTGCTTGTATTGATAACTATCATTCAATTATAGCCCATGCTGAGAATTTTTTTTATCACTGTGTCTAGAACCCCAAAAAGTTTACAGTAGGTTGATCTGCACTTTTGTTATTCCAATCTATTTGAGTTTCTAGATCTTGCGAATGACTTTTCTGAAATATTTAGATTCTATTTTGGCTAAGTTATGCATCCTATAAATTGAAGAATTTTTTGGCCTACCTGAATCTACTGCTAAATAAAATAGTATCTTTTATGAAGTAAATAACCAAAATATTCGTCAATTATACTTTTTTGGTATGTGTTTCATTTGTATTTGAATAGGAAAGATAGTACCTATAATAAGTATTTTTTTTTTTGTCATTTACTTTCGTGTAACAGGCAGCATTTCTGAGAGTCAATAAATTCTACTCGATTCTATGTGTGGAAGTAATTTATCATGGGGTTTATTCGACCAGAATAATCACATTCTGGATACAGAACAAGTTTGTGAAGCCGTTACTGTCTTTGAAAACCTAAAAACAAACCTTTCAACTATAACTAAAAAATAACAAATATTATCTAAATAAGTTGAAAGCTTCCTAATCTGCATATTTATTCTTAGCCAAACCAAATAGCAATTCTAAATCCAAATAGGAATACACATTCCAATCATCCACGACGTCTGTACACCAAACACGAATACGGCGTCAACAAAATCTGCATATCGTTTCCATACACAAACGAGAGTAAGAGTTTAAACCACAAAAGACAGAATAACAAAACACTTTTCGTGTCCGTCGTTCATATCGTCCGCCTGCCCGTCAAAATCTTATTGCTACGACAAAAATCCACTACTACTTGTACATACATACATAAATTCCCTTAAAAAATATATCATGAAAACAAAACCAAATCAATCCAGGAAGATTCAGCTAAATAACAAATAATACGGATTTCATGACAGCCATCCGGAGTCTATAAGATTTAAAAATTAAGAAGTCCCGGAAAAAATTTCGATAAGATCATCAATTTATTGAGAATAAGGCAAGAAGCTGTTCGAATTAAGCAAAACAAACTAACATATTCAATCGATTGTCAAAAGACGACGAGAAGAATGACGAGGAAAGTGAAGCATAAAAAAAACACTAGCAAGCTTGAATCGTCTAAGTTCCTATGATGAGACAATTACCGGTTGTCGACAAGACTATAAGATACCGGGGAAGTGCGGTAGCGAAGGCATATAGTTGTTGAGAGGGTTGCGAAACTTTTGCGAGTTGCGAGATTGCTGTCGTCCGTAGTCATCGCAAAACGGAACCAACTTCAGATTGTGGTCATCGACACATCGCCTTTGCACAAATTCTGAAGGTCACGACGAAACAAAAACAAACGGTTTCTCGATGCAGTTTCGTAGTTTCTCTGTGTTTGTTACTCTTTCTCTTCGCACTAGAGACTCTAACTTCTCCTCTAGAGTCTCCAAAGAATATTAGTGTGGATATCAGCAGTTCTCCCGATAGAATCATCAAAGAAGCATCAAAGCTTTCTGTAGTGAAAACGCTTTGGCTGGGTGTTCTCTTTCCCATGAATTACAGTCAGACAAAAAAGTCTCCGTACGATGCTGTTTTTTCTTGATTTACAAGAATAACATTGTGATGTTACAAAATATTATTAGTCTAAAAAATTATATGCTTTCTACAACTCTTTAATTACAAATATCAGAAAAAAAATTTCAAATTTATCCATTCATAATGATATAGTAATTCATTAAAGTAAATTGTTCCAAGTTTTATATAAAAAAAGTCTCCGTACGAATAAATGGCAACACCGTGCTATTCAAACATGTGCAGTGCTAGACGCGCGTCAACTTCATACAAATTTGAGCATTTCTCTTAGCATACAGCTAGTATAGTTATAGCCTTGTGAAAATTTGAGTCAAGTTCAGAAAACATAACCATCGGCTATTGGTAAGGAAATCAGTTTAGATACGCGCAAAATCATCGTTAAGCTGTATTGCCAAGGAGAGTCAATGGGCGAAAAAGCGAAAATAATTGGAAAACCGAAGTCTAGTGCGCATTATATCATCAAGCAGTACGGAGAAACTGGATCCTTGAAAAGAAAGCCTCGTTTATTAGGTCCAAAAATTTTAAGTGCTACAGCCCGATGGTCAATAGTGCTTAAAATTAAGGAGAATCCAAGAACCAGCGCATCTAAAATAGCAGACTAGGTAAGAAAGGAATTCAACCTAACAATTAGTGATGAAACCACCAGGAATGTTCTACGAGAGAATAACTTCCATGGTCAAAAACTTAGGCGTAAGCCTTTTGTTTCAAAAGTTAATCGAAAGAAGCAATTACATTTTGCAAAAATCCAGGAAAATAAGGATGCTACCTTTTCAAATCGAGTTTTGTTTTCGGACGAGAGCAAATTGAACGTGTTCGGCTCAGATGGCAGAGGAAAAGTCTGGCGCAAACCTAAGGAGGAGCTGAACGTAAAAAATCTAGTCCCAACTGTTAAGCACTATAGTGGTAGTCTGATGTTGTGGGGGTGTATGGCGGCTTCAGGAGTTGGAAAGCTGCACTTTATTGATGGTACAATGGATCGGTGGCACTATCTAAATATTTTGAAAAACTTGTCAGCGCGAAAGTGTCAATGCTTTGGGTTTATAAAGTGATTTCATTTTCTAGCAAGACAATAACCCAAAGCATACCTCAATGGTAGTTAAGGAATGGCTTTTGAATAACGTGCTCAGGCAGCTTCACAGTCCACCACAATCACCTGACTTAAATCCCATTGAGCATTTATGGGATGAATTGGAACGGAGAGTGCGGAAACACCCGATAAAAAGCAAATAAGAGCTTAAGGCTAAACTACAAGAAGAATGGAATTTAATCGGACCGGAAATCATATCAAAACTTGTTAACTCAATGTCCAGGCGTTTGGCGGAAGTCATTAAAGCTAATGGAAATGCTACCAAATATTAAATCACATCTACAGAATAATTTTTTGTAGCTTTAATTTGATTCATTTCTACGTTCGTACGGAGACTTTTTTGATGTAAAATTTTGACTTATTTGCTTAATTGAATTACTGTATTAAAATGTGGCAATATTTTTGTTTTTTTCTTATCATATTAAGTAAGTAAGGAGTTGTCGAAAACATATTAATTTTTGAAATAAAAAAATATGGTAATATATCAAAGTTATTCTTGTAAATGCAGGAAAGATAGCATCGTACGGAGACTTTTTTGTCTGACTGTATATTTGGCCCGACTTCTAGCATGATGGTTTCGTTGCTTTACCTATGCTATGAGGGAGAGATGGAAAACTCTCGGGGTAGGGTAGTTTTACTAACTACATAGTTGTTTCTCATTTGCTTATCGGGGCTCTTCTTTGACGACACTCCCCTATGGCCCACATGATCCACATGCCCCACATAAGAATAGAACCGGATTGTTGTACTCTGTTCCCGTCGCTGCCGTCACGCGACACATTTCCGTGCCAAAACCCGTTGTGGAGATGGGGTGCTGTACGATAAACGAACAGCGTGGGAATGAAGTAGACGAGAATGAGGAGAAATCGAAAGTGTAGAGCAGATAGAATGTTGAGTTCTAGTGTGTAAGTTCTCTTTGCTAGAATTATGGGGCTAGAAATACACGTAGCTTCAGATTTGCTTGTTGTTGTTGTTGCTGAATGGGGTCGGGGTATACTCAGAATTGCTGACTGCCAATGGAGTATGGGAACTATAATGGAGGTAATTTGTCTATGGATTTTTGAAGCTTTTGCACCAATTATCATTGAAATGTTTTCCGGATATGCAATCATAGCTACAGTTCATTTGATACGGTACAAAAAACTCTAAGCAATTTGAAGATAATGAATTGGTCATAGAAATTGAATTCTCCCCCGCAATTGGACGACTACGTGTCTCGGAAAACAATTTAGAATGGCACTGGTTCTTGGAATATGAGGAATACAATGATGTTACTCGATTGTACTACAAGCGAAACAGGAAATAAATTGATGACTTGAAAATACATCAGTTTTTCAATAGAAGCTAATTGACAAGATAATAGCGGGAGGGCGTGCAAAAACATAGAATGCAAGTTTCTTGCTGGAAAAGGTCACCTTGAACAGGTGGAAGACGTTGCCTAGACGGAATGTGCAATATAAGAGATGGGAGTTTGTTGGAATTTAGGAGTTTGTGTTTTATTGCATGAGTAGTGAAGTCAACTGCGGTGCCCGGATATTTTTTTCTGGAGGATTGAAGTAATTTGATGAGATTTGTGGGATATTTGACTGTGAAGTAATATTTTTTTGGTTGACTGATTTTGATTACAGCCAATCAAAATTCAGCTCAAACGTAGATGACTATCGTTTTTGGGCAACCTTCATTCAACAGCTGGATTAAATTGCAGTGTTTGACTGATAAAGTTATGTATCTCAGGATATTTTTTAAGAGATGAAGAGAAGGACTAGATTGCCATTTGAAACATGTTGATTATTAAACCACTGTTGGCCTCCAAAAATTCACTATCAAATGTGGCTAGACCTTTTCTGGCATATTTTATTATAAGTCATGATTTATTTCAGGGAGTCAATTCTGGCCTATGGGTTTCGATAGTTTTTTTTTGTGTTAGTCAAATGGGAACAAACTGTTTAGACTATACAGTTCTGCTAGGAGATTATGATTTAAAGTAAACTACCTGGCTCAGATATATACGATTTCGATAAGCTACATAGATGGGTATTTTCACTGAATCAACTCAATTCAATTTACTCACTTTACTGAGCAACTTTCTGAGATCTATATCAAAAAGCTAAAACGATCAACCCGCAGTACACCAGCGTTCATAGATTAGATTGGAATTAGAATCAGATGCGTGTGCATACTATTAATTGAAGTGTGTTGGCTCACATGGCTCAGTTCAGTAAGTGACTCACTTCTGAGCTATTTCACACTACTGAGCTATTAAATGTCGTGTAAAAATGTTATGATTCCAAAACGTCTGGATAAGAAAGCCTGCATTTTAAGTTTTTCAAAAAACGAGCTGTTAGAGATACGTGGAATTTAAATTTTTATTCAGTAAGGAAGTGAGTAATTTAATAAGCACGTAAGTTGTAAGGGAAACGAACTCTAGGGGCAAGCTACCAAAAGGCTTGTCCAATGCAGTAAGAATTTTCGATCCACTTTTTGTTTTCAAGGTTACTTATCAGAGTCAACTTTGGTGATTAATGAAAGAGTCAATATTCTTTATGTAATTTGTATTGCATATATTAAGCTAGTCAAATTCAAAGAAAAAACATTATTTTTGGGGTTATTTGGAAGCCTGAATCTAGCACCCCCGAAGTTTGGTTATCATTCTGAGACATAATATGTAGAGTCAAGCCTGCCGTACAGTTGGTGCTGAGGGTTATTTAGTTAAAGTGATAAAAAGGTACAAATCATAAGCTGAACTTTTTTTTTCGTAAATTTCGCTGAGTTATCACATTACTTATATCACCACCATTTTCACCGTCATCTCGTCTATTTAAGAATAATCTGTATTCCAACATCGCATAGCACTTCACAAAAAACTTATTTACATTCTCTACCATGCAGTGACAGCGACGAAGGAAAAAAACGAAAGGAGATAAAAGGGCATAGTCCTCGAAAAGTCACCTTGGCTTCATATCCTGTATAGCTTGTACATATTTACTCTTATTTGCTTCCGTCTCCCCATTGTAGCTGCTTTTTCTACCATCCCTGCTGCACCAAATCGACATTTCAATTGAAACACAGCCGTGACTAGCTGGCATAGAAAGAAGCAAAAGAAAGCGAATGACTCGACGGAAGCACAACAAGGACTCGAGTATATGCAAGAAGCAAGGCGGTCGTATATACTCGTACAATGCTGTAGTGTAGAAAACGTTAGTACGGGGATGTTAACCGTTCAAATAGGAAGCGAATGGCACGACAATGAGCTGTTACATGAAAGTTGCATCCTGTGACCGTGCGGTGAAGCCCCGAAATGAGAATATTCTAGCGCGATAAGCACAGCGATGACGACGGAAAAAGGTAGTTCCATAGGATGTAGGATTGGATGCCCCGAATGTTGTATGTTTGCTTTGAAAGTAGAAGCAACAAGAAGAGGACAGAATTGCAGCTTGGGGAAAATTTGGGAAGGTATTAAGTGCTGGCTTTGCTCGCGGTCATAGAAGATACACTGAACTTTTGAGTTATACGACTGAAAGAAAAATCACCGACCAAAAAAAAAACGCGAAAATCCAAGGAAGAGTTCCACCGTTAATTTTTTCTATTTTTCGATACACGACACTTTTCGAGTACCCATTCCCCAAAAAGAATTTTACAAACGATCGTATTAACAATGAAACCAGGAAGACACCATACGGATTTAACGTTTTATTGAAACTCTATGCACACACGCCATGTATGTAATAAATGTACAAATGTGTAGACGTATGTATTATCAGTTGTTCGACAATACTTGCAAGGTTTTGTAAGGAAACATAAACGTCACAAAAACTCAGAGGACTTTCCGGTCACCAGCGAATTTGTGTATTTTATTTTTCGCTTTTTTTCTATTGCTTCATATCATGTGTATAAGTCATTATCATACGTTCATGTGTTTATATCGAGCAATCCATACCTCTCCTGCTTCGCTACCTCAGGGTGGCTTGCCGTGTACATTATGTCTATCTTGTGACTTGTAAATACATAGCCAATGTACTTTTGGGAAGATATTAATACAAATCAAGCTTGATTGAACTTTGGCTATTGTTGGCTTGATTTTTTTTTGATTTGCTGTTAGTTTAGTAGTTGATCTAATTAAATGGCTGGTGGGATGCGCAGAGGAAATAATTTAAGAAGGGAGAAGAGGAAATGTTTGATTATAATCAAATGGAAAACGTTGGAGGTTGCCCAAGGATAAACCTAGGGTGAAATTGTTAAAAAAATTATTTTCTAATTTCACATGTTCTATTTTATTTCCATATTTAATGGGGTTCACAGTTGACACCTCATGAAAAATAAAAAAACTTGAATGCATCTAGTTAGTCGGTGCTTGGAAAATGAGTAGATTGGGTAAAAATTCAAATTCACAGGTAAAACAAGTTTTCTAATTTTCGTATTTAATTCAAAGAAATAGGAAGCTTTTGGTTCTATCAATGGTTGGTGTTGATTTCTTGGTCCACAAAAAATTCCACTGTATCCACTTCTGTATGCTACTTTAAATCAGTTTTTTTGAATAATTAGGAGGCTAGGATAGGCCAAGAAAAGCTAATATTGGTTTCAAATCGTTCCTTTACATGATTTTGTGAATACGTTCATATTTAACATATTTATCAGAAGTAATGTAAAAATGAATAGAATGTGCAACACCATTTCAAATCAAAGAAACTAATACTAGAAAGAAATTTATCAAAGAACCTAATGCTAGCAAAATTGAAAAGTATTAAAAACAGATATTTTCTTATTAGCTTATTTTCAAACACCGAAAAACAAAAACTTCCATGATCTCTTCATGATGTAAAACCAATCAAAGGCAAACAGGACATAGAACAAAATCCCAGAACAAAGCAATATTTTTACCCAAACAACAATACATGCCATATTTTCATTCAATTGTTCGATTGATATATCTTATTTTTCCTCAAAAACAAATCTAAAATCAAGTTCAAAGTCAACTAATGCACTAATTTTTTTTCCCTTTTCTATTTACTATTCCCTATCGTTCAACTATTTTCGATTTTCGAATCTTTCATTGAACCTCCCATCCCCTTCGAATTATATCACTTCAAAGCCACGAAAAACCACCTAGCACATTTCCATAAATTTCTGAAATTAAGTTTCAAACGATCTCCGATTTTCCAAATAAACAATCAACATATCTACATATTTCTGAAACGGAAAAAATACGAATGAGTAATACAGTATAACAAATAGGAAACAAAAAAAAAACGAAAATCAGAACAGGTAAAAGACAAAACATATAGAGCTAAAAGAAAATCCAGAGAAATATTTACGAAAAAATTACGAAATTAACTAAAAAAAGATACGAAATAAATACATACGATAAGGCTTCAAATATAAACCAAAATAAATCAACTTCACTTGCACACTTCTGCCGTTGGCAGATTCTTGCTGCTTTTAAATTACTACCGAGTTGCCGGAAGTTAGCTTTCAATCAAATTTCATAAGAAAGAATTACTGCTGCCAATTTGCCTGTTTCCGTCGTATCTGTTAGTATGTCTAGATTTTTTCAGCTACCAGAACTATGTGTCGAGTATGTAACGTGTCGTGCCATATGATTCGCATTTTCCACGGATTACCAAGTGATTTAAAGGAAATGAGAAATTCTGCGTTCATTTCTTTTCACTTTTGCCTCATCAATCCGGCAATGAAGAGGCTGATGTAGAGAGGGAGTAAACCAGAACGGGAACAAATATACTGATGCTATTGGTACAAGTTCACAGGGTTACATTTTTTTCGCGAAATACTGCACGCGAAAATGTGTCTATTTTTGAGAATTTTATTTTATTTTTGAACTGTACATCCTCTCGGTGATTTTTTGTGAGATAACTTAAAGCAATGCATGTTGTTTTCGCCGAGAGGATATGGAAATAGCACGCGTATGGAAGAGCTTGAAATTTTTTTCTGTGTTTGTTGATTTTTATTTTTGCAATAAATTTTCAATTTCCTCCTTTCTTTTAACCAAAAATAAAAAATGAGAAACAGCTGTTGTTTGCTGAACGCGAGTTGGTTGGAATTTTTTTTAAATGAATATTTTCGATCCGTATCTTCCGTGATGTTTTATTAATTATATTAACGGCATTTCGCGAAAGTGTTTTTTGAGAGTATTTAGTCATTAAAATGAGCTTTTGTTTGATATTTATGAAGGTGTATCAGTTTTATGTTTGGTTTTGTAAGTGGATCTGGATTTCGGTGGATTGAAACCGGAAAAATAAATTATTTAGATAGGAGGATTTGGTATTTTACAATTTGATAGGAACTGTGCTATATTTCTTATTTGTGAAATCTTTCAAGATTTATTATTCAAGTGGTTGATTTGGAAGTTTCGCAGCCATCATAAAAATTTGTTTGGTTGTAAGAAGTCTACCCTGATACTGAGCCCCAAAGTCTGGTAATAACTAGAACCCTATCAGAATTGCTTGATTCTCTTTGAAGATTTAATCGAGCGCTTAATATGATTTCATGGAAGAAGGAGACTGTTAAAGATCCACCAAATTTTCAATTTTTTTTTTTCAGGTAATGAGTAGAATTTACTTCCATTGCTCCCTTCTATTGAAGTTTGTATTGGCTATTCACTGCATTATCATAACTGGTTAAATTTGAGTTTTCAGTTACTACAAAGGATAGTAAATTTGCCCTATTTATACAAATTAACCCTCATTCTCATTTGGTTCCATGTGATTCTACCTACTCTTTCTTAGATCGTATTATGGTTCGTATTAGTTCTGGAGTTTTCACATTTTTTTTCATTTCAGTGTATGCATTTTTTGTGGTGGAATCGTAATTTTTTTCTAAAGAGTGGTCTATATATTTAAAAAATACCATGTATTCATCCCACCTAAACTCAAAATTCATATATTTGTAAAAACTATAACCCTCTGATATTAGCTTGTCCATTTTTGTTGGGTTTTATCAAACAACTTTCGATCTTATATCAATGCCTGTAAAAAAATAATTTTTTAATAATATATACTGCAATTCAACAGAATTCGAAATCCCTTTGTTAGAAGTCTTGGCCTAGTTTTTCCTAAACTAATTTGGGAATCTTTTCTATCTGTGAGTGCCTTATCGATGTCGTGGATTTGTTTTACACCATCCTGGCTTGTATGCATTTCCGCCACCTCTGGGTTGGTGTAGTAGGATATCATCTTTATTTTGCTAGCTTTTATAATAAACTGGCTTCTTTCCATTTTACTTCGTAAGTTTTGCCACTATTTAAATTTTTTCCTTGTTGTTCTTTGTTACCATTGCTCTCTATTTCTTTCCATTATTACGTCATATTTCCACACCTTCAAAATATAGCTGGTTTCAGCTTCAACAAAAAGGATGGCATTGGAAAATATTAAAGAAGGTACTTTTTCGATCAAGGCGAACATGAAAAAGGAAAATGCTAATGGTTATTTCCCTTGTCACAGTACAAACGGTTGCTTCTGTATCTTGTTCTTTTCGCATCAAACTTGGAGGGTAACCTGCAGATTTTTCTCGCTCAGAATGTGATAATTTCCCAGATTAATTTTCTACCACTTTCACTTCACGCGTAAACAGATCCGTTCGATCTAATTTCTTTTGCGAACAATCAATGCTTTACTCTCCAATCTCTTCAAAAATTATTGACAATTTTTGAATAATTTTAAGATGGTAGTATACTCAAGTTTTGATGGTCTTCCAAATATTAATTTGTTGTAATTTATGGCTACAATGTAACAATGATAATTGAGGTTTCTCTGGCAACGAATTTTTTCTAGAAGCTAGGAATTTTTTAAAGGGTCGAAGGAACTGCCGCATTTATTATTTGATTTTTTTTTGTAGCAAATCGGACTACATTAAAATTAACATTTTAACTGAAGGGGCAGTTTTTACCAGAATGATATTTTGATTCACTTTTCAGTATTAAAATTGAGGAGGCAAAATATCCATAGAAGGCTACCAGGCTTCCTCATTTAACAAATATTTCCTGAGCGGAATCTGACTTGGTCCAACTGCCACTTTCGCTGCAGTTCGATTCCTCTAGGTATAATTTAAACCATATTTTTGAAAAACACAATATTCCACAGAATATACAAAATATTTCTTTTTTTAGAACTTTTAGAATTTGATTAAAACATGTTTTAAGGTTTCCTGACAATTTCATCTTCATGTCTCGTATACACAGGAGAGAACTCTAGAGCTACTATAACATACTACTAAAATTATCGCGGTATATGACATGGGGCAGCTAACGAAGAGCTGCGGAAACTTGAACAGGGAATAATTTTTAAAGAATGTAGGTTTAGTACAAAAAACAATCAAATCAACAAAGCAAATTTTTTTTTGAAGCAAAGATAAGGGTTTCCTGCTTCTCTTAATGATTTGGGTGTTTGAAAAATTATATGAAAAAGAAGTTTAATGTAAACTCGCTTTAAACGTTAAATTCATAGTTTATTGTAGTTAATATATAAACAAATATGTATACATCAGGATTAAATGCATAAGAATTTTCCTTTTATTTTTTGTGGGGCGATGGGATTTGTGATTTTCAACTTTATTACTACTCTCGTTGAGGATATAAGCGAAGTTACGTCTTGGACCAAAATCGAAGCAGACTAGGAACTTCTTAGGCCCGAGTTACAATGAAAGCAACACAACATTGTTGCGCAACGTTTCTAGTGGAACAAGTTACAATGAAAGCAACACAACATTTAACGATAGCTGTCACTGGCTATATTAACGAACTTTTTGTTTGATAATATGGACCCTTCAAAGTGTCGGAAAGTGATATCAGTGAGTATTTTATCCCTTAAAAGACGTAGAGTATATTGAGGCAAAAAACACAAATTCTGATTTTCATTTGCATATGAAATTTCCCATTTCCCATTTTCCGGACGGTCATAGATTTGGAGTTGGATATTTTCAAAAATGTTGTTGCCATGCCAAGTTAGAGGTTTGAGCAAATTTCGCTGCGCAACAAAATTGTGTTGTATCATTGTCACTGCTCTCATATGTTCTCATGTGTTCAAACTAGTTTTGCTGCGCAACAATGTTGTGTTGCATTGATTGTAACTCCAGCTTTATGATCGATAAAGTAAAGTACGCGTCTACTTTCAGTGAGAACAAAAAAAAACAGACATGTCAACAGGGAGAAAACATCGAAAGGTGTCATATAGTACGAGAAGACAGATGAATACACCCTTCAAATCTGCTTCGGTAGAAAGAAGGTCTACGTAGATCTCTAGTATGAACGAAGCGAAGGTTAAAATTTGTGCAACTTTGGTGCTAAAGTTGTCTTAGAGTAATGCTGTTTGCTTACAAATTAGCATTTGATTTCTTTTTTCTAACTTTTTTTCTAATTCGAAATTTGCCTTACCAAATGAAACTCCAGAGCTGTATTTCGTAATCTTTTGACTCTCTGACAGCTTTTCACCTATGGTTTACCACCGCCTGCTATTTATACACAAAAAATAATATCACTCGTCATCATTTCGATGTTCAAAACAAACAAGAAACCCTCAGATTTGTCAAAGCCTCGATCTTAGTGTCTTAAGCCGGGCTGCGGAGTCCACCGATAAAAAGAGAGGTGTTAAATTGCTGACAGTCCTAGCTTTAAAATGATCATAGTTCCCATCAGGATATAATATCACTGATTTAATAAAATTACTGATTTGATAGCTTAACCAAACACTCACATTCAAGCAATCACAACACCTACCGCCCAGCTTGTGCGTTATCACTCGATCTCCCACACTTCAGTCATTTTTTGCAGACTTAATCGAATTTCATTGATTTTCACTTCCTGCCTGACATGACTGCTTGGTTTTCCATTTGCAGTGTGTCAATACACCCCAATAAAAAGCACCGCATATCAATTACAATGTCATCATAACTTTTTCTTGTTTTCTTCGTATATTCTCGATCTACATCAAGAACGAACGAAAAGAAAGCAAATTGCTCAAGGCATCGACGTACCCCTTAGCTAAGCAGAGTACTTGCAAATCAATCAGACAATGTCGATTGCTTCCTTATCATCACACCACACATATGACACTTGGGAATTTGTATGAATACATACTTATCGAATTGCATCATATTTTTTTTTGCATTGCAACCCGTTTTCAATACTACGGTTCATACTCGGCTCGCTCCCCTTTCTCAGGGTTAGTGTATCGAACGCTTATGAATGTTTGCAATATGAAACCCTTACGTATCAATTTTTTTCGAATAACAGCAGTTAGAGTGTGATTACGACGGGACGGGGCCGCTCCAATTTCGTATATTTTTTGCTAGACGACACGCTTCGATTGCACTGCATATTCAACTCAGTACAAAAATACACCAGTAATTCACTTCGATGTCCAGTACGATCGAATCATGTTACTTCCTCGTTTTTTTCGCTGACCGCAAGTCGATCGGTCGAGTTCAGGGTACATTGACTTTTTAGCATATAAATTCCATTTTGAATTGCTTTTGATTGTTTTGGTGTGATTTTTGATGAGCTGTGATGTTTTGATTTTGGGGAAATGTGAAGAACGTGCCCGACTTCAAGTTTCTTGCCTAGAGAATATTTTGTTGAGTTGCAGGTTGATTTGAAATGGTCAGGGTGCGTGTAAAGCGTAGATTTAGTGATCAAGTCGATATAAAGATAACGGGGGAAAAGATGAAGAATGTGAACCAAATCGTAGATTGAATGAAAAAAATCAAGAAATTGTTCAAATGTGCTAAATGCACTAAATTTAAATAAACTAAGTAGGATTTTTAGCTTAAAACGAATGAGGTACACAAGAAAACATTGATTCAATGAACTTCAAGGCGAATATGGTAAATTATTCGAGCAAAGTTATTTTTCGAGTTGAGGGCACCTGATCCTGGTCTCAAGCTAATTTTTAGTCAGAAGCCTGCCATTTATGAAAATCAGTGGAACTGTGGAAACACACAAATCAGGTGCAACTTCTGTCAAAGCGAAGGCAATTGGACTAACTACATTGTTTTTTATAGTGCTATATACAAGCCAATATAATTATCTAGCTTCAAGTTTAGTAACGAAATCTTGGCTGTAGTAGTGTTGCAATGCATTGAGTTATTTGATATATCCAGACAAATTTAATTTTTCATCACACTGAAAAAACCCACAAAGAACAAAGTTAAAATCGCGTTAAAATATTATAGTTGGTAAGTAGGTATACTACCAGAGAAACCAATGGAGCCTTCGAGGCTGGTTATGAACCTTTCTCAACTTCGCAGCGAAAATTTAATTGTTTTTTTTTTTGTTGAACCACCAGAAATGAATCTCTGCATATCGGCACAATCATTAGGTAACCAAGAATCTGTTCACGCATGCTCGATGACTGTCAATTTTTTGCATTCCAAAAAGAATAAGCATAATTTCTATCCAAAATCTATACACAGGCTCACAGATTTTTCGATTCAGCATGATTTTTGGTGTTTCGATGGCCCAAATCAGTCTGGAATTGGGACGATGCTTTGCTGAGTTGAGCACACTGCAAAAAAACATAAGCAATCATCGCGCCGTGCCTTCTTTCTGCCGTCGACGCCACTGAGTCTTATCGACAACGCCAAATACGATGGCAAGCAGGAAATCTTGTTATATCACCTGAAAACTGGATCGCGTTCAGTTAAGTTTATTTCGTTGATTTTCGCATGTTAGCCATGTGCTAGATAGATAGGTAGAGGTAGATAGATTGTTGAAGTATCTTGAATTGGTAAGCATACTCATAACTAAGCGTATGCTTGTGGGTAAGACATATACGATCTTTGTTATATGTCTCTGCATGAATATATGTACGTACATATTCACCGTCTGTCTAGACATTTCGACTTGATTTGAGGGTTTTTTTTTCACTTTCGATTTTATGATGTCATGATAGTAGGTATTTGGTTCGTAGATAATGGTTTTAGATGACAATGAGTTCAAAATTTATGGAACATATGGGGAGTGTAAATGATTTCGGACAAATCATTTTCAAATCAATCACAAATGATTTGCGACAAAATTATTTGAAAGACGTTTCGATTGTCTCAAATGTAAAAAATGGCGTACAAAATCCAGATTGCTAATTATATTCATAAAAATATTCAAGTTTGGCCATCAAAGACATGACTGTTTTTTTCTGGTTTCATAGAAGATTACAAAATATTCAAACCAAAAGCATCACTAAACGACCTTACGTGTATCAATTGCATTTAGATAAGAAAATAAAATATGTAGGTACCTAAGTACGTCCACATTTTACTCCTCCTGATACACAATAGTCAATTGAATAGTCATATTCAATAGTCATGATTCCGTATTTATAATTATACAACAGCTTTTCAAACGTACGTCCAAATCTTACAAATCTACGCTAAATAGAGTACAATGTACGATCGGACGGAAGAAGCTTTAGCATGTACTAGCAAATACTAGTACCCTATATGCATTAAGTAACATCCGATCGAATCGCTTACTCTTCCGTTGAAGATACATACACTCGGCGTTCATAAACGGGAATGACGATGATGCTTAATACTGAGATGACGACGTCGACGCTCCAATATATAAATATGTAGGTATATATTGATGAATCTAAACGAAAATATGCCTGTGAGACGACGAAACAAGGAGACTGAAGACGACGACGAAGACGTCGAACACGCAGCGGCGAAGCAGAGAAGAGGAAGTCTCCATTGCTGTTGTTGTCTTAGTTTGTTTTTCATCATTGTCGTTGGTATTTTTCGCATCTTGGCAAGCTATTCCGGCTCCTCTTCTATGCCGTGGCGTTACAAGAAAATGGGGCTATTGGACTCGATCGTTGCAAAAACAGCATTTTGAAGGCCAAATCTTTTGTACTATAGCTTAGATAGATAGATATTTCTGTGGCTATAGATTTTGAGAATAATACGTGTTGACGTAGTCTGGATAGCGTAGATTGGCATAGTATGGTATTTGTTATCTTGGTGTTTTGCAAAATGTTCTTGTTCTGGTTGATGATATTAATTCAGACTGTAGGGAGTTGGAGTATAGTATGTCATGCAACTTATTTTAAGGATTGCTTGGAAATATGTGGCTTGTTTTAAAGAAAGTATATATTATTGGAGTATTTTTAAATACAGGTATCAATATGAAAAATATTTTTGCAAATTGTATTCAGATCATTAAAAAGGAAAAATTCGCTCTTGGAAAAACAAAAAGGATAAAAAACACAAAAAAGAACATAAATAGTTTAATTTTAGCCTGATTCGCCCTGAAAATATTGGTGTTAAATTAGCGCCCAGTGTGGGGAAGCACCTAGTGTATGGTGTCCAATGGCGCATAATCAGTTTTTATGTTTAATTTTCATTAATATATACTGTCCTGCAATTTGGCAAGAAGAGAATTCAAGTCTTAGCTGGATGCAATCAAGTACAATTTTCAAAAAAATATTACAAACAGGAAGAGACTGAAGAAGTCATTTAGCCAGATTTGAATACACAAATACGTACTTTGGAGTAACCAGGGAAATGCATTAGGTTATGCTGAGAAATCTTGAATATCTAAGATAGAAAAAAATGGATTTGCTTATAATAGCTCTAGACTGGTTGGTTACTGGCAAACAGAAACCTAAAATGGGGCTCTAAATGTAAAAAAAATCGACTGCCCATTAATGACATTAAACATCTAATCATGTTAGGAGTTGACATTTTGGTTTCTTTCTTAATTCTCTCTTAGTTCAAAGGTTTTCTGGCCAAACCCACCCGTCAAATTTCAGCTGAATAGTTCCTTCCACCTGTATTTTTGGGTTAATTTATTTCTCCTAAAAGTTTACCTGGTGGATATTTCATTAAGTTGTTCACTTTTAGGCAGGCCAACAACGAATTGAATAATAGGAGTTTCGGTTAATGATGTCGATTTTGCTAAAAGATGGCGTTACTAATAAGTCCGTTGGTATAGTTTTATGGCACCTATGTTGTTTTGGAGGGTAAACATACACTTTCAAAAGTCAGTTTGTTTTTAAGCCCTTGAATGAAAACGTAGTTTTTTTTATAGTTTTCAGCATGTCGAATTTCACAACAGAAAAACGCGTTTTCCGGGGAAGTTTGATGACCTTTTTCATCCATTCCTGGTTAAGGCATATGTTGAACATGCTCTAACCTAAAAAGCTTGTGAAGATAGTTTAAACGCTTGAAAATTGGTGGAAAGAAATTGTGTATGTATCTCCATTTGTAAATATTTTTGGATAAAAACTCCACCAAAACGTTAAAGCAATTTGCAGAAGGTTGAATGCTGTCCAGTTCATAATTTCTGAACATCTACATGGAAAGATCCAGCAGGAAGTAAATTGTGAAATTAGGTGTAATTTTGCTTGATAGGTGATGGAAAATAGATTTATTTTCACAAACCGAAGCGCAAAAAAAATCATGGTTTTTATCCCGAATAGCCTTCAATAGCACAACTAGGACCTTGCTATGTATTTGGTGGGTTAGAAGCCGAGCTGTGTTTTATGATCTGACCTAAAAACTACAAAGTCCGTTTTTAGCATAACAATGATCGGGTCATGCTTCAAAATGTTGAGAGAAGTGTTTCGAAAACGTTAAGTGGGACTTGCCATCTTCGAGCTATCCCTTATTTCGATGAATAAATTCATACATTCTTACTACGAAGTAAATTTTTGGTTTATTGAATGGTTGGCTTCAACTAAAACTTAACGTTATTTTGGCGTGAAATCCATTCTTTGACAGAAAGATGGGAGAAAGCCATAGCCAACGATGGTCTGTACGTTGATTATTAAGGTAATTTATTTCGCTATTTAAATAAAGCTCAAAATTTTACAAAAACGTTGATGTTATTAACCGAAACACTCTGCCTATCTTGGCTAACGAAGCGCTGCTTGCCCTTGTTCAGGTATGGAATCATATTTTAATAAAAGCCTGAAATGGGATTTGTAGATCCCGTACGATTTCGTAAGAAGCAAAGGCATTTCATCTACTTTTTTGACAATTGAGAAGACGTGATCAGTTCGGTTTCAAGTTTGAACTGTTTACAGAAGGCAATTGAAGGAAAGTTACTTCATTGAAAAGGACAAGATGACATTGGATCTTAGATGCAAAAAACCTGACCCGATTAGCTCTACCCTAAGTGAACTTCTGCAATAAGTCATTATTAAATGACCTGATCACACGGTAGCTTAATATAGTATTTACATGGAAGACAGGAACTGAGCCACATGAGTACGTAAAGAAAGGTACTGAAATCATTAAAGCGGTGGTTTGAATTGAAAGTTACGGATAGACAATTATCAATAAAAAGCGTTGGAGAGACGAAAGAGCTTTGTGGAAAACCGGCTTGGATTTCATGAGGAAGACTCGAAGTGTCTATCCTGGGACCAATCCTGCATTGTACGGAAAAGAAATATGAAGCCAAATGAAAAAATTACCATCAAAGAGAAACCAGTCAAGAAACACCTACGTCTACGTTCTTGCAGACATAGCTAAAATACGTCAACCAATTTTAATGTATTGTAAGATTGCAGCTCGTCCCGCTAAATCAGACAACATACTAATGAAATTAGGATTTAGTTTATGTTTCTTTTATTCTAAGAGTTAAAAACCAAGTCATCTACATTTATACTTCAACAAAGTGTTTGTTCCTTCAAATCACAGCCAAAGCTTAGTTTTTGAAAAAAACTTCTCAATTTCGAGGTGTTTACCCAAAATAAACTATTATATCTGCATAAAAATCTTATAATTGGGCTTGTAATATTGTAAGTTTGCGCTCAACATGAACACGGAGATCATATTTCTCATTGACTGAAGTGAAATCGACATACCCTTTGAGCATATTTATTTATATTTATTTTATTGCATTTATATTAGATGTCATCACACAAAACATGAGTCATTACTCTCGACTTCAAACTACGCATATTTTTTTTAACTAAATTATTATTTATTATTAACTCGCAGACATACAAAAAAATAAATTATGACAAGTTTTATGACACTTTTCTAATAATACCAAACTAAAACTAGTTCACTAAAGTCGTAAACGATGTTTACCAACTACAAGCCTGAACAACTATCTTAGACCAATTAGAATCATCTCTGACTTTAAAGAAAAACCTGACATCACATTTCGCGAAAAACAAACAGCAAAATAATCCCTCTCCCTTCAAATTTAATCCACGATCTTTTCTCGCTCCCTGAATTTTGCATAGCGTCTATATCATCACTTCATTAGCTCGTCTTGGCCACAAATAAAATCCGACGCACCGCAAAAATTTTTCATTTACACAGTTTAAGCACAAACTAGGCCACCAAAAACAGCAAATTCTTACATAGTACCATTTTTCCGGAGCAAATAAACATTGAAACGACAGCAGCAGAATATAAGAAGAACAAGCGGAAATTCCGAGTGAATGCCAATCAAATGTTCGGTGTTGTTTTTTTGTTTCAGTTAATTTTTATTTTCAGAAATTTTTTATTATTTTGCTCTAAATTACGATCAAGTGTGTGCCGCATTGACACGTAATTCATTCGTGACTAGCGGCGACAGCCGTAAAAAAATTGATCAGAAACTTTCAGCGACAAAGCTATTTTCTACAACTGCGGAACCTTTTGAATTGAAATAAATCACCAATTTGATGATTTAATTAAAATTGCCTTTGTAACATTTTTTTTACTTTGTGTATGTACATTTGTGTTAATTTTCGCAAATAATTCTTTAATCAATTAGTAGATACCACAGCAAAGCTGTTTCCTTATTACGAGCCCCCGATTTCATATTTGCTGTTCGAATACAGTGAAAACAACTCACTTAGCCTTAGGTTAAGCTTTTAATTGCAGTCAGACAGAGGTGTGTTTTATCAGATACGAAAAATTAAAAGTGAGATGTTTTGCTAGTGTAAGCTCTCTAGACTGTTAAGTTCTTGTGCCAAAATGTTCTTTACTTTAGCTGAAGAAAAATACTTTAGGTGATATTTACGGAGTTTACGTACAATAATAGCTGAGGAATGCTTTTTTTGTCTGCATGTCATTTACGTCAAACGTTGTTAGGGGAGATGTTGTAGTGGTAGGTAAGGTGACTTTGTATTGGAATCTAGTAAGAAAACACTAGAAAGGAGGAGGACATTTTTGCGATTTTAAATAGCAAGGACAAACATTTACTGTACTGTTTGATATGTCCAACTAGCGCCAACTGAGCTAAAAGCCAGGAATGAGATTTTAACAAATGCTCATTTGTGGTTTTGAAACAATTCCAGACAACCAGTTTCTTTTTATTCTCCAAGTTAGGAAAGCTTTGAACAGGACTTGAAAGTTTAAATATAAGACAAATTTGAATTTATATACTTTGAATACTGAATCGTATGCGGTAAGTGATCGACCAATGATTGACCAATTTGTTCGATTTTCATTGATCTTCTACTTTGAAATAATAAATTCATTTGAGTTAAAAAGCTCTCCCTGCATATTTTTTTATAAATTTGAAAGCCTCAATGGGGCTAAATTTCATATTTCATGATTTTCCAACGACCTTTCAATGAGTCAAAAGTCTGCTCAAGTCGTCTACTCAACCTAAAGCATCTGCAATATCGCTTAATACTATAGATTTTTAGACTTAATGTATCACTTAATCTACCAAAATAAAATTTTACCAGAACGAACATTCCTCCCCAGATTGAAATCACGTCCATCAAAATAATTTAAAGGTGATCGATCATTCGAAGAATGCCTCCACCATTAAACGTTCTATGGCAAGGACTAAAATGTTCAATTTCAATTTTCATAAGTTTGAATTTCAAAAACGAACCACATTGAAATACCATTCCTTAACTATGCAACAAATACAAACTCTACATCAATGAAATCATAATCAAAACACAAAATACTTACATCCAACACTCCTATTATTCCATATATTCCGCAAGGGTGGTGAATTATGATAAAAATTCGGATGTAAAAATGGTCCGGTAGCGACATGACCCTGTGACGGACAATGAGGTGGTAGGCCAAGTCGGGCCTTCAGCTCATCACTGCACGGCTGTCCGCCTGAACTCGAACTGTCCACATCGGATACTCCACTATCGGCCGGACTTGGGGGCAGAGACCCTGTAAAGAGATCAAGAAAAATCCAAAATTTAGTCACACGATTTTCATAATTGCATTCGGAAGAAAAAAAATATTACATCCTTAGCAACAATTTATATCAAAAGGGTATTAAAACATACAGCGAGAAGAAGAGAGAGACCTTCTTTTAAAAACTCGTTACACATACTTCTGATCCTAATCCTAACCCAGTTCAATCAACGAAAAGGGACAGCTATGCAATTCGACAACAACAATGTATGCAGCTTCGAAGGATATTCAAAATGCATCCTTCCATGCAAAGCCGACGCTGCACAATATCAAAAGGACATCATAGCGAGCAATAAATGCATTCGTCCAGGTACCACTAGTGATTATCAAGAAGGAAAAGCAATCATATACAAAGGGTTCCGTTTTGATGTGGAGGTCTCTTGTCTGGATCCGATGTATTTTTCCCCGTGCATTACACATCTGGATCGTGAATTAAATGATTTTTCGAAAAGAAAATCAGCACATCCTTTTTTACGTGCACCTTTTTCAAAATTCTTTCATCTCTCTTAGATCGCAGCATGTGAATTTTCCGTGAGTGTTTTTGATCGAAAGATGTAATCAATAAAAAAGGACACGATCGTACAATGTGCGATTTTCGAAAAGAACTATTTTTGCGTTAAGATATTTTCGGTATTTCAGTGAAATTAAGGTCAATTCTATAGCGAAGGGGGCGACAGGACGAAGCGGATTTGATTTCATCATGTGTGTGAATAGTGTCTGGGATTCGCATTAAGGATCCTGGCATGCAATGAACAGGTGAATGGATGCGAAAAAGAATCCGACCGTCTATCAGATGATCCGTGATCCTTGTTTGGGTTCGTCCGCTCTATGTGTCCTTTTATGAATTGATGATCAGAAAGGATCAATTTCTTGCGATCAAGATCGACAGCGAAATTGGGATATTCCTTCATATTGCAAATGGTTAAGTGGAGCAGATGATCTGATGTTGATGTGTCTCGTAGTACGAGACGATCGACCACACTCGGGATAAACAACAGCAGTTGTCCTTTGATCTGTTCTCTTCTTTTTGTTCACGGCAGTGGAGTGATTTGGTATGTTTCCTTGAAAATCCAATTTTTGTTAGCTGAAGTTTCCGAAGAAGAGAATGAACGCCGGCAATAAGGGGTTCAATTGAGAAAAAAAAAATGAATTTATGATTGGTAATCAAGGATAGATGGATCAGAGGACATTTGGCGAAAGTAAAGGAGTGAATTTTTGCATTGTCATCACATATGCATTTATGTCCTTTTGCAAAATTCAAAGGATTCAGTTGGTGCACATTGCAATTCCACCGATCCTTTGGATCTATGACTTTGAGAATAATATTTACACAGGATTATGATGATTCATTATGGCCCTATTTCGAGATCTGGAGAGGAAGTGTGGGAAAGTTGAGTTTGTGTAGGCTGGTGTGAAACTTCGTGGGAACGAGTGATGCAGATTTGATACGTTTTTCCGTTTTGCTTGAAAGTGCAACGAAACCGCAGCTGTGCTTAGTTTTGATGGCATTTTAGTAGCTTCGGCAGTCTTAAGTGAGAATGTATCAATAAGACCATGTTTTTAGGCTAAAAAACTAGGTCTAAAATACACTCATTACTTCAACGACTAGTTTCTATATTGATGATGTTGCCTTCAAAATGAAGTCTACGAAACCCTTTGACCTTTGCATTAGATAATAGATAAAATTCCTTCAAACTCGTCACATACCATGGAAGGAACATGTCTGATTCTGACATCTAATTCACTTCTAAAATCTTGCAACGATCTGTCTTTCAACTGTCCTAAAATTTCACGAAAACAGCCAGCGCAACAATCAAAATATCCTGCTGACATCATTTCGTTCCTAAAAGATGCCGCGTTTTTTTCTTCGAAAACCTCTCCTTCGAAAATCACAATAGCGTATCGAATGAGTGAAAACCGGATCGGCACTCAACTGGACACGGCTGACCACGACTGTCGTCCGAATACAAAAGGATTCGCTTCCTTAAAAGATCACTATTGTCCTCGTCTACATTCTATTCGTCGCCTCGCGTAACACATTTTATCAAAATGCTGGCGGTCCCAAAGGATCAAAATAAAAATCCCTTATCAAAAATACCACCCTAAGACCGACCGAGCAATCGAGCGATCAGACAAGAATCCGGAAAAGGGTTCTTCATCGGCTTTGACCATCGCTAAGAACAACGGAATTAAATGCAAACGGTCAAGCGCAACATGGTCATTCCATGATCAGGAAAGGACAATGCGATCGTTGAAAATCAAGCATAAAAGGGATAAGATATCGGAGACAAAAAAAAACTAAAATCAAGACAGTTGCACGATGAAGGACCGCGCATATTACATCCGATGACCAAGCAAAGGACATGAAGAGCGCGGATCTTCGAAATCAAGCGCGAATATCGAGGTAAACATAAAGGACATGAACTGACCGTTGGTCAGGCGATGAATCAATTATAAAATGTGTACACTATGCAGTATTTCATTTTTTTTTCTCTCCCAGTTGCTATCACACAAGGCTCAGTCGCTTTGATGTTGTTAGGGACGAATGAATGAATTACAAAAGGAAAAAGTCGGATCCGTTCTTTTTGAATAAATTAAAATAAATATTCAGATTCCGTTTCCTATCAAGGTTTCAGCCGAAACAAAAACGATGAAAAATGAGTAGCTAGATCGGCACCTCGGCGACAGAATGCAAAGTTGAATTGATCGCCGTGAGTCCTCTCGATATTTGCTCATAGACGTTTTTGCGGCCGAACGAAAATCCTTTTGTTGTTTCTTAGCGGAACGGTCAAGAGTTTCAGATGTCAGCGTGTGAGAATGCCACTGCTGGTGTCACACTGCAAACGCTATTCGTTTGCTTTTTATTGTAGTAATTCATGTTTTTGTGATTCGCATTTTTTCCGAGGACTGGACATTCATTTCCGTTTCGATGGAAGCATTCTTCAAGAAATGCCCGGAGGATGTGTACTTAGGTTTTGTTTCCATTCACTTATTCGCTAGATTGATGCGTAACCGAAATGTAAATAAATCGTAAGATTTCAAGAAAATCATAGAAGGGATATGTCGATTAATCACAGTCAGAATAATACAGTTCGCATAAGGTTTTGCGCATCTGCTGGCGACCTTTAATCCTTTCAGACTAGTGGCAGTTTTCAGACTTTGATTCAGGGTCAAAAGGATCTGCATGCCATTCGATCAGTCATGTCCTTACCGTCGAAATTCGCAATTTCACTGCAGATGTCCTTATTGGGACGAGTATATTGGCTATGACCGCACCCAACATAATCCTTGCCGACCGTTTGCATGCGTGTCAAGTTGCATAAACACAAAGTTCATTGAGTCATCATTGAGCATCAGCAGCATGTGCTCTGCAGTACAGGTCAGAGGGTTAAACCATCTGTTCGTCCATTTTGGATCAATTTTCTTTATATATTTTTCCGAAATTTTGGAAACAAGCCGAAACTCCTTTATGACCTGAGTATAATACCAATTTCAAGAGGGTTCTTTTGTATGTTGGAACTCGTGCCGCGCAATATGATGCACCAATTGCATCCTTTTGTCGCCGCAGATATGTTTTATCAAAAGATTGATTTTCGTGACCGTGCTGGAAATTCGACATGTGCAGGATTTCTCAATATTTTTCAAGAGCCAATAAGGACAAAACCAGATGAAAGGATCAAAACCGTTGAGTGATGATGATGATGATGAAAACGGTGGTGATAATGATGACTCAAGCCTTGTGCAACACTCGAAATGCACCCTGAATGGTTGCTTCGAAAAAATCCTTTATTGCCAATTGACAAATCCTTTGAATAGACAACCCGCCCTTAATAATCCTTTATAATCATCAATATTGTATTGACACAACTGCGAATTCATTGAGTTTGTCTTGTGGTTCTATTTCGTTGACCAGCCTGTAGTGGTTCGAAACGAAGAAAGGGCATGAAAAAAAGGATATTCGATTGTCCGAACTCAGCGGGTGGATTGGTTTTTCTCTTCGTCAAAAGAATGTTTACGCGACAATTATCGGTAGTTTTTGATGTGGATGTTTTTTTTTTTTAAATATAAATAGAAACGAGGGACTTAAAGGATTATTGGATGTTTTTGAAAAAGTATCAGATTTATGTATGTGAAGAAGGTAGGAAACGTTTGAATTGAGAACTTATGTTTGATGGGATTTCGAGAAAGGATTATACTGGTGGCTGCTGACCCATATTCATAGGATTAGTGTATGATACATTTTCAAGCATTTTTTAGAGATAGGCAGTGTGAATCGTTTTAGATTATCGGTATGCCATCGGGGCACATAACAGGTTGGCCTTTGAAGGAAAATATCAAGGTTAAGTGTGTTTTGAAGGCTAATCAATTTTTTTTTGTTCTAATGCCTAGTACTATACTCTTCGCGAAACGAATTCAACGGTCAAATCCCATACAAAAGAGCTTTACTGACGAATTGAAAAGCTCTTTTTGTATGGGATTTGACCGTTGAATTCGTTTCGCGAAGAGTATAGTACTAGGCATAAGATCGGAAAAAGTAGTGGTAGCTTTAGGCTTTCAGTAGCTTTGAAGTTATCATGCGTATCTACATATATCTGATCATTAGTAGCTTTCAACCGGCTGTAAAAAGTTTGAATACTTAACTCAACACCTTGCATATTTTGGCGCTAATACACCTGATTATCAAAAAACATAATGAATTAATTTGAAGCACGAAGTTGGATCGGCTTGGACATTGAAGCATGGAAATTACAGAACTATTTTTGTCTATGACTACTATCTTCCATAGCAATTGTTCTCTGGTTATGTCTATGTAATAATAATCATTATCATGTCTTGCGTTGAATCTCTTTACAGCAAGAAGGTTTCAATTGGAAATATTTATTTTCTTGAATCTATATTGATAGCAGCAAGGTCGAACTATATTTGCGTGCTGAGTCTTCTTCACACCCAATTTGGGATATTTTTTATCTTCCTCGTTCACTTTGCAACTAAAATTAATTTCCTTTTCCAAATTTTTTGCCTGAAATGGTCAATGCACTTCAAAAAAGACTAATTTCAAAACACGCCCAGTGTGGGCTGATTTGTCTGAAAAAAAGTAGTTGCAACTGCAATTTCAATGAAATATGTTTTTCTGCACTGCCTAGCGTGGTCGATCATTCTACAAGATACTCTGAATACAAGATCCTGAAATTTTGGTAAATGATGCTGAACCATGAATTGATAAATATTGTGAAAAAGTATTTCATCGACAGACATAATTTTGACACAAGCAACGGATACCGAATTTTTAGGACATTACAGAAGGCAAGAATTTTATGAGGTTTATTCTTTTTTCCAATGTTAAGGCCAAATGATATAGCCACTTATTTAAAAAGTGCAAAAAATTGCGTATTTTTAGAAATTGCAGTTTTTCTCCGCTAAGAAAACCGTTTTAGTTCAGTTTTAAAATAATTATGTCAGTGCTATTAGTGTTTTTTCAATGTACACGATACAAAAACTTGTCTTTCCTTAACTCCAGATGGGTTTAAAACCTTATCCGGAACCAAGACGCCTAGACAGAAACAGACCTAGAGAATCAAAGGGCAACACTGATATACATCAAAGTAAAAAAATTATCGACCCCTTTTCTTCAGTCGACGACATTATCTTCCCGATGGGGTTCTTCTAAATGCTATTAATCATTTAGTATTAAAAAACGCAAGGTCATAGCGAAGGTCAGTTTAATCGTTGACCAGTTTTGTGACTGGTCCGAGAAGGACCCTAAGCCTATATAAAAACTACAATCAGTATTTGAAATAGGCTTAGGGTCCGAGAAGGGAGAGATAGTGAAAAACGGACATTTCAAACCAACTGACCAGCAGCAAACTTTCAAAAAGGGTTACACTCGTATATTCCGTATAATCAGGCCGCGACAGTGATCATGATTTCTCCTGGTTCTGGGTTAAAGAATTCGTAATCGTGACTGGTCAAAGAAATGGTAAGAAATGCTACTGGACATCACAAAAATTAAAAATGCATATGCTCTTCGCCAGGATCTCGACATCGGAAAAGTGTGAGAAATGCGGGTTTGCATGCCAGGCGAAATAGTCGAATCTAAGGATGTTAAAGATATACGTTTCAAAGAATCTACCTGAATGTTGGATGGATTTTCAAATCAAGGTGATAGAAAGGACCTTTGGGATTAATTATATCAAGATAAAAAAAAGTGAGGGTTTGCGATCGTTTGCTCGCTGCAAGTGTGGGAATCTTTGTTCCTGACCAGTTGGATGATTACTAACGGTTTCAAGTTCAACAAAATGTCTGGGCTTTATGAATATATTCTAGTTGACAAATTCAATTTTTACATTTTTGATTGAAAAACGAAATTTAAGGACATAGCGAATAAAATTGTATAAGATGGTCTTTTGATTGAATATGGATGCTCTTTTGATTAGATGATGGACGACATTATTGAAACTAGTAAGATATGCACCCTATTTTCTTTCACCATATATTTTTGAAAAAAATACGAAGCGAAAAGATCATTTTGACTACATTTATTTTTCTTGCTATTTATTTTGGGTAGTATGTAGATGCACTGTGCCTCATAGGAAAAAAAATTTCTATGTAATTATTTCTATGTATTTCTTGTAATTTTTTTCATTTTTTACGTAGTTAAGCTGTTTGATTTATACGATCTATTAGTGAGTTTTTTTCGCCAGATTTATGTTTAAATGAGCTAAATTTTCCCAACACAGTGTGTTAAATATTAGGAAAGGTTCCTTAGGAAAATATTTAAAAAATACAGTTTTCAATTCAAAATAAAATACCGAAGAACCATAATCAATACAATAAGATATTTCGAATAAAGGATCACTTTAACTGCTGAGTCGAATGTATGAATTTTTGTCTAAAAATTATGAATAAAGGAGGTCCGCCGTGTTCATAATTTTTTGTAGTTTCCGACAATGGGCCTTTTCACACTTGTATTTTTGATGCACTCCTCAAACTGGTTTACTGGGCAAGACACGGAAGAATCAAGGGGAATTCTCTACTTTTTGTACAGAGTTCCCCTTGATTCTTCCGTCTCTTGCCCAGTAAACCGGTTTGAGGAGTGCATCAAGAATACAAGTGTGAAAAGGCCCAATAAGGGGAAATATTGAAAAATTTATAAAACCATGTAAGAACATATTTCAATATTCTAGAAGCGGACTAAAAAAGCTTATGCTTAATACCAAATTCAAGGAAGTAGAACCAACACCAACTAATCGGGGAGTAAAAACCTAAGGATCACTAAGAACTATAAATTTTGCTCGCTATGATGACTGTTGCGAAAAATTGAAGATGCAAAGAGCTCAGATACTTACCTGTACTCGATGTACAGTAGCTGCGATGGTACGGTGTCGGATGTAACGGGGCACCACTGAGAAGATTGTGTAGGAGAGGTCGATGTTGGGCGGCGTTCTGTTGTTGCTGGGGATGCGAATGACTGGTCGAGTTGACAGTCGCGTTGCCACCATGTTGCGAAGATTGCTGCTGTTGTTGTTGCTGTTGATGCGGTAGCGATGGATGTTCGGTTTTGATGTGGAGGGCTGCTGCCGCGGCTGCAGCAACTGCAACGGCTGATAATGAGGTTTGTTGGTGCTGTTGTAATCGATGTGAAACTGGTGGTGGACTCGTCGATTGTTTGATGCCGGGAATTTCGGTATCTACTGGAAAAAAAAAATGAAACTGGTTAGAGAGGGTATTTTAAGAATTGATCTATACGGTCTTAAATAAGGAATTATTCGCAAATTAGGTGAATTATCGTCTGTATGCCTTTCAAATATTCCCAAAAAGCAATTATGTCATCCACAAACTTCCATAATTCAACCATTTTAGCATCTTAAACGTTTCCCCAATCATAAAAATAATGTTTCACTGTTTCAGTCATATCTGAGTCAAGAATACTGTTCACTCCATCACAAATCAATCTTCTTGCATACATTTCCTAACAACTTGACGGCAAAACAAAAAAAAATATTCAAAAGGCCCCCCTTCAAACAAATCACGATCTTGTAACAACCGTAAAATTTTCAATTAATTACGAATATACTCTTTTCCCGGGCAACGAGTGTGAATTAGTGAATCATTTCGTTGCTAGAGCTATTTGCACCACACTATCGCTCCAGGGCTTCGTATCGTGTCAAGAAAATTGCGAAGCAATCGAAAATATTTCACTACTATTAGCACACACACGTTGCTTCAAATTGGTTTAAGTCGTGAAAATTCCCAAAAGCAAGCAGCAAGAAACCTCCTCTTGTCTGTAAAAGTCGCAACGTGCGTTTACGTCTGACGAAACATAATTGAGTTGAGCCATGACAAGAAGACATGTATGGATGAGATAGAGTATAAAATACGGAAATGTTGCTTTCTATTACGAATCAGCTAAACAAATATTGAGGCTGAAAAATATGCTAATTTTCCAATTAATAGCAGAAGGTCTCAGTGGATCCATTCAACAAACCTTTGAGATCATACATCCACTATGAAAGTGGAATTTCAGTGGAAGGAAGAAGGTGCGGAACCATAAAATGGTCGTACGCAAATAACGAATTTCGACACCCACTCGCGATTGCGTATTCAACAATTGACGAATAAACCTTTATCATTGTTTTTGACTGTGATAAATAGGCTGCAATTATACTACATGAAAACCAATGAAATCTTTTCTTTGGAGGGTTCTCTCAGTCTGTTGAAAAAGTCTCAACAGACAACTGAAATATATCACTAAAAGCCCCGACCACACTGGGCGCTATTTTCGAATTGGGAAAAAATTAACATTTTCACGTCCTATGTGCCCAAAAAAAAATTGATGATGGATTTGCGAAAAGACAGACATGCATCAGAAACAGTTATAGTTACGCAACATTACCTGCTTCATTTTGTCTTGTAGGTGGTTGAGCATCCATTGGGGAGCGCACGCGATGTAGACTAGCTTTCTGCGACTACATGGCGAAAAAAACCAACTATAATGTCTAGAATTGCGTATTGTGAACAGCTGCGAGCACGCAGATCTGTAGACATCTTAAAATGGTAGCCTAAAGGTGGTAGTGTCGAGTCAGTGAATGCTCGTAAACAATGATCTTGCAGTGAATTGCAGCGCACGAGACGATCATCGTAAATTGTTGAATTGATGATGATCACGTTGGGCTTTCGTCATCCAACAATCAGTTTGTATGTAATATCTACTTGTACTACCTCGAGCAAGCACCACAACACATCACTGTGTGTAAGCAGTAGATTTTATTGAGTTTGTGCGTTGAGGCAATATGTAGAGGATTTGCTAATTTTCCGTTTAAATTTGACTTTTTAATTAGATAGGCTTGGAAATGTGTAGCAAGAAGATAGATTGGGATGATGGGTGAAGTGAAAGAGTATTAGAGTGAGGTAGGTGATGGCTGAAGGTAATTCGACTTCCAAATGAAGTTGGTGGTGGTTATGTTGTCATTTTGACGGTTTTATTTCAGTCAGAGCAATTGCAAAGGTTGAATATATGTACATTTTGCAGAAATTTTGGGTTTTGACATGGCTTGAATGAAATTATGACCAGTTTATTGAAATTGTGAATATGAAGTTTGATTGCGAGTTTTTAATTTAGTTTTAGAAAATTTGCATTGACAAGTTATGCTTTTCTTCAACTCATGATTCATGAAATGTTGGTAATGCTGAGGAACGCACACACGACTCAAGTGATTACTGGAGCTATTAAATCAGTCCCTCCCAACTTCGAATTTCCTGATCCGGAATTGTTTCAGTTCAGAAGTTTCTTTATTGCTTTATTTTACGCAAAATAATTTATTTAAGAAAACCCAGCGAAGCCACTTTTGCATTACTGAATCAAACACAGCATTAGTAACAATATTTCCTCAAATTCTTTCGATTTGAAGCCACAAGTTGTCACCAAAGCTGAGAGACTATGCTTTTAACCCTCCTCTAATCTAGTTAGTGTTGTGGCTACTTGTGATTGATTAGGGTAAGCACAACTCTTACAAATGAATCGAATTCTTAATCATTAGATCCCTCTAGGCTGTGACAATTCCTAACATGCATTCGTGATTTTTCTCAAATACCAACCATTTTTTGAATGACACGAAGCAAAACCTTATAATTTCGCCCGTCAGTAAAATGTCACAATTGTTGCAAGATTAATAAAATATCAACTTTGCTCTAAATTGCTCTAGTCATACGGAATCTTTCGAAATACACTCATTTCCATTTATCAAACAAAACCGTCAATAGTTCTTTATTTAAAAAGCTGACAATCTCAAAGGTGTCATAATTTCGGTACATTTCCGAAAACTACAATAATATCAGCGAATATACGCGATTGACAATCAATAAGAAAATTAACAAAGTCATGTACACTTGATGCTTCACTTCACAAAAAGCAGTAAATACTTGCGGAGCTGACACAGCAAAAGGTCTCCTGTGATCACAAAATAAATAGATAAAACTGTCTACCTTTTAAGAAAAATTTCAAACGACACGCATATTTAAATTGCCCTATAATTAAGACTGATTGAATTTGACGAAAATCAATTCACAACGGTATGACACCCAAGGTGGGGCCTGTGACCCATTATCGCCATTTTACAAATCCATATCGTGATATAAATCGGCTTGACATCGACCCACCGCAACTGAACACGACGCGAAAGCAAAATTTCGTAATAATAACAAAACATGAAAATGAAATGGTATGTATGTAATTTGCAATACAGATAAGATACAGTGTATTATTTATTATGTTAATTGTTTCGCTTTTTGTACATTTTTTTTTAAATAGAGACAGAGTTTTGAGCACATACATGGCAAGTGATTGAATGAAGTCGTAGATAGCGGGCGTATGACAATTCATTTCTTCGGCAATTATAACAAAATCGGATTAAATTCAATTTGATTTTTTTTCACCAGTTCAAACTACATATTTTGTTGCAGATACATTAGTAAGTATGCAAGTACTGACACAAGACTTGTGTGTACTGGATGCTTGTAAATATTTCGCGGTTTTTTTTTTGAGCACGTTTTTGAGCTTTCCATTGTAAATTGTACACCGATAATACCATTAGAAGGTTAAATGCCAAAAAATATCAATCGATCGGATTTATTAAAACGAACCGATTTTGCGAATGATTTGGAACGTTTTAATTGGATAATATCGGTGATCGATTGATCGGCTTAAGTACGAACACAAAAAACTTTATGGCTGGCGATGATAGTTTGGCAATTGAGAAAGTTTGACGACTGTCAAATTTTAAGTGGATAATTTTTTTTCCAAATTGAATGTGTAATAGATTTTGGTTTGATGACGAAATTTTGTTGTTGATTTTCTGTATTTTGACGTGGGAATTCAGTGTTGGAGTACTTTTGAATTATGAAGGTTTTTTTTTGGAAAAATTGTGCTCCCGAAAAAGACTTTATAAGGCAAAGAAGATGTCTGTATGGTCGATGGTTCGATTTGGTTATAATTTATGAATAAATTCCTTACATTAATATGTTAACTATTTTACTCATAGACTGAGCATTATTCATTATAATATTTTGATGGCGAAATTGAAGTTCCTGAATATTTTTCTTAAACAAAAACCAACGTTTTATATTCATCTTGATTTTAAGCTACTATTTTTTTTATGTATGGGTTATTTTTCTATTATATAAAGGTACATTATATTCGCGCCCAGTGTGGGCTGGAATATCAACATAATCCTAGTAGATTAATTTGTACAATGAACATTGGAAATAAATGTGTAAAAAACTCGCCTATTCGGAATTTTTAAGGCAATTACTATTTGCTGGCGTAAATACGACGAAGTTTACATTTTTGACGGAAGAGCTGAAGGTAGATTGAAATTACATCAGCCCAGCAAAAGATAAATTTAAAATGACTCCTTAAAATAAATCCTTAATAAAACATCATCAAACTCTCAGATCCCATCAATGTATTTAACATAAAAATTTATCCAGAACCAATCTTCAGCCTACCTCAATCTAAATTATTTGACACAACAGCTCAAACTGTGATATATACTACATGAAATATCCATTAAGTCAACTTCTCAGCAAACAGACAGGTAAACCGCTTAACAAACTTCTTACTTTGCAGGTGCTACAAATTCGATGTCAGTTATCGTAACTCTGAGCAACAAATCCACAACAATCCTCAAACTAATTTTACCTTTTGAATACCGTTCGTAAAATAGTATTTCAATACAATGCGAAAAAATTGGCAGCTAGTAAAAATAACAATAACAATCATTGGTGTAGATATAAACAGTTTAGTAAATAGCTTGAGCGAGGAAAATATAGGCAAACAAGGTAGCCAAGACACCAATCTCAGGGGATATTGTTTGAGAATTTTCGCTTTTTTATTACTTTCCAAGCGATTTTCGCTTTGATTTTTTTAAGCTACAACAAACTGGGAGGACTGTATGAAAATAGACAATATAAGAAAGCAACATTTAATATGATCCTGTTCTTGTCTCTTAGATTTAGGAAACAACAGCGCGGAAAAATTCCCAGCAATGGATCAACAACAAACATACGGTTTATATCTACGTAAACATACGGTTTTTCACGAAGGGAAAAGTACAAAAGCCTAATCTCAGGGCTGATGGAAAATGTCTAAGCCCAAAACAGCTTGCAGCGATTCTAGTTAAACGTCAAAGCTCCATCATACAAAAACTTGTCAGAGTATCTGCAGTATCTCAATTTAAATTTCTTTTCTCATATTTGGGTACAAGACAAACGGATTTGTGTGTGTTATATTATTCTTTTCCTCCAAGGCTTCAATCGACGATGACCATAAAGAACAAGGAAAGCAAAAACAAAGCATAACTTTCACTATCATGCCCCGTGCTGATTAGCCTCAGTGGCTATTATCGTTTCAGAATGAGTCAGCTTAGCTTTAAGGCAAATAGTTGAAACAATACTGAGTGACATGGACGTGGTTTAGCCATACAAATGTTTGGGCAAGTGAAGAGTATGTCAAATAGAACTAGCATACTGTCATAGCAATATACAGATGTTTAAGATAATAAAATTTTTCTGTCACGATCTAGAGCAGAGTAGAGCAGGGTAGACTGGTCCAAAAAAAAAAACAATCCGGAGTAAGTTCATTTATTTTCGCTTAGGATTCTGCAGGTGATAGAATTTCACTCAACAGTAAGTTTTGAAAGTAAATAATTTACAAGTAAATAATGCTAGCGCAACAGATAATTATTTAGCGTTGTGTTGCAAATGATTTGAAATTGAAGTTTGAATTCTAATGAAATCAAACACAGTTGTACCAACAGATTTGCTCATGTAAACATCCTGTACATGAAAGCCTATAGATAATTTATCTAGAGCAGATTAGCTGCCCTGGATAAACCACAAGGGCAGGAATGGCCTGCTCTGCTCTAGACAGAGACGAAAAAAACTGCTAATATGCTTTTAAATGAATGAAGATAAAAACATTAAAACAATTTTGGATAATTTTGGCTAATAGAGTATACCAGTCTTTCGAATGATATCTGAAACGTAAAGGAAAATGGTAATTTGCATCGTCATATTTCATCGTATGGTCTAGCTATATGCAGGACCATAATACGTATGGTCTAGCTACATGCAGGACCATAATACGAACACAGCAATGGTTTCATACCATGAGAGGGAATTTTAAAAAATACTGATGCAAAAAATTAATATAGATACACTGATGAAAATAACTAAAGCAAAACACCAAAATAATTTTTTATCTTTAAAAGTTTTACCGTTGAATATTTTCTTGTGAGCTGCTAAGTCCCGCTATTAACTATTCAAAATTGATTGATCAGCAATTGAAACCGAAAATATTATCAATTGTCCTAAATCCAAGTGGTTTTTGAACAAGCAAGATTTTCAATGCACAACGTATGTACATCAACTATGACTTGAAAAAAATTGAAATAGCTTTAATACATATTAAGATATTTTCCTCAGACATCACACACTGTGCAAAAACTTATAGACTGAACTCCTTCACCCATCATCGTTATTTCGATGCATACAATATATAATATGAAGCATGCCATTAAATTCTTCCAAGCCACTTTCTCCGGCCCCAAACGCTACTTTACCAAACAAACATAAAAAACAACTTTCCAAGGACACACCAATTCGTTCCTACCCACCGATTGCCTCTTTTCCACCATAAAACTCCTAACATAGTACGAAAAAATTTATTCACCAAACTCCTCATAATTCACAATGCGACGCCGCCGGCCATAAAAAAGTGAAAGTTATCTACACGTTATAAATAGACTAAGCCACAACACCAAACCAAACGGTGAGCGAGTGAAAGTATTGTCCTTTTGCTTTCATCTATCATTAATCTGAAGCCGTCATCGTTGTCGTCGAAAAACTACCATGCCGAGGACATTGAAAATGGGGTTATTGTAATGATGGCGGCCGAACTGTATCGATTTCTACACGCATAGGGTTCTCTCGGCTGTTTGTCTAGCTGGGGGACGCCCTCATGGATAGTCAAGGATATCTGATATCTCACTGTACTATTACGTTCAGCCGACAGGAACCAAAACAGCGTTGGCTCTTCCTTGCTAAAACAGTTGTTCGTTCTCGTACGAGGTGGTATTTTCCGCCAATAATCCGCTTGACTGGAGTTTCACCCAAACTTTCACCGAGAAGGATGAGCCTGAAAGAGTGGAGTGCGAGGAAAGTCCTCCGCAAAAATATATCATTGCGTTGGTAGTACTGGCAGGAAAATACAAGTAGGTGGAGGACTATATTGTGCCAATGCCTCTTGATATTTTATGTACAATGTCTGCTTGGCGGAGGGAGGGAAAGTCTAGCCGTATTGATCCAAGGATGGGTTCAGCAGGATGGTTGATATTCCTTTGTTGTATTTGTTTTGCGCCTTGATAGCGTTTTCACGGCCAGGGGGATCGTCGTATAGTCAGCGAGTAGACGGCCGCCGAATGGAATGCTTGAAGGGCAGAAAAGCAGAAAAATTCAATGTGGACGATGATGACAACAACAAAGCCATAAGAAAAGGACCAAGATGAAACAGACTATGCCAAAGATGATGATGATGTTGATGACACCCTCCATGCAACTCCACTTGCGAATGAGCCGTAAAAAGGATGTAGAGGTGGTAGAAAAGGCGACAATTTCTGCAAAAAGTTTGGTCTGGTATATTCAATGAAAAATGAAGGCAATGATAGGAGTATGGAGGCCTGATTGTTTTGTTGAGTACGAATTGAGTTTGGTGCGACAGATTGTAGACGTTTCGATTGTATGAGAGTATAGAATGAAACCTATAAAGTTGTGCGAGTATTGTAGAAATCAGCATGATGTTGTATGGAACGGAAATATTTCGAAAAGAATGGAAATGAAAATCCAAATTTCAGTGAAACATTTTAAAGATTCCGTAAAACTACGTTTCGGCTTTAAAGTATTCAATTATCGAATATCTAAATAAGCGACTATGGCATTTTTCTTGAAAAATAAGACTTTTAATCATGCAGAAGAAATTCGAACACTATTTACAACTACTCGATTTTTTTCTCAAAGCTTGAATTTATTTTTGCAGCTATTATTTTGAAGCCCCCAGCGTGGGTAGTTAGGAGTATTCAAATTTTGTCATAGTATGGACTCATTGAAAATTCATCAAATCAGGTATTGTGTGAAGAGAAAAATACTACCATTGCACAGTTAAGTTTGGTTGAAAATATTAACTTAGTAATTAATATTAATGGCTGGTGCCTGCTCATCAAATATTCCCACCTGTGACACATAAAAAATCCATTTTAACCCACGAATATCCTGCAGCAAGAAATGACAATAATCAAAAACCTATGTTGACATCAAAAACTAGCAAATAAAGCCCAAAACAGCGGAAGTGAAAGTACGGTCGAACTTGAAAATGTTCATTCATAAATCGGCAATAATGTAAGTCACAAATGATTCACTCAATGTTGTGTCAACCAAAGATCGGACCAATAAAACTTGATGCATTTCCTACGGAAATCGATCACTTCTACGACATTCATCCGCTGGATTTTCGTCAATAACAAAAAAAAAAATGGTAAGAAGTCGATATTGAGAAAGAGATACCAAAATGCTGAATTGATCAATTGATTTCCAGACCACATTGACGTATGCATCATTGGACCGCGTTTTTGCGGTTCCACGACTTAACCATGCCCAAATTCAAGACTAAACATGTTATTGTGCATCAAACAGCTCCATGTAAAGCCAAAATACTCAGTTGCTGCAAGGCAGTCCATTTTTGTTTTCGTCGTGGACGTCATGCGGTATTAAAACCGCCATAACTGCATGTAGCTTCACTTGAAAGCTCAGTACAAAAATATACGATTTAGCATTCAAGACAGCAAGCGCAGCGCATACAGTAGCACAGCGTTTAGTCAAGCTGTAGCGGTAATGCATAAAATGTCTGCAGCAAGCCTTGACCCAAATTTCCCTTTCCGCTTCTCGTTTTGCGGCGGCGTTATGAACGACGAGCTGCTGTGCCGCTTGACTGCTTTGCTGGGCCGTTACTTGCTCGATTGCTTCCACCAAAATACTCTTACCGTTTCGCTACTAATCATTCGGCTACCAATGGTGGTTTTACGATGTCTCATCAGGTTTTCCGATTAAATCGTTGGATGGTCTTTTAACAAATTGGTTACTAAATGTCTGTAGGTACACCGCTCGACCAGTATTTAGTACCTACGAAAAAAAACGTTGAATGTTGTTGGGTTTGATGAATCTGTTTTCCGCTTTTGGATTTGGTTTCGAATTTTGTGGCGGTTTTGATGCAATTTTATTGCTCGCCAAAATAATTTTTGAGTGAGAATGACAACAGAGCAACTTTCCGTTCGTTGCCCCGATTTTTTTTTATCATTGCGTAGTTGTGAAATTTATCGTCCTATCATATAATGAATGTTTATGTTGAAAACTATAATTCTCAGTAAAGGTTAGGTGGAGAATGGCTAAATGTTCGTGAGTGGGTTTCAGTTTCTACATTTTAAGAAAAAATTATTGGTTGCTAGCATGCATTAAAATAAAAAAAAAAATTGTTTTCGAAACATGAATGGTGAAGATTAAGGTGTTGCGTTGGGTTAAGGTATTGTTGAAACATTTTACTAAAGATTATTAATGCTTGTTTTTAAAAAATTTATTGACATATAGTATAGTCGAAATTCGTTAAATCAAATAAAGTGCGATTTTCCGTATCTTATTTCTTCGACATCATTTTTGTTCTTATTTCTTCGTTGACGCTGCTATCGATTGCTTACCACTTATACCACATAGTGCAGTGGTAGACTTCTATATAACTTCAGAAAATACAAGACAATACAGTGGGCTTAGAGCCAATAAGAAGTATAGAATGAGTGCAATTAATTTAATGTGACGACATGTAAAGTTGAACAATTTCGAAATTAAATTTATAATCATGCAAAGAAAACAGTTTAAACTATTGTAGCTTAAATTATGAAAATCTAGTCCCTCACCACGTGAATTTGCTTTTATAAATCAAATTTAGATAGCGCCCAGCGTGGGCTTTGAGGAGCATTCTTAATATTTAGTATGAAGCAATATTGATCAGTGGTCAAAGAAGCGAATGAACGAAGGAAATTGCTGAAAGCTGCTACAGTACCACATTAGAGGTTCACAGTTAACATAATTTAGAATTCCAATTATTCGTCTTCTTTGAAAATGAGAAAATTTTACTTGAAATTGTGGAGAGATGCTGTCGAAATTTTCAACTTCGACTTAAGAACATATTCATCAAATCAGAGCAATCAAATTTAATTCACAATCTTGTGACTACCATACCTAATATTCTTTGTATTCATGCCATCACTGTAAGATACGTTCGGAATTCGTACTATTTGACAGCATAAAAACTACTGCCTAAAAATTTTCGCACCTTCACCTAAAACCTTTAAACATAAAACCATCCAAATCAACATAAAATCCACTTCAAATTGATAGCACACAAAATTTCGCAAGTTTTTACGCCATTATTTACTGAAATAGAGGAAATACGAAATGATCTTGCAGAAGGTAAATCGACCAAACCAAGTCGAACGAACCAAAACCAAGCCTAGACCTAATTCTTTTTTCGCTTGCTTCACTCAACAAGCTTTGTCGAATCAAAACATACACAGCCTATGTATTACACACGAATGATGTATTACTCATAGATGTCTTGCTGTTTGGTTGCATGCATTTGTGATGCTCAGTGTTTTTGCTTTCAGTACAAATCTTTCACATCTCATCCGCTTCTTTTTGCAGATGGTTGCATGAAGATGAAGAAGAATAGGTAAGCAGCATTGGCTGAGAGCCTAGCTCCACTGTTTAGCCGATTTGCTGGTTTGGTTCATCATCGCAATCGGCCTCATCGACAACAGTACAATAACACAACAAATTTTCTGATTGCACTAAAGCGGAAATTAGTCAATCGCAGACAGTTTGTGTCGACTTATGTGGTTGCACAAAAGGTTGCTCAGTTGGGCCTAGGTTGGTTGCTCTGTCACTGTTTTGTACCGATGGCATTGCTAAGGCAGTTTTTGGGCCTGAGGAAGTTTTTTTCGTAGCTGGAGAGGAAAACTGATTGAATGAGCAATGGGTCTGCTGAGATTGCACGACGGTTTTGTGCGCGAAAAAGATCTTAAGAAAATGGAGCATTGCAGCTAGACTAAAGATTAAGCATGTAATGGACCTTAAAGTTGAACGAGATGGTGATGATGATGGAGATTTGTTGTTTTAATTTGTTCGTGGCGAAGATCGGTGTAAGTTTTGACGAATTAGATTGAAATCAAGAGGTTTGCGTTAGGTTTTTTTAGCTGTGCGTAACAGGTTCCCAAATCAGAGAATTCGCAATTGAATTGTATAACTGTTTTTATATAGTTTCAGATTATGTGAAAATATTTGCCGTGACGTGGTTTCTGTTGTTATACGGTGGAAAATAATGAGACGGGATTTTCGTTAAACATATGGTTGCGATTAAGATTTTGCATTTTTTTGTGATTTGAAATCCCTACGACTAAAAGTTACGAGTTTGGTAGTTATTTTGGTAAATAGATAACTTTTAAATTGGTTACGACTACCATATTGAAACATCATTGCTAAAAGTTACTTATGGCTAAAAACTTTAAAAAAAATGAGACAAAGATACATAATTTAAAAAAAAAAAACAAATTGAGCAATCGGTACATTGTTAGGGAAATGCTTCAATTCGACTAGGCTAGAACATGGGAAAGTCCAGGGAATTAAATAACCTTTCATGTAAAGGAGAAGACAACATCAAGGATAACATATTAGCATGACATCAACAGGACCAGATAAGTGCGATTGAAACAAGCAGTTGCTCATAGCTCTCTATAAATTTTTACATCATTCGAATTACCATCAGATAATCAACTGCTATGACATTCAGCTGCTTCTCGCGTAATCCAAACTACCACAACGGAAGCTAAATATAAATCATGATTTTTTTTTCATAGACTGCATTCACGTCCCACAAGCTAATTTCCACGTTATTTCGACATTTAATTGCAATATACTTTTCAATTATAATGGGAACGACAACGTAGAAAACGAGATGTGCAACACAATAATATGCCGACAAGTGGGAATCGCATCAAGAAAACTCACTCAACTTGACCTACAGAGCAGAGAGATGAAAATTAAAAGCTGTATGCACATCAATACGATACAAAATGGGCAATTCAGCCGTACTTTATTAATATTATGATTTTTAAAGACCTATTCATCATATGATTTTTAGACCTATTCATTATACATGCATGTAGGCAGGTTGAGCATTTAAAATCTCTGTCCGGAAAAGCATGCTCGCCGAACAATTCAGCATTTTCGACGATTACTCGTGCATAGAAGAGGACGATCGCGACCGCGACCGCAACTGCATTTTGTAAAATTTTGTAAAATAATATCGAAAGTGCACCGTATATGTGCAGTCTGCACAGCTGAGTTGAAACAGGCTCTCCAGTTGGTCCATCGAGTGGATGGGAGGGAGATGGAAACTAGCGTGAATACAATGTGTACAGTTTCGCTAGAAATGAATACCTAGGCTCCCCATATACACGTTCTGACGTAGAGAGGAATATAAATCCGGGCGCGCAGCAATGCTGTCATGCAATATGCTTCAATGAAAGTGCATTCATTGCAGCGGCCGGAGATGCATGCAAAAAGTAGAAATGGTTGTTTTCAGAAAATGTTTTACATGAAAAGCAGTCGTAGCCGTACTGATGTTACTCGAAGTGTACTAGGTACATGGTGTACAAGTATAAGTAGGCCCAGTGTAGCAGTTTGTACTTGTGCCAGTACCCCCATACATTATAAAGTCAATGCTATTTTGAAAATAAAAAAAGTTGTGATGAAAAACGAAAAATGCTGGGAAAACGAAATGAAACGATGGCGATGAGAAGGTAGGCAGGCAGGCATTGCAGGCGGCAGTAGAAAAAGTAAGATTTTATTGAGGTAAGTAGGACAAATTGCATGGAACGATGGCTGCTTGTTGGTCATATGAAATGAAAATGCATTCAAGCTACACGTCAAGTGCTTCAGTTTTGAATAACTTGTAGGTACTACGATATAATATTTGAGTACCAACGATGGAGCAGAAAGTTAGTGTTCTAGTGCTTGCAATGAGGCAGATGGTGGTGATAGACTTTCAGTTCTATAAAAATAAAGAAATCTATAAAGCTATTTGCCGGTTTGAGCGAGGCAAGAGTCCTAGAAAAAAAGTAAGGCCATATTATGATGTGTTAAATTTTCAAAAGAGGAAGCGTTGTTCTGACTGCTTTCTAAATTTAATAATATTTTGAAGACTAAGCTGATTAGATTGAATTCTGACATAAATAAATTCAGTTAATTTGAAAATTAGGTTAGCTCTTTGAGTGGTTGAATTGAGTGGTTTTCGCCCTCCCTGGAACTATACGGTAATATTTAGACGCAATTTGAATGATATACCCTACGATCAGTTAAATGCCGACTTTTTGTAATCGTTATATCATAGGAACATTTTATACCGAGCAGTATGATTACTATGATGATTATCATTGCCAAAATAAAAACTTCTGACAGTAGCATGAACATATAGTTTTGAAAACAATTTCAATTTTCAATTAAAAGTAATATGCTTCCCAGAAAATGAAAACTATAAAATTTTTAAACAATTTGGTTGCTTTTATTACTATTGTAGTGTTTTTGTTGCTTATTTGATTTTTAAGCTGAACATAATTTCATCCTTTTCGAAATTTCCTTCATTTGCTTGGACATTTTACTTTCACGTTAAATCACTCTCTTCTTTCCTACCAAGCAGTCAGAATTTTGACTTAAATTTTCAGTTGAATTAAGCTTAGTATTTTCTAGATATTTGCGCGTTTGATATTGTAATATTTTTACATTTACAAGACATGAAAGTTACAGTGTTAATCATTGCACTAGTGTTTTCACTCACATTTAGCACATTTATATTTAAGTATGAATACTGAATAGAAACGGAGCTTGTGTTGAAAATCGGTTAGTTTTGTTTTAAGGACAATATTGATACAAAGTTTAAAAAACGGCAACATAATTGCGTGCCTTCGGTCCAGCACATCTCAATCCTTTGTAGAAGTTAGAGACAGATTCGCCGGAAAACTATCTTCCACCTCAGAAGAATATGCACAAAAAATACGACATCAATTAACTAGATTTCAACGGCATTCTCCTTGGTTTCCTCCTTAAACAGGCATGGTTAGCAATTAAAAAGAGACAAAAGTCGGCATTAGCCCTAATTTAAAGTTCATGCAGATAAAGAAGAATAAGGAACAGGACACGATAACTGCAGTAGCAAAAGAGTCGATAATGAGATAAAGACAAAGAAAAGTTCGGAAACAAAAACCATATGTAGTCAAGAAAAAAGATTAATCTAGGTGTATTTTTTCGAATTTCTCGGAGATCTTAGTAAAATCGTTGAATATATCAGCATTAGCTCGTGTAATCTCAGTAATATTTTTGAATCCGAATAACGAATTCGACTATGATGATGATGACAGTTTTCTCTGGTGTTGCCGTGAGACAAAAGCCACACCATACCTATCCACATATCATACACATCTATTTACTTCAGTTAATTTGACTGCGAAATGTATTAATTTGTTTCGTCAAAATATTTTTTTCTCATCGAAATTTTCTTTAATTCAATGGGAAATTTATCTTGGTCATAAATATATTTGAATAGTTCATATGCTTGAATATTTAATTTGAACTGAACATTTTTTTTTATCCGAACGATTATTTTTTTTTGGGAACTTCATCTTAAGGGGTAACACCTATGTGGAACGCTGTTTTCGAGGGTGATTTTTTGCATTTTTTTCCAAGGAAACTTTATATTTGATTGAAAAAATAATTACATGGCTTTATTATACATGTTTTGAAGTATACAAATTAATTTTTACAACGTCCTAAAATACAAAATGGCGGCTGTACCAGGCTACGAGCATCAGACGATTTTTCAAAGATGCCTCAACGGCCCGCAACTTTTCGTCGTCGCAAATGGTCTGAAACACAAAAATCAAAATTTTTCTTAAAGTTTGAACTAAAAGCAAAGGAAGAACGTACGGGTTTTCAAAAATATTGAATTTTGAAAGATTGGCGTACGGTTTTCCAAAAAAAAAATTTTTTGGTAAAAAAAAATCGTACAAAATCAGCCGTAAAAATGAAAATTTTCAATTTATCAACAAAATCGTACGTACTTCCCTAGAAAATGATTTTGTGAAGCTTGCACCAAAATTTTAAATTGATCGGATACAAATTGGCTGAATAATCGTGCGGGCCGCATCAAAAAATGTGATTTCGAGAAAAACGCATTTAAAGTTTGAAAACGAAGGGCGGCTCTTTCACGTTTCTCGTTTTCGCTTTGTGGATTTATTGCCTTGTTTGTGGCAAATGTTGGTCTACTACCTGTCATACTGAATGGTAATTTACTAATGAGAAAAGTCGCTAACGGATACCCGTGGTAGGTATAAGGACTTTGGAGCAGAGCGTGCCGTACGCGCGCCGCATACCGCACACCGCACGTTGGGGCGTCCAACGTTTATGCTCATAACTCGGAAAACTCGGACGTTATTCTAGACATGTTTCCCTGCCATTTTAGCAAAAACAAACAAATAGATTTTTTTGAAATTTCTACATAGGTGTTACCCCTTAAATCATAATCTGAAATCATAAACTGGGAATAAACAAGTTGAACTCAAATAACTTAAGATTTTAAAGTTGTGTGAAATAATTAGGCGTTAAGTCATGATTATGTTTTATTTTAAATTTCGTCAAAAAGTGGAAACAAAACAAAAAACTTTCAAAACAAAAGTGTAGATTTCAAGGCAAATTGTTCGTTTAACAGGTAGATGTATTTCAATTTCTTGACCAATAGACAGTGAAAAAGAAGCCAGATTGCTCGCCAAACATCAATATCTATTAAGAAATTGAAATATATTTAAGTTCTTAGCGAAAAATTGATCTTTAAATTAAAGCAAGATTTAAGTTTTGGGAGAAATATTTTTTCAGTGGTGAGAGCTTTCTCAATAGAAAAAAACCAAAACAAATACAAAAACAATTTTTTGAGCATAAAAGTACGTATCTTTACCACTTTACAACTTTCCTCCAATAATTTATAGATTTTCCACTCATCTGCAGTCTATAAAGTCCATTTCTCTTTCAATACTTATTACTTTTAGCGCCAGTTCCGTCCCGAAAATGATTCATTGCACAGTAATGCAAGAGAAGTACATAATTAATCGGATGTGTCTCATGATTCCTCCCGAAGCTAATTTTCATAGTATGATGGAAAACGGAAGACTTATGAATCGGCGTGTAACTACATATGTATGACTGTCCTCTCAGCTTAACATACTCATACCTTGCTAGAGGCGACGCTAAAAGACATTTATATTGTTTCAGCAAATCGTAATATTACAATACCGGATGTAATAATTGCCGGCACGACGCCATGCAACGTTGGGACTCTTTCTCGCTGCATTAAAATAAAAAAAAAATTGTTTTCGAAACATGAATGGTGAAGATTAAGGTGTTGCGTTGGGTTAAGGTATTGTTGAAACATTTTACTAAAGATTATTAATGCTTGTTTTTAAAAAATTTATTGACATATAGTATAGTCGAAATTCGTTAAATCAAATAAAGTGCGATTTTCCGTATCTTATTTCTTCGACATCATTTTTGTTCTTATTTCTTCGTTGACGCTGCTATCGATTGCTTACCACTTATACCACATAGTGCAGTGGTAGACTTCTATATAACTTCAGAAAATACAAGACAATACAGTGGGCTTAGAGCCAATAAGAAGTATAGAATGAGTGCAATTAATTTAATGTGACGACATGTAAAGTTGAACAATTTCGAAATTAAATTTATAATCATGCAAAGAAAACAGTTTAAACTATTGTAGCTTAAATTATGAAAATCTAGTCCCTCACCACGTGAATTTGCTTTTATAAATCAAATTTAGATAGCGCCCAGCGTGGGCTTTGAGGAGCATTCTTAATATTTAGTATGAAGCAATATTGATCAGTGGTCAAAGAAGCGAATGAACGAAGGAAATTGCTGAAAGCTGCTACAGTACCACATTAGAGGTTCACAGTTAACATAATTTAGAATTCCAATTATTCGTCTTCTTTGAAAATGAGAAAATTTTACTTGAAATTGTGGAGAGATGCTTTCGAAATTTTCAACTTCGACTTAAGAACATATTCATCAAATCAGAGCAATCAAATTTAATTCACAATCTTGTGACTACCATACCTAATATTCTTTGTATTCATGCCATCACTGTAAGATACGTTCGGAATTCGTACTATTTGACAGCATAAAAACTACTGCCTAAAAATTTTCGCACCTTCACCTAAAACCTTTAAACATAAAACCATCCAAATCAACATAAAATCCACTTCAAATTGATAGCACACAAAATTTCGCAAGTTTTTACGCCATTATTTACTGAAATAGAGGAAATACGAAATGATCTTGCAGAAGGTAAATCGACCAAACCAAGTCGAACGAACCAAAACCAAGCCTAGACCTAATTCTTTTTTCGCTTGCTTCACTCAACAAGCTTTGTCGAATCAAAACATACACAGCCTATGTATTACACACGAATGATGTATTACTCATAGATGTCTTGCTGTTTGGTTGCATGCATTTGTGATGCTCAGTGTTTTTGCTTTCAGTACAAATCTTTCACATCTCATCCGCTTCTTTTTGCAGATGGTTGCATGAAGATGAAGAAGAATAGGTAAGCAGCATTGGCTGAGAGCCTAGCTCCACTGTTTAGCCGATTTGCTGGTTTGGTTCATCATCGCAATCGGCCTCATCGACAACAGTACAATAACACAACAAATTTTCTGATTGCACTAAAGCGGAAATTAGTCAATCGCAGACAGTTTGTGTCGACTTATGTGGTTGCACAAAAGGTTGCTCAGTTGGGCCTAGGTTGGTTGCTCTGTCACTGTTTTGTACCGATGGCATTGCTAAGGCAGTTTTTGGGCCTGAGGAAGTTTTTTTCGTAGCTGGAGAGGAAAACTGATTGAATGAGCAATGGGTCTGCTGAGATTGCACGACGGTTTTGTGCGCGAAAAAGATCTTAAGAAAATGGAGCATTGCAGCTAGACTAAAGATTAAGCATGTAATGGACCTTAAAGTTGAACGAGATGGTGATGATGATGGAGATTTGTTGTTTTAATTTGTTCGTGGCGAAGATCGGTGTAAGTTTTGACGAATTAGATTGAAATCAAGAGGTTTGCGTTAGGTTTTTTTAGCTGTGCGTAACAGGTTCCCAAATCAGAGAATTCGCAATTGAATTGTATAACTGTTTTTATATAGTTTCAGATTATGTGAAAATATTTGCCGTGACGTGGTTTCTGTTGTTATACGGTGGAAAATAATGAGACGGGATTTTCGTTAAACATATGGTTGCGATTAAGATTTTGCATTTTTTTGTGATTTGAAATCCCTACGACTAAAAGTTACGAGTTTGGTAGTTATTTTGGTAAATAGATAACTTTTAAATTGGTTACGACTACCATATTGAAACATCATTGCTAAAAGTTACTTATGGCTAAAAACTTTAAAAAAAATGAGACAAAGATACATAATTTAAAAAAAAAAAACAAATTGAGCAATCGGTACATTGTTAGGGAAATGCTTCAATTCGACTAGGCTAGAACATGGGAAAGTCCAGGGAATTAAATAACCTTTCATGTAAAGGAGAAGACAACATCAAGGATAACATATTAGCATGACATCAACAGGACCAGATAAGTGCGATTGAAACAAGCAGTTGCTCATAGCTCTCTATAAATTTTTACATCATTCGAATTACCATCAGATAATCAACTGCTATGACATTCAGCTGCTTCTCGCGTAATCCAAACTACCACAACGGAAGCTAAATATAAATCATGATTTTTTTTTCATAGACTGCATTCACGTCCCACAAGCTAATTTCCACGTTATTTCGACATTTAATTGCAATATACTTTTCAATTATAATGGGAACGACAACGTAGAAAACGAGATGTGCAACACAATAATATGCCGACAAGTGGGAATCGCATCAAGAAAACTCACTCAACTTGACCTACAGAGCAGAGAGATGAAAATTAAAAGCTGTATGCACATCAATACGATACAAAATGGGCAATTCAGCCGTACTTTATTAATATTATGATTTTTAAAGACCTATTCATCATATGATTTTTAGACCTATTCATTATACATGCATGTAGGCAGGTTGAGCATTTAAAATCTCTGTCCGGAAAAGCATGCTCGCCGAACAATTCAGCATTTTCGACGATTACTCGTGCATAGAAGAGGACGATCGCGACCGCGACCGCAACTGCATTTTGTAAAATTTTGTAAAATAATATCGAAAGTGCACCGTATATGTGCAGTCTGCACAGCTGAGTTGAAACAGGCTCTCCAGTTGGTCCATCGAGTGGATGGGAGGGAGATGGAAACTAGCGTGAATACAATGTGTACAGTTTCGCTAGAAATGAATACCTAGGCTCCCCATATACACGTTCTGACGTAGAGAGGAATATAAATCCGGGCGCGCAGCAATGCTGTCATGCAATATGCTTCAATGAAAGTGCATTCATTGCAGCGGCCGGAGATGCATGCAAAAAGTAGAAATGGTTGTTTTCAGAAAATGTTTTACATGAAAAGCAGTCGTAGCCGTACTGATGTTACTCGAAGTGTACTAGGTACATGGTGTACAAGTATAAGTAGGCCCAGTGTAGCAGTTTGTACTTGTGCCAGTACCCCCATACATTATAAAGTCAATGCTATTTTGAAAATAAAAAAAGTTGTGATGAAAAACGAAAAATGCTGGGAAAACGAAATGAAACGATGGCGATGAGAAGGTAGGCAGGCAGGCATTGCAGGCGGCAGTAGAAAAAGTAAGATTTTATTGAGGTAAGTAGGACAAATTGCATGGAACGATGGCTGCTTGTTGGTCATATGAAATGAAAATGCATTCAAGCTACACGTCAAGTGCTTCAGTTTTGAATAACTTGTAGGTACTACGATATAATATTTGAGTACCAACGATGGAGCAGAAAGTTAGTGTTCTAGTGCTTGCAATGAGGCAGATGGTGGTGATAGACTTTCAGTTCTATAAAAATAAAGAAATCTATAAAGCTATTTGCCGGTTTGAGCGAGGCAAGAGTCCTAGAAAAAAAGTAAGGCCATATTATGATGTGTTAAATTTTCAAAAGAGGAAGCGTTGTTCTGACTGCTTTCTAAATTTAATAATATTTTGAAGACTAAGCTGATTAGATTGAATTCTGACATAAATAAATTCAGTTAATTTGAAAATTAGGTTAGCTCTTTGAGTGGTTGAATTGAGTGGTTTTCGCCCTCCCTGGAACTATACGGTAATATTTAGACGCAATTTGAATGATATACCCTACGATCAGTTAAATGCCGACTTTTTGTAATCGTTATATCATAGGAACATTTTATACCGAGCAGTATGATTACTATGATGATTATCATTGCCAAAATAAAAACTTCTGACAGTAGCATGAACATATAGTTTTGAAAACAATTTCAATTTTCAATTAAAAGTAATATGCTTCCCAGAAAATGAAAACTATAAAATTTTTAAACAATTTGGTTGCTTTTATTACTATTGTAGTGTTTTTGTTGCTTATTTGATTTTTAAGCTGAACATAATTTCATCCTTTTCGAAATTTCCTTCATTTGCTTGGACATTTTACTTTCACGTTAAATCACTCTCTTCTTTCCTACCAAGCAGTCAGAATTTTGACTTAAATTTTCAGTTGAATTAAGCTTAGTATTTTCTAGATATTTGCGCGTTTGATATTGTAATATTTTTACATTTACAAGACATGAAAGTTACAGTGTTAATCATTGCACTAGTGTTTTCACTCACATTTAGCACATTTATATTTAAGTATGAATACTGAATAGAAACGGAGCTTGTGTTGAAAATCGGTTAGTTTTGTTTTAAGGACAATATTGATACAAAGTTTAAAAAACGGCAACATAATTGCGTGCCTTCGGTCCAGCACATCTCAATCCTTTGTAGAAGTTAGAGACAGATTCGCCGGAAAACTATCTTCCACCTCAGAAGAATATGCACAAAAAATACGACATCAATTAACTAGATTTCAACGGCATTCTCCTTGGTTTCCTCCTTAAACAGGCATGGTTAGCAATTAAAAAGAGACAAAAGTCGGCATTAGCCCTAATTTAAAGTTCATGCAGATAAAGAAGAATAAGGAACAGGACACGATAACTGCAGTAGCAAAAGAGTCGATAATGAGATAAAGACAAAGAAAAGTTCGGAAACAAAAACCATATGTAGTCAAGAAAAAAGATTAATCTAGGTGTATTTTTTCGAATTTCTCGGAGATCTTAGTAAAATCGTTGAATATATCAGCATTAGCTCGTGTAATCTCAGTAATATTTTTGAATCCGAATAACGAATTCGACTATGATGATGATGACAGTTTTCTCTGGTGTTGCCGTGAGACAAAAGCCACACCATACCTATCCACATATCATACACATCTATTTACTTCAGTTAATTTGACTGCGAAATGTATTAATTTGTTTCGTCAAAATATTTTTTTCTCATCGAAATTTTCTTTAATTCAATGGGAAATTTATCTTGGTCATAAATATATTTGAATAGTTCATATGCTTGAATATTTAATTTGAACTGAACATTTTTTTTTATCCGAACGATTATTTTTTTTTGGGAACTTCATCTTAAGGGGTAACACCTATGTGGAACGCTGTTTTCGAGGGTGATTTTTTGCATTTTTTTCCAAGGAAACTTTATATTTGATTGAAAAAATAATTACATGGCTTTATTATACATGTTTTGAAGTATACAAATTAATTTTTACAACGTCCTAAAATACAAAATGGCGGCTGTACCAGGCTACGAGCATCAGACGATTTTTCAAAGATGCCTCAACGGCCCGCAACTTTTCGTCGTCGCAAATGGTCTGAAACACAAAAATCAAAATTTTTCTTAAAGTTTGAACTAAAAGCAAAGGAAGAACGTACGGGTTTTCAAAAATATTGAATTTTGAAAGATTGGCGTACGGTTTTCCAAAAAAAAAATTTTTTGGTAAAAAAAAATCGTACAAAATCAGCCGTAAAAATGAAAATTTTCAATTTATCAACAAAATCGTACGTACTTCCCTAGAAAATGATTTTGTGAAGCTTGCACCAAAATTTTAAATTGATCGGATACAAATTGGCTGAATAATCGTGCGGGCCGCATCAAAAAATGTGATTTCGAGAAAAACGCATTTAAAGTTTGAAAACGAAGGGCGGCTCTTTCACGTTTCTCGTTTTCGCTTTGTGGATTTATTGCCTTGTTTGTGGCAAATGTTGGTCTACTACCTGTCATACTGAATGGTAATTTACTAATGAGAAAAGTCGCTAACGGATACCCGTGGTAGGTATAAGGACTTTGGAGCAGAGCGTGCCGTACGCGCGCCGCATACCGCACACCGCACGTTGGGGCGTCCAACGTTTATGCTCATAACTCGGAAAACTCGGACGTTATTCTAGACATGTTTCCCTGCCATTTTAGCAAAAACAAACAAATAGATTTTTTTGAAATTTCTACATAGGTGTTACCCCTTAAATCATAATCTGAAATCATAAACTGGGAATAAACAAGTTGAACTCAAATAACTTAAGATTTTAAAGTTGTGTGAAATAATTAGGCGTTAAGTCATGATTATGTTTTATTTTAAATTTCGTCAAAAAGTGGAAACAAAACAAAAAACTTTCAAAACAAAAGTGTAGATTTCAAGGCAAATTGTTCGTTTAACAGGTAGATGTATTTCAATTTCTTGACCAATAGACAGTGAAAAAGAAGCCAGATTGCTCGCCAAACATCAATATCTATTAAGAAATTGAAATATATTTAAGTTCTTAGCGAAAAATTGATCTTTAAATTAAAGCAAGATTTAAGTTTTGGGAGAAATATTTTTTCAGTGGTGAGAGCTTTCTCAATAGAAAAAAACCAAAACAAATACAAAAACAATTTTTTGAGCATAAAAGTACGTATCTTTACCACTTTACAACTTTCCTCCAATAATTTATAGATTTTCCACTCATCTGCAGTCTATAAAGTCCATTTCTCTTTCAATACTTATTACTTTTAGCGCCAGTTCCGTCCCGAAAATGATTCATTGCACAGTAATGCAAGAGAAGTACATAATTAATCGGATGTGTCTCATGATTCCTCCCGAAGCTAATTTTCATAGTATGATGGAAAACGGAAGACTTATGAATCGGCGTGTAACTACATATGTATGACTGTCCTCTCAGCTTAACATACTCATACCTTGCTAGAGGCGACGCTAAAAGACATTTATATTGTTTCAGCAAATCGTAATATTACAATACCGGATGTAATAATTGCCGGCACGACGCCATGCAACGTTGGGACTCTTTCTCGCTGATTTACGCTAAGATTGAATGGGAGCTTGAGATGCACGAAATTAATTTTATGATTCATGTCTTTTATATTTTTGTAATAGATTTTTGTTTCAATCTACGTGAATATTAAGATAAAGACACATAATACCAAGCTAGTTACAATACTTTTCAAAAGGTATGAACAATAGGAAAGTATGTGACTCGGAACTGCTTGAGCTTTGTCGAGAACAAATAACAAATAAATTAAAACAAAAAAAAATAGAATTCGTCTCAGATTTACTCTTTAAAGACGACGAACAGACAATAGGACACATTTTGATTTGATTCAATGTTCCTACTCTTCTACAGTTTCACAAATGAATATCCCCGTAAATTAATTCGTGGCACGCATAGTATGACGATAGGATGGTATCAATTGATGCGCTTCTACGGCAAGCTAAACTGTGATCTTTTCTTCTATCTTTTTGTCTCGTCGGTAAAATGATGTGTAATTTTCAGTAAGAAACTTGAGGGTGATTTTTTTTGTTCCTGCGCGGAAGAATAACTTCCTGAATAGCGATCGTTGACGCGTAGACAGGGTAGACTGTGTTCAGACACTCTAAAGAAAAAAAAAACTGTGATCGTGTCGGATGATTCCGAATACATTTTCGTAGACAAAAGGTGTGCCTCTTCTGGAATACTAATTGAGATATAATAAACCCATAATTTAAGGGGCGAATAAAGAAGTGATCGAGGAAGTTTTTTGGTAAAAGGAATTCATAGCAAGTGAAATTACTTGCTGCGATCTCCTAATTACAAACAATCCATTTCTGATTAGCTATAAAATTCAGCTTGAAATTCAATATTACGTCTGTTCACTTGATTTTCTCTGAACTATGGTGACCTTACTGCACGCTCGTAAATTTTTTGCATAAGATCAGTTAACAACAATGCTCACGTGTGTGCCCTTATCCATTCACTGATCATGCTCGTTAAAAAATGTTTCCCAAAATCTCAATGCCCCAACAACAGCATCACAGTACATATTGATCCCATTCAACCGAATTTCAGCTACGGCCGTAAATGTCTGCAATCTCGTACATCACGTACTGAAACCTGTTGCGAAAATGCCTGCAGGCCTACAGTCATCAATCATATGCGTATAAACCAGAATGGGTCTCGCAAAAGGAAACAACTTTCACATGACTACGTCGTCTACGCAACAGGTAGGCTTGTCGAGCATTTGCCAAGTTACATACATGCTGCTGGAGACTGTACTATTGCGAAATTATCCACCCAGATTTCCACCAAACGCAATGACTAAAACGAACTAGCAACTAAAACGAACACCGCCAAATTGACATTTTAAAATCTCCCGATCCAGAAAGCTGCTCAGTACGTATGTGTGTGTGTGTGTGTTTGCGTCTACGCACTGAATGCAATTTTCCGTGATTTTACTTTCAATTGACTTGCAGTCGAAGTGATTTTGTCCGCAGCATCGATGACGGCACGATCACTTTTTTCTTCGAGATGATCGAGAAATTAAAATCCACCACAAGAATTTTCACCGTCTCGTATCATATCGCTTTTTTATGACCTTCCTTTACATTCGATTTTTCCTCCATAAGACGACTGGAAAAACAATGTTTTTGTCGACAAGATACATCTGTGGCATAAGCTTAACAATTAAGTACGTGTTTCGTTGCGAAAACTTTTCTTTTCTTTTCAATTTTCCAATTTTCACTTTAACGCATGCCGGGTCCGCGTGCATTAATGCATTAGTGCAGCACATTAGCGCATTCTCACTATTCTCTAACATAGGAGCGTGTACTATTCCTCAATCATCGTCATCGACCATGCTAGTGTGAAAACTACTTAACGGTTCCTTACATGCAGTCTAATGTCATGCGGCGCGACGTTTTCTGATTTTCTTCACTTTCTTCGATGTCCACGACAATAGCGTCAACGGCGGCGACACAGACGAAGAATGATTTGATGACTTTGTGCGAAAAACTGGAAAATTGCATGGTGCAATATGCGACCGCTTGCGAGAATGGCGTTTTTCTTATCAGTACGTACTGTTGTTTAATTGGTAATTTTAAGTAGACGGAACTAAATTAATTAGACAAGTTGGTACTTAGGTTAGGCATGTTGTGCATAGACTTTTCGTCACGGCGATCTTGTTGATAGATGTTATAGTATGCTTGACGGGAAAATTTTAGTTCGAAATGGAAATTGATTGCACTGATATATGAGCAGGAAATCTTACTGAAAGTGAAAATTTGTATGACAGATTGTTACTAAGTCGGGAAAATGTTTCGGATGGGAGAAAAGTGAAAAGAGCTCATAGCGAAAAGTATTAAAAAGGCAGAAGTGGATAAAAGGAAAACCAGAAAACTAAGGAACTTAAAGATAAAAAACGAGAAGCGGCAGCACTATAAGGAGATGAATAAGCTTAAAAAGAGAAAACGTATCAAGAAGAAGAAAATAGGGGCAATGGGAGGATAACATGTAAAAAAAGGAAAATGTGAGCAATGGGAAGATAATAGAATAAAATGTAATTCGCATTTGTTGTGCAGAGCTGCAGCTCTTGTACACGACCCTTCATTTGTTTGAATTACTGCATAAGCTTAAGGCCTTATTATTTTAGAATGCTTCTCTAATTATCTAGATTAAGAATATATATTAGAAAATAGACTGAAACATTTCCAAAAAAGAAAGGGATACATGAGGGAATTGTGGAATTGTGAAATTTGAGGGAATTGTGGAAAAATTTGAAAAAAAATGAGGGGAAAATAAGAAGAAATATGTGAAAATATTAGAAAAACAAGAAGCAACAAAGTTGAAAAATAGGGGAAAAAAGAATAGAAATTGGGAAGACACAGAAAAGATTAAAAGATGAAAGAACCAACAAAAATACATAATAGCCCCCCAATTATGTATTTTTCTTAAAGAAAAAAAGAGGAGGAAAAGGAATGGAAATAGAAAAGGTTGAGAGAAGGAGAGAAAATGAAGAGGTAAAACGAGAAGGGAAATAGTGGAAAAGGAGGAAGAGGATGAAAGAAAAAAGAAGAAACGCTATAAATAAAAAAGGAACTTAAAAAAGAAAAAGAAGAATAAAGAAAAGGGAGAGTAAATAAAACGGGCTGAGTTAATAAATAGAATAAGATAATATAAAGAGGAAGAATAATTTATGAGAGCAGGAAAAAATGAAGGACAGAAGAAGAAAAATAAAGTGACAGCAATAATAAAATGAAAAACAAATTAATAAAAAAGTGAAAAAAAAAATTAATAAATTAGGAATTAGAAGAGGAAATAATAACAAGATGAAGTTATAATAAAAGTAGAAGAAAAAAGTCGAAGCGCTAACATAAGATAAAAAAAAATTAAGGCAGAAAAAATAAAAACATATAGTGTAACAAATAAAAATGGGAGGTAGAGTAAAAAGAAAATGTAGAAAAAAATAGAAAAAAGTTAAGAAGAAAAAAAAGTTAAGGAGGAATAACAGAATAAGTACAATGGTGGAAACATATAAAATAAGAATGCCATAATGAAAAGAAGAAGAATAAATAAATCGAGGAAGAAATGATGAGAAACCAAAATAGATGAAAAAAGGCAAAATAATTAACAGAGAGAGAGAGAGAACGAGAAAAAATAAGGGGAGAGTAAATAACCAAATAAGAATAGAAAACAGATAATAATAATAATAGAGGGTGGGAAGAAAAGAAGGGAGGAAAGGATCAAAAAAGAAAAAGAAGTAAAACAATTATGAAGAAGTCTGAAAAAAGAGAATAAAAAAAAATACTATGGAGAGAAGTCGGGTAAAAAAATAGAGGAAAGTTTAAACTAAAATTAGGTTAGATTAAAAACCACGCTTCTTTTATTTTTTGGCTTCTGAGAGGTCGTAGAGGTCCACCAAGTTGAAGTCATGCGGCACATTAGAGTTTTTTTCTTCAATATTTTGGCACGGTAGCCAACCTGTTGAAGCCACGACGAAAAGAGTGTGTTAGTGGAGTAATACTGTAGTAACAATTTTCTCCAATTTGCTTAATTTTGATACTTCACACAAAATGGTTATTTATTAATCATAAGGCTGATTAATCAATACAATACAAAATATTTACTTATTAAATTATTTATTTATAGGAAAAAGCCCGGAAAATTGTATTATATAAATCACTTTCTAATAAATCTGGTTCAGAAATATTTCGAACTACCTAAATCTATCTTGGGTTAATAGAATGCCACTGTAGGTTCTAGTTGAAAATAAATAAAAGCTCAGCAACCAATCAACTCATTAAAATTTCGCTACAAAGAAAACCTGATTTTTAAAGATACGTTTGAGTATGAGCAAATACGATTATGGTGGCAAAGTAGTATCGAAATATAGCAAAAAAAATCACAGGAAATTGACTTCCGCGAAGCGATTGTATTCGCTACAAACACCATTCATTCACATTTCAATCAATACAGAGACAAGCCAACATTTGACTTGTGTACATTCAAGTCGAGTACTTTTTTACGTTGTGCATACTTATTCATTAGTTCTACCTATGTATGTATACATGGAAGATGTCAAATTAATTCACGATGCTATCAACTGTTTTTGAATAAATTTGTCTACACTGCAATTGAACTTGAATTGATTTGTAAGCATGGTTTTGATTCATGGATATAAATGAAAAATCTTTTGGACTCGATTTTTTCAGCTGCGGCGAAAAATGTATTAAAACAATGAAATTCATTTAAATTTTACTAAAAAATATTTATTAAACTGATTTTCCACGTCAAAACAAATTGAATGTTATATGTAGCTTACATAAGGAAAACTTTATAATTCCCATTGAGTTTTTTATTCATTTGAAAGTGATTTATTATTTTTAATGAGATTTTCATCCGAACGTCAATTTTATTTTACAATGTTTTCATGATTTTTTTTGTCTTTAAAATAAGTTACTGGGTTCCTGAACAATAAACATTTATTTGCATTTTTCTTTGATTAAATTAATTTACTTTCCAAATACCGCAAAAATAGTTTTAGTTGTAAGGCCCGTCCTATCTGCCAAGCTTTCAATCAAATAGATTTCACCATCCTATAATGTGCTCATTTGATTTTGAACAAATTGTAATTCTAAATCAGTATGTAATTGGATATATAATATAATTCCTCAGATACAGCAAATGAAGCCTGCAATCCAAATTGGCATCGAAAGCAACTCACCGAGGAAAATCTTCACGGGCTGCGAATTGATTGAAATCGAAAAGAAAATGTGATTGGCAAAGGTAGATACGAGTGTTTACTAGTTAACCAGCAGCTACCTACCAGCTCATCATAATCATCAACGAAGTCACCTCACCGCTAGGATCAACATTACAGCACACATGCCTTCGAGAAGAGAAAACTTCAAACCAAATATCATCGCAATTGATATCTTATAATATAATTAGATTTAGTTGAAAAATTTCACTTTTTACCCATGCATTTCCACAGTCTGCATCTGATTTTTGCATACAAGATCGCTTAGCTTGGTAGTTACTTTGAGTAATCTATTAGATTGAAACGAATGCAGATATGTATACCTATAGTAACTGTGCATAGTTTTTTTCTTCTTTCAGTATTTGCGATCTTAGCGACAAGATTACTGAATTACAATTTCCGTCACATTAATGACTCCAAGCGTAGCGATGCTGACTTGAATGCAATCAGCAGTTGTGCACACCGGTCTGTCTAATTCATCTACTATCTTTCGCAGTGTTCCTACCAACATATGTATACACATGCAGTTCACCTAGTTTTCCACATTTTCACTTGTTTACTTCTCGTTTTCAATAGACACACATATCCGCAATGTGACGGCGTTGTGGTCACTATGCCCAACAGATAAGTAAATAGATACATAGTTGGAAAAACTGTCCACGCACAGGTAGGTATGCACATGGATACGCATGTGAATAATTTCATTGCGAATCAAAAATATGAACGTAATTTTCGTTTATTTTTTATCCAACGAGATTATAAGTAAGATTCGTATCTGTATCTAAAAGCGAGAAGATAGGTATATATTATTTGGCATGAAAGGCAGTAAAATATATTTATTCTTTTGGCGGGCATTTAAGATTCAAGCAGAAGCAATCATTCCATTTTTGCGACATGCATACCTACAGGTGAAAACGCCCAAGCAGCAAAATATACTTCAATGATTTGAACGGCAAGATTTGTCCACAGCGTCAGTAGTAGCGACTAATATGCCAAAAGTCCAAATGACTGCAATGAAACGAGTTAGTGCATTTCACATCGCGGACACTCTTTCGTACGAGTATGTTACAAGAAAACTTGATTTTCACGTTTTCCATCCTAATGACTGAGTGGCTGACTGACTGACTGAGTCGATTACTGAATGAAAGATTGCGATTTGCGGGTTTAACAATGGCTTTTTGAAGATTAAAGAGGAAATTCTTAGGAATTGCTAAATGAAAGGTTTGTGGTCAAGTGTGACTAGAGGGCTTTACATGCATGGGAAAATATTTCCGATAATAAGTTTTGGTGTGGATTGGACTGATGGTTTCTATGCTGGGCTAATGAAGAGCTTCGGAATAATGAGCACATATGAAGGTGTTGAGGAAGTTCGGACAGATAAATTTGAATGGTATTTTTGAATGGACATTTCCCATATTTTTAAGAAGGTAAGTTTCTTAAATTGCATTATGCAATTCAAAGGAAATGATTGCACATTTAACTATTTGGCTAAAAATTCGATGAAATACATGCTATCTACGGCAAAATCTTGACTTATAATTTCAATTCTGGGCCAAAGCCTTCATTACTGATCATTGAAATCAGCTTTAAGAATTTCAAAACGATGATCTCCTGATTAGATCTTCACAACCAAAATTTTTAGCAAAAGTTTTGATAAAGTTGAAAATTCAACGCAAATGTTGTGGAGTTCTTCAAGTCTAATACAAAAATATCCCCCTTGGCTTGGTAATTTCCTCAAACTGGAATATGTTTACGCTTTTCGAGAATATTTGAGAAATCAAGTGGTGGAAGAGTTGAAAATTCGGAGTATGTAAATAAGCGTTTAGTGAAAATAATGAGATGCAACAAGCCTGCCATTCAAATAGTTTAAAAATATTTACAGCGTCCGTTTACGATACTGTCAAAAATATTGAACATTCACAATCGTGAATTCAATGATTTTAGCCATAAAAACCAGAACTTTGAAAACAACAAAAAATTGAGCCATGTCGTGATAACTGCAGCAATGCAACTGCATATGCTATTTTATGTAACCTACGTACACCACTTCTACGTCAATGAGCATTTTACCTCCTCAAACCCATTCAGTCATTCAAGCAGTCAGTGTTTTGGTTCCTCCAAGGCTCCATCGAATTTCTCTTCTTCATCAGAGGTTACCGGAAGCGCACGTACCATATGCGCCGCCGCCATTAAACCAATACTCGTATTCACTCAATAGCACAGCAAAAATTCATTTCAATATCGCCTGGCGCACACCAAAAATTATTAATCACAAAAACCACCTCAAAGATAGAGGTGGCCTTATGGTACGCGTACAGTCTGGTTTGAGTACGCGAATATCAGAGCTTGATGCAAACTACTTGTACATATATAATTATTTAATGTACAGCATTATCGCCTTGCACCCGACAAGGTCACAACATTCGGTATAGTTTTTTGCAAGCATAATGTGTTCGCGCTGTAGGTCTTGCCACATCTTTCGCATTTCATTAACACTGTGCGCTTAGCTGAGTTGCGGTGCTGGTGCGGCTATTGCATGGAATCGAAAGATAATCATAATGAAATCAGCTCAAAGATACTTGCTGAGTCTGGGCCAGTGCCGGGGTCCCGGCTCACGATCACTATGACGATTATGATAAAGCTGAAGAGGAAGTAGCGTCGAAAACCGCTTGTGTCTGAAGATACGCAAATTAACCGAATTTCGTCGAGTTTTTCCTGTTTTTCTGTCTTCCGTCTGATTTTTTCGGCCTTGCGATGGTTGCATTCTTTCTTTTTTTCGTTTTACTGTTAATGAATGTTGCAGCGCGAATGGAGCCAGAATTGCATTCAAGATGCTGCAATCACTGTGAGTGTTAATGACAATTCCATTTACTGTCAGACTTTAGATAAATACGCTACCGACTGCATTATTGCATTGAATAATAGTCATGAGGCTGTTTTTCGTCAGTAAACCAGCCAGCCAGGCGCACTCCGAGTCTGAATAAGCCTCGACAGATTTGTGGTAGTTACTTGCTTTGGTCGTTTTCGCTGTTTTTTTGCGATGTGTTTTTATTGTTTTGCAGCAGTTGTTGTCATTACACAACCTTGACACAGAAAAACTTCCAAGCATGGAATTCTCACACACTACACACAATTACTCGTACTCGATAATAAAATATTCATTTGCTGTTCTCTCATACAGTTTTGCAAATAAATCGTGTGTATAATAATAATCAAGTGAATTGTGGAGAAGTAGAAGAAGAGGTAGTAAGTATGTGGCGCGCAGATGTTTTTGAATGAAGTACGATCAGGCGCACAGGGGTGGTTGGAATAAGTTGAATTGAGATTGTAAGTGGTGTTCCAAGATAGAGGTGTACAACCATCATAGATGCAGTAGATAGTGTGAAAAAGCGATCATGTGGGCACTCTGGATTGTTTAGTTGAGTAGCGATCTCAACAATTGAGATTATTTGTGGCTGTTGCTTTTACATTGAAGTGTGATCGGTTTAATTATGTAGGATTTGAACAATTTTTTTTTTCATTTTTTTCCAGTTCAGAGCTGATTTGTGTATTTTTTCTGCCGGTCAGCCAGATTGATTTGATTTTGATCATGCGTGAAATGTTGGCTGTGAATATGGATTTCCTCATTTATTGGGACGGAAATTCTACTTGAATGACCGGAAATTTGAATCAATGTGAGGGACAAATTAAAGGTCTTCGGAAATATGATGATAGCGAAGAGTTTTAGATTGAGATTTATATTTTGTTTAGTAAGAAAATATTTAGCGCATTTCATTAAAAATTAGGTCACTGGTGTTGATTACTCATTAGATAAAAATCGGCAGTGAGAATTCGTTGATTTATTGGTTAAGATAGAATCAACTTCCAGAAAAAATACAGACATTTTTATACTTGTATTTATTATTAGTTTGCTTTCTCAAGCTTATTTTCTAGCCTTATTGTCGTATTTTTTTATTTATATTTTGTTTGGCACCCAGAAATGTTTGAATGTGTCTTCATAAGAGATTTATAATTTTTCTATGAGAAAATTTAACAGATTTTTCCGTTTACTGAACCAGTTGAAGCTTCGTCATTTCAAAATCAATAGCAACAAGTAATTTAACAATTATCTGGAAATTGAATTAAGGAGAAAATATATAAAAAATTGAATGTTTTGCAGTAAATGCAATGAAAAATCGCCTGTTTTGTTTTTGGCTGTTTATAGGCTTAAAGTGGGTTTCAGTTGCATGTATTTTTATTTTAATTTTGTGCATTTTTTTGGATTTAAACTTTTTTCTGAATTTTAAACTTCGTTGAATTTGGAAAGACACATCATAAAAAAATACAGCTTAATTACTTTCACACCTACCAAAAAAAATAACATAACTAATGCAAGTCAGAAAATTCAATTCAAAAATTTCAAATTTAAATTCGAACTTTAGTACGTTTGATTCGAAAACAATTTAGCTTCGAATGAAATCTATTGGGAGCCAAAAAATTGGGATGCGAAAAGAACAATTCATAATCAAAAAATCTTCCAATGAGGAAAATTGGTATGACTAACATCAGCAATCGTTGGCAGAAGCTACTTCACAATCTGTGATTAAACGATTCAAAGAAGGAGGAAAAACCGTAAATAAAGAAAATGATAGTTACAGCTTGTGGGCTCGCTCGCTGTGTCTTACGGTCAAAAGAAGAAAAAATTAAATCTCACTTAAATGCATTGAATAAAATAATTAAATTGATAAACTACTGGCATAACTAAGCATTAGTTTCAAAGGGCCATCCGCTAGGCTTTGGCGTCATAGAAAAGTCAGTTTTTGAGTACACCACAATCAGTTTTAAATCTTGGTAAAATTACATTTAGAAAGTATAAAATGATGTAGTGCATAGACTGGACGTAAATAGCTTGAATTTACAATTTTGCGTCATAGAAAAGTCAGTTTTTGAGTACACCACAATCAGTTTTAAATCTTGGTAAAATTACATTTAGAAAGTATAAAATGATGTAGTGCATAGACTGGACGTAAATAGCTTGAAAAACATGGCTTTAATTGGTGACTCTGCAGGAAAACACTTTTTACAAACAAACAAAATAAGAAGAACGTGTTAAAAAGGATGAAACAGAAAATTTATCGTCCTGGAGCAATGCCCTTTTAGTCGATGCAAATATATTAAAGCTTTTAGCTCTGGGTGACAGGCCGTCTGCTTGTGTTTAATCAAGAAACGAGCTTTGACTCAAACTTTTAAACCAGCCATCAATCATGGTGAATTTTTTTCAGCTTTAATGAAAATATTAAAGAGAACTGGCCTAAAGTAATTACTTTGAGGAGCTCCAGCTGACAAGACAAGATGCGAGGGTTGATCTAAAAGTAGTGCTAATCGGTTATTTTCAGTTCGCATAAAATTTCAAAAAATATTTTTTTACTACCTCATATACCCACTAAATCAGCATTAAAAAATTCCAGGGAGGTACATTCATTTAAATACGAAGAGAGAGCATCAAAATGGAGAAAAACGAAATTAGAGTTGTCATTAAGTGCCTGTGTTTGAAAAAAATATCTACCAAAGCCATAGACAGCGACTTGGTAGAAACACTAGGGGACTATGCTCCTTCATATTCCACTGAAGATGAATTACGCGAAGGCCGTCCATCAACGTCCCTCACTGAAGACAGCGTGAAAAAAAGCCGAAGATGTCGTGTTGGCAGATCGAAGAGTGACCATCAGCTGAGTTCACAGGGATCTCGTATGGCAATGTTGAAAAAATCGTTGTCAATGAATTCCATCTGAAGAAGGTCTCTGCGCGTTGGGTACCGAGAATGATAACCGACGGACAAAAGAAGAAACGAGTCGGCATTTCGAGGGTGAATCTCGAAAAGCTCCAGGCAGGTCAGAAGAATTATTTGTCACATTTCGTGACCATGGACAAGACCTGGATCTACCATTTTAATCCAGAAACCAAACTGCACTCGAAAACCTGGAAGCGAACCTCTTCACCGACGCCGAAGAAATTCAAAGTGTCGAGTTCGGCAACGAAAGTTTTGCATCAGTTTTTTGGGACGCTGAAGGAATTATTATGGTCGATTGATTGGAAAAGGGAGCCACTATATCAGACTCTTACTACGCAGACCAAATAAGAAGATTGCGGGAGGCTATTAAGGAAAAAAGACATGGCAAGCTGCGAGCCGGAGTGTTGTTTCGTCAAGACAACGCACCGGTTCACAAGGCTGCAGTTGTGACATCTGTAATTCAAGAAACAGGATTCGAACTGTTTGAACATCCACCCTATTTGCCAGATCTAGTTCCAAGTGACTTCTACCTCTTTCTTTGGCTCAAGAAACACTTTCGGGGCGAGAAATTTGAAGATGATGGCGAAGTGATGGCCGCTGTTGAGGGGTTTTGGGAATGTATTAACTTGTTAGGAGACTATGTTGAAAAATAAATATATTTTTTGAGCTTAATCACCTTGGTTTGTATTGGTTGTCAATACTTTTGGATCAATCCTGGTACTTTTAGACCATATAATTTAATGCAATAAAGAAATGAGACAGGTAGAGGATCAATACGATCCAAAAACTTACAAAATTCAAAATAGACGCCGCCAAATTGAAGACTCTTTCTTAGAAACTAAAATTAGGAGAGGATCGATTATAGAAATGACTTTATTCTAAACTAACTTCGCAAATAGTTGAGGATAACGAATAAAATGTCAATGCCTCGGTCGATTATCGCAACATGAGAGCATTTTCAAGATGATAGAAAAACATATAGACAGTGATTTCTTTAAGATCAAGTGGATATAATTGGACTATTGTTCTATACACTGGATAACGAAGCTAAGAGCAACTAAGTCCGAGTCAGAACTTTTGTTCATAGTAGTGGTTGTCAAATTAGGCCGGGAAAAATTCCTGAACATGATCAACTATATAATTATTGCGAGGAAAAAGAGGTCGACTTTCCTCTATATAAAGAAGTGCGATAGCCAGCGATTATGCGTTTTAAAATAATGCAATCAAAAACATCAGGCAGCTATATAAATATTATACCAGGAGGTATTTAAATATGATTATACCAGGAGCGCTGACACCATTTTTGTTACAGGAATGAATAAATGAATTGAAGCAACGTGAAAACAAGTCACAATTGAAAATTGCAGGAATTCTTTCTACGATTTCCAAAGAATTAAGCAATCATTTTATTTTCCAAATTTATCTTAGAAACGTCCCTGCTTTAGTCGTATCTTTCCTCCAGAAACAAACAAATCAAAACAATATTTCACAAACCTTCATTGTTTATTCGTAATCACGACCTTCAAAACTCATTTCCTATACGTAGATAAATGTACCTATGTATCTCCAAAAGCAATCTTAAATCCTTTTGTTTATTCTCAAAGATTCCGCGAAGCCGAAAAAAACAACAAGCAATCCATGAAACAATAACAATCGTTTGACCTAAAAAGATTTTGCTTTTTCTTTCAATGTTTAGTACTACATCCATCGCATCGTCATCTATGAATGTGAATGGATCTACAAGTAGGTACATAGAGCACACATCTATCTTATCGTCATTTTGGCTATAAACAATTTAACCCCGAAATCAACGTGACGCACAATGTTTTTGATATTTTGAATATCTACGTGTCTGTTTGCTCGAATATTCCTTTTAACATTGCACGCTTATGCAGCTTGCAGATACCATCTCCTCCACCCTCACCACCATTACCTACTGAAATCATGAAATTTCTTACTCAAAAAATTCATGTTTCCAAAAAACTACATTCATGGTGTATGGAAATATATAATTGTGCACAAATATGTAAAGTGCGAAGTGGCAATTCACGCCGAGGACAAGATTTTTGATTGCCGAAAAATAAAATCAACGAGAAATTCACGGGCTCGAATCAACGAGCCGCCGCACTTAATTAATCATCATGACCTACCCGAAAATCAACCAGCAACCGACTTTCAACAATTGCAATCCTCTGCTCGTTCAATACAAGTGATTTTTTCAGAGTATCTTTTTCCCTGCTAGTCGTTCGTATGTGGAGCCATATGAATTGTTGTTCGTTTATGTCAATAGACAACGTAACACGGTTTGGTTTTGGTTCGGTTGTCGTGCAAATTGCCTCATTGTCAAATTATCATGTGATTTGGTATGCATGTGTCTTCCAAATTGTATTGACACATTGAAACCGGAAATGGTCCATGTAGTAGAAAAAAGATACAACTATACAAAAATTTTGCGGAATCAGATAAATACATTGATTGAATGCGTAAACACATTTCTGGGGTAATCTGGTGCACTGTTGCGGTCATCTGGGCAAAATTCAAGCCCATTTGGGCCACAATCCACCATTATATCGGCGGCACGCACCAGCACTTGTTGCATCACTCACCAGTGCAATATGATATAACCTCAGAGTGCGAATGTGAAAAATTAGCACAAGGATTTCCTTTTCTAGAACACAACCAGCAACGGCAGTAGCAGCAGCCAGCTAGCGCGTGAGCAAACAGCTGCGACGGTAATGGTTGTGTGCGATGCGAATTTCAAGCAGATTTTCAACAAAGTTTATGTAGCTTTAGCGTGGTGACTAAATTTGACTCATGTTTTTCTTTCCCGACTGGCTTTTAATGTCATTGTTGGAGCGCGTTGTTTTTCGGAATCGTGAGCTCTTGATTTTTTTTCGCATCAATGCAATTCTGGAAAATGATTGAGTTGTAAACAAAAATCAATGTCAAATGCCATCAATAATTACAGGCTTAAAACGGATAAACAAACATTTTCAAAAATATTTCCAAAGAAAATACCTTGATGGATATCTTTTTCCGAAAACAGATAATCTTTGTGTGCGAAATCGAAAACGACCTACATTCAGTTAAGATACTGGAAGGGTTTCAGTATTTGTTTAAATTTGAAGTCGGAATATTCACACTGTTTTTATGGGTAGTTTCGTGTGATTTGCGGTCAGAACACAGGTAGAAGAATCTATTTAGATACACAGAGGTTAAGTATCTGTTCTTAAAAAGGCGTTAAAGGCATGGTTAAGCTACCTGTTCAGATCTCGAAGATAAAATCTTGGCGATCCATATCTAAACGTCTTAAGATTTCCTGGATCGATTTAAAGCACCTGTCTTGAAGAAAAACGGGTTGAATAGCGTTAGGCTGGTTTAAAAAGTCAAAGAAAAGAAACAAAAATAGGTAGGATAGAAGAGATTGAAATGGTAGTTGTAAAATATTATGATAATCCGTATTTAAGTGTTTTCGGTATTTGTTGGGAGTTAAGTTGGTGGCGGTGAATGAACTAAATTTGATTTTATGACGAATTGATTGGAGAACATGTGATTAGGAAAAAGTAAGATAATTTCAAAAGTAAGATTAATTGGAAAAGTAAGATTAATTTCAAGAGTAAATTTTTTTGGATGCTTATTGAAGAGCATTTTTTTTTATAGTTTTCGTGGTGAAAAAGGTTTAAATGTTAGTGTATTTAAATATTTTTTTCCCATAGATTCTGGGTGAAATTAACGATTTGAATGACACGATTTTTTGTAAAAAGATCGTTTTTTTTAGGAAACAAAATTTCATGTTGATACATTACTTACATCTGCTTAGGAAGCACCACTATAAGCGAGTTGAGAGTCTTTAGATTTTTAGGGAGTGACGTGGAGAAAGGCTTGAAGAAAAGCAGACCGATAGACAGTGAAGAAGAGGGCAGATTACCCTCGAAATATCGATATTTGTCACAAAATTCAATACATCTAGCTTCGAAAGGAAAAATCGGTTTTTTTATTAAAATATTTTTGAAATATTTCTTAGTGTATTTGCACTGATCATGATGACTTGGAGCCTAATTAAAGCAATTATCAGGAAGTAAGGGCGTAAAATTTCTCTTTTCAGTAGAGGTCACTAGTCCGGTAATAATGATATTTGATCCCAAAGTAGGGAAAAGGTGATTTATCGGAGTATTTGGTGTTCAATTTTTGACAGTTTTTCATGTCAATTCGCGGATGTCAATGACCAGATAGAGGCGCCATATATCTGGTCAGGTCTTATCAGCTGTTAGTAGGCGATTATATTCGAATTTTAGGAGATGTTTTAGTGGACTGCTTGGTCCAGACAGGATTGCATGTGATGTCTGGGGCTCCAGCAAAGATACATTTTACTACCAATATATTGGAGTCGTTTCATTGTTGGTGACGCGTTTGGCTTTTTGGGGAGTTTTCTTCCCTTTCATAAGTCTTTGCAGTCACCTCTGAAGTAGTTCAGTCCCCATTCGAGTAATATACAATTAGTCTGCTCGCAAACCTTTGTGGCTCAGATGCTCAAAACTATGGATCTAGCTAATATAGCTCCAGAGAAGGATGTCCTCTGTGGAAATGTAAACCAATGTGATGATAAAAATTGGTTCAAAGATGGAGCCATGAGGTACACCCGATTTTATAGGGAACCAATTAAAGATGTCCAAGTCATTTTCCCATTTTCATGGGAGCTAGTTTGTATGGCTTGTTATCCGTGCTAAGAAATCGATGATAGATGCAGGTAAGATAACTTTCTAAAAAGTTCGCTTGTTCTGGACACTGAGATTTCGAATTAGTGGAGGAACCTGTTCGGATCATCTGAAAGGGTGGTGTACACATAGATGCCAACAAATGTGATTTCGTTCCTTAAATGGAATCTAATGATTTGGTTTGAGTATGGAAGTTATTTCCCATAACTTCATTACACGTCTTTTATACGCGTGTACCAAACACCGATGCATCGAGAAGCAGATATTACGCAGAAAATTATTGTTTCATACATCACCAAAGGTGAGGAGCTCGAGTTAAATTGGATACTTTGGCCTGATGAAGAGGTTTATTTGGTTGTCTAATGAGTTTTCGCAAGAGTTCATTTCTGTAGCAAATCTAAAGCACATTTTCTAAAATGCACGAAAATTTCGCAACCTGCTATCCATCATAGCGCCATAACTAACGGTTTTTTCAAGTTTTAATATCACTTCCATTGGATTATTATGATATTGAGTTTCAATTTTCAAGGATTTTCATTAAGGTTCTTGTCAGATTTTTAGCCAGCATAAAACGATTGAGAATTCCTACCGTTACAGTATTAATATGCTCCTCAAAATTGATTGTGCAGCCCCATTATTTTCCAATTAATTTTATGTTGCCTATGAATTTGGTGATGCGGTATGAATTTAGCAGTATAGTTAGGATATAGTTGGATATTTTGCTAGGAATGTTTACACTATTGCCGAATAAAGGAAACTGTAATATTAAAATTTTTGATTGAAAAGACAAATTTTTGAAGCTGTAAAAACTAACCAACAATTGATGATTGCTGATCAGATTTTTTTCACAACAAATCTACAATATTATTGCTCGATATATTCCTAAAAGTGAAGCATTCTTTGTTTCGTTTCAGACTTAGAAATATGGTACTAAAATTCAAAAATATCACTTCAATCAAAATCAAACTGCATTTATTTTGAAAACTATTTCTCCAATCACTAATCTAATTCATTCAAATATCATTCAATAAAACAAAACCCGTTACAAAATGTTTCCTCAAGGTTGCCCGCAAAAAAATGATAAATTTCGAAAAACAAACATTCAAACCTGACCATGCTCACGAGACTTTGAATATGTATACCATCGAAAACTCATTCAAAATCATATAAGTATACGTATATAATGCAATACGAAATAAATATGTATATCTTAACCTTATCTCATATACCTAATCAGCAATGAAAACTCACTACAAAACCGTGACAATCATCATAAAATAATAAATCAAACCAAATCGTCATTGCTTGCAACCAAACTTGTTGTTCATCAAATTTCAACACTACTCCCCGAAAAAAATCATTTATGTAATCAACGTGTCGAGATTGAAAGATTGTGACAACAATGTAAGCAGATTTGTAGCTAGGTGTGTAACACTTGGATTTCAATATGAAATTGAATAAAATGAATGGAATGGGAATAATTTCATTGAGGCATCTTGAAATTTACGAGAAAATCAAGAGAAGAGCTGGAAAAATTCGAAGAGATCAATATCTAGGTGTAGTTATTGTACATACAATTCATGTTTGTAATTAGGTATATAAGATTCTCAATACTGAGGAGGTAGATTGTCTTTGAATTCAAATCGAACGGAGAAAGAGACCAAGGAATCAACACTGTTAAATATCTATTTGACACAAAGATACTCTTCTATTTGACACAAAGATACTAAAGATACTCATCTTAATGGCTATGAAATATACTCATCCATAACTACATTATTCAAAAACAACAGAAACACTTGTACACGAAGAAAACATTGCTTTCAAGGAAACGATCGCAAGAGAAAACACAAAAAGCATACTAACTGTCGCACCTCCGCACCGAAACTTCACTACAAAAAGATGCATATCAAAAAAGCCTCTAGGTAAACCGTCGTATCTATACAATGCAAAATGAAAATGAAAATAAAAGCTCTAATCATATAAAAAAGCCATATATCTGTTAAACGTCATTAACGAAAAAATCGTAGAGTAGTAAAATACTTAGTGAATTTGGGACAAGGTTGATTGGTCGATCGTCGTTGCTATTTTATTTCTGCGCATTTTTATTTATTTCGCACATGGAGCGGTGGTTGTTGCTGTTTTTGCAGTAATTTTATCAGACTTGTTGTTTTTCGCGTTCCTTCCGTGAATTTTTGAGGGTTTTCGGCTAACGAAAAATCTTTTCAGTTATATTTCCTCTAGATTGCACTTTTCGACTGATTTATGCATGAATTTTCAAGATGTGAAAGATTTTCTGAAAATTCCATTTAATATCTATTTGTCGAATGACGTTTATTTCCGCTCTGGAAATATTGAGAGCACTAGATGATTCATAGCTGTGATTCCGTAGCTGTTTATGAGTTAGCCAATTTACGGGTTTCACTGTCACGATTCATACTACCTGTCTGGGGTTTATGTGAGCTGAAAAATGCATTGTGTGGTAGCCCACACGGGGCGCAAATAATTTGAATTGATCATTTCACGATATTCGGTATGTACTCAGTTGCGCTATATCTATTTTTTCTGAATATTACCGTGAAATATATATTGATCACATCTCAGTGAGTGGAGCAATTGAAACAAACAACTGAATTTCCGGATTGATAAAAGTATATGGTTGTGATGTAGTGTGTACCGATGGCAAACTGGTTTGTTCAAGGATTGACCTCTACATTTTCGAATTTTATGTGTCAGGTGCAGTTTGATTGCTTGCTTGTTCCCGTATGGTTTCGCTTCCTCTTCGATTGTTGAATGTTTTATTTTTAAAAATTGGATTTTTAATTTCGCGCATGACCTTTTGTAGATTTTATGTTAATTTTTCATGTATTCAGTGAACATATTGATTTTCATTGGAAGTAACAGAAAAGAAGGGGCTGCGTCTGGCGCTTCGCTAAAATGGTGTTGATGCAAGACTGGTGAATATTTGTCAGTCGCATTTTTTTCAAGGGCGATACCAATAGTGTAACTTAGATGTAATTAGGCATAGATTGTTGTATTCTCTTGGTTTCCATGAGATGGGTGGTCTCCAAACTAAGTAGATTAGGTACATTTTCCCAGAATATAGGTTTGAAACTGGAGTTGAGCTCATATGCATCGGGTAGAAATGTTAAGAAAAATGTAGTTGATCTCTTCTTATTTTTATGGTCTATTAATATTGCTGTCAAAGTTTTTTTTTTCTTCATCTACAAATAGAATTGGGTTTCATCAGTGTTGATCAGTCCTCCTGAAGTGCAAGCGATAATGTTTGAAGCTACCAGAGGACGTTACGATTGAAAGCACACCCATGGCAATTTCACGGGGTATACACTCAGAATATCAACTTTATAAGGAATCAATTGATTTTGCATTATTTCGAAGAATATTGGCAACGTGTGGTTCCGTATTTAGTTTGATATTTTTGTTCTACTTTCTAATGGTTTGTTTTCAGCGGGTTCAAATCACATCAGACGATACGGTTAGTTATTGCAGGATAGGTTATTTTCAACAGTCACTACTCCGTTTTATTTGGTCCTGACAAAATTCTTTTATTTACGTTTACCAGAAACCTCCCGTATTTTCTATGAAAACATCGGACAAAAAATATTCATGCCAACCGTCTGCCGTCTATTGATCTCTTTCTCTCTATTTGATCTAATAAAATTATTGTCCACTCACATCGGCTGCAAAACAGTAGCACTGGTCCCAATACTAACCATTAATTTGTTAAAATGATATCAAGGTGAAAAATCTCAATTCTATACAATTTTTGTTTTACCTGTTTCCATCTAACCACTACAGCTAGATCGCTTCGTCATTGCTTGAAAAGATGTTATTTCGCAATAATCATTTCCGCCAATTTGTTAATGAGTTGAAGTATGCTCGTAGATTTGCCGTACTGGAGTCGATATTATAATTAGGTATGTGGATATTTGACTTTGATTTTCGCTACTTGAGTGCGATACTATGGATGGTGGATTTCGAAGGAATTAACACAAAATGAATTGTTTTTCTTTTAAATTTTTTTTTTAGCTTTGATCTTTTATGTGACTGAACAAACTTTAATAAATTAAAATAAGATTAGGATTTAGAATCACAAAGTAACGAAATTTTCATCGTTCTTTATCGAATAGCATGCGATGAGGGGTTGGACTGTTGCACGAGTATATTAACACATGCATTTGACATGTGCGAGTTTTGATGGCTTTTGACGCTTTCACACGATCATCTGATCTATTTTGACATGCAGATAAAGTCTTTTCCAAAATGCGCGATATTTCAATTCAATTTATTTTATCAAATATTATTTTTCAATTTTAATCCCACAAAACATGCGTTATGACGAGACGAGCCAATTTTTTTTTTATAGAATTTAAAATTAAAAGAATGACGCTTAGTGATAGTTGCTTAAATAACATATCAACCACCTTCAGTCAATGTGGTGTAGTTGAGGGGGCAAGTACAGTCATGTGGTGTACATTAATATAAAATATTCATTGATTCGAGTTGAGTAAGTTGTGTGCAGGCTGTAAAAAGTCTATTGACCTGTTTATTGTATGGAATTTGAATTATGCTGACACCGGCACGTTATTGTGGTTTAGTTGAGGTAATTTATTATTGAAATGATTTATGATTATTTTACCTAGAATTTGTTATTGGCAGCTGACTGATGTTGAAATTACAAAAGGCATATAATACTGAGAATAATGTAAAAAGAGCGATTAGTCGAGTTTTGTACGAAGATGATTTCAAATGAATTGTACAGGTTCTTTGATGTGTAAATAATTTAGAAAAAAATAGGAAACATTACATAAGTTGATTGTAAACTTTTTTTTTCCAATGCATACATGAAATATCGATTGCCACAAGTACGTGTATTATCGAAAAATTGAATTCAAAGAATTGACCTGTTTGTCCACAGAATTATGGCGGAATTAGAGCTTCGAATAAAGTGGATTACTAAACTGGTGCTTTTGTGAACATAGCATTGAATGTTTCAGAAGATTCCTGGCTTTTGGTTTCTGCACTTTTGGATAAGATTATTTTAGTCTTAAAGATGAGTTTTGAATGATCTGAATCAATTGTTTAACAAAAAAATTCATTTATTTGAGCTTAAAAATTGCATGGAAAACTCAGCTCTTCACTGGCTGTGCTGGCTCCTGAAGCTAATCGCTGTAACTTCTATCAGGCTACGAATATGTTTATGTTAGCTACTATTTCAATTGTCTTGTACAAATTCAACATGAATATCCTTTTGCTAGATGAAACATTTGAATTTTTATTGTTACGATTATAGTTTTGGAACATTTGAGCGCATGTTTGGTAATCTTAGCTAACTTTTACGAGTCTTAAGTCTTTCATTAGTCTTAAGCTGCACAGGTTTCTCGATACAATTAGGAATGCTCTTGTTTGAATTGGATGAAACATGTGTTTCACTTTAATTGAAAAGATGAGACTACTCTGGCTAAAATATAAAGCTTTTCATTATTCTATTTGAGAAGTTGCAATGGGTCTTCGAAAATGTTAATGAAAATTAAGGCAAAAATGAGAAAGACGCAATAAACAGGACTATGGAAAATACCAAAAGCAATGCTTCTTCAATCATTTACCCTTGAAAATAGAAGACTTTCTATTCAACTACATATTGACGTAGCAATTAAAGTTTTTTTCAAGCCCACAACATGTGAGATCAGATTTTCCAGGTGGCCCTAAAAAATAAATTTTTAATTCTTTTGTTAGGTAGGGACACGTTACGTTTGTTTCTGAATAGCCATACAATAATTTTATTTCATCAGTCAAGAGGAATCTCCAACGCTTGTGCAAATGCATCCAGCTAAGGAAATATGAAATTTTTTTAGGTCTTATTCGAAAAGGAAGTTGTTATCACTAGGCATCATCTTACTTCCAAAAACGTCTATAATATAGACGAAAGAAGAATATAGAAGATTTCTGCGAAAATGCCGAATGTGCATCTAAAAGCATACGATTGCAAACCTGCTCACTTAGTATCAACTGATAGAAACTGATAAATATTTATCTAATGAGCATCACTAATTGTTATCTCGTCAAAAGGGCAGGGCTTTTGGCTCTAAATTTTAGCTGGCTTTTTTCTATTTTTTCCATTTGGCTTTGTTTCTCCAAAAATTCTTTTAAAAATATATTTTTGTTTTTTTTTCAGTTTTTTTTTATATTTTCATATTTTTTTATATTTTCTTTGGTCTTAAAACTATAAAAAAAATTTAAAAAAAATGAAAGAATATAATAAAAATAAAAAATAAAAAATTTCGTTTGACCTTTTTGAATTTTTACTTGAAATCAAGTATAACGAGCTGAATAAACTCAATTTTCTACCAAAACGAAAAAGATAATGGTCTGTTAATTCAGGGAAGTCAATGTAACTCGCCTCAAAATCGAGAAGTTACAAGTGTTTGACTTTGATTATTATCGGCGATTTTGTAGCTGATTATGCATCATTGGTGGTCTATATTTCCCTTACTTTTTCTCAATCATAGTGTTTGATATTTTCTCTTGCTTAGAATGACCTTTATTCGAGATAATTTAAAAAAAAAAGTTGGGTTAATTAAATAACATTCGTGAGAGAAATAATCTTCGTTGGCCATATGTATCTAATCTAGAAAAGGATACTGCGTAAAATAATTTTAAAGATTCAGTTCTTTCGTTCATCATATCCCTTATATATGTATGTACATATATGTATATTACTGATTGCGTTACTGAATTTTTCCCTTATCCAACTTACCACGCAAATTCTTGTATGGAACCTTTTCTAGACATTTTCACTACTCATTGTTTGATTACTTTACTTTCTCACCCCATCCTACCGCCATTTTTGTTATTTTTCGAGCGACAATTTCGTATACTAGCTACTGCACACATCAGTGCTCCCACGTTGTGCGCAAAAAAAACTCTACACACATCATGACAAGTGTAGTACTCCACGTAGACCGCATAGATTTGATATCACACCAATCGTTACTAAACCAACTTGTAGTCGAGCTCCCCAAACCGCCTGTCGCAACACTGCTGCTGCTGCAAACGAAAGAGACGCAGACTGAAAGAGACCCCCTTTATTGTTTTCATACAATCAGCAAGCTTGTCGACGAAGCTTCTACAGCTTCGCCGACCGTCTATACTTCTTTCTAGTGCGCGTCTTGAAGTCGTTTAAGACATGGAGCTAACGGGCGGAGGAGTGCTTCGGCACGGGAAACTCAACAATGGATGGACTTTTTGTTGTTGTTTGTGTTGTGTGGAGCATGTGTGTAGCACAGCGAAAGATTGCATATAAGTACACGTATGCCCACATTAACGACAAAACCAACAGAAGTAAAAACAAAACTACTGACAGAACGCAGAAACAACACAAAAACGAATCGATGTGGAGAAGACGCTGTCCGAGACGGAACGGGATCGCGGTAAAATCAACCGCGAGCGTCTCTATGCAGAAAAGCCCCACTAGCCCCAGCCAGGCCGCGGCCTGTTAGCCAAGTTTGAACGATTCGTCTCAAGTTCAAGGTCTTTTAGATAACGCTATCTCTTTTATGTGAACGAATTCGTTCCTATAAACTTGTTCCGTTTTTTGTGCGTCTATAAGAAAACGACGTTGGTTGTTTGTTTTTTATTTGGTGTGTTATTGTTTGATACTTTCGCATTTCTGACTTGTCTCCACACGATTTTCTGCATTAGTTTTTTTACATCGTTTTTTGGTGGATGCAAATTCTTTTTGCCAATTGCCTGTGGTTTCGGTAGATGCAGTTTACCAAGCTTGACGAGACAGGAATGTCTACACGCAGCAGGTAAGCTTAAATATGTATACATGTAATAGTTGTCTTGTGCGCCAGATGGTTCCGATTCCACCTAGAGCGATGCACAGCCACAGCAAAGAACTTTAGCTCAAGATTTTTTTTTTAGTCATGGTATCTCAACCAAAAAAATATCCAATACTTTAGCTTGGTTCTTTGTACCGATTCGTAATAAGATGGAAGAACTTGCATTGCGACGAGACGACTGGTTGGCCTCACCGATTACTTTGGTGGAACTGGTTCCATGGCTGCTCCTGGCATCGGTCTCTGTCTCCATAGGAGAGCACATTCTGGACAGGCAACTGTCTGGGACGTCTGGGAGTAAGGAGGACGTAAGTACGTGAGAAAAGCCGGAAATGAATTCGCCAAACAAAATGTACATTTTGGCTAAATCTATAATGTACGTGCCTATACACACATATTTTCGTGGTCGTCTCTGTTCGGTATTTCTATTGCTCTGCTAATTGAAAGGGAAGTTTACGGGTGGATTTTGTGGTGTTCGGTACGAATTGCTTGGTAGCCACTGTCGTTATTTGCAGCATAAACAATATCTATGGGCGTCGTGAAATACTGTGGATAGATGAGGTGGTTGAAGATGCTGCGGCTTTCCGGTGGTGAAATTCAGTTTTATTGAAATTTAACGAAAGTGTAGATGCGTACGTATACACATATGTATGTACGTGCCGTAGCGGCGTAATGAGTTTATTTTTAGGATTTCAATCAGTGGTTCTCGATTTCGAAAGTAATCGATTATGATGCGAAGTTTCAATAGGAAGTGCGAGAGAGATATTTGTTTCAATAGAGGAATTTTAATGCGCAATTTTAATTCGGTTTGATGATTAAGTATTAATTTTTTTCCTCCTTCCTTCCACTCTCTCCATCACTCTATCAGCATGTACAAAATGTGTGCAACATTTTTCGCTCGTGTTTCATAGTGCTTCCCAGACAATTAGATTGTTGGTATAAGGAACAGCACAATCCTTATCAATATGGTAGACTCTCTTTTCTTGTTTCATGATTGTCTTCATTGACATGTGGTCAGAGAAAAGTATACAAAAACTATGGTGTTTATTGCCATTGTGCGTGGTTGTTAATTTTTTACGAGCAATTTTAAGTTGTCTATGAATTTCACGATGTTGCTTGAGTTCCTTACCGTATCTGGCAATGTATTGTAGAAAGCTATATTCTGTTGTATTGGGTCCATTTTCAATCTATCCGTTCTGGGTGTACAAACCGAAAGTTTGCTGGTTGGCCTGGTTTCTCTGCTAGTTAACTCTCCAACAGTCCGAGGAATATCTGGCCATTTTATCCCGCTGTTAATAATTTGGTATATTATTTTTCCTGTTTCGAGACTAATAATCTGTTGGATGTTCAACAACCCTGATCGAGTGTACACGGCAACCGTAGGTGTTTAAGTAAGATTCCGCAAATATTCCCTTGGCGTTTTCTGGATTTTTCTCCCTAAGCTCAACAATTTATGATACGTAAAAGTAGATCTTAGAATCGACTCACATATAAATTCAGAAAGGAAATGCATCATAGCTTGAAAATAAAATCTGGATGCACAAAATAACCACAACATTAAAAAAAACACAAAAATTATTTAAAAAAAATTTGAAATTAAAATGTCAGCTTTCTCTCAAAGCATTTATAAGGAATAAAATCAGGAAAATCATATTCGTTAACGGCATTGATATTTTGTATCGTGTTAGACTTCATGCGAAAATAGGTGGCCCCACATTTTTTTTCGAACCCCTAAACTTTTGAAAAATGAATAATTTCGAAAACCGTTTAGAATTAAAAACACCGTAGACAAATTACGCATTGGAAAAGCATACAGCTAGTGGGGTAGGTTATGGTCTGAGCCATCACCACTGTGTCACTTCAATTTCAATTTCAACAACAGTCTTAATATTAATGTTTTCGAAATTTCAATGAATGGAACGGTGCTGAAGCTTGTCACATGCTCAGGGTTGATACGGTGGGCCTATTTGATGCTATTCAGCCTTACGACAGTTGTAGTCGTTTTTCGCTTGTCAATTTGGCTGCAAAATATTGTATAATCCGCTAGTACACATTCATCAACATCTATTTTCGTATAGAAACCATAATACCCGCCTCGACGATTTTCCCTCGTAAATTTCAATTTAACACCTCCGCATTTTCGCAATCCGATCTATTTTCCTACCGAGCAAACAATATTATTTTTAAAAATGCCTAAAAATAATATTCGCCACGAAGCGTGCTTGACTTCGTCAATCCGAGAGAAAAAAAAATCTCACTCCGTATGCTGTAGTCTGTCGCCGAGATGTACGCGGTGTGGCGAAAACTTGGGAAATTTCTTCGAGCCAGCGAGGAAAAATGCGTGCGTACGCGCGTGAAGTACAAACAGTGGCGAATCATGCTGGTTTTATGAGGTGCGCATGGAAGTGTGAAATGTTAATGCTCAACCGTCCCGGGGTGATTAACGCACCACTACACGACACCGGCAGCAGGAAAAAATTCCAAGCGTTTTTATGTTGAGCTGAGTGGAGCTGTCAGTTGACGTAAATACTGCGGCACATAGTCCGACCGAGAAAAAAACATCCCGTAGACAACTGACACCCTGTGAGGAGCTACTAAGATGCGAAAGAGCAAGTCACCTTTGCCGCAGCAGCTTAAAAGTTTTTGCTTTGGAATTTCGCGGACTTGGTCTTGTGACCCGGACGACTTTATAGTCCAAACAAAACTAAGTCCGATTAATTAGCACTTTTTGGAGAGCCATGACTTCCTGCTACACAAAAAATATTAGTTATCTTACGAATTCCTTTCAGATACCCTATAAAAGCCTATAGATACATTCTTAAATAATTACAGGCTTCTTCTCGCCTCTAGCGGCAGCAGGAAAAACAACCGAGTTCAAGGTCAAGCTAGGTTGAATTCGCACAGCGACGGAAATCTTCCAGTCGAAAAAAGTAACAACACATCGCAAACGATTTTTCGTCAGCAAACTCTATTCAAATAAATACTCACATAGAAAAAATAAATACTCACATAGAAATAACACTTTTTGTCGATGACTAAAAACAAGAATCTAGAATTTATTAGCATCTCTACTTGCGTCCGTAGCAGAGCGGGGACTGTGTATTGCGAGGGAGAGGAGCCCATGTGAGTGGGGTCTCCACTGAATTCGGTATTTTTTTTCCTACTTTCTTATTTACTTTGCGCACATCGAATTAGTAAGTTGTCGCGAATAAATGGGATATTATATTTAATTTTCTAGCGAAACAATCTTTTATTTCGTCGCCAGTCCATTTCGCGATGGTAAAATCAAGATCGAGGCACGTGCTACGTGTATATGACGACGCCAGGCGACAATCAAGGTTCAATAAACTGTTGAAATGTTTGAAATAAAAATAAGAAAATAGAAACGAACCGCCTAGTGTGATGCGAAAAATGGTTGCGCTAAACAGTGCCTGTTATAAAATAGTTTTGAGAACGGAATGTATTATTTCCTTGCCAATATTGGATGGTGTTGTGTTGACACAGTTGGTGGACTTTTTTATTTTGAATGGTGAGAATTATTAGAGCGGTGGCTGAGAGAAATGAGCAGAAAATAAAGAGTATTTAAAAAAACAGAATTCGATAAGTTTGCGTTGAGACGGTTTTTAGGTATATCTTTTTCCGTGTGGAGATAAGTGGGGTTTGGATGGATTGACGCGAGGAACGTACATGGGACCGGTGCTGTTTCTATTCTTTGTAGAGGCATGAGATTTTCAGTAACATAGTTACTGTTAATGAGCGGGGTTTTAGGAAAAGCTCAAAAAAAGAATTGAAGAAGTATGCCAAAAAGGAGGATTTGCAAAATAAAATTTGTAATAGATGCAAAATTTGTAATAGCCTGCTAAGCCTGCTCCTGCTATTGAGTAGAGTCCTGGCTTCAACCGTACTGAAAGGTTGGTTTCTTTCGCAGCATCGTGCAAAGGATTTTTATTCCCGTTTATCTTACTGCCGACTGGGTACCTGAGTTAATTTAGAGGCCAAATAAGTCGCGGAATAAGTTCCGATTTGAATTTTGAACTGAAAATTCCATAGTTACAGGTCACAACTATGCAGTCAATTGAAGGCATATACCTTCCATTAAGCATCTGAAAGTGTAATAGTGTCCCCAAAAAAATTGTGGAAGTTAACTTAAGTATTGGGTATTTCTGATCAACCTTCAACAATGAGCTGCATGAAATCAATCAGCTTGAAACCAATATGGTACACAAAATAGAAGCAGCAGGCTGACGCATTGTTTGAAATCAGCTGACTTGTTTTCTAAAGTGTAGTATTCTAGCTCTAAGCTCTGTCTCCCTCTAAAGTAATAATTCCATTGCTTCGATTCTCTAGTGTACAACTTAGCAACGCAATCAAAGACATTATTTTCAGGGTAGTTAAAAAACGACTTCAAAGCCCTGAAAGAACTCTCAGCAGCATAAAAAACAGATTCAAATGCTTCACACATCAAAACAAACAAAAATATTATCATCCGAATTAATTTTAGCCAAAACAAAACCACATCACATGAGTTTTATGAAGCCTAAAAACAATTTTCTACGTTTGCCATAATTTTCTTAGTCATCCTGAATCACAAATCGACCCAACTCACCCCTATTTCCTTGATGTAACCCAACAAACAAATAGTCCTGACCTCGACCTTCAAAGTCCTTTCTGTTTTTTCAGCGTTTGTTGAAATCGATCGACGACGGTGGAGAAAACCGGCCGGCCGGTCCGAGAGACATGGTAGTTTTCTTGGAACTAATTTCGCCGAAAATGTTCTCCCCCAGCGGAAAGGGGTACTGCCAAAGCTATCACGAAATTTAAGACCTTGAGGCCACCCATTTCTACCCCCACTTGTGCTGCCATTTGAAGCCTACGCAAACATGTTCCGGAAGTTTGCTTTTCCTTGGAGCAATCGTAATCGTATATCCTTAGTCACGCAATTCTATTTTATTATCTATTATGCATCGATAGGAGACGCCGGGTTGCTTGCGGAATTCGGGAAGCCGACAGGTAATTTGATTGTTGGTTGGAAGTTCCGTGACGAAGCCTTTGAGTGTAGGTAAGTGTCTGGCGGGGGCGTGGGAAGGTGAGAGCAGAAAGCCTAGTATGCGTGTGTGTGCTATGGGGGTTGAATGTAGAACGAGAGGGAGACTGTGAAAATTTCATGAAGCAGTACGAATATATTTTACAGGGATGAGTTCAAATTTATTTGGGCCTATGAAAATTGGCTGGGTTTTGATATGAATGTGAAATATACTGCGAACATGTGGTGCTATTTTAAAAGAAGAACAGATGAAGATTGGTGAATATTTATGGAAATGCCTGTGTATGGATGTCATGAAATCAAAACTTTTTGAAATGATAACAGATCCACAGGTATGGGTGAGCTTAGAAGCATTTGAAGACGTTCAGATAGACTTGTAAACCCTTCACTGATATAGTGGTCATGAAAATTGTACAATTAGTACATTTTTATGCTGACCAACCAAAATAATACTAGTTAACTTGCTGCGTAGTCTGGGCTATTTATGCTAAAAGTCTATTTATGCATGAATAATTTTGAAAACGAAAATATTTCAGGAATTACCAAAAAAAAAACGAAATTCAATTAGCAAAACATACAAAATTTGAAAATATTATAACTAACACTTAAGACATAAACTGCAACGTTAACGAAAAAAATTTGAATGAATTATTTGACGGTATACTTGTTATTATTTAGCACGTACAGGAACATCCAGACACTTACCGAAACATTCGGCGAGTCAAGATGTTTTGGGTTGCACGAAAAACTGAAAAAAAATCGAGAATGTTCGAGCCAGGACGCACAAATAAGCCACGTCAACAAGCGAGCGTGTCACCCAAAGTCTTGTTGGAAGACTCGTCAAAAGTCTAGATACAACTTAAGCTGGTCAACTTGAAGCTTGCCGTAAGAAATTTGCGTGAGTCGATTTTCTGTGTTCAGCTTTAACCGTCCAGTTTTTTCAAAAATAAAAGTGAATCAATCATTATTGTCGTTAGACAAAAATCGACTGGTTTATCTAAGATCAAGTTTGATTCTAAATTTAAGTGTTAAGTAAACTTGCCTCTGAGTTGAAGAAGAATGTTCTTCAGATTTTACAGCTTTTCATATTTTAATAGAACAGTCTAGACATTTTACACAAATAAGCGATTGCTTTATTTCACTGAAAGAAAAATCTTGGTAAAATCAACAATTTTCCTTAGTTGTTTTTGCGTCAACTACGGGCTATAGTTGAAACAACCATAAAAAAATAGTTGATTACTTTTATGCACCATGACGCGTGGTTGATAAACAACGTCCGTGGTGCAAAAAAGGTAAGGTAACCACAAACAATGGTATTCCAACAATGTACATAGTACGAAATAACTATACCCCATTTTGGTGTGTTCTGGCAGGGTTAGCTCTAGAAACGTACAACCCGGGCATTTGTCCGGGGCGGTAAACGTAAAGGGTTTAATAAAATCCTGTTTTGCCAAAAGACTAAAAAAAAATATTAGCAGCCCATAATTCTTAATGTTTATCAAAACAGCCATATAAAAGAGGCACAGATTATTAAGTAAAAAAAAGCTAGGTCAGAGCATATACACTGTATGCGCTCACTGCTTCGGCGCTGCACTGCATCGCAATGCGTGTCCTTTACATGCATACATTAATTGCACAAAATGCGTCATACAGCGTAATATAAAGGCTTCACAGCATAACATGAATATGAATTATATCGAACAGCAAACCGAGCACAATTTTGCCATGTAGCATATGAAACTTCTATGATAGAATAGGAATATGAGTATGAGGAGTATGAAAAATCAACAATTTTCCTTTGTTTTTTTTTAGCATCAACTACGGGCAATAGTTAAAACAATCATAAGAAAATTGTTGATTACTTTTATGCATCATGACCCGTGGTTGATAAACAAAAAAAAATTTCATTCGGAGCATGAAAAACGTCCAAATGTTGAAACCATTCTACTTTGCGTAGAATAATTCCAAAGACGTTGCTCACTGAATTACGTTTGTTGAAATCAACTATTGCAAAGTAGTTTAAGTACCATAAAAACTGTTGATAATTCGAAACGTTGAAGTTTTGAGTGAATTGATGAATATTTTTCTATCGATCAACTAATTTTCGTGGTTATGAAGCAATTAAAACAGTTGATTTCATGAACGTTGCGATATTTTTTGTACAACCAGAGCCAACTACTTTTATATCGTTGAATTAACTATATTAACATAGTAAAAATAACTATTTTCCGTAGTTCTTTAATGATTTTGAATGAATCGTTGCAATACTATTAAAAATAGTTGAACCAACCAAGAGTTTTTCTTTCAGTCTTGTTTGTTTTGACAAAGAACATCAATATGTGCATTTAAAATAATTCAGATTTGATCGACTTCATTATTATTTACCAAAAAAATATTTCTGGTTCATGTTTCAACTACTACCAAGAATTTATCTTGATGAATATTTTACAAGATGAGATAAAATTTGTAAGAGTTAAGCGCATTTTAAATACCAACATCTATTAGAAATTACAAACTAATTTGAAATAAAAAAGATCAGCCCGGAATAGGAAGGAAAGTTTTTAAAAAATTTATTTTCTGCACCTTTTTTTTCTATAGTGCAATACCCACGTTGGGCGCCGTCAAAAACTATCAAGTTATATTGAATTTTACAAAGGCAGGGTCAAATAATGCTATGTTAAAGCAAACTGACAACTCTTTAAATTTTAGCAAGTTAATATTTGCATGAAGATTTCCTATTTCAGAGGAGAATATTGAAATTAAGAGTTCATCTTGACCCTGTTCGCATCAGTTTATATTTCAGTTTCTACCAGTTTTCTATAGAATGCAAAGTATAATTAATAAAGAATTGAAAGTGGAAGATTACGACAGTAAAGACATGATTAAACAGAGTCTTGGCCTCGAAAGTAGTTTTGAATGAAATTAGACAAAAAGAATGTTATATTCTTAGTCCAATGACTTATGCCCGAAATCCTCAATTACCACCTCTCAAACAAATTGAAACTACGTAGAATAAATTGATTTATGGGGTAGAATTACACTTCCTTCCATCCAAGAAGTATGATTTTTTGCCAAAAAGTTTCGTCAAATTGATACCAATAACCTCAGACCTACATCAAATTCGCACTTATGCACAATCAGCCATCGGATTCTGCCAGAACCATAAACCACAAAAATTGCGTCGTACTGTATTCCATTCACCCCACCGTCATACCAACATGCAGCGAAAAAAATACGTAATAATAATACGCTCTACGAAAAACAATGTTAACTAGGTCATGAAATTTTCGTCGTTGTATGTTGTTGGCTGCCTACATGTTGGGTTGGTTGGTTGGCGGTTTCTTTGGCGAGGAAATGACTCGACATTTTGCGACGTTGCTTTCGATGTCGCCTGGTTTGCTGATGTTCGTTCAATCAGAGCTACAATGGAGGGTTAGTGAGACTCACCCCTTTCGTTCTTACCTATCCCATTTCCAATTCATGCCGCCTTTGAAAGGATATGCCTACGACACCTCGATGTTGGTTTACGCAAATTTTAGGGTCGTCTTGTAGTCCCTTAAATTTCATAAGTTCGAGGAGTAATGAGGAAAATCAGGTAGGCGAATATGGTTGTGTGAGTGATATCTTTATGGCGCAGTCCTCCTCCGGGTGGTGCTTTCCGAATGACTCGAAACAAGGCACAATTACCTGGGGTAAGACCCTGCCTCACAAACACATCGACATCGTTCTGGTATAGTCGCAGTGCTCACTGTAGGCAGGAAAACTGTTTCGAAAGGATACTCATAGGCTTCGAAAGAATTTCCCCTGGCTTTATATACTGCCTCTGGTGGAAATTATATAGTGGGCTCATGAAATCTTCGCGAGATTTGAACTGGCACGGCAAGGGGCTCACACATCAGCTGATCGCAAGCCGTAACTTTCACTCGGCGGAAGGATATATGACTGTAGGCCAAATTCTAGATAGACAGGAGCTCCGGAGGCAGTAGAGAGGATAAAGTGGGGCTTATTGAAATGTGATGGCGAGAGAAGAGGAAATCGGTTCCAGAAGATTGAAGCAAACGAGAAATTTTCTGGTATTCAAGGACACTTCCTACTTTTCATTTCAATCCAGACCATGGCCAAGGGGGGATCAGGGCATGAGTGGAAGAAGTGCCTTTGAAGTTTTTCCTGTCACATGGATGCTTTCGGTTCAAGTTCTGTTTTCAGCTGGTCGTACAGACAGATTTATATTCAGATTTTCCATGTCTCTATAAAGACTTGAGTGTGGGCTGTTAGTCGTCTTACTTTAAAGCTGTTGTTGTAGTCACTGTTGAGTCGCAACGTTTCAGCATATCGATTATTCTACTGGATTGCAGGAGGTTTGCCGGAAACACGAAACAACAGCCGATGTTACGAGCCGAGTATAAAGGATGAAGTGTTGACTTAGGTTAAAATCAGGAGGATTTATTTTCCGTTTCAAACCGAAAATGGAGAAAGGAGTTAGGGTTTTGTGGACAGAGAATGTTGGCTGGCATGAAATCGTATGGGATGTGTCGAGATAATATGTATTTCCATGCAAAATTAATGCGAAAGCTTTGCAGGTGAAAGTCAGGAGAATTTCATGAACAGAAAAAAGTTTTGATATGAGAAAATGGTTTTTGATGGATTTTCCACATTTTCTACGGTGTTTGGTGAGCAATAGATAGAATTCCATGCCGAATACCTAGTGCCAAATAACATAAGCTTCAATCGTTGCCGTGCTTGTTAATTTCCAGGCAGGTCTTTAGACCCAGTTTGTATATATTTATCCAACATTGAAAATTCTGCATGGTAACAGTAGATACGCGTCAGTTTCAGACAGTTATATTGTGCTCAGCGTGAAATGAAACGAAAAGAAATAAAAAAATGTGAGAAATTTTTACGGTTCGTCGGTTTTAAGTGTCATCCGTTGGGCTTTGTTGTTGGAGAGAAGTCGGGTTGGGAGTTACATAATGATTAGTCGCATTAGTCTAGAGCGATGTCATCCACCTGCATTCCCACACTGTTCTCTGTCTGTATTTTTGGTGTGTCGATTTTTCTTTGTTGAAATGCTGTATTGCATTTAGTTTTGGTGTTGCTGGTTTTAGTTGTTCTTTCGCATGCTGATTACGCTCGAGTGAAAAACTTTCACTTTCAAGGCCGTATCGGCTTATTATTTTGTAGCTTTGAAAAGAATCTAGATCGGATTTGTGCTGTTGTGTAATTTGGGGTGTCTACATGTGATTGAGGCAATGGATTGAAAAGATTGGATGGATAAGATATTGAGGTGTTTAAAGTGAAAGTGACGGTTGAACTGAATTGCAACAGATTTTGTCGGATATGCTTGAGGGGACGAATGGAATACAGTGCTTAGAATCTAACTATTTGGCTTAAGATTCGATCTGTTGTAAAGCCAGAGGATTCTAATCAAAAACTAGTACAATTTCAAGTATAATCCGAAAGAAAATTCAATTTAATGTTGTTTAGGAAATGAAGGACTTCAGATAAGGTATATCATTGTGCAGCCGCTTAAAGCAATTTGCTGGAACATCTACTATAAACTTAACATTTTTCTAAAATATGCAAACATTACTTTTAGAATAAAAAACAAAAGCTGAAGAAGATTTTAAATTTGTATATCAGCGAGCAAACTCTGCGTGATTTATGAGTCGATTGATTAACTCTTAAGATTTTACTTAATTTGCCGTAATATTTATCAGCATCCACCATCTTTCTTCAAATCATGAAAAATTATGAAAATTTAATTCATTTTGATGTGAAATCTTCTTGCACCATGCACACTTAACCAATGCTCTCTGATATTTTAATACTTCAGGCTCATTCTTTTTTTCAAAAATTTTGGACGCTAGGATTTGTCTGAAATAGCATCAAAATCAGAGGGTCTTTTCTTCGTGAAATTCTTTTTCTAGAGCTTTTAAGAGAACAACTTCATTGGAAAACTATGTCTTAGTTTTGAACATTATTTTTTGATATTAATTCAAAAGATGTAAAATTTTTCTTGTCATAAAATGAAAAAAGAAAATGAAGTGCAAAATCCATGCTGCCGATGGTTATAACTTGGCTAGTAAGCTCTATTAATCTTGGTACTAAATTTTTGTTTGGTTATGGAGAATTGGCAATATTGAACAGCAGCTAAAAAAACGTTAAAAAGTAGGCTGTTTTTTTATTTATTTGATTTACCGACCAGCTCAAGTCAAGGGAAATTTTATGTCATTTTCTGGAAAATCGAAAAATCGACACCCTCAATGTTTAATAGCTCTTGATGTTTACAGCAAAGATGATCATTGTTTCCATTTTTTAAGATTTCAAAAAATTAATCTTTGCTGAAAGTTTTCTTTACTGAAAAAAGTGATACGTATCTGCTTTTCGTGACAATTTATTTTTGAACAACTCAGCATTATTTGTAACCTATCCATTGCTTTTCAAACAATTTTCCACGTTAGTGCTATGAGTATGTTCCCAACATAAGAACTCTCACAACTATCTCTTCCTCTCCCCCAACTCACTGATGCTAAGCAACAAATTGTCTCACTTGATCAATGGCAGTCCGTGCCAAGCAAATCTCATTGACAGTCACAGCTTTCTTGCCAGTTTTTCAATTATTTTGCTTCCGAAAATATTTTCAAAAAAAGAAAATAAATCTTATGTATTGCGTTGACTTGCGTGTGTATCATTTTTGCTACACGGTTGTTTTTCCTGTCTCTTAACTGTCACATTGAATTTTATTTTGAAACTTTTTTTTAATTGATTCACGGTCAGCCGCAGGGCAGAATCCCGTACTAAATGGGTAGAAGAAAATAGAATTTGTTAGTTTCGGAATCGCGAGATCTGAAAATAGTAAAGCAGGTGAGCCAATCAAATCGGTGACGGTTGCGACATAATTATGAAAAAAAGAATTGAAAATGGAAGGGAAACATCGGGCACTGTGTGGTGACAAATTGATGAAATCAAAAAAATATCTGAAAGAATGGAATAGGGCCAACTAGATTGACCTCGACCTGATTTGTAATTTGTTTTTGACAAATGGAAGGGAAGTTGTTGGTAAATTTGGATTTGATTTCATTTTTAGTCTGAAGAAAATGGTGAATGAAATTCAGCTGGCGATATTGAAATTTTGATCACTGAAAAAGGTGGGTTTCCATTGAGAGCTAGGTTTCTGCACGACTGAATCTCTTGTCCATTATTTTTCTATATACAAGCTATATAGTAAATTTACGTGCAAATTTGGCCATTACAAGAAAAACTATGAAGAATTCATAAGCTTCTCTTTTTTGATTACTTGTCCATCCTCTCTGGTTTTTTGAAATAAATGATAGAAAATAAATGATAGAAAATGGATAAAAACATGTTTGTAAGGTTTTTCTCCCAAATTAATTTCTGGCAGCCATTTCAGATATTCAAAAATCAGTCAATTTTTGTAAGCGCCCAATGTGGGCTGTGGGTCTGTTTAAAATATATAAAAAATATCCTCATTTTCAAAGATTCATTATTTCAAAAATAGAACAGCGCTCTTACGTCAAACAAAAATCTAGTTCGATGAAAATAAACACCATACAGAATGTCTCGTCTAACCACTATTTTTTTTCGACGAAATATCTGCCAACTCACTGGCCTTGCACTAGGGCATTAATGCCGAGATTGAAATTGTGATCCCGAAATTCGGGATTAGAATTTTCGGGATCCCGAGATAATCCCGAGATTTCGGGATTTTATAAATAAACTATATTAAGGGAATTTAAACAGATATATTGGCTTATTCGTACTCAATTAAAACTTTCTTTCAATTATATATACATAAAACCGGAAGCTAAGTTCATTACAATGTTAAATTTATGCACATATGTACATGGGTACTAGCAAGTAAGTGTACATGGGGTAATCTATAATTGCATCTAAATTAATCTTATGATCTAATTTCATCTTATCTTCTTGTCCCATAAAGCTCTTTATTTGGTCATGATAGTTAGTTATAAAATTAGTTAAAAACGAATTGAAATTTAATCAGCATAACGGATGTTACGATAATATAATAAAAATACATTATTCTTTTTAGTTGTTTACATATTAATTACAAAATAATATTGCTTTTCAATGAAACAAGTGATAAGTAATAATATTGATTGGTTCAAACTGCTGATTCGTTTTGAAAGTATGCTCTTAATAAACATAATTCGTCAAGAGTTTCAAAATTTAAGCTAGACCTGATTTAGCTGCACATATATCCAGCTGCTGAAAAAGATATTTCGGGTACACTTTTTGGTGGAATATTTAGCATGTAATCATACGCCAGCTGTAATTCATTATTACAACTGGCTTCCGCTTCGGTTTTCATAAAACAATATGTCTTTTAGTATTAAGTTCTGCTTTCTAATTCCCAAAATGGGTTGAATTTTATCAATCCCGAAATCTCGGGAGTCCCGATAAAAAATTCGGGATCCCGAAAATGTCCAAAATGGCTCGGGATCCCGAGATCCCGAAATCTCGGGATTGCATGCCCTACCTTGCACCACCTTGCACAGGTCAATATCCTGACAGTAATCGAATCTGCGATTCAATAACACAAATTTCGCAGAACCTCACTGTCTATTTAAGGTATAATCTGAAGTCTATTAAATTTACGTCTTATCATAAAATAAAACAACCCTGCAGCTACCACCTGACCCCTCTTTCCCTTCTCTATCCGCTGACCGATTCGTGCATTATTGCTGGAATTCGTACTCGGAAGTCGAAATAAGCCAAATATCGTTAAAACCACACGCAATTGGAGCTGGCTGACTGGCGTCGATTGGGGACAGGTTTGGCTGCTTCTTGTTATTATTGTAGACGTCTGATATTGTGAGTGTAGAATGCTCTTGAACTTGTACGTCGCAAAAATGTATTTTTTTGGTAACGGACAGACTGGCCCCCTCGACGGGTGAGTTATTTGAAATATAATATGTGTTGGGCGGCACAAGGAAAAACAACCAAAAAAAAATTGAGGGGGTAAAGAGTGTGAAGTGGAGGTAGAATGTGCCGTGCGGTAGTCAGTAATTCTGATGAATTTATAGAAACTGGTGTAAGGCACGGGAGAAGTCATTCAAAGGCGGAGGAATGAAAATAGGTATGATGGACAGTGGCTAGAGTTTGCTTTTACAGGATCTAGAGGAGTGATGTCACAAAAGTTTGCAGATCGAAAACATCCTTGCTAAATTTAATCAAGAGCTAAACTCTAAAATATAGCAGCTTGCCTACCTCTTTTTCTATCATTTTAAGAATAACTTGATTAATTTTAGGCTAATAAAAGTACACACATAAAAAGCGTTTGAAAACTAAACAAAGTTTGGAAGTTTTCGTAGGCAAGCCTTGAATCTAATAAACTCAGCCACGAACACTGCTTTGAAATGTTATGCAACCTCATGATTTCGCAAAAAAAAAAACATTTTCCCAGAGCGCTGTTTGAACGAAAGTTACACCTTCCAGGCGAAAAATCAAATTTCCGACCAAATTCGAATAATCAAACATAGAAATTCTTTTCTCTTGCCGCCATGAAAACCGAAACCCAATAATCCTGAATTTGACTCTCTGATCTTTAACCCTGCCCGTTTTGATCGAATCCTTCTTCCATTGAAATACATCAATAATCGAACCCTTTCAATAGCCACCGAAAAGAAAATTATAGCCTTCACCAGCGAAGCCAGAAAGTGACGTCGAACCTTGCAATTAGCTAAAAGAAAAATTGGAGCGAACATTTCTGAGAAAGCAATCCTTGCTCAAGGTTCTATTAAACGAAATCAACCCTTTTCTTGATTTCGCTCCATTGATATTTAATGTGAACTTTTTGCGTGTGTGCACTATTTCTGTTTACTCACAACAAAAAAAAAATCTCGGCAAAATTCATTCGCTGTCCCACTTTTTCCCTTTTTCTTTTGATTCCGCAGAAATCAGGACGGCTCTAGTCTAGCGAAGCACAAATTATTTCGTCGAGTCCTTAATGGACGTCTTACTTATTTCATGCATCTATCAGTCGTTCTCAAGTGCATCACCTCATCCGTACAGTGTGCAAGTATCTGTGGCTCGGCGGAAAGAAGTAACTGTAGTTGTAGCTCCTTTCGGCGACCCCATTCATTGGGTTTTGAGGCGAGGGTACGTGCATTAAATATGAAGCTAAGATGAAAAACCAAAAAATTGAGTGCAACTTGAATGGATGCATTCGCGACGGAATCAGGTCAACGGTAAGGATAGTAATTTTTTCATTAGGTTTAAATTACTCTATCCACAGTAGTATGCGGCAACTGCCGAAGGGATTCAGAAGAGATCACATTGGAATTGTTTTTTTTTTCATATATTAAATTTTGATCTCAGCGAGTACGAACGTTATGTCCTGCAAGGATACGAGCCAAATGCAAAAGGACCCAAACCGTTTTTCAAAATGTTTGCATCGATTTGAGACACATTTCAATCGATCCGATTCGAGCGCAAGGATTACTTGTTTCCTTGCGTTCAGACTATGGAAAAGGATCTGAAGAAATTCGACGCGGGAGATATCAAAACGGAACCTAACCTTCGTGCTTACGGTTACTAGTTTTTGTAAGAAACGCTGATAAAGGTTGAAGCCGTGCTACAGTTGACTCACACAAAAGAACATATCTCAATTTCTTAGAGGCGAGCCTTGAGTAACGGTAATCCTGGAACAGTAGGAACGAAGCGAACGGTTGAGGTAGGAGTATACTTAGTGATTTGTCTGACGGTTGGCGGATGGAGTAAGATGCTACCTAATTGTTTAAGCGTTTTTTACGTGGGGTGTACGAAGGATGATAAAGGACACCACGATTTTCGGTGGATGCGATGAACGGAACAAAGAAAAAAGGTGATGCTTGTATGATAGATTGTTTGATAAAGGCACCTGCTGTGCGAGGTTTTTTTTTAGCGAGATGTGAACAGGAATGTTTTGATGTAATATTTTGTCAGAATGATGTGAAAAAGAGTGGTTTGAGGTCTTTTGTTCAAATTGAAGGTTTAAGATTTTATTAGAAATTCGGATTTAACAAAATGCTTCTATTTCGAACCACATACGAATTTTTTGTAGCTTTAGGTTCGTAGGGGTTTCGTTGAATTGAATTCGAGTCTTGAACTTTCTGGATTGCATAGTCTGCGTGCAACCATTCTTAAGCGGTATTGCGGAAGATATCTTCGAAGCATATTCGAAGGTTTGTCTTTATTCAATAATTCATATTTCAATGGGAAAAAACTTGCAATACTTCAAAGATGACTAAGAGTTTCAACCTACTCAGCAAACGATATTTCACTAACACAAATTAAGCATTCAAAAAATTGGACGATTTAACCTAAGCAATTACAAATCTATCACTTACAATATCGTTTCATCAAACTCTTTTTGTACGCCTGTCCTTTTTCTTCACCCGGACCGCCAGAATCATCCGAATCCGTTCCAGCTGAATAAGTTCGTCGTCGCCTTCCCAACGCAGTGCTCAACGATAAATCCAAAGGTTCGTCATCATCATCGTCGATGAGTTGTTTCCTATCATAATCGTCCGATTCACCACTATAACTCAACGGCCGATCGCTGTCCATGATCTTGGCCGAATCGGCTCCACCACTCTCCACCCGACTACTATACTCGTCTTCATCATCGCTGATGGGTCTCTTGCCACCATCCTGATCCGGGTGGATCGAGTCCTGCTCATGATCACTTCCGCTCACTATCAGTCTTCGGTGATGATGATTCTCGTTGTTGTCCTTCGTAGATGGAGGTGATTGTGATCTTGCGCGGTGATGATGCTTGTAATCATCGGCTGCATCACTAGGGGTTGGTGATCGGGCCGGTCGGTGGTTGGTGAAACCATCCTCTTTGTAGTGCTTCAAACAGTTGTAAAGGACATATGATTGATGCTGTGGGCTTGGTGGCTGGTGATCGAAGTGACGTGACGGTGGTGAGATCGATCGCTGATGATGGTGATGTGAGTGAGGAGGTGGACTGGCCGATGAAACTGATCTGCGGCGGATAACAATCGGTCGTGTAGAAGATTGCTGCTGAGGCGTGGCCGGAGTTGATAAGGATTCGGTCGATGACGATGAGGTTATCTTTGTTTGTCCACCGGCAAAGTGATTTGCTGTGTAGTGCTGGAGCATAATCATGGTGAAGAAAGATTGGCTGACGAGTCGTTTGAAGAGATCCGGAGACGCGTGATCCTCAAGTCGGTTTGCACTGGTAGGTTTCAGAGAATCACATACGGGAAACAAACTTTGAAGTTCTGATTGGCATTGTTCCGTAATATTCAGTTTTACCGATTCGACACTAAATTTGAACGACAAACTGTAAAAATGTTTTAAGTTGCTCAGAACACTTCTAATCTGTGGGTTTGTGTTCTTTCACCAAATCACTTAATCACGAGCGCAAACCTTGGATTAATTTACAAATCGAAGGTCTGCATTTTCCAGGTCAAATTGGTGAAATTTCGCTCCTAAGTTAATTCTTGATACTAGCCGATTAAAAAGTCCGCAACAAATTCTTCAGGATAATCTTTCGATTACTTTCACTGCCCATGCACTACTCCAGCTATTTTTATATCATTAATATATTTTTGTTAAGAAATAACACCACTTGAAGCTTTTTTGCATCAATTCGTTCACTTTGTCATATAAATACAATTTTCGCACGTCTTTACACTTTAATTTTTTTATTAACTATATTTTTCTATTATAATAACTACTCAATATTTACAAACAATGTTTTTTTTTGTTTCTCCCAAAGAGTTTTGTACACGTTAAATTTTCATAAATATTTTCTGAGGTAGAAGTGGAGTCGAAATAAAATCTATTGGATCCTTTTCTGGTTGATCTATTTTTTGAAGTTCACTTGTACTTGTTCAGAACATCACTTTTCTATGCGACACAAATGAAAACCGCGTATAAATCCTGCGACCGATATTTCGTTCACTACACTTATATTCGAATGGAACCAAGTTTGTTCTCTGCAACTTTCGTCCGAGCACTAACGCGATTTGTTCGAATTTGACTTTCCACTTAGTTCGTTCGCGGTTTTCCTTGGTAAATTTGACGGTTTTTTTTCTTGGCGTAAATCACTCTTTGAATTAAAATATTCACTGATTCCCGTTTCAGATATAAAAAACAAATAAAACTCGATATCGTTCGTGGAATATTTATCCAGTTGGGAAAAATATTGAGAATTTTCTAATGGATGCTGTTGTTCGGCGTCTTCGTTTAAAATTTTTTTTTTAAAAACCTAAGAGCTAATTGATAAGAAGAGAAGCACCGCTACTTAGCTAGAGAAAACTCGACGTACGCGTCCTAACCCGTCCCGTTCTCGAGTCGGAATGATGAAACGATTCGAGAAATGACAGTCGCGAAGTTGTCGTCGGTTCGACGGTGTCGTGCTTCTACTCCGGCGTTGGCTACGTACGTTTGCGTTGAGAAACGCTATCTCAAAATATAAGCTGTGCTGAGTTTGAAACTCACACTCAGATAATTTCCGCTTAACAATACCACCATGATTTTCTCCGCTTTTCGTGGTTGACAGTGAAATATGCATTTGTGTGTGAGAGAATTCGAGTCATACTGTAAGTGGAAGTAGGACAGAGTGGACACAAAACTTCTCCGCGCGCTCAGTTTTGATAGGTTGATAGTGCGCTGAATATAGCTATCTCACGCACACATATCATCGTGATTGCTGACCTTCCTCTATATTTCGGTCGGCATTGTTGAGGCGCAGTACATAATGAGAGGCGGTGAATTTTTTGACGTTGTTTTTCAAGCGCCATGCGTTGCATTGGCCTACGAGCGAGAGTAAATGGAATCAGCGGGCCTTCCCCTAATTTATGCAATGAATTCAGCAAACTTCAGGTAATTTGGTTTCGTTTTCATTTGTTGCCCCTTCGTGTGCTAAGGCGTCGGGGGCGAGAGCGTAGACGAGGACGGGGCTAATTGCTTGTTTGTTTATGTTTTTCCCTTTCATTTTTATTCAGCGGCAGTTGCGACAGCCGCTGAAAGCGGCAGGAATCACTCGCACTTTTGATAGGTCAGGAACGGAACGGAACACGGTCTATTCTGGACGTATGTATCTGGAGCGGCGCGACGTAGCGTTATGACAGGCAAGTGCGGTCGTACTCGCTTTTGTTAGGAATGGGAAATGGTGGCCCAATCTCACTCCATCTTAATCTTGTCCCATATAATGATATTGGTCGAGCCAGTTAAGAGTGTTTTTTTTGGAAATACATAATGGAATCAGACGTTATCGGAAGACATGTCAGCTACTGTTTAGCGGATAGTTATGTAAATCAGGTGTGAGAATGGTGAATGTGAAATATGTTGGTTGGGAAATTTTGGTGAGTTTTAGATTCTGCATTAAGTGAAGGTGTGCAAGTTTGATGCTATCTGTATTTTTTTTTGCAGGAAATTGCGGAGGTCACAGATTTGTTATTTGGTTGATATCGTTTTACCTTGAGCTTTGGGCATGAAAGGTATTATTTTGTAATAAATTTGGGGAATAAAAATTTTCATATTATTTCAGTTTCGCTAGTGAGGTGTCACAGGAAAATGTTGTCTTCTTGTTGCTCAAGATGACCTCGGCCTAATCCTAATTAATAGCTGATAATGCTGAAGGTACTTCAAGTGATATAATTGCAAAGCAGCTTCTGCATTACTGCACTGCTTGTCTAGGACAGGGGAGGAGCTAATCTTAATTCAAGAACCATGGATTTAGATCATGAACCATGGGCAGCAAACAACCGGGTTTGCGGGTTACGTACCAATGGATACAGATTGAATACTGATAGCATCCGACGGCTTACAGAAACTACGTGTCTGTATACTTTTTTAGGAAACCACAAGCGTCTTTGTCGTTTACAATTTCTGTGACAAGGATAACATGGCTGTTGCATCGAAAATCGATCAAAGATCATGCTGGTTTGTTTCTTGCTACTTGGCACACGATCATGGCAGTTACGATGCGGTCAAGGGCCTTGTGGCTCAGGACATGAGAATTAGTCTTTGTGTTATTCTGCGAGCTGCTCTAATACTCATGAAGAAGTGTGGGGCAGCTCCAACACAAATGGCTGATGTCAGGTTGTGGGCCAGGATTCATTCCCAAAGCTTGCAGTAAGCTGACCTTCCCCACCTCCAACCGTAGGGAGGTTTTTGACCTTATCCCAGTTAGGTGGACGACACTGTCATCTTCTTCATGACTGGAGGCTTTTAAAGGAGTGTTCTTTCTCTGGTTATAGGTACATATCTTTCACCGTAGGTGGCCGCAACTCAGCTTAACAAGCTTTATTAGCAGAAAGAAAAGAGGACTGGAAATTATTCAAATCCCTGTTTTGCTCCGAGGCGCATCGACTGCTGCCATGAATTCGATCAGGCGATTGACAGCCTAACTAGTGCTCTCAACTACGCATTTAAGGTAGCTTGTAACACATTCACGGCCAGGGGGAATCCCAAGCCGCCATGGTGGAATACGGAGATCTTTATTCTGCAAAGAGAGTGCAGGAAGGAGTTCAACAGCGCTTGAAGTTTTAATAAATGGTCGCTGTATAAAACGATTTTAAGTATGTCGTACGCAAGGCAAAGAGGAGGTCCTCATGGATATCTTTCTTTGGAACCATAATTCATGCTTTGGTATCGTGGAGAGTCTCAGCGAGGCAAAGTGGCTGTGTACAATTTTAAGCATGACACCGAAAGCTCTGAGAATATCATATCTGCGACACTTCGAATTCAGTACCGCTCCTTTTTCAATTCGATGGGAAAACTTCGGAACGCAACCAGGAGACAAAAACGACTATAAAGACAAAGTATTTTAAACCGATAAGTGCGTGTGGGCGGGTGTTAAGAAAACTGTACGAAATGCAGGATATGGAGAGAAAGGATTGTAAACTGCATATGCTGGGCTCATGATTGTTGTTTGTTCGGCGTCCTGATGATCATGAGGACAATATGCTTATGTTAGTTTTCGCTTTGACGTCACAAAAACTAAACACACCAGCCTACCAACCATCCCAAAATAGCCAGTTTTGTAGATAAATGAAAAGTTCTTTTTAAACTCGAGAGCACATCAGTTTGTATAGAATGTATGATAAATGAAGTAAGGAGCAAACACGTTGTACATATATATGCTAATTCTGTAAAATACCAGTTTCCAAAAGGTGTTGTTTCACTAATCAAAGCAAGAAAATATGCATAGGACTTATGTACAATTGCTCAAAGTTTCAATGAAATATAGATTACGATTTCGACGCACGTGTGTCATATAAACTTTGAACCATTAAAGAAGTCCATTTGTATGAAAAATATCTCAATGCGAAAGTATTTAATTTAAGGACCCAGTGTGGATAGATGCATTAGTGAAATACTTTATATCGAACGACTACGCAAAAAAGTAAGAAATCATCAGAGTTTCGAAACCTTGGTCTTTGCTTTTAATAAATAAAATATCGATAGTTGTTTTTTGGTTTTATTTGAATTGATGTGTGTCAGACCATTTTGACATTTCTATTGAGTGATGGGTAGTTAATTACAGCTCTATCTGAGAACTTGGTTTTGGACAAACTCACCTGAAATGGGTAGGTTAAATTAATCGTGTTTTGTAATGGGGCAGTTTTTGCTGACGTAAAAGCTTCCTCTCTTATAAGCATTTATGCGATATTTTTTCTAGTGATTTCCAGTAGCATCAAGCAATTAGTTTTGGTACAAATAGGTCGAAACTGCAATATCAGTTTTAATTCTTCTTCTTATTTGCAAAATTTTACTCAAAATCTGCTCTGCGGAATCCTGAGCCGCTAGATTCTTTATTTTTTTTTGACAAACTACTTTGCTGCTCTCATCATTTCATTTTACGATTTGACAAACTAAGTCACCAGTATCATGCGATTTGACGCTTTTAATTATGTTTCGCATGTTCTGCTGGCCAAGAACTTTAGTTTTTTTAAGAAAAAATCATAGGTTGCCATACATGCGAGCATTACTAATGCGAACAGTTAGTCATCTTCTTTAAAAGTTTGAATTATCTCTTGCAATATCTAACATCGGAATGGAGTCATATTCTCTTAATGTAATCTTTAAAATTTTCCTAACAATTTCAGTAATCTCTAGCCTTTTCAAGTTTTTCCGCCATTTTTGATTATTTTACAACCTAGTGCTTGTGATTGCAAAATCATACATCAAACATATAATGACTGACCAGGTCATACTAATTATTCGACACTAATTTTCTCTATTTTGGATTTGTATTTTTGCATTGCATCTTCTGTAGTGTTGAAAATGAAAGGCGACAATCGATATTTGTCACTTTCATCAGGCTGTCACAGCAAGATAAGCAACAATATCATAATCAGCAGCAATATCGATAATAACGATGACGAGAGTGATCCCGCGTTCTGTGAACGATGCATGTGCACTTTGTGATGCACATACGCACGGTTATGTAGATGCATACAGCATATGTGTAAATGTATGGCTTTAGCGTGTGCTTAATCTGCAAAGGAATGTTTGCAAGCAGTGTGAACAGCACGTTAATGTCGACGACGTGAACGACTTCAATGACGACAGTGAAAATGTTTACGCTCAGCTCCACCCGTGACGGTGGACGGCATTTGTGCAGTGCACTCTATTTTTACCACCCTTTTGCGCTCTACTTACCACGACTTGGCTTGGTTTGCTTGTTCATTTCTAGCGGAATATTAACCGATTTCCCGACAAATACGCAAGCCTTACTAGGCGCTACGCGAATGCAGTTTGGGGGTTGCTACTGATGATAGCAATCCATCGAACCGTATAATCGTTTCTTCCGTTTTTTTTTTTGGTTCAATCCGCGCGACTCGTGTTGACTGGAGGAAATGCATTAAAGCCCTACAAGTTGTCTTTTGCGCTATTGACCGATTCCGGTTGCATTTGCTTTGGGGTGGAGGTCGTCGGATGATTTGAAGGAAATGCAAAGAAGTGCAGAATGTAGAATATTAAATTTAGAAGCATTTAGCGTCCGCCGAGAAATACCTAGAAGAAAGTTGAGGCCAGATGGTAATTATACGACTAAAACTGACTAAAATGGATGGAAAGTTTATCTAATGACTTTGAAAAAATCCCAAAACTAAGATAGTTTGCAGGATTTTAGAAATAGTTAAGTAACAGGCCTTGTTTCAAAAATTTTTTTATTTATTTTCTTGCTTCTTATTTCTCAATATGATTATATCCGTATCCGGAATTTCTGTTGACCAGTAGTGACAACATTTCGACAATCAAAAAGCTGTTCCATAGTCTGGTCCACTGATAATGGATAAATTTCGTAAATCGTCTGGCAATGAATTGGTTTTTGTATCAAAATTGTTGATTTGTGTTCATATTTTTCTATTTCTTTCATTTGCCCTGTTGAAAAAGATTTTAAATGTCTAATTCTTAATAATTATGAAGTTAAATAGTTTTCTACAATGTTAAATCTCAGAAGATTGATTTTGATTCTGCGTTGTTACAGCTTTATTGGAAAGATAGGTAAGTAGACGCAGGGAATAGTTGTAAAAATCTTAAGATGGCGGCACTGGCCTACAATTTTTATTATTCTGAAAAATAGACTAGATCAATACAGGATTCAATGATGTGTTTAACATTCTAGTGAATACTATGTAAATGAGTGCGAATAGTCTGCGGAGGTTGCGTAAAGGAGTTGTTTAAGGATTCACAACGAATCAGGCGGTATATTTTTTTCCCAGTGTAATAGACGAGCACTTGCTGACCTAAATATACTCGGTGGCTGAGACGTTAATGCTATCAGAAAGGATCTTGAAAACCCTCCCGTTAGCTGCGTCCGACTGGGACCTTATAGAGTACGTACACTCCATATTCCAGGTAGTTATTTTTGATTGAGGTCGAATATGAGCCTTGTTAGTATGCGGTATTTCAGATGGAGAAGAAATATTGTTTGGAACCAAAATTTTGTAATTGTGCAATAGCTAAGTTTTCTGGAGATGGCAGTACGTAGCAAGTTAGGAATAAGTAAAGACGTAGAGGAGCACGTATTTTATTCAAAAAGGAAGTATTGTTTTCAGGTAAAGTGAAAACCACTCACAAATTCAAAGAATACGAAAATGATCGTCTCTTTATAAGTGAAATCAAATAAAAATGTTTTTCATTCGTTTTTTTTATAGCTTTTAAGTTTGGAGGAGAGATTCGTCGTTACCTTTTTAAAAATTCACCATAAAAGTGATAATCGGTGTAAGAGATAATTTCACTCATTTCGATTTTGTGACAGCGGAATATGATCAATTGATCTGATTGTGTGTTAGAAAATCATTAGCTGGTGTTTTTCAACAGTTTTTAGTGATTTTTTTTAGAAAATGTTATTTTAAGCTTTAAAATATCCCACAGCGATGTACCTACAATGACTTCTAAGTCGATGACTTCTTTGCCTACAATTTTTAGGAGGTTTTATGCCCTGTCAGCGGCCTGTCTTTCGTCCAACTTTTCCAAACATTTAAGCCGTCTATCGCAGATGAAATCAATCGAACCAGAGATGACATTAAAAAAGCTTGAAGCTTAACTTTAAGAAAGTCCCCGGACCAGATCTATTTCCAAAATTAAGAGTGCAGAAATAATTATTTCACCGCTGCATATAATTTTCAACTTGATTTGCTTGACAGATGTGTCAAGCAGTTCACTTCCTTGTTTTTGAAAACCCTCCCTGCTCACGGCGAATCCCGATACTGGGGCCAAAATTCCGATGAAAATTATAGAAGCATCGGCATTTTATATTATATTAACATATATATTATATGCCCGACAAAAATTGTTCGTGATAAACAAACAATTATTATTGATACTCTTCTAAACAAGCAGCAATATGGCTTTAGAAGAAGGAGTTCAATTAGCATTAACCTTATGATCATAATCTCGAATTTGTTTTGCTTTACTTTAATACTACATACATTTACTTCAGCTAAACTTTTTACCGAATTGACTATGATATGTTCTTTTGAAATATATGCTGGAAAAATTTGGCATTTCAGGAAACTTGCTAAACTGCTTGAATTGTTTCTTTCGAAATTGAACATTCCAAGGTTTTTTCTTCAAAAGATGTCACCGTTTCTTCTGGCGTACCTCAAGGCAGCCACCTAGGGTCACTCCTGTCTAATATTTTTATTTCAAATCTCTCAGTGATGTTATCCGACATTCTACATTTTTTTATGCAGACCCTCTGAAAATGTGGCTCACTATTCATTCGAAATAGTATTGAAATTTTCTTTAGCCAAATATTTCGAGCAATGGTTTGACCAAAATAAACTTATGTTAAGCTTTTCCCGTAAGATCTGTACTTAAAATTTTGATTCTGATTCACCTGGAGTCTGATTCTGATCCGCTGAAAAATGTTGGTAGTTAGATAGATCTCGTAGTCATTGTGGATAAAAAGATACGTTTTAATGTTTAATGTGATAAAGGTCATGCAAGAGCCAACAGGATTCAAAACAAAACAATTTCAGAATCTATGGGTTACAAAATCTCTTTTCATATTCATGAAACGCTCATTTTCAAATACCTACGATTGCATACACTCAGAAAAATATGCTTACAAGAATTAAAGAAAATATTTACTTGTTTACAAGATGTGAAATCTTCTGCAAATCAAATAAACTAATATTTGATGTCAGTAATTTGTATAAATATTGTGTAAAAGTTTCTTACATTCAACGGAATACAATTTTTACTTTAACTTATTTCAAGTAAGTAATTTCCTCAAATTTAGTAATTTAGTAAATTATGTCTATAACGCGAACAAGCTTTCACATGTTCGACGAAAAAATGAATAGTTTTTATGACTTCTGTCAATATTTCTTTGAAACAAATGAGAAGTCGGTCTTAACTCGCTAACGCACCAGACCGAAGCAGCGATCTACTGCTCGTGGGTTCGAATCCCGCCGGGATTATGGTTGTATTTTTGTTCATCTTGAGTTGTCTTAACAGCTGGCAACTGGGCATAATACTAGCGCTCCATTGATTAAGTGTCACATTATAGCTTTAAGTGGTGAATAAGCATAAATGACACTAGCGTTTCAGAAAATAAGAAAAAAATGTGGTTCTTAAAAAAAAGAATAATGTAATAATTGATATCGGCTTCTCCCATATGTGTCTCCTTATCGCCAGAACTAAGTATTCGGTCCAAAAAGTAGTCCCCTGAGCTTCGGAAATGTTAAAAATAAAAAAAATTTAAATATAATCACTTATTGCAAGCTCAATATTTATCTGAGGTCAAACCATATTCCTTTGGCACGTAAAAATGTATTTTTGACTTGTTTTTATTTTTTTCACTCCCTTCAAAGTAAGCCGCGCCTTTGATATGAACAACGACATGCGATGTTCTCAAGCGGTCCCCCATCTAAGTAGTAACCGCACCCAACACTGCTTAACTTCGGTGATCGTACGAGAACCGATTGATGCCAGATGTATGGCAACATTTCCTTGAAACTATACCAAATTTTACTCAGAACAAGTTCAATATCAGTTCTTCGAAATAAATAAATTCCTTTCTTTCGACTGAGTAAATATTTCTTTGGCGCAGAATCGTTACCAATTTTCGTTGATAATGTGTTCATTTATCCTCAAAAAGTGAGTGTCGTCTGGAATCCTTCTTTCGTTACTCAGAGTGATAAAATAGAAGCAGAAAAAAGTAGTTTCTTGCCCGGAGAGATCTATATAATTCACACGTTTTCGAACGTTTAAATATAGCAACACATTCTTCAAGGAGAACGATATTTTCATTTTCGATGCAATTACACTCAGAAAAATACTTCTATTTTTTTGAGGAAAAATGAACACATTATCAAAGAAAATTGGTAACGATTCGGCGCCGGTCGAAAGAATGGAATTTATTCATTTCAAAGAACTGATATTGAACTAATAATAAATTTGCTTTAGTTTCAAGGAAATGTTGCCATAAATCTGGCATAAACCGATTCTCGTACGATCACTGAAGCTTAGCAGTGTTGGGCGCAGTTACTACTTAGATGGGGGACCACTTGAGAACATAGCATATCAAAAGCGCAGCTTACTTCATATCAAAAGCGCAGCTTGCTTTGAAGGGGATGAAAAAAATAAGAAAAAGTAAAAAAAAATATGTTCACGTGCCAAAACAATATTTTAACTTTAACTAATAAGTAATTTTTTCTTGACAATGCCGAGGATCAGGGAATTACATTTTGCAGCGAAAGCTTAGCTATGGCGGTATGGAGACACACATGGGAGTAGCCGATACCAATTATTCATTATTCTTGTTTTTAAGTACCACATTTTTCTCTTATTTTCGGAGGCGCTAGTGTTATTTATGCCTAGTCGCTACTTAAAGTTATCATGTGATACATTAATTAAGGGAGCGCTGGTATTATGTCCATGTCCAACTCAAGAAGAACAAATACAACCATGATCCCGGCGGGATTTGAACCCACGAGCAGTAGATCGCTGCCTCGGACTGGCGCGTTAGCGACCTGAGCTACCGACCTTTCATTTGTATAAAGGAAATGTTGACAGAAGTCACAAAAACTATTCATTTTTTCATCGAATTGTTGATGTTGAAACATAAAAGAACATGTTCGCATTGTAGATATAATTTACTTAATTCGTAGACATTTACTAAATTTGAAGAAAATTGTATGCTGGAAATAAGTTAAAGTGAAAATTGTATTCCGTTGTATGTAAGAAACTTTTACACAATATTTATACAAATTACTGACATCAAATAAAAGTTTATTTGATTTGTAGAAGATTTCACATCTCGTAAACAAGTAAATATTTTCTTTGATTCTTGGAAACATATTTTTCTGAGTGTAGGGGCTTGATTCGCGTTGAATATCTTTCCAAAAAAATAACTTTCATTGATTCTGTAAGAGGACCTAGGCACACACATCTGCTCAATGGTCATCAGCATCACATCACCATTTTTTTTTACAATGTTGTTTAAACCGTCAATTATAAGGATTAACATATATTATTCGCAAGTGTATTGCAGAAAATAAAGACTACATAGACCATAAACGAAGAAATTCGTTTAAAACGAAATTAGAAAAATGGTGTGGGTAAATTATTGTACAAGCTTCAAAATATATTGAATTTATCAGAAAGAAGTGTAGGAGGATAAAGTAAATTTGAAATATTATTTAAGCGAAACAATAGGATAAACCAGAGAAAATGATGTTTGCCATAAATTACTGTCATAAAACTTTCAAATTTCAAAAAATTGGAAGATAATGAAAATAAAATAAAATTTCGTCTGTAATTTACAAATATTGTAGAATTTCACAAAGTTATGTAAATGTAAGAGGTTACGGTGCATGGAGTACTAACAATGAAACTATAAAGCAATCATTGAGCTAAACTCGACTACCTGCTCCCTATATAGCCATTAAACAATTTTACCGATAGATATCTGGCTGATATGTTTATGTTTTTGGGGGTGTTGTTTTGTCTGTTTGCTTGTCTATCATCATCGTGTTGTCTTTTTGTCTAGTTTCTGTATGTTTTTTAGGATTCTTCTTCAAGTGCTTGCCCCTGCTACCGTCAGAGGACGAGCAAGGATCAAAAATTGAAAAATTACTCACAAAAACGGACAAAAAAGACACGAAAAGACAACACACTGAAGATAAGTAAACAAACAGGCAAAAAACACCCACCCACAAAAACACAAAAATACCAGCCAGCCAAAATTGTCTAACGGCTATGGGGAACACGTAGTCGATTTTCACCCCAAGTGTTTTTAATGTTTTATTTCAAACTTATCGTAAACAACAAGCTTTTTTTTAGTGTCTTTATACCCACTGTATTTGAGTAAAATTCAATGTACGTTTGGTTTCTTTGAATTGTTTGCAAATTGTTTTTCAGAATCTATTAGTGTTTATAGAACTTCCTAGTGGCAGTTATCTCGAATATTCTCAAACTTCCTCTTCCCGTCCAGGTCAACAATTCGAAGGCTACCAGCCTGAAATTTATTACAGTTATCGTTCTGTTTACAAAACCTTCACACCGTTCCTAAAAAGTGAGGCAATCAAACAATAAACGGTTTTATGATTTACACCGTCCCTTAAGACGTTTAACAAGATAAGCGCTTTTATATGATAAGATCAACCAATACACCCTTCTGCCTGTCCCCTAACCATAGTACAACTAAGTATGGTACATCTATTTATTCGTTCTCATTCACGACAATTATCTGATACTTAATTTCCCTTTTATTTAACCATCGAAACAATTACCGTGTTTGGAGTAAACACCGTCACGACAACGAACGATTTCTTCACACCTTCAGCGCATTCTACACTCCGCATGAACATGTCAATCTGCAAGGCGGTAAATAGGCCGTCCAATAAATAGAATGGAATTCGAGTTAGGTAAGAGCTCGACAATGGCAATCTGAACGCCAGCAGAAGCTCAGAAGTAAGGCAGCAGCAACAAACAATACAACAGCGATGGAACGTAATTGAGGTGAGGACAGGTGGATCATTGTAATCGGTTTCATCTAGATATCTTATCGGGACTAGGGACTGTTTACCGTCTCGGACGGCTCGCAGTGGATGATGTAGTGCCCTAAAAAGTGCTCGGAGTTTGTCGAGTGGGTGCTACAGCTTGAGCGAGTTCCGATCTTAGCGCCTCCAGCGACACGATGCTTTCAAGCAGCACACAATGGCATTGTCTAGGTTTCCGTGGTGGCGCTTATGAATAGAATAACCCGGTTTTGAACGATTTTAGGGCAGCAGGCTGGTTTTGTGTGCATTTTATGCAGTTGATTGGACTATTGCACTTGAAGGCGATAGGATGGAGTCATTTTCGAGCCTTGAAAAGATGAAAAGTCAAAATAACTCATTTCCTTCAGATTCTTTTGATTCGTAAACAAGATTCGGCTACTACTATTGCTACTTGTATTCCACTGCAACAACCATGTTTGAAGACAAAGGTTTCAGACTTCAGACTTCAAGACACAACCTTCATATCCAATGTCTATTTACACTGGCAATGAGTAACTTGAACCGGTGACGTTCTGTTTGCTACTACTGTTGATAAACTACAACTAGAAACACCAAATTTGTTTATTTGTTTTTGTCTTGTCTTGTTGTCTGTCGACAAAATTGTTACTGTGGAACTGCAAATTAGTTTGCACATTAGCGTGCTGACCAAGTCAGAAATTTTCTGTTGCGAGAGTCAAGGGCAAGTTTAATGCTCAATGAAAGTTAACCGACATTTTGGCAATGTTGGTGTTTTTTGATGCAGTCGTTGAGGAAACAATTTACGGAGGTTTACCTGCTTCTTGAAGTATGTATCATAAATAATAGTATTGAAAAGTAAAAGAAAGTCTGTATTTTGAGATGGGGTCAGATGGGATGACACTGGATTCAATACCGGACTAAGGTGAATGTTTTTTAAGTACGAATTTTTACATTTTTGTGTAAAGTAATCACATGACAACCCTTGTCTGGTCTAAGGGTTGCAGGTAGAAGAGAGCTTCAGTTAAGAAAAGCATGGTAGAGAGCTTCAAATTTACAATTGAGAGCTAGGTGAACTGAAAATTTGGTGCGCAATTGGACCCTGAATACGAACCAAGGATCTTAATCACTAGAAACCAGTGCTTAAAACCGAGTGATAGTAGTAGGAGGTAAAACTACATCGATACTGCCTGTTTCGGGTCTCAATGAAGGGAGGTTATACAGATACACGTATAGTAAATTTATTCCAGTGAAGACAAAATTCACTTCGATTCTACCTTGATGCAAGCTCCCAACATCTATCTATTTGTGAGTCTGGTCCTAAAATGTGGTTTGTTAGCATAATTCATTCGTCGTAGCCGAAATATAACCTGAATTGGTTCACGACGTTGACTTTCAGAGGGCCTTTTCTGATTGCCTGTAGTTGAGAGAATCCATGGATTGGTTATAGTATTGCATTAGCAAGTGTAAAAGCGAATTTGACACTGAAAGAAAAACTCTTGGTTGATTCAACTATTTTTAATAGTATTGCAACGATTCATTCAAAATCGTTAAATGAACTAAGGAAAATAGTTATTTTTACTATGTTAATATAGTTAATTTAACGATATAAAAGTAGTTGGCTCTGATTATACAAAAAATATCGCAACGTTCATGAAATCAACTGTTTTAATTGTTTCATAACCACGAAAATTAGTTGATAAATAGAAAATATTCATCAATTCACTCAAAACTTCAACGTTTCGAATTATCAACAGTTTTTATGGTACTTAAACTACTTTGCAATAGTTGATTTCAACAAACGTAATTCAGTGAGCAAAGTCTTTGGAATTATTCTACGCAAAGTAGAATAGTTTCAACATTTGGACGTTTTTCATGCTCCGAATGAAATTGTTTATCAACCACGCGTTATGGTGCATAAAAATAATCAACCATTTTCTTATGGTTGTTTTAACTAAAGCCCTAGTTGATGGCAAAACTAAGGAAAACTGTTGATTTTTCATACTCCTCATACTCATACTCCTATTCTATCATAGAAGTTTCATATGATACATGGCAAAATTGTGTTCGGTTTGCTGTTCGATATAATTCATATTCATGTTATGCTGTGAAGCCTTTATATTACGTTGCATGACGCTATTTTGTTCAGAATACAGCGTTTTCCGCTGTGGCAAAACAGTGGGCTGCGGCAAAGCGCGGTCAAAAAATTAGAATGCACTGTTTTGTATGGTAACGCGCACAATGGCTGCGGCCGAATTTGCGGCAGCGGCAGAATTTGCCAAATTTCTAATTTTGCCGCACCGCTAGCGGTGATACCTACCATAGGTTGGCATCACCACTAGGTTGAATTAAATCTGATTGAATTAGGTTGAATGGTCTGGCCAACCTAATCCTCGTACAACAGGATTTAGCAATACAAAAGAAAAAAAAATGAATTTGGTTGGTGCCTTGATTGCATTGACAGCGACATTGTCGCTGCATTGTGATACACCAAATTCAACTGCGGCATTCACGCCTCCCCTGCCTATATTTCGTACTATGTATATGGTTGGAATACCATTGTTTGTGGTTGCTTACTTTTTTTGCACCACGGACGTTGTTTATCAACCACGCGTCATGGTGCATAAAAGTAATCAACTATTTTTTTATGGTTGTTTTAACTATAGCCCGTAGTTGACGCAAAAACAACTAAGGAAAATTGTTGATTTTACCAAGATTTTTCTTTCAGTGGAGTATAGGTTTAATTTTATCAAAAATCATCAAACTTAATTTGTACTTACCTTTTGGGCTCATAAAACATATGTCAGTTGTTTTCGAAAACTTACCTAGAAATAGAAAAAAGATTGCGCTGTTATTCAGTTTTTTGACGAAGTTAAAGCAGAAATATGTTGAAAGATACTTTTTAAATCTCACTTAATTTCTATATTTTATATCTTGTTAATATTTTTTGCAATGTAAATATATTTAAGTATATGCAGAAGAAAATTGCATGTCCAACCGAAAAATATTATTGAAGTTACAGGCATATTTATAAAGACTCCTTGGGGCGATGCAGAGTGCCTTTGAAACTTTGAACACGTTTTAATGAGGAAGATTTCTCAGAAACGGCTAAATAGATCAGTCTCAAATTAGCATAAAAGCTTTATAAACATATATTTTAGTGATTGATGTTTTCTCGCCAGTACATATTTTTCATTGTATAAACAATTTAAAGGACCATAATTTTATCGAAGATCGATATTTTTTTTTTGGAGTAGCCGCCATTTTATTATTATTTTGCTTATTACTTCGATTAATTGCTAGATAATACTCTATGTTAGCGAAAACATATTTAAAAAAAAATATAAGAGATATAGTCCTAGGGGAACTTCCGGAGATCGGCTGTAGCGGCATTAGATATCATGTTTTTGTTTTTGTTAAATAAAAAATATCAAACTGAAGGAAAAAGCTACCACAATATTCGTATGTGTATAAATTTTAACGTCATGCAGTCAAAATATCTTTCCAAGAATAATTCTTGAAAAATTGCACTTTATCGGCTTCGTGACTGTGTATAGCCCCTTAATAAACTAGCTCAGTAGAAGTAGAAAATATCGAAATTGTAAATTAGTAGCGTTTGGACTAAAAGCATAGTATGAGAAAAAACGCTAGGTGGGTTTAGAGAGGTTGAAGCTGATAGACAGTTTCCTTTACAAATTTTCCAATCAATGCATACGAGTTTGGGGTTATTAGTTCCACGACTTCAATTCATTTACGCTCGTATAGTATAGTGGCAGGTACTGACTTGTGTCTGGTATCTCTGGTTCAGAAGAAGGACTGTGCACCAAAATTTGAATCTCTGAATAGATACCTAAGCTAATCAGGAGAGTCGTGGAACTAATCACTTCACACACGTATTCGCATTGACCATAAATGTATGAATGAAGCTCTCTAACAGCTTCTACCCCAGACCCATACAAGGGTTGTCGTAGGATTATTATGAAATCAAAATAAGTAAATATAAGTAAAATTATTATGAAATCAAATAATTTCTTAGGTTCTAGCCTCTTTATTGGACATATCAATTGTAACAGGTGGAGATTTGGTTGGTGTTCAAGATTACTTAAATTACTCAAAAATAGCTTTTATAAAAATTTATCAAAGCTTGTTTCCCATGCGGCATTATCAACCACTTGTTGAAAGTGTATTTCATAGAAAGGAAATGCTATCATACAAACGTTTGCTTTTATTTTCATCTCAAAACTTATCGCGCCCAATGTGGGTACTGGTACATATAAAAATTGCAAGGCATGGATGAATTCCACAATAGGCTGCATAAAACTACTAATGACCCGTCGATATAGAACTGAAAAGGATTCAAAAGATGAAGTTTATAATTAATTCGATTTTGGTGCAAGGCAATTGTTTCCTACCTTAGGAGGTTAGAAAAGGCTAACATTTTTCTTGACAATGAAACTATGATATTTCAACGATTGATTTAGCTTTATTTTAAAATTTTGCCTTCTCGTGCCCCTAGACATACACTCTTTTGTGTCTTTCGAATATTTTGTTTGAAACCGACCCTTCAAACAGCTAATCATTTCATTGGCCACCTCAAATACACCGTCAGGAGTGAACGAAACCTTTCGACTGTCACCTCTTACCAATTGGCAATGTTATGCTCGAGCATGCAATTATAAAGCAGTCGCACGATTCTGATCGGAAATGCATATAATATAGTAGTTGCAACTATACTTGGATACTAAACAACATAACGCAATATCTTAGAATATTGTATGTAATTCAGTATACGTACACGCGTCTCGCAGCAACATGCGAAGAAATTGTGTCAACTGATTTGCATTCACCATATTTGCATAGTAGTGAAGGTAACACCTCATGTATGCAGAAAACTTACACTTCTTGATATGCAGCGATACGAAATGGAAAATAAGTATATTTATATGGAGTTTCATTAGTAAAGGGTGCTGAGTCCGTGGTATCAGGTTGTTGATGAAGAGATTAGCTGACTTTGTGATATAACATTTTAGTGGATGGGATTTAAATTTTTCTAGTCCATTCAAACAAGAGAAATTAATGCTTTATATGACCGTGAAAAAGTAGAACTAACACCAAAAATGTTTGAATGAAAAGGGATTAAATGGCAACTAATACCAATCGAATCTGTCTTCTGGAGACACTAAGAGTTCAGTTTTAGTGAAAAATTTGTCTGACTTTTTTTTGAAGGTACAATCCATTCATTACATCTAACAATATTTATATTTGTGAATATATTCTTAAGTTTTTTGTCATTTTTTACTTTTAGTATTATTTATTGTTTTTACTTTACTATCTTCTTTTTTTTTTTTTAGCGTGGATTCACATTATATCATTATTTTTATTTTATTTTTTTCGATGTATTCCAGATATGTTTCAGGAAAGAAAACACACAATATTTTACCCACAAACAAACTTCAAAGGCTAGCTTACTTTCACATCAAAAAATTATAGACAAATTCAACTGCAACAAAAAGTCCCTTTTTGCAAGTCACACGCAATCGCATATCAATTTTTTCAATGCTTCTGAGATTTTTACTGTTTTAGTACTCATATGTTTCCACATTATGATCATGATTCGGTCTATCACCATTTACACCTGGATGGATACACTCATATGCTGTTTCAAAAGCTTTTCAACGACCAAAGTCGCCGAAGCGTCTGGGAACATTATTATTAGCTCGAAAAAGCGTGTATGTATCTGACCTCGAATTTCGTCATTGAAGGAAAGGAGCCTGCCAACCAGCCTGCAGATAGGATTTCGAATGATCGCTCGTGAAGGCTACGTTATGCCAAATCATATGGATAAGGAGACATTCTCTGATATTTTATTCACAGCCAGGCAGCCAATCAGTCACTCAAATCTATCAATTTTCCGGTTAGCTTTTTCGATCGGTTAAGTGTATCCTTTCTGAACCGAATATCCTATGCCAGGCCTTATTGAATTTCTATAAACTTGGAAAAAATCTGAAATTCTGAAAATGGATACATTTTTATGCTATGCCTTCTTACCACTCACTCAGTCGGCATGCCGTAGACAAGAGCTGCCTGTCCAAAAAAAAATGAAAGTAATGGTGTCATGGGTATAAAATAGCCGTGGCATGTTAACGTTAGCTTGACAACAATTTTCTTCATTTTCCAGACTAGAATTAAGTGAGAGGAATTCGTTATGAGTTTTCAATATGTGAATTTTAAATATTGTCTAAGTATGTCTGATTCGAGGGAAACGGGGGTCGAGTGATGGGTATGTAGTCAAATATTATAAAGTTTTTTGAGCTTGATTTTCAAGGAAAGTCTGTATCGAATGGAATATACGAAAATGGTATAGAATGGTATATACATAGTTGCATAAAATCAACGGATATTTTGTCGGGCTATTAGAAAACGATGAGTTCGTTTCATGTTGATAAGTAAATAAGTTGAAGTTGTGGTGAGATCACACTGCAACTAAGTAATCTATCAAGTTTCTGTCAAGCATATTTGAGGGTATGAGACGAATAATAATAGGCAATAAAAGAGAATAAGGTAATAAGAGACGAATAACATTAAAGCGAAGAAATCTTTTCTTTGAAGAGCTTTAAGACTTCACATTTGACTATTTCTGTTTTTTAAGCCTATGGCACACTTATCAAGTGGTTAAGGAACTTTTTAGAAAATATATAGATACTTGCGAAACTAATATCCCTTCCAGTACCAACTTAAATTTAAAACCTTGTCAGTTGTTGATTGTTCGGCGCCAAATTGTTTAGCTTCTTTGAATGCGAACTTTGATTGTTAAAAGCCATTACATTTAAATTATTCGATTTCTTCTTTATATGTTCGACTGCTGTCAGATTTATGCAATTCACTCAAAACTTGATGATGAGTAAATCATTATGATGAGTTCGCAAAATTAGTTGAATCAGTTCTGTTTTCAAATCTAACACTGAGTTCGGAAATTCAGATGTATTGACTTTCTTACTTAACATTTTTTTCGTACAATATCTCCAGAAAAATTAGTTTTACTTGACCGAATAATTGTCTGAGCAAATTGCGCCGAGTGGAATTTTGTCCTGCTTTCAATTTACCTGCTTTATAATTTATTGGTAATCTAATCAAAATTCGCAATCTAAAATAATTTTTTTGCATGAAATCAATACAGGTGGTGCGACGAAAATAAAAAAAAACTAAACATGTGTTGAAATGTGAGAGTTCGCAAATTATTAGTCAATCATTTAAAGCTCAAATTAGAGACAAATTTTGCAATCAAATTCATTCTTGATAATTTCTCAAACATTTATTCTACTTGTAAGTAGTTATACTACATGAAATCTGAGATGAATAAATATTTATTGACTAACATTTCTTCTCACTTCTTTTTTTTTAAATATTTACGAAGTGCTCACGAGCTTTCTGCCGGAAAAATTCTATTTTGTTATGTTAAAAACACTCGTTCACACGATGCCTATGAATTGATGACAATGTGCTAAAACATGTGATTTTGTTTATTATTTAGTTTATTCAAAAACATAGCTGTTATCAACAATAAGCTTCCTACCAAGAACGATAGCATGGAAAATGTGATGTTTCCTTGGCAAACTGTAGTAAACATATACGATTGGTGCACGTTGAAAGCAATGTGGTCAATGTCAATTTAGTAGTAAGTATGAGTAAAGAATCGCAGAACTGTAGTTTGGTTTTGTTTTCCATAGCATATGCGAAACATAAATAAAATTACTGCACATCAAAATAGATATGTCATCGACTGATTCACTTGTTTGGTTGCATGCAAATTCCAAGCTGAGAATGAATGAAAATATTTGTTAGCGATGACATGGATTGTACGTTTGAGGTTAGTCACCGCTTTAAGCCCTTCGTGTTGGCGCTTCGAGGGAGATAATTGAAAGTTTATGGAAGTATCAACGTCCTATGCTTCGCTGACTAAATTGGGGTTTGGATAAACAGTTTAGTTATTTCAGAAATTATGTGAATATGTGGTTTGATAATTCATTTTATTCAATATATAAGCCAAAATTGCTGACACTTTGCATTCAGCTAGCAGCTAAATGGTTAGTATAAAATGAATGTGCAAGAAAGTTGGATCGATCCTCGGATTTCTATAAGTAAAATAAAATAATATCTCGCCCATTACAAACTCTAGCACCAAAAAGCTTAAATTCTCGAGAAGAAAAAAACGCTCTTTTTGGCAAAATTCACGGTCTTGCCAGCAAAGTGAGTTGAACAGATCTCACGAACTGTACATCCAAAGGGAAGCAAAAAAACAGGTTAACAACTAAGTGGCTTGCATAATCAAAGGAGCTTTAGGCTTGGTTTCGCTACTGTTGGACAGCATGTGAGAAGGTGGTCTAGATTTTTTGCCCCCTTTTCCAAGTACGTGCAGCAGTCACTCGCTCCTAACCAATCCTACAAATGTACTTTTTGTATGCAAGGTGATCTGTTGAGGCTCCGAATAGGGTCCTTCTGCTACTTTTGCAGAGAGCAACAGCTTATTTTGCTTGTTGCTACTCCTTTTATTTTTGTTTATTTTGAGTGCTTCACATCTCCCAGATTAAGACAAGCTCTAGTAAGATGTGGGACTAATGTAGGTTATTATAGGTCATTATATAACTTTGGTGTCAGCTTCCTTCTTTCCTTGATACCTCTCAACACCAGGGATTTATGTCAGTTCCCGACTATTCTGTGCCCTTAGATCACTAAAGGCTTCCTTCGTTTCTGAAATTATAGCCGAATTTTGGTAATTGCGATTAATAGACTTGAGAATTATTTGGCTATTTGATAGGGTCATAATTCTGGCTCTTCCAATTTTCCTTTCCTTGATTATATGCTTTGCCTTAAGTCCTTCAATTCCTGCCTCAACTCTACAATTCTTCTTTCAGCCAACCGTATACCCCGCCTATTTGTGCAAGTCGGTGGGTCATCCTTTCAATTGTTCCTAGTAGCAACTGTGACTTTGAGTCTTTTGTCGAAGGCCGCTTAGGTTTACATTTGATCGTTGAAGCTCAACAGTTCCATCCCGTGACTGATTTATACTAAGGTGGCTTCTATTGTTTGCATGTTTTCTATTTTTCCATTTTCTTTTTTACGTTCAGGTGAAGCGATTCAAAGTTCAGAGACGCCTTCATGTGTAGTTCATTCAAAATGCCTTGAGGACCTTCAGCGTCGTTTGGTTTAGATAATTGTCGCAGGTGAGTTGACTATCCAGGGAGATTCCTATTTATTCACCTCTTCCTGTAGATGCACTTCTGTGCCATTAAGCTTTAGGGAGCCTATTTCCATTTTCTTCTTCTACCTGATTGGTAAATGTTGTTTGATAAGTGACATTCCAGTCTCCTTGCAACATTGCGCAATTTCATTCAAAGCCTTCTGCATTCTGGATCTCAAGCCTCTTATCATTGCCGTGATTACATCCACGTACACGAGAGCAGTTAAGTCTTTACTGTTGAAGGTCCGAAGAAGGTCACCAATCAGTGGGAAGCATAGCAAGGGGATAATATCTCTTATTGCTGATACCCCCTCTTAGTGCTCGCCCTTAACTATACTTTCCCCAGCTCCGTGGGCTACCTGGCTACCTGGCTACCTTAGTATTTTACTTGCTCACTTCAATGCCTCTTGAAGGGCTTCTTTGGATTGTATGGTGCAGCGGGTCGTGTCTTGCACTATCAAAGGCTTTTTCGATTTACTTACTAGGTAATCTTTTTTCTAAAATTTGAATTAGCTTTTGTGTGACTGATAAAGTTGACTAGTCCTTTTGATAGGCAATTTATTATTTATGTAATGTCCTTTTCACTGTTGAACGATCAATTTATTTATGGCCCTGGTGAAGGAGTTCAATGCCCAACTGTTTCACAAGAGATGAATTGTTTAATCAGTGGTCAATGTGGTGACGGCTTAGGGCGTTCGTCTTCTTCTTCGGCCTCACTATGAGCCCTGCAAAGTGTGCTATGTAACACTGCCAGTATGTCTCTGAAGGTAATCGTAATCGTTCCACCTGGAGAATCTTTGAGGCTTTCCAAAAACATTCATTTGCATTTCCTTAGTTCTCTGTTGCATTCTGATAGGTTCTGCTCATAAACTTCGTTATTCGATGTTTTTTGGCACTATTTAGCAGCTTTCATGGCACGATTAAAGAAGTTTTGACAGTTACTAGCCATGTATCAGAGAGTGAAAAAGCTTCCAAATAATCCATTGATAACGAAATTGAATTTTGGATGAGAATGTGTACTATAATCCAGGACTTAGCATAGATCCTTAGGGTGTATTGTTATATTAATTAACAAAGAGCTATTGATATCTTTTAACCTTCTAATTATCATAACACTCTCTCACATCATTACTATGAAATTACTGCCCTCCAAATAAGGAACTAATTTAAATTGTTAGGCGCTCTATGATTGTTATAACGGTGAAACTGCTTTTTCCTTCAACTGCGTAAAAAACAGAAAAAATTCTTCAATGAAAATCGAAAACAGAAATTCCCTCAACTTATTATTCCACTTATGATTCCAGTCTGACTACATATATGAAATTCACAGAGAGCTGATATCAACGATGACATTGATGTCTCTATACTTGAACATAAAAAAATGAAACTACAACCTGTTTGCTAGGAAAAGTGGAAATAATGCTGTTGCATAGAAAGAACAGCATCACGAAAGTATTCCGTATCATCGAAGATGCTTTCATTTTCCATCATAGCGTACGATTTCAATCGAGCGCAATAAAGTGTCCAAATGAATTACATTGTCGCGTGCTAAGATGCATCTATGCAATATGACTGAAAGATCATAGGAAAGATGGAAAACAAAAGTGAGTCAGGCCCAAGTCCAAGCAAGTACGACAAGTGTTCAGGCTCTCTGCTGAATATCATCCACAGAAAAAGAAGTATCAGTGATAGCTGCATCTTTTGATATCGCCAGTTACGTTGCTGCAATTTCGCTGCACCGTGATAGCTCGTAATGAAAGGAAAGTCGAGCACGGAAAATTGCATCTTGCCGTTCATGGTCATATAATTTTCTTTGCAACAGTTAGATTGCACGATAGTTAGTCAGTGTAGACGCGTAGCGACCACGACATGCTGAGTGATTTAGATTTCTCCGAGTTCCTGGCTTGGATGCCGTGCTGCATTTGTCTTCGTTCTCGATGACCCCGATTCGAGTCAAGGAAAAGTCTAACCGCAAATATGGCGCGAATTTGTAATCCGATGATGATGATGACGATGTCGATGCACAGTTGCAGCTGATTTATCTCAGATGCGTTTACTTGGTTGAGGAGAATTGATTGATCTTATATTGTCTTGAATTTCAATGCAAGTTCAGGTAAGGGAAATTGATGAAAAGTAATTGTCAATAATACTTTTCACGGAGTTATCAAATTTTTCACATTTTATTTTTACGATAAAAAAGTTGTATTTTTCCAACCAATATCGCATTTTTTCTATTGGAAAACACAAAGTAAACCAGTCACAAATAAATTTATTTGATAAGCCTAAAATATTTACAGAGATTTTAATTAATAAGCTTAAGAATTAAATTAATAGCAAAGGAAATAAAAATAAAGTGGATATTTCTTACAAAAGTTTATATTGTTCAAACTAAAGGTATCAATCATTTTCTTTCTGTACCGATAGTGTTTGAGCAAAATATTTACCAGCGTAAGCAACGAACATTCACAAATCTGAATTAGCACATTTTTTCCTGATACAATGTGAAATTGTTGACCTTAAGTTTTTAAAACCATAAATTTGCTTGGCTACACACATCTTCATTCGATAAGGCCAGAGCACGCTAAACTCAATCTCTTCTGCAGGTGCGTCTGAGAAAATGCAGTAACGCATTCATTACCAAAACCAAAGTTGTAATTGCATTGCAATCAAGCTTCTCCCATCGCAACTGCAACTTCTATTTGTAGTTTTCACGTTGGGCGCGCGCGTCTTCATTCACTTTTCTTTTCGCTTTCGGTTTTTCCTCAGCATTCGCTGCCACACCATACCGTGAAAATCTGGGTCAAAGCAGAAATCTGAGAAATTAGATTTTCCCGGATCGCATGCTATTATCAAGCAGGTTGGCGAAGCTGGTTACTAAGACATCCCATCATCCGAGCCAGCTCAGTTAAGCCCAACTAAACTACAACCAAATAGCCAAGAGACCGATCAATAGAGACCACGGAGACACCGATGACAAAGTGCAGTCAAACGGAACGCTAGAAATCTATCCTGGGCCGGATGGACGCTTAGGAGGCCAAATGATGCAGTAGCGTTTTTTCACGCTGTGATCGGTGGAAAAACTGGTTAAATACCAGTAAGACAAGTCGGGTGGTTTCTTCAGAGAGTTTTCCACGCAACTTGGTGAAGATGCAGCAACATGAACAGCAGCAGCAAGCGAACAATGAAGCTGGCGATGATGATGATGATAGTGTTGATGCAGTCGATGGTGCGGTGCTTACAGTATTCCGCCTCAAATGTCTTTTTGTAATGAATTTTTTGCAGCAGCTCCAGCAGGATGAGCAATTCCGACACCATATTTTTTGTTTGTTATTATTAAGCTGTTTTCACACGGCATCGTATTATCCACGCAACTATTTTTTCTAATGGAAATTGCACCACGACAGCGGAGATGCTAAGGTGCAACGTTGTTGGCTAATTACTCCGCGTGGAAAATGAAAAATGTTGAGATTGTGAAGTAAATCGAGGAAAGTAAAAGCAGTAAAGTATGTGAAAGAAATCGAAATGAGATTCACTTTCGTAATTGTTCGAAAAGGAAATGTGGGTAAATGAATGTTTCTGAGGTTCTTTCGGTATATTTTCATTTTGAAAATCTTTCGCGTGGCTAAGGAGTTGATTGGTAAGACTTTAATGAGCTAAGGATTTCATTCCAAATTTTCACCAAAAATTAGCAAGAAAGTTATCAACCTCTTTGTTTAAATATCAATTTTAGCATTACCGGCGTTAAAACCACAACTAAAATGTAGATTTTTTATAATTTCGATGAACTTTAAATTGCTGCAGCTGATGCAACAATATTTTGTATTCAGCTAGCTTATCTATATTCAAACTGTCAATAAAAAATTATTGACGTGAAATAACAACGAAATAATCATTTGCTAAATTCAAAAATGTGAAATTATCAAAACGAACAAGTAAAAGGAGCTTTACAGTTTTGCGCCCAGCGTGGGCACCAAGACTGACTGCGCTATTAGTTGTGGTATTTTTATCAGCAATACAGTGGTACTGGCTACTGTGACAATCTTTACATTCAATCATTATAGTTTCATTCGTAAGTCATTTGTGTCAATTGTTATCTTAGGTGTTTGAAAACGTTGAAAAAGTAAACGCCATAAGAGAGAAAACATTTCTGCTTGCAAAAAAAAACTCATTTTGTAAAAGCCCAAACAAAATGAGCTTTGTTCGAATTTTAACATTTCCTATCATATAATTGCTCAGCTAAGAGTACGTGCATCAAATCGATATCTTATCAATAAAACATACCCAGTAGCATTAACAGCTACTTGTCGCGCATACTATCAGTGTCCAGAACAATGTCGAAGATAACGACATAACATAAATTTCGTTACTCACTTCAATATCTTCAAGTGTATTACGGATGTATCAATAAATATATTATGTTTGACTTATTATCTCTCAGTTTCTCAAAGAAAAAAAAGCAAGAAAAACAATAACGAATGACCGAAAAAACAACAAAAATCCAAATAACGTAATTTGTACCTCTTTTCAGATTGTTTATATTACGACATCATCGACCACTCTACAGATACGTATTGCATTCGTACTGTGAAAACAATCGGAACAGATGTTGAAAGACGTCGCTACTGTCTGAGGTACTGTAAATAGTTAATTTCAGTAGTTTCAAGATAAAGATACAGAAGAATATTGACAGCGACGCGAACTGAAGCAGAAATTCAATGTTTTATAGTACAATATTTATTCGATACATTAAAAAAAGAGTAGATATAGTGCCAAGGGCCTTGCTGCTAGTAGCAGTGATACTTTTTCACTGTTAGTTGCAGACTACAATTACTTGCAACAAGTAAATACGACAACGATGTGTAATTAAACGTGATCGTGGCATTACTTTTATTGTTGTTGTTATCTGGCGTTATTGATTACAAGTGGTGGTGACTCGATCCGAAAGAATGAGGAAAATCAACATGCTTCTGAGTCGACGTTGTTAATGATGTTGCGAAAGATAATCATTGTTATACTTGCATGCATAGCGTTGAAGTAGAGGGAGAATTGATGACAAGAAAAAATTAGTTGAATTAAAGGTTAATTTAGTTTGAAAATTAAGCTTCAACAGTCTATTGGTTGAAAAACTGACTCTATTTGTGTGGGGTCCCTGATTGCGAGGGGCCGCGCGCAGAGCTTTGAGCTCGCCTAGCTCTGAATAAATACCTGAGTTAATCAGCGGTAAAATGACTCGTAAACTAATCCCGTTTACTTTCCATTGTTTCATCTCAATTCCTAAATCAGTCCAAAATGTATATGTAGCTAATGACTTGCATGAAATTGTGTCTGCTCTAAAAGGCGTTGACTATATTCGCTTGGACAAATGTCGCTAAGTCGATAAGCTACCTAGTTTCAACCAGATCAATAAAAAATCTTTTAGTCAAACACAATCGATCTAAGGGTGATGTTAAAAGTACAGAAATTCGAGTGATTATAGTACTTGTGTGACTCAATGCAAATGGCAAGCAAAAACGACGTTAAGTGTAATGCACATTGCATTTGAACTTTCGAATTATTTGTGTCTTTGTAGATGATGTATATGCGATAAGCTGTTATTTTGTAAGGGAATATGAAACAAATCATTCCACGTCCGCATCGACTGAACATTTATTGAAGTCGCTACTTGCTCCACTCACAAAAGATTTAAGAGGAGGTTCAACGGCTGTCCCAGTAAAATTAGGCCCTTTTATCTTTGTAAATATTTCCATGTGTATACCTGCTCCAGATCTTTAAGCCATATGGTGACATTCTATATAAAAGCCAAAAAACTACATTAGTATTCATTCATCCAGAAACTCTTTAACTGGCAACATGGAGCAGAAACAAGAAGAAGTACAACAGCAAATTATTTTCAAATACGTGAAAAATCTCGAAATCAAAATTTTCAAAGACTGCTAAGGACCTTAAAACGTCACTTTTCAAGGTCAAACGAGTAAAAGCGATTTATAAGAAGGGGCCAGCTGTTAGAAGGAAAAAGAGGATGAAGTAGAAAATCCGGAAGTGTATACAATGACTTCCAGAAGAAAATTGTAGGAAATTCCAGACCAAAACCAACATTTCCGTTCGATATATGTATATGACAGTATTTGCTGGTACATCGAAGTTAGCGGTCGACCGAATGAAGAAACGTTACAACCTAAGAACATTTAAGGTTTAGAATGTTCCATAATGATCCTAGAAAAACGAGAAAGTATCAAAAACGAGGGCTCGAAAATTATACGATCAATATGAGACGAAATTCGATTGTGTCTTCTTAGATGACGAAACTTATGTTCAAGTGGTTTTCAGGCAGATTTTTGGCCATTAATTTTACACTGCTAAAACAAAGGATGCAGTGAACAAAGTATTTATGCCGAAGCAAACCAGTAACTTTCCCAAGCAGTACATGGTGTGTCAGGCGATTTGTCGATGTGGTCTAAGGAGCGATATTTTTATAGTGAAATGCACAATCAATGCTCAGGATTACATCGAGGAATGTCTGCAGAAGCGATTGTTGTCTTTCATTAAAAGGCATGAAGGTTGCGTGTTGTTTTGGTTAGACCTAATATCAAGTCGTTATTCTTAAAAAAAACGCTGGAGTGGTATGAACGCAACTACGCCACTTTTGTCCCCAAGGAGGCCAACCCACCAAATTGCGATGAACTTAGGCTAATAGAACGATACTGGGGTCAAATGAAACGAGTATTGAAGGAAGGCAATAGGAAAGCAAAAAATGTATTTGAGTAATGTAATCTCGGTCCCCAATCGATAAATTCAAAGATTTTACTCTAAGTGCACTACCGTTTACAAATGTAGTTCTGGTATATTTTTAGGAGGTAAGCTATAATAAAAAAAATAATCCTACTTTCTTAAACTCAAGAGGTTTCATTTTATATGCTTAAGTTAAAGGGTCAAACTTTACTGGGACAGTCAGACAGTAGAACATTTATTTTTTCTGTGGTTCGCGATAGAGTTATGTATCAGGACTGGAGTATATTAAGGGAAACTGAGGAGATACGATAGAAGTAAGTTGGCCACTTAAGTAAGACCATACGTTCTTTTTCATAAGTTAAAGGAAAACTCTGGATGAAGCTGGATGTAAGGAGAACTCAAAATATTGATGGCTAGCTGATCGTACTTTGCAATGTCTATCACACTGGACCAATGCAAATCTTTAAGCCGCACTAGGATTGTATCAGTATTTGGCAGTATCTATCAAGAAGATCTGCTAAGCAAGAAAATACTCGAAGTGCTGCAGTGGCTTCTTTAGAGTATTGGCTGAAGAGCTTGAAGAAGAAACTGGAGTTTTTATGACGCTCGTCTTTGTTGATCGAGCTGAGTTCAATGGATAAGAGCTAAGGGCAGGTGGTATGAATATTAGCCATGTTCTATATTTCTTACCAAAAAAAGGCATATTAAAACTAACAGGAAATGATCCAAACCTCCATTCCTTTAAAAACGCATTTACTTTCGAAAACTGAGAAAGACAATAAATCAAGGCACGAGTACTTGATTGCCCAGTAGGACGGGCTATGAATGCGGCTAGAGCGTTTGAAAAAATGAGTTATATGTATTTAATTTAAATTCTGATTACTTATTACCGTTTACTGATGCACCTAAAACTCGACTATTCCCTATGAAAGAAGTTAAAATCAACTGTTTACCAGTCGCTTCCACTTCTTTCCCCCTACAAACTACAATTATTCCATCTAATCATACATACATTCAGCAGACTGAAATTTATTAACACATGTTTTTCAAACGTGTTAACAATAAAACCACAATATCATACTATAAAAACTCAAATAAATTTCCATCAACTTTCGATTTTACGTATTTCAGTATCCACGAAATGATTGATGGCAATTTCGATGTGAAGTGTAGCAATGTCGATCATCATTTCTTTCAATTAATTCATTTTTTGCAACACTACACAACGAGAGCTACTTCATTTTTCCACACGCTCGTTCATTTTCACATGATTTGGTTATGATCTGGAAAATTCAGTTTTCCTTTTTTCTCGCATTCGGAATTTCACCGGAACCAGTTCTTTCAGTTGCAGCAGCATGCCATGCGATGCAACGAAATGCATCGAACAGTGTGATATGTGCACCATAGATTGGTTGGTGGAACAGAATGCAATAATATATGATTGACGATCGAGTTTTCACTGCGATTGCACATACATGTTTTCTTTAGATAGCGTGGCTCTTGTTATGATCATGCTCCAAGTCCAATTTGAAGATGTTGTCGCAGACAGCCATCCACAGAGCGTATCTGCAATAACAATAATTGATGCATCAATGCGTAAATCATCATCAGAATCAAGTAGACTCGCATTGATGCTTCTGCCGAAGACCACCTTTTATTTGAAGAAGTGGTTACTTGAATGCCGGTGTGATGACTGACTCCCTGGTAGTTGGCTGGTTCTGTCCGGTCCGTCCAGCTTAGAAAGGGAAAAAAACCGATCTGGCAAAGAATGTCGGAAAGTGGTTTTGAAATCGAAAACAGAATTGCTGCGTTGCAATTGCCTAGATTGCCTCCGCAATCGGATACAACCAGTAGATACTAACATTATATCTACGCATGAATGTACTGTATCTATCTCGATGGCTTACCCACATCTAAAGCATCGACAATGGCGCAAGCGACGGTGACAACGGCAATGGTGTCGTCGATGATCATGTGCGTATTCGCGCTGCAAACTGACAAATCTAGAAATATTTTCAGAGTTTTGCGGCTACTAAAAAGGAGGACAAGCAGGCCTTGACTCTGATCTAAAAGTGTCGCATCAGATATAGGCACAGTAGATATGTAGATGCATGCGAATATGGTGGCTAGATGGAAGCAGTTGTGCATATAGCCTGCAGATCTAAAAACCTGCTCGCGTATGTGCCTAAGTCGATGCCATGTTCTAGATGCAGTTGTTCAAATTTATTGCGTACCTCTCTACTTAGAATTGCAGCTGAAAATGAATATAATCGGGTGCGAGAACAATTTTAAATGTGCATACGTAAGTGAGATATGTCATGGAACAGAGTTACCTACTGATTTGAAAAGGTATTAGGGTGATGTGAATTTAAAGATTTTGAAAAATTTTGAAAATTCTAGAACTAGACACTTGACTGTAGTCTCTTGCAACTTTTCAAAATATTGTGTTGGAGCAAAAATATGTTGGTTTTCAAGGCATTAATTCTAGTTTTTTGTTAATTGTGGCTACGATATATGGAATAAGATATTTGAATCTAAAGCACTTTTTCACCTTTTTATTTCTAATAAGTTCATATATGTAGATAAGAATATTCATGACTACCATCAATATAAATGACAAAACAGCTAGAAATTTAGTCTAGGCATGCTGTAGTATAGATTTTTAAAGGTCCTGATTTAGTGCCGCAGTGCGATATCGTCAGCCTGTCTTTTTCGACTAGGCGAACGCCATTCCTCTACCAAATGCAACGTCTCTGCTCTAGAGTCTTTTTCCACTAATTCTTGTGATGCAGACTTTTCAGGCCGAAGCTTTCTCACTAAGGAGAACTTAATATTAAGCCCTTAGTATATTCAGCCCGATTTGTTCGCCGCCCACACATTTGAATGTTTCGTAGGGTGGACCATCATTGGGTGGACGAAATGTTTGATATAGATAAACTGCTGGAAAAAATCACTGATGCAACCCACCTTGGGGATGCACGTAAGGATTCGCGTTGCAAAAACACAGGAATACAAGGGTAAATAATACAAAATATACTAAAATATCTAGCCAAACTTGGACAAAAATGGAGGTAGAATTATTTAGACTACGTTAAAAGTACGTTTGAAATTAAACTGCTTGCACAGATAGCCACGGAGTAATCAGGGCGACTCTCCATCCGGACCTAAATGGAGGCTTTAAGGGAATCATACAACATGTTAAGTAATCGGCTAGATAAAACAGAAGCTACAACTCACGTGAGCACGTCAATGATGACGGAAGTAAATACTTTTATCAGTAGGCAGAAGGTGCAAGGGACGCCATCCGTTGGTGCAAATTCTGCGTGCGAAATGGTTGTTGGTCCAGGAAAATATATGCAGCAATTGGGCCGTAGTGGATTTTTCTCCAGCAACTACAGCACGTCTTTTTTCCTAGAGATGTTAAATCGCTGACGAAAGGGCGCATATCATTCAAAGAAATATGTCGCGGCATGGGAAAGACGGCCTTCTAGAGCTTGAAGAGGTTCTAGAAGTTATAAAAGCATTTGAAGCAAATTCTAAGAAAACTAAACTAGATTTGAAGCTTGAGTAGCGTTTTAAGTAGATCACACAATCCAGATTCAGGCCAAGAACCGCGCACCGAGCTTTGAGTTCATCTAGCTATGAAAAGGTACCTCAGTTAATTAGGAGTAAAGTGAGTCGTGGAACTAATCACACCACGCTAGTATTTCACATTTATTGTAAATTTGTCTTTTCACCAGCTTCAACCCCTAGACCCAACAAGAGTTGTCGTGGGATTACTTTACTTTACTAAACTAGAGCTGAGAAAAATAGAAGACGCCCAGGACAGCCCAGACAACGAAACAGCCCACACTCCATGCACTGAGCAAGTTAAATTACAAAAATGGGCAAATATGCCTGAATATAACACTAACAAAGAGAAAACCGCTAGGGCACGAAATGAAGCAAGTATCATCGAACAGTGCCCCTGGGTGACTACGTTGGAGAGGGAAGGATCGATCGACAAATACAGGTTCATCGAAAAAAATGAAGACGAAAGAAAACCCATTGGCCCAGTGCAAAAAAGTGCACAGAAGTAATGAAACCGACCCAAAGAAAGTCCTTCAGCATATTCGCGCAAGTGTAAGCCCAAACAAAGTGAGGGCACAGGGTGCGTCAAATTAGGCAGACAATGATCGTGGAACTGGCAAAGTGCGAGGACATTGCAAAATTTTGCACAGCTATTCAAACGGCTGTGGGGATTTCCAAAATGCTAAAAAGTTTGTCTCAAACTTACAAATCGAGGAAGAAGTAACAGCAGCGATCCATGAGATGGAGATTGAGAATGTAAAAATAACTTTAACTAAAAATGGGTTTAATCATTGATAATCAAATTATGAGGTTGCTCAGAGTTTTTACTGGTGAGCAGTTGGAAAAGAACAGCCTAATTTAGAGGCCACACTTTGGAAGAAAACGAAGAAAACTTTATTTCCGCAATACGAAGCAGTGATAATCCAAACAAATTTTAATGCACAAATGGTTTTCAAGCAGTAACCTGCTCCACAAATTCAAGGCAATGTTCTTTTCAAGATTTTTTTTTGCATACTGTTATATCTTAGCTGCTAGTTAACTTGCTAGAATGGTGAGCCTATCTACAAATACGGCCGATTAAACAGGTCTAGTGGCAGAATCCTGTGGGACCCCAGACCATTGTTCCAGTCATCTAGACTCAATCGGAGAAGCTTTTGATTGTACATCCTGGCGTTTCAGGCGACAAATCCAATTTTATGATTCAATCATTGTAACACAAACTGAGCCTTTGATCAAGAATAAAAATAAGGTTTAACGAGAGGTTTTTTAGATTTGAGGATTTCCGAAAAAGCAAAGGAGTAATTTTCGGTTTGCATTCTGTATAGTTTTCATAACAGCCTCTGCTATCATTGAGATGAAATTGATATAGAGTTAAGTCAGTAGCGATTACCTAGGTAGGTTCAACATTTTTTATTTCACAACTCACCAGTGCACAAGGTGTTAATGAAACGGACAAATTACAATGATATTTATTTTTAATGACGGAAAAATTTCATAGACATTGACGGAAAGAAAAGTGAGGAAGTCTCGAGGCTCAAATTTTTGTACTGTTCTTATATATATTCATCACGGTTCCTATTACTTGAGAGAATTAAACGGCAACCTTTCTGAAATCGACTTGGTTCGATAAGTAATTCATCGCGGCAACTAACTTGTGCCAAGTAAACTTATAAAAGTTCGCGTACCTAAACAAACGTACGATACCTGTGCAATATGTTTTAATATGACATTTAAATAGAAATTGTATTTGCTTACACAACTGCATGACTTTGCTTCAATATTCTCGAAAATATTGCTGTTAGCTCTATTATACACTTATTGAATCCCTTCCGTGAGTTATGGTGACGTTTTGACGCAGTCTCTGTATTTTACTCGGCTGAATAAAAATTTAAATAATTTAAAATAAAAAAAGGCTGGGTCGTCCCTACGAATAAAGTAGTTTGTGAATACAATATTGTCTACACACTTATTTTTTACTCGAATCGTTTTTTTCAGCTTTGAAAATCATAAATTCTTATTTCAACGTTGCAAAAAGCATTGAACAATGGCATCTTGGATAATTTAGAGCTACCTTATTTGTGACGAAAGTTTTGAGTAGAAAATTTTGTGTTTGCGGGAAAGCAAATGACAGTGAATGAACGGGACTAAGAAATTTACAATAAATAAATAAATAGTTCGTTTCTTAGCAATAGCGAAATTTGAAAATCATTTTATAAAAAAGAGGGATATAATCAAGTATAGCTTCTCTTTTGCTATGTACATATATGACAAGTGGCAAAAATGAGTTCTGATGTTAAAGAGTACGTTAGATTTATTGTCACTGGATTTAGAGCTGAACTGGATTTTCCACATTCTAGCTGGTAGGGTTTTAAGGGCCTATATTTTTACAGAATTTTGTATAAGATTCACTTGCGGTCCATGAGTTTTATGAGCAATAGGCAGATATCTAACGCAGGGAAAATTTACACTAAATAAATTTAAAATGACGTCTGACAGCTATGATCTTGAAGACTTTTAGCAGGTTGAAGTGTTTTATATCTATGTTTAAAGAAGACACATTTAAAATAATGATAAATTAAGATCTTGACATTGAAAGTTGCACGTAATAAAAATTCTAACTATAGAAAAAAATAGATTGTTGAAGCATTTATTGTTCACGCCAATAGGCTAGTTAATATCAATTCGAAAGGCATAATAGAAATTTTTCATTACCAATATATTCCCATTTAAATGCTGGTAATCCATAAATATGTCGTTCACGAATTGAATGAAGTGTTCTACTCACTCCTATCAGCAACTCTAAACTGAATCGAAATTCACAATTAATGTCTCTATCACTAAGCTAATCATTCAAACAACTATCCCCTGGCTAACATTCTCACTTTAATCTGTTTGTTATTTTTATTCTACAATTGCAACAAACAACTTTTCTTTGGCTAGAATATCTAAGCAGGCAGACAGCCGCTTGTTTGAATGCATCATATTCGAGTTGAAGAGCCTTTCAATGTTTTTGCATCGTAAAATATCGAGGACATGGCTGCGTTTTAGCTAAAATGTTTGTATATAATTTGTTGCCACAATTATTTCATAGTATAAATAGAAAATGCTTAAATATGTATGCAGTTAAAAATAATAACAGAAATTTTCATTTGACTACGAAAATAGAATTTTAATTTAGTTGCAACTATAGAAAAGATATTTTAATTGTTGAAGAAAATCTGCGAATTGATTGCCGTAATCATATTGTTCTGAATGAGATGCTAGCCATAAGAAAAGCTTACTTGCTTATTTCTAGGAACAGTTATGGTGGGAAAATAATAAACATTTGCGAAATTCGCACAGCAAAGAACTAAAACGTCAATTGGACGAAAAGTTCCAATATTTTCAGTTTCAATTCTGGTGCTAAAAACAAATATTCCAGAATTGAAATTCTGTCAATGAATGAGTTCTTTCAACTTGAATCTAACATTGATATTATTCTTAGAAATTCACATTGTTTCCTTGAGTCATACATAGCCAAATGATATCTCCCAAACTTATCTAACCATAATACAACATGTAAACCACAATCCGCTCAATTATTTTAAATCATTCCCATCACATCCTACCCCGTTCCTCGCTGTCCCGCCTGTCTTATTCAGTTATGTCCCAGCTGTAAGTGCATCTATCTATGCACCCATGTACATGATAATTTTGAATTCGAGTTGAAGGCCGTCCATAAACGATCTTGGTTGCGATCATTAGCTTCACTCATTCACATCACAAACAGCAATTTCACTCTTAATTAGACATGCGTGCCCCGTACTCTCGTCATTGCTTCCGCCGGTCCAGCTCCTCACCTCCTCCTTTCCCTTTCGACCGACCCAAGCGCGAAGTGCACTTGATTACTGCTTCTGCAACTGAACTACTGCACTTGTACGCACATTCTATGCAACCACCATTGCAATTTGCGATTAGATAGTCAGTTGCATCCGTGCCAGTGTTAAACTATGCGTACACTCGCATTTTCTACACGAGATATGTACTACTCTCCCTGGGCACTTGGTGCGGTTCCAAAGTAGCATCGGTGCGAGTATGTATTTTGCACAGTGCGTTGAGCATAGTTGCAATCTTGAAATTGCAATTCTGCGCCACTGGTGCAACTAGATGGCTGGCTCGATGGGGATAGTAGATACAATGGCTGTAGTGATGTGCATCAGCATCGTCATCTAAGTGCTTTGTATCTATTGCATGGAGTAGTGGTGTTGGTTATTCAGTTTCTATTTTCTGAAGTGGCTTTTGCTTTTGTTGTTGTTGTAGTTGGCACGAAGATTTTAAATTGCAATGTGTAAATGGTGTGGAAAAACGACATTAACCGTAGTAGTTGCAAGCAAGCATGTTAATCAAGATGGCCTAGACCTAGAAAGAGAAATCTTTGTCGTTTTTTATGCGTTTACTTCGAGAAAACTCCCGGGAGGAAAAACTTTTTCGCTTAAATGATGGGAAGTAGCTACGGTAAGCTGAACGATCGAAACATGGACACCTGAAAGTTAATCGGTTTTGTTTTATTGGAAAGTTCGAATGAGCATATGAGGCAGATTACAAGTTTTTATTATCTCGTGACAGATTTATAAATTTTAATGGCTTTCTGAAAATGATGATCAAATACAAATGTACATTAAACATCATTTTCATTATTTATTCTTAGGTTTTGATAGAATATGTGACCAGGTCTGTGCTCATATTCAATTGTTCGTTATTGGTGCTAATAGACTGAGACAAAAAATAGGCTCACAATTGAAGGTTTCAGATAAAAACTGATCAGTAGACTTTTTTCGCGATCATATTCCAACTTGGCGGCATGCGCCCAATGTGGGCTAGTTGCCACACTGATCAATTTGTTGAAAAAAATTGGAAAATCACGACTCGATTAGATTTTTGAAAAACAGGTAGTCTGTATTCCATTTGTTGTAATAGTTCCGAGCTGAAAGAGTTTTGTATTAAGAAAATTGGCAGAAACTAATTCCTGGATGTTTCCACATCCACGTCTGCTCCAGTAGAATCCAACGTATCTAGCAACATCTCCAGATGTTAATTGCGCAACCCCATCCAACATAGCAATCGTCAGATGGGTGGCGGCAATATGTCGGAAGTTGATTATCGTCTGGAGTGCATCACTCTCACCAGTCAATACTGCCATCATCACTTCCATATGAGTACATTATCATACAGAGCACAGTAGCACCCACTGATAACGGAACTGATTAGCCGGACAACATTCCATAAAGGTAGTTTCGATGATTACATGAACAAATATGTACTCGGACAAACTACACATATCGTACCGTACCACAGATTATTTGACTATGACTGTACAACAAGTGAAAATTCATGGCCTGCGAACTGATAATGAACTGAATGGCCGGGGACTGCAGATACAGCAGTAAATATTGTATTGTAGATCATGTTAAGCAAGGTGCTTGCGATTACGATAGGCGCTTAATAACACATTTTCGTCGTGATTATGTTAAAAGCCAAGTCAGAAGTTGGAGCAATAGTAACACAGTTACTGAACAACGACATTGTGAAGAATTTATTGGATTTTGTGATTATGAGGAAATAAATGTAGCAGGTTACAATGAAGTGTTTTTCAATTGATAAGAGAAATTTACGATTGGATGTAGAGGGGGTGAGTTGATAGCGGAAACTAGTGTGTAAGAAAATGGATTAGAAGTTTTGTATAATCCAATTTACTCATGTGCCAGTTGAGAGATTTTTTAATTTTTTTTGCTGAAGAATTATATTAAAGAGCTTGAATATATTTTCTTTCCAAGATGTTAATAATCAGTATACCTACTGCCATCACATTAAACATTTTAGGAAATTTGTTTGGCTATTTAGCCTTTTTGAATTTATTTTTAAAGTATTATCAAAACTATTATCAAAAATCCCATACAGTTCATTTACTACTTTATCACCCAAATTATATAGCCGCTAAATGAAAAAAATCAGGAAAGTTAAAACGAAGTCCTGCTAATTTTGTAAAATAATGTAACATCATAGAATTTTAAAGAAAAACAAATAATTTATGAATAGTTTTAGGAGCTTAAAGATATGATAACACTGAGTTTTTGCCATGCTGAGAAGCAAAAGGTTTATTTTGAAAATAATTTTGTTCATCAGCTGTTAGTTGAATGGGATAGTCAATTTATTGTCTTTTTCTGCATGATTTGCGTTATCGTTACCCATCAAAAAGATTTTGAAAAAAATTAAAATACATTTAGTTTTGCAATGTGAATTTTGACTTGTATGACTACTTTTCATGCTCATATGCTAAAACATGCACTGCATGCTTTTCATGAATATGGTTATCATCGCAATACAGTTTTTTTACATAATAACTTTTACTTATCATATTAATTATTTAAATGTGAAGAATGACAAAGAAAATAAAAATGTAAATCCTAATTAATAAGCTTGCTGTTTATTAGCTCTCTACTAAAATCATCATGGTTCAGGCATCCAAGGGGGTTATTTACTTATTTATTCATGTACAACATACAGATTACAATCCAATTACATGCTGTAAGCAGTGGCGGATCGTCCTAATGAGCACGTTCGCACGTGAACCCCCACAAAAAATCAATGATTCAAAACTATTATAATATATCATTATATAGGTATACCTATTAAACAATACACATTGAACTACATTAACCTACATCTTACTTGTTGTGGCAGCACATAATGTTGATAGAATTTAAATCAGGGTAGGTGTACACAAATTTTCTGAAATATTCGCTGTAAAATACTAGTAAAATGTATTCAGTATTTTAAAAGATTATCCTTGAAAGAAAGTAAATGCTAAGTAATGATTTGAGCGTTTAATTTCTTTTGTCCCCTATTCCTGGCCTTTTAGGAGGATTAGAGCTATAAAACTAAATACGTTTGAGTGTATTGACAGGCTCAATTGTGCAAAGATAGTCTGGGTACTTAATTTTGTCATAAAACACCGAAGATCTTCGGGTGTGTGCATATATGAAAAGTTTTATGCAAGAAGGGTTCTCTCGTTTTTTATAAATTCTGGGATTATGTGTACCTAGGACTGTTTGTAAATGCACTGCGTCTATTACACACTCAATTATATTAACTTCCAGCTCTGTATAATAACCCTGTTATTAGTCATCTCTAGACATTTTTCCGATCCCCGTGAAAAATTGTTGAGCAACAGTTTAGATTGGTAGTCTAAATTAATAGTGCCAAGTAAAAGTGTGAATAAATAGTGTGATATTAGTTTAACAAGAAAAGTGAAAAAAGTGAAGAAATGTTTCTGACAAAAGAAAAATCATTTTATAAATTATCGAAGCTTTCTTTCTCGGTTTAGAAAAAATAAGGCCTATGTAATAAATTTTATGAATATGGGAGTATTTTGTTGATGGACTACTTGCAAATACTTAGTTTCGATAACAATTTTACTTCCGCGCCCACTTATACCTCCTCTCCTTTCATTTTTGTTCATTTTACAAAAGTGAAACAACTGTCTCAGATCTTATTTTAGAACTTTTTAGTTTATTTATCAAAATTATTTTCTGTTTTATTTGGAGAATCTATCCAAAGCTTCACATAACTAACAATCCCGATTTTGTGTTTTACGAACATTGTAGAACTGAGGTCATCTCGCCTTACAGCAGTTACTTTAGTGTCATCACTACATAGCAACCACAAATGATCATGTTCATTGCTTATCACAAATTGTAATTATGAATAAATATATTTTTGGAAAGTATTACAATTTTCTTTTAGAAAGTGTTACTTTATCGCGGAACTATGGCAAAAGCTTTAATAAAAATTTATTGATATCGGTGCATCTATTTTGGCGTAATAAACCATGCTAAGCCCATCACGGTCATAACTCACCATGAGGGTTTCTGATGAAAACACTATGTAGACTGTAAATATAAGTGTCAAATTTCTTAAACGTTTCGTCAAAATATCACTGTTCAAGGATTTTCAATCCGAACAGTGAATTACGCTATGTATAGTTGCCGCACACAACGTATACACCAGATTGAACCCCCAGCGAATTTGAAAAAAAAAATGAATGCTGAACAAAATTCCATGTCAAATACGGACAAGATTGCTGAGACGCACGCTTATTTTACAGGTTTGGAGAAATCTTATCAACATCTTGCATGTAAAGTTACTTAAAAAATGTTACTCTCTACCAATTATGAGACCATATAGTCATAAACCTCGTTTTCAATTATTTCGGGCTTTTTTTTTGGATATTTTTTTGTGATTTCAGTATTTATTTTTAGGATATTTTAGGACAGTATGCACTCTAGTTTGTTGACCAGTTTTAAATCTATAATAGTTTTACACAATGTTGATATATTTGTGCAAGATTTTTATGGCAAACAACGGCGGGAGTCTTTCGAAAAAAAAACTCTTTCGCGAAAACGAACAACAAAATCGTTTTTACAATGATAAAAGTAATCGTGAATATTATATATAAGAACACTCAAACTCCCAACATAAAAAATAAAATAAAATATAAAAACGAATTTGTGAAAGTTTAAAGATATGAAATTTGAAATTTTTAGAAATAGAACGTCAAAATATCAAATTCTTCGAAGGTTTCGTAAAAAAGTGTTTATGTCATCAGCTAAAACTCATAGTTGAACTGTTGATTGATATAAATTATATTATCTCATTAAATCTATAATTTCATTTAACTACTAAGCGTATTATAGAGAAGTCCTTATATTTCATTTGTAAGAACAGACTCAAAATTAATTCCTGTATTTATGAATACTAAATTTCAAATTTTTTTTGCGCTCTCAGCCGATGGCATATAATCGACAAATTCTTCAACTTCCGCTTTGTGTAGCAGATGGTACAATCACAACGAATAATTTTTTCCGAAGCAGAGGACACAAAGAAAACATGATCAAGTTCCACGATCATTTCAGAAGTCTAAATTTGTGAAGAAAAACCTGTTTACCAATCACTTTCATGGCAACTTTAACCCTTTCATGGCTTATGAGAAAAATTTAATTCTAATATGAGCTTCTATGAAACAGTAGTTGGAGCGAAGAGTGTCAATAGAATCATCAGCAGAACCGGTACCTTCAAAATCATTTTGTTTACTTCTCACAGTGACTCTTCGAAAACTCTGTGAACCGTTGAATGATCAATCCCGCAGATTTTTTCTAAAAACAACATACTGCTTCAAATTCACATCCAGGCTGCAGTTCATACCTTAAAGTCCTATAAACGCGCACAGCGGAAGTGCCAATAGCAATTGTTGCTTACTTGCCGTGCAGATCGCGAAGTCGACGGCAAAAGCCACGGATACTACGGGGCACATTCATTCGTTTGTATGATCATCAACATAAATTTTCCACCTGAACCGGGCTAAATGTGCAATAGAGGAAATGTATCTACATCGCGAGCCAGTCTGCCCATGCCATTCTTTCTTCACAGCTATATTGCCGTATTATCGCTCATTGCCGTATCTCTCTAACCCTACGGGAACGCTGAGAACCTCGCCGTCATACCATACTCGCTAAGATTTAAGAAAAAGATTGCTCACTGCAATCTGCAATTCACAGTCCAGTCCATACGAGTTTTTCGCCACACCAACATCCTCCAGCATCGACATGGACACGAACCAGTATCTTACAGATTTACGTTCGTACCTACCCACGTATCTTCTCAGCTTTTGAAAGAGCGCGCAAAACTTACAGGTTTTCTTCGCCGGAACATCTGAAATCGATAAATTTATTGGATGTGAACACATCGCCGGTGAAGAAATTCACTGGAGCTTCTTCTTCTCTGGTCTTTTTCGACACTTTTTTTCTGCTGCTGTTGTTGCTTTTCTTCGTCGGTTTTCCACTGGTTAGCTTGGAAATGGAGAATTGCGACACATCGCTTATCTGCAATCTCGGTGCTCATGGGAGCATCCATGTCAGCCAAGCTCAAGCACACACACATCGTGGCCGCGGATTTGAAGATGCTGTGCGCTGTAACAGTGATGAGATGAGCCTCCAAGACGAGATGTAACATTTTAAGACCTTTGTTCGATTTACCATCGAACGCATGTTATGGAGGTGCGTATCAGCGCGATGCTGATGATAACGAACAATCGATGAGAAAATACCAGACGATTTTAAATGATGCTCGCAATAAATTGCATGTTTATTATGAATGACGAAAGTTAAATGACATGCGATCAAATGAGATGAGGTGTTGAATGAAGTCGAATTGAGAGGATGTATGAGTATGCAAAACATGATATCTTGGGTCATTAAGATTGCATATCATGCTTGCAAAGTACTTGAAGGGCATGCATTTTCTATATGGCCGGTGATTTTTTTTTTTAAACTGAGCATGTCCAGTACTATTTTTTGTTTAGAGTCTTCGTTCGTCTAATTGCTCAACTTTGACGTGTTCAGTTGTAACGAACTCTTCATTCTACTTCATTGATTGGAGCTTCTGTAATAGGACTATTACTTGGGAATAGCTTGAAATATTTTACAGTTTTAAATAAACACATGTTCGAACCAGAGTACAAATTTTCCAAATTAAATTGTCTATAGAGCATATCATGCGCTATTTTGTACATTTTTATCTCAAAAATTTATGATAAGACAATTATGAAATGAAGCTTATTGGTTCCAGCTGATATCGTTCTTTCGCATAAATAATCCAAAGAAATATACGTAACCTTTCCCTTATTTTTGTTTGTTCTTAAAAATCAGATTTTCGCAGAGTTAACCGCAACAGGGTGTTTGTATCGCTTCCTTTTACTTTCATTAGCTTATTAGTAAAATATTGTTAATGAATAACTATTAACACTTTTGTTTTGAAATTTAAGTTTTTGATTATCTTTTTTTATTCACTTTCAACAGCTCGTTCGAGCAGATGTGCACAGTCCGTACTTACTTCCCAACTATATGTTGAAGAAACTTACCTGAAATATGAAAAATATGTATTAGTAAAAATTTGGGTTTGAAAACATATTGAATTGGAAGCTTAAAATATCTAAATCTTAAAATTTATTCTAGAGAATATATTACTTGCACTTTGTGAATCTATTTCAGTTTCGTTAAGTACACTCAGAAAAATTTCACCACTTTTTAGAATCAAATTTAAATCAAAAGTTGAAACACTTTTAAATAAAAAACGAATCTTATTTGAATTGCACTTTATTATAAAATTTTTATTTTCATATGAAAATTTTTCATCATTGAATGAAAAATAAAACATTAAAACAAACAAGACACATTTTGATACATTTTGATTATTGAAATGAGGTCAGGTTATTTGAATTAAAAGGAAACGTATATGCCGCCAAATCAAAAATTTTCAAATATGATTTGGCGCCATATACGTTTCTTTTTAATTCAAATAATCTGACCTCATTTCAATAACGCTGTATCAAAGTGTGTCTTGTTTGTTTTAATGTTTTATTTTTCATTTAATGAAATATAATTTTAATAATAAAGATTGGTTTCTTAATTAAAATAATATTTAATGTATTATAAAATAATATTTAATGTGTCAAATAAGATTCGTTTTTTATTTAAAAGAATTCAACTTTTGATTTAAATTTGATTCTATTAAATGAAATTTTTCTGAGTGTAACTATATGAATTTCTTTAAGCATACACTGAAAGAAAAACTCTTGGTTGATTCAACTATTTTTAATAGTATTGCAACGATTCATTCAAAATCGTTAAATGAACTAAGGAAAATAGTTATTTTTATTATGATAATATAGTTAATTTAACGATATAAAAGTAGTTGGCTCTAGTTATACAAAAAATATCGCAACGTTCATGAAATCAACTGTTTTAATTGTTTCATAACCACGAAAATTAGTTGATAAATAGAAAATATTCAACAATTCACTCAAAACTTCAACGTTTCGAATTATCAACAGTTTTTATGGTACTTAAACTATTTTGCAATAGTTGATTTCAACAAACGTAATTCAATGAGCAACGTCTTTGGAATTATTCTACGCAAAGTAGAATGGTTTCAACATTTGAACGTTTTTCATGCTCCGAATGAAATTGTTTATCAACCACGCGTTATGGTGCATAAAAGTAATCAACCATTTTCTTATGGTTGTTTTAACTATAGCCCTAGTTGATGGCAAAACTAAGGAAAACTGTTGATTTTTCATACTCCTCATACTCATACTCCTATTCTATCATAGAAGTTTCATATGATACATGGCAAAATTGTGTTCGGTTTGCTGTTCGATATAATTCATATTCATGTTATGCTGTGAAGCCTTTATATTACGTTGCATGACGCTATTTTGTTCACAATACAGCGTTCTCCGCTGTGGCAAAACAGTGGGCTGCGGCAAAGCGCAGTCAAAAAATTAGAATGCACTGTTTTGTATGGTAACGCGCACAATGGCTGCGGCCGAATTTGCGGCAGCGGCAGAATTTGCCAAATTTCTAATTTTGCCGCACCGCTAGCGGTGATGCCTACCATAGGTTGGCATCACCACTAGGTTGAAGTAAATCTGATTGAATTAGGTTGAATGGTCTGGTGGGATAGACAAGCGATGGCTGATGTGTATTGTGATAAGCCAACCTAATCCTCGTACAACAGGATTTACACTCAGAAAAATTTCATCACTTAACATTTTTTTAGAATCACTTTAAATCAAAAGTTGAAACACTTTTAAATCAAAAGGGAATCTTATTTGAATTCCACTTTATTATAAAAATTTTATTTTCAAATCAAAATGTTTCATCATTGAATGAAAAATAAAACATTAAAACAAGCAAGACTGACTTTGATACAACGTTGACTCACTTTGATACAGCGTTATTGAAATGAAGTGAGATTATTTGAATTAAAAAGAAACGTATATGGCGCCAAATCATATTTGAACAAATATGATTTGGCGCCATATACGTTTCTTTTTAATTCAAATAATCTCACTTCATTTCAATAACGCTGTATCAAAGTGAGTCAACGTTGTATCAAAGTGAGTCTTGCTTGTTTTAATGTTTTATTTTTTATTCAATGATGAAACATTTTGATTTGAAAATAAAATTTTTATAATAAAGTGGAATTCAAATAAGATTCCCTTTTGATTTAAAAGTGTTTCAACTTTTGATTTAAAGTGATTCTAAAAAAATGTTAAGTGATGAAATTTTTCTGAGTGTAGCAATACAAAAGAAAAAAAAAATGAATTTGGTTGGTGCCTTGATTGCGTTGACAGCGAAATTGTCGCTGCATTGTGATACACCAAATTCAACTGCGGCATTCACGCCTCCCCTGCCTATATTTCGTACTATGAATATGGTTGGAATACCATTGTTTGTGGTTGCTTACTTTTTTTGCACCACGGACGTTGTTTATCAACCACGCGTCATGGGGCATATAAGTAATCAACTATTTTTTTATGGTTGTTTTAACTATAGCCCGTAGTTGACGCAAAAACAACTAAGGAAAATTGTTGATTTTACCAAGATTTTTCTTTCAGTGTACAAATCACTTAAAGAGGCATGTGTTCAAGCAAGTCTTCATTAAAAGACAATAAGTAAATCAATATTATGTCTTTGTGTAGATGTGATAATATCAGCAAACTTTAACTTTCAGTTTGATCTCTGGGACATATTTGTTCTAACTAGTGCTAGTAATAATTAACAATTGCAGAGCTCAAGATCTGAGTTTAATTAGGATGCTTAAGGGCAAATCAGCTGGTTGCGCAATTGATTGCGCTATATTGGAGATGTTATCTTAAAACTGTGATATAATCAAAAGTACTCAAGATTTTATTTGCCGAAAAATGACATATTTCTTGCTTGAATACTTTTAGTTATTAAAGTTGTAGTACTCGCTAGATTCTCGATTTTTGAAATTTAAACTTTTTTCATTGAACTACGTGTAAAGCATAGCACAAAGCAAAACGCACAGCCTTCATACAGTCAAGCGGTCTAGCAATGACACCTGCCTCATTGCTGGGCATCAAAATATCTAGACCAGTAGGCAAACGCCTAATATAATCGCGACGTATGATTGTAAAATTCAAGATTTCTCAAAAATGAATGCATTGCAACGTTTATAACACAGTAAAAAATTTAAGTTCGAAAATTCAACTTTATCAACTATTTCTTAGTTTATGTGATTTTTTTATACTAAATTGTTGAAAAATTTTACTTGGTGAAGTTGAAAAGCTAATATGCAGACATTTTTATCTCAAATATTGATAAAAGTCAACCAAAATCAAACACTAATGCTCTATGTATATGACATTTATACTTTTTTGGTTTAAAATTCTGACAAAACTAGCCAGCAAAGATGAAATTTTTCCGGAGTCATAAGGAAATCTAGGAATTTATCAGAAACAACGGTACTTTATATATGTACCAAAGTAAACTGAATATCGTTCACTGAATGCGTTATATTTTTCAGTTTGTTTACTCACGTGGTCTATATGTAACTATCCAAATGGTATTGCGTATTAACGAAGCGCATCATTCTAGTTCAGTGTTTCAAGTAAATTAGTGCTTTCAGTGATTCTAATGCTTTCAGTGATTCAAGTGCTCAAAATGCAATTAAATTACAAGAACCCAATTAAAAATTGAGTTGAATTGGGCTGAAATTTCAACCAGATCCGTTCGAAAAGGTAAATAATACTTCAACAAAAAAGTGCGAAATTTCATCATTTTAGTTGAATTTTATACCTAACAATTTTTTATACTTTCTTGATAAAAAACCCAACCTCATTTTGATGGACCTATATATCAACCCATATTGTTGAAAATTCTAACTTAGAAATTTAACCGTGAAATAGTGAATCTTTAATAAGGCCTCTTATTTCAAATGATGTTGCGGTAGTTTCCAAAAATGAATCACAAAGTTTATTTCTAAGAACACATTAGTAATTGTCGTTAGCAAAGAATAGCACAGCAAACAGGAAATCAAATTGTAGAAGATAATCAACAGCCTGAAGAGTCCAAGACTTGTATGCAGCATTGCTAAGGGTAGTATGTTGGGGAACAGGCACCTGGCACCGCTAAGCACTAAAGATCCATTGTACTCATATCACCAGCCTAGTCTAGTTTCCCAGATTTCTTAACGAAATTCAGGATATATGATAGGGAAAAGAAGCTATCTTCTGCCATATCGCAGTCAAAGTATTGATATCTGAAACGCGAAAAAGCTGGGCTTTCACAGAAAGTTCAAGTCAGTCTCGTCTAGGCAGGATAGACAAAGGTCATTCGGTACTTCCTAGGCAGTTGTATCGGTCCAGTTTGCCTGTCATGGCTCTGCATATTAACTTACTCGTGTTAAGGCGGAATCCCGCAGTTGCATGATTGGGCTCGGCAAGGAACAAATTACTGTTCTCTTTGTGAGCATCAACTACTCACTTCCGAAAAATGGCATGTGGAAATACGGTCGGCACATCCAAGGCAGGTTCAGGGCCCTGTCATTCGATGAATGCAGATAGACAATGGCGCTCATGGTAATGTCCAATTTTAGCAAAAAAAAACCCAAAGGTAAAAGATAGACACTTATTGCCTTCCATTCAAAAGGCATGGAAATTTGTGACTTTCAATTTCATAAATGAGTGATCAGGGGCTAGTTAGACACAAGAGAGTAATAGCACGCAGCGTCATGGAACACATTGTATAAAAACTCGGTGAAGTTGAGGATGCCTCTGAACATACTCTCAGTGAATGTTAATCACGGGTGTCACGAGAACATTAATCATTATCTTAGCATAACAGCCCCTATCGGTCTTTAACCTCTTGCTGAAAACACCTCCAATTGTCTCGGTCCAATGACCGCGTCTTCTTATTTGGAAATCCGAGCAGCAATGCGCAGTCTTTCTGGACATAGTGGGACAAGCATTTTTTGAGTTTCTCTACTGGCCTTCATCGCTCAGCTTTTCCTTCGAATACCTTTTTAGGTAATCGATTCTCGTCTATTTGCTGCATCTGATCAACCCATTGCAGCTTCCGCAGTCTGATGATTCTGGCGACTTCTGAGTCGTCAAATAATTCGTATAGCTCATCGTTGGACCTTATTCGCCATTGGCCACTCTCCAGTTTTGCTTCAAAAAGCGTTCAACATGTTTGCGAATACTTACATACATGGGGATCCAAATTTCGTATCCATAGCACAACACAGGTCTTATTATTCATTTATAGTATTATACATGTTTTTAGTATAGTCAAAACGGAGTAAAAAAAATTTATTAACGGACTGCAGTCACCGTTTTATTAGATCATTAATAGTTTGCAAGAATTTACAAGAAACTGTACGAAGTCTACTGGATTAGAGTTTGACAGCTAATCGTATCATATATTTGGATCAACATCTCGGAACACTTAGAATTTGTCGAACAATCAGGGCAGTGAAGCATAAGTTTATAGAATAGAAGCAGTCGATAATAATATGAAGGACGCGGGTAAATGTTCAAATCCAACAAAGCTTACTAAAATTTGCTAACGGATTTTTAAATCTAGGACGAAAACCATAATCTTATTTGTACTTGTGCATTAAGTAAAAGCAAATCTTATCTCTTTGTCACTTTCGAAATGAAAATGTTACGGAAAAATATAGGTTCTAGCAAAGGAACCAATATTTTTGTAAGAAAGAGCAAATCTAGAAACGTTACATACAACTATGATATGCATGCGTTATAGCTCGGAAAGGAGAGTTGAAAAAATTGTGGTTGTCCAAGAAAATTATGATTTGTTTTTATTTTTTTGAAGGAAATGCATCGAAAAATTGAGCACAAAAAAATATGAAATTAAATAGTGTTATATGACTGATCTGAATGCTGGGCCAGAAAAAAAGCCAAATGCTGTTTTAATGCCACAAAATATAATTGAATTTAGATAATGGGAATATTATATTCGCAAATCAAAGGGCTAATTAAATACATCAGTTTTTACGTATGATCCCTAAAAATTCATGATTTTCAATACAAATGCAGCTGGAAATGCTAGGAATGCAAGAATATATGCTATGAAATTGAACGACAGCCTGAGTGAAATAGGATTATCTAAAAATATGTTCTTTAACACTGAAAGAAAAAGTCGTGGTTGATTTAACTATTATTGATAGTAATGCAACAATTCATTCAAAATTGTCGAATGAACTACAAAAAATGGTTCTTTCTACTATGCTAAAATAGTTCATTTGACCATACAAAAGTAGTTGACTTTGCTGATACAAAAAATCTCGAAACCTTCGAGGATTCAACTGTGTTAATTGGTTCATAAGTACGATAAATAGTTGATCTATAGAAAAATAAGCATCAATTCATTAACACTACAAAATATTGAATTATCAACAATTTTCATAGTAAGCTAACCACTCTACAATTGTTAAATTCAACAAACATAATTCCACACCACAGACTATAGTCATTTACTATTTCGCACTATGTATGTATATTGTTGGAATACCTTTGTTTGTGGTTGCTTACTTTTTTTTTGCAACACGGACGTTGTTTATCAACCACGCGTAATGGTACATAAAAGTAATCAATGATTTTCTTATATGTATTTGTTTTAACTATAGCCCGTAGTTGACGCAAAAACAACTAAGGAAAATTGTTGATTTTACCAAGATTTTTCTTTCAGTGAATATGTAGCTATTCCATACATCTATTATTGACCTGCCTATTTAGCTCAATTCTATCACAAAACGAATATTCCAGTGTATATTGAAAAAAAGGTCAGTGTAAGGACCTTCGGGTAGTGTCAAAGTTGCATTGTAATATAAAAAAAACTATCAGAAACTATCGAAGAAGAATTTCAATCGACTTTCTAGTTTATGTAGAAAATATATCCAAAAGTATCACTTAAAATGATAACTTGTTCGGAAAAAAACCTTTATGTTTGCGATAGCAATTAATATATAAAATCTTAACGCAGCTTACAATTCCAAATAAAGTCTACTTCGATTCACTAAATAGTACTTTCGTAAAACCTACATATTTCCGTTTGCCATTCAGTAGCTTCTAAAAAAAAAATTAAAACACATAATATACGACTGACGCCGGCAATTTCAAGCAAAAAATTACTCAACATAATCCGTACCCTACACACCGACCGAACTACAAACTACACATGTACACCGAATGTATCTTAACGCATTGGGGCTATTGAGGTCACTATCATTTACATAACTCTCGCAATTTCCTGGAAACGAGCTATTGATCTTCTCCACGCAAGCCACGACGAACATGTAGATAGGTATACCCAGAAGTACGAAAAAACTTCAAGATCACTTGTAATCATCCGTGCTGCTCGGTTTCGCATTCATGTGGATGTTCCTCTTCGTTAGCTCTATTGTTGTTACCACACGCTTGCAACCATATTTGCGTATCTCGCTAAATATGCAAGACTGCACATACAGAAGTACATACATACATATGTCAGAACGTACATTTATTCGCATTGCTTCAAATTCACCGCGAAAATAGAGGAAATTACATATTCACGCTCTTGTTGCAAAATTGTAGAATGCATCATGCATAAGAGTTCATCAGAATAAAATGCCTTGCGAATCTCCAAACCGTCCGACCGAACGATCGACCGTCGGAGCTAGGGCATTAATCCCGAGATTGAAATTGCGATCCCGAAATTCGGGATTAGAATTTTCGGGATCCCGAGATAATCCCGAGATTTCGGGATTTTATAAAAAAAACTATATTAAGGGAATTCAAACAGATATATTGGCTTATTCGTACTCAATTAAAACTTTATTTCAATTATATATACATAAAACCGGAGGCTAAGTTCATTATAATGTTACATTTATGCACATATGTACATGGGTACTAGCAAGTAAGACGCTAATCTATAATTGCATCTAAATTAATCTTATGATCTAATTTCATCTTATCTTCTTGTCCAAAAAAGCTCTTTATTTGGTCATGATAGTTAGTTATAAAATTAGTTAAAAATGAATTGAAATTTAATCAGCATAACGGATGTTACGATAATATAATAAAAATACATTATTTTTTTTAGTTGTTTACATATTAATTACAAAATAATATTGCTTTTCAATGAAACAAGTGATAAGTAATAATATCGATTGGTTCAAACTGCTGATTCGCTTTGCAAGTATGCTCTTAATAAACATAATTCGTCAAGAGTTTCAAAATTTAAACTAGACCTGATTTAGCTGCACATATATCCAGCTGCTGAAAAAGATATTTCGGGTACACTTTTTGGTGGAATATTAAGCATGTAATCATACGCCAGCTGTAATTTATTATTACAACTGGCTTCCGCTTCGGTTTTCATAAAACAATATGTCTTTTAGTAGTAAGTTCTGCTTTCTAATTCCCAAAATGGGTTGAATTTTATCAATCCCGAAATCTCGGGAGTCCCGATAAAAAATTCGGGATCCCGAAAATGACCAAAATGGGTCGGGATCCCGAGATCCCGAAATCTCGGGATTGCATGCCCTAGTCGGAGCCAGCGTCATTGCAAAGAAAACAAGAGCCAGCCAAGGCAAGATGGCAGAAGCAAGCGAAACGTATGCGTTTTCTGTTCGCCCGTCTATTTTAAAATTGCACAGGCAGAGTGCCGTAAGTATCTATAGTTATAATGCATTTCAGCAAAGAAGGCAGAATTCAAGATTTTCGTTGCAAGAATTACAGGTGTGTTGAGATGAGTGAAGTTTAGGGAAATTTCAAATGAAAGCGAAATATCAATATATCACCCTTTTGGGCCACGCACAGCAATTTTTTATGCTTATACTTTTTTGTTTTAGATATGCTGCGAAATTTTCTAATTAGAACCCTTACAGTGCAAGTAAGTTATTTGGTTGATTTCATCCACTTCCGCTTGCAGAAAGGTCATTTCAATCAATTTTTCTTTTCCCTGATCGAAAGACTTACGCAACTTCAGCTCGAATTACTCTCTGCTCTTTGTATAAACTCGATGAAGTCAAACAACACAAAGGGGGAAGTGATGGACAACCATAGTGAATAAATAGTACGAAACTCAAAAGAATCTCGAAGAAGCTGTGCAGATAATCCACAAATCGTCGGAAAAAACGACGACCAATCCAGCCCAGCCCAAAGCAATGTAGACTTGCCGTTAAAAGATTCGCCAGGAAAAGGAAGACGAAACTTAGTCAGAAGAAGAATATCTGCACCGTGAGCAAAAAATCCAAATCAAAATCGAAGCGAGCCGTCTAGGAAGCGAAGAGAATTGTTATCGAAAGCAAAGCTGTTGGTGCTGTTGATAAGAACAACAAAACAAACGCATAATCTTCCATGTGCACATGATTGGATCCGCTGGCAGCAGAGTTCCTTCCTCTTCGCGATCTGCGTCAATTCGCCAAGCGACAACTACAACGACAAAAGCCAAGACGCGGTCGATGCGAAATTGCAAGGAGAGACAAAAATGAGTCCGTGCAGCCCATCTGATTGCCATTGAACGACCATTAGTGGGTTAGGATTTTGATATGCCGGCTTCGGATGCACATGCATAGGATTATGTCGGTATGGATGCATGCGCCTTGCAGTGTATGCATTTCGCGATGATTGCACGCCGACGAGAGTGCAGCGAACTGATTCAAGGCTACATGCCACATAAGCTAACGTGCATCGTTCACATATGCATGCAGTTTGAATCGCGGATGTGTGTATCGAGTGTCGTCGTGTCGCAGCCGTCGCATCACAATCTATCTTAGCTATGCAGATCATGCGCGAATTGTGATGATGACGACGATGATCTAAGCTGAATAGAGGAAGATTATTTTGATGATGTACATGGGAATCGGGAGCTGAGAGTAGACTGGGGTGCTATTTCAATCAGAGCATTTTGAACCAAAACATTGAAGCAAAATTAAATTAATTGATTTCGGTTATTTGATGCTTTCAGTTTGCCTCGATTATGTTTTGAAAAGAACTAGAATTTGATTTGGAGTCTGTTTGAGTGTCCAGTTAAGCCTTTTTCAAGGTAGATTAGCCTTAAAATGTTAGCGCCCAACGTGGGATAAATTGCAATTTTTTCTCTATTTATTCTTGATATTACTACACATATGAATATACATGCATGAAAATATGAAGTCGGATCTTATAGGGAAAACATTTACATTTTAATGCACAAGTAATTGTATTCGTTTTTAAGTTTGCAAGCTATTCAATTATTATAATAGTATATTCAATATATATAATAGTTAATCACAGTTAAATGAATGACGTTATTATTTTCCCATTGGAACGTCAAGTGTAGTTTTTAACCTTCGACCTTCGTACAATCTAGAATCATGGTGCCGGTGGTAATCATTGTGTTGGTGTGACCATTGTTTAATATCTTCATGCATCTATTGCTTCAGAGTTCGACAGAAATCATTTAATGTGCACTCGTATGATCGATACTTTATTTGGATCTTATAGGAAGCTGTAGTTATCTACATATTCCGGTTTCAGAACTGGCAAATGACTCCATACATGTGTGAAGAAGACTTTTAAATAACTTTTATGTAAGTAGTTGCTGAATTATGTGAATAGAATATAAATAATACATACTTTTTTTTTTAATAGAATCAAATACATGAGAACCTCACTACAAATGACTTAATATTCTTTAAAGAGTTTATTTAAGGGATTTGCTGCGGTCGTGATATGTTTTTTTGTTTTTGAATTTATATTTTTAACATATTTTTGGTCGTTTGTTTCAGATAAGAAAACTTAAGCATAATATGGGCTTGAGAAACAATATTTCATCAGTTAAATCTTAGTTTTTTCCTCAAAAATGCACATCCGCTTTATCAGAATAAAATATTTGGTTGTTTTATATTTAAAACGCTGACCGAATCGTCGTTAAGGTCTAAACTGTATAGCTGGTGCAAGAAGATGGTTCTTGGACATGTCTCTCGCTATATTTTTATTTTCAAATATTAATTAAATAAGATAAAGTAATCCCACGACAACCTTTGTAAGGCCTCATAGTTGAAGTTGAAAGAGAGCTTCATTTACAAATTTATAATCAATATATAAGACTCTGAAGTGATTAGTTCCTTGGCTCGTTTTTGACCCGATTTAGCTCAAGGAGTCAGGTCAACAAAACTTGGTGTGCGATCGCTCGTCCGAACCTGGATTCGAACCAGGGACCCCACACCTTAGAAGCGAGGGCTTTATACCCACTAAACTTTAAACCCTAATATTCTTTTTTTTATTTATTTAGTTCAAACCAAAGTAAGGCCTATAAAAAACATATAAAATCACTTTGAACTATATTAAATTATTTGCATACCACCTTAAACTACATAATTTATACTCATCACAAGACTGTTGTCTGTGTTACGATTGGGAAAGGATATTTATATTTTTTGGGGTATATAAATAGATTACAATATTAGTTCGTTGGGCAGGCCAGTCTTCAATTTGGCCATAAAAATAGACGGGTAATAGCGTTTGCCAACATTAAAAAATATTTTACAGCATCTATTAATTTGCTCTCTGTTTCTATACGCAGTATGATGATGATGCTTTTTCCGAAAAAGTGTTTGCCTAGTCTGTCTTTCCGAACAGCTAAGAGTGAACATAATACCACCTTGAAGAAGTTATTTTAGAAGAATAAGTATGAAGCCAAAATCCGGAGGATTATATACATTTCCTTAATACCAAAAGCAAAACTTGCTTTTGAAAAGATTCGAATGCATCGCTATGAATATTAAAAATAGGATTTCAGACAATACAGGCATACTCAAGTAAAGGACGAACTAAGATAATGCCCAGAGATTTTGATTTCATTCGTACGCTTCTATATAAATTTATAGTATCTGTTGACATCAATTTGCACAGCATTTCTCAAAGAACAACATATTCGATTGAAGCAAATTCGAGTTTGATTCCGATTGAATCATGTTTGTCATATTCAGCTTATTCGCATAATAGAGGTGCGAAATATTAGATAACAAGTCTGATATATGAAAATTTTCCGAGATGCCGGACTTCTGTAATTTGAGTTTTAGAATGCCCAAAAGCTTTGATAAATTCAGTATAGTTCATAAGCGAATACAGGACTTTGGAGTAGAGGGGCAACTACCAGCATTTTACACACAATATCCCTAATTTTCATTGAAGTACTGTCAAGGCACAAAAGTACAAAATATTTTTTCAAAGACAGCTATTTAATAGAAGAGACAATCGCCCCCTTTTGCTCCCGTCTATGCACGCCACAGGTATAGATGATATCAGTTTGGTTTTCATTTTCTATGTGGCAGAGAATATCTGAGGTGATTGGTCTGGCTTCTCTGAAACCATATTTATGGTTCGTTAAGGAAAGGTTCGTTTATGGTTTTATTTATTTATTTATTTGTTTATTTATTTATTTATTTCAAACCAAACAAGGTACATACATAAAAAAATAACAATTTACATTTTTACATTTTACTCAAGCTAAACCAAAATAAAATCATATAAATGAACAAAATAACATTTCCCAGACTTTTGTCTGGTTGTCAATTTGAGGCGGAAATTCCAAGGAAAGGAAATAAGGTTTTCATTAGGAATTCAGCGCTATAATTAAAGCGCTTTTGAGCCTGACTTTAGAGATAGACGGGGAATAGTAGTGAGAAAATTTGTTGAATATTTTACAACATCTATTTATTGGTTCTCTGTCACCATTAGCTGTGTGGTGCTAGTGTTCATTGAGGAGACGTGTGTGCCTAGTCCGTCTTACAGAATTATTGACAGTTATTTTATTGCAAATGCATTCAACGTTAATCAAGCCCCTAATCACAAGTGTTTGCAAATTTAAAAGACTTAACCTGTAACTATAAGACGGAAGGCTTTCAAAATCATGTGGACGGTATAGATCTCTCAGAGCAAAAAGAACAAACTGCTTTTGGATAGATTCCAGTCTATCACTATGAATATTGAAAGTAGGATTCCAGACGATGCACCCATATTCGAGTAAAGGACGAACTAAAGATATGTACAGAGTTTTTGTGACCCATATGTTCTTAAATTCTTTTGCGCGCCTCTTAATATATCCCAGCTGCTTGCTGGCTCTTGCAAGTATTTTGTCGTATTGAAGATTAAAGCGAAGCTTCTTATCCAGAACGACACCGAGATCTATAACACTATCTACATTCTTCAGCAGCTGATTATTCAGGCGGTAATCAAATTTTACTGTATAGGTTTTACGGGAAAAGTTTATGGAATGGCATTTGTCAATATTAAGAAGAAGTTTATTTCGGGCACACCATTGCTCAAGCGATACGAGTTTTAACTGATGAAATTTTGAATCAGATTCCGATTGAATAGTAAGGGACATCTTGAGATCGTCCGCATAAAAAAGATGTGGAATGTCTGAAAACACCTCCGATAGATCCGAAATAAAAATATTAAACAGGAGCGGCCCTAGGTGGCTGCCTTGCGGTACCCCAGAAGAAACGGTAATTTTTTTGGAGATGAAACCTTGGAATTTTACATGCTGTGTTCGATTTCTTAAGTAACAATTGAACCAATTTAGAAAATTTCCTGAGATGCCAAATTTTTGCAGCTTAAATTTCAAAACATCATGGTCAAAACGGTCAAACGGTCAAAAGCCTTGCTGAAGTCAGAGTATATAAAATCAGCCTGACGTCCTTTTTCCATATCGCAAAGCAACTTTGAAATCATTATGATAAGATTGGCAGTAGTGGATCTGCCTTTTCTGAAGCCATGTTGTTGCTCGTTTAGAAGACGATCAACAAGAAGTGTAAGTTTTTCACAAACTAATTTTTCAAACAGCTTTGGTATAGCAGACAAAATGGCGATGCCTCTATAATTCTCAACCGATCGTTTGTCGCCACTTTTAAGAATCGGTATAAGATGGGAAGACTTCCAGAAATGAGGAAATTTACCGCAATGCAGCTATTTGTTGAAAATTATCTGCAGGGGTGAAATAATCGTTTCTGCACACTTAATTATGAAGCTTGGAGGAAGTAGGTTTGATCTAGGCCCTTTTTTCATGTCAAGCTCTCTTATAGCTTTAGTAATGTCTTCACTAGTTAAATATATTCCATCAGCAATAGACAGCTGAGGTGTTTGGAAAAGTGGCATGTTAGGCGAGCCGCTGAGATGGCAAAAAACTTCCTGAAAATGATCGGCAAAGAAGTCACATATATTCCGTGGGTCAGAAGAAACTAAGTTGTTTTTTTTGCATCGATTCGGGATAACCAGAAGCTTTTCGCTTGGTGTTCACAAAGTCGAAAAAAGTCTTAGGATTATGAATTATGTTTTCGCCAACTATATTGACATAGCTTTCATATGCTTCGCGAGACTTTCTTAAAAATTCTTGAGCTAAGTTATTATATCTTTTCTTGATATCATCGCTAGCATTGCTATTGTTTTTTATAATCTTATATAGTTTGTTTCTCCGATTTCGTAAACACCTCAGATTTCTATCCAACCATGGCTCAGACAGTTTGTTTTTTTTTTTCATCTTGGGAACGTACTTTTCAACCACATCAAAAAGTTTATCGAAGAGGATTTTTTTATATATGCCTGATAATATTGTGCTGGCTCTGTAATTTTCAGTAGATCGTTTGTCACTACTTTTAAAAATCAGTGTTAGATGAGTGGCTTCCCAACAAATAGAAAATACATCGCATGATAGTGATTTGTTGAAAATTGTGAGAAGAGGTGTTGAGCCCTTGTTCCCGTTCATTTTGATAATGGCATCTCTTGTTCATTTTACTTTGTAAGTCCTAAAATTTAAGAGGTTTCGAAGAGTAGCACATTAGGTGAGCTATTGTAAAATAAATTCCGGATAATGGTCGGTGAAAAGGTCACAAAATTCTTAACTATTAGAGATGACAAGGTTTCTTTTTTAACTTCCGATTTCCTTCTATCTTGATTTTTGTTTTTATGGTAGCATTTGTCTAGTCACAGGCAAAAACTGTTTCTTTATCCTTGTTCTTTAAAGTTCCGAAACAATCAATTGTTAGTCCAAACTTTTTTTAGATTTTACTAACGACAATAAATTAAATAAATTTCTACAGTCTTTTTTGTACTCTGATGACAGTATAATAGATTTGCAGATGAATTGCCTACAGCAGGAAAATTGTTCATATACGTTCGACATTTATTGTGCTGCTGATTTTATCACTCTGAATTTCTCGAAACTTCATCAGATGTTTTATATCTATAGAAAATTAATTTGTCTGGTCTTTCATTATCTGCATGAGCTCAATGATTTCAAAAAATCCTCGAAATTATTCCAAGAATTCATTAAACATTATTGCTGAAGTTTTTAATCCAACTTAAGTGTTGCCTTGGAGTGCGTCCAATATTAACCCGTTCTTTGCTCCATTAATCTGGCATTGCTCTTGATAATCAGAAAAAATGCATTGCCTCACTGAAAGCAGGCAAAATGTTTCAATTGAAAGCATGTCTGGCAACAATTTTTTCAATTATAATAAAATATAAGGACCATATTTTTCTGACATAACATTTATGCTATCTGCGGCGTTTCTTTATTTTTGTTCGTTTTTCTTTCATGATCAGCTTGAACAAAAACTATTTTGTGAATTAGTTACTTGTTACTGATTTTTTTTTCAAATGACTGTTTATTTATGTATGTATTGTTTAGGTTAGGTTTGGTTAGTGAAGAGGGCTGCCGGGAACGCGGCCAGCATTAGGCCACCAGTTTGGCCCATTTGCCACCTTAATAGACAATCACACGCATTCACACTTACAGCCATGGCACTGGCGGGATTCGAACCCGCAGGCCCCGTAGCACGCCGCTTTTCGGCCTGACGCCTTAGCGAGCAGAGCTACCGGGCCCCCTATGTATTGTTTTATAATGTCAATACAATAACTGACACAAGTCGTACTGCATTAAATGGTTAAATAAATAAATAAGCTGTATCTATCGAATATTAATTTTCAAAATTGGCACAACGTTTTGATATATTACAACCATTTCAGAGCCTTTCGGCGAGCAGGTTGTTTATTACTGCAATTTTTGTTTCATTCAAAATATTGATCTGTATTTTGTTTCAAAGTTCTACGAGATGCACGTATTTAAGTCACATCTATCTTTTGAATTCACTAGGAAACATTGATATGTTGCCCTGTAGCATGCAGATCAGCCTCCCTAACGAGCTCACGTATACGAATTTTTCCTTTATTTTTCTTTGCATATTCACATTAGCTGATTCGGTGAATAAGCGTTGGACGTACCACTCGAATTGTGAAATGTTGATTTAACAACCAGACGTGTTAATATTTTTGACCATTTTTCTTGTCTCCGTTTTGAAAATTTAACTTTAGAATGTATTTTTTAAACTGTTTTAATTAATTTTTCGTCACATTGAAATTTAATCATAAGTAAAATTAACGATTTATTTAAGTGTTTATTTTAAGTGTAACAATATACTGAATATATCGATTATTATCTGAAACATTACTAATGCTTACAGGAGTAAGAATGTCGCAACAAAGAGACAGTTAGTAATGTTGTTGTTTCGTACTAAAGCTAACTTTATCAAGCATGTAACCTCTATAACTGCTAGAATTTTGTAGCAAGTTTGAGATTTGGCAAAAAATAAATAAAATAAATCGCAAATAAATATAAGACATGGTATTTTCTGCCAATTTATAAAAATCTTCTGTCGTGATATTTATCCACACTCAATACATACATACAATACACATTTGAAAATGCAATATTTGAAGAAAATCAAGAATTTATTCAAGACGCTCATGAATCTTTCAGCGAATCGACCCGGAACAAAAAGCCAGAATAAACTTTTTTGGGGTCAAAAACAATCCGGAAAAGAGAAAACCCTGACTATTTTGCATATGGAAAGTTTCATTGGAAACCGATTGGAAAATCTCAGGAACTGAGTAAACAAAAGTCAATTTCCCGGAAAGAAATCCAAATCCAATTGGGAATAATATTTTCAGTTGCTTGTAAAGTACTTACTTTTGTTCGTCGAAAGCAAACAAAATGGTTTTGATTCTGCTTAGCTTAATTGAATAATATTGAATAATGCGAAGGTCGTTGGATATTGTCCTACTTCTTGTCTGGCATGAAGATCTGAATTGATTTTTTATAGAACTGAAAATATTCTAATATGTTTATGCTGTTCTCGTTTTAGGAAGAATTTTTATAAGTTTCACTTAGTTTATTGTTTGTTATTTGTTTAATGTGTGTTTTAAACAAATTCAAAGATTTCATGTATTTTAATTCAGAGCATTTGACTATATTCTGCACTTTCGTGACTTTTGGTTTCTTTCATAAATTATTGCAAATAAATCAAATTGCCTATGTTTCATACATATGGTCATTGAGTACATAAAATATTTCGAATTTCCAAGCTGAATCGAAACCTAGACCAAAACCATTTTCAAATCAAACAATACCTAGCCAATAAAAATAATCCTTATCGATTCAAAACTTAACCTTTTGCATGCGATTAACATAGTCTCAGGTTCCTACTAAAAAAATCTCGTCCTTGATCCATCCATTCTCATTTCAGTGCTTTTGAATCAATTAATCTACCATATTTCTTAGAAAGAATCAAAAATTCGGCTTTGGGCAAACTGTTCTACATAAACAGTACAAAACCTTTTCTCACATAACTTTTCGCGAAGCAGAAATCGGGTTTGCTTTCTGTTTCTTTCTACTGTTTCGGTAAAAGGTCAAAGAGAAAAAGTCCAAAAGGCAAACGGAACTATATAAGAACGTTATAGGATGCATATACAGATACTATTGAGAATAAATATATTTTTGTGTTGTTGACGAGTAATATTCAAAGTTACTTAGCCTAAAGTTATACACCGCGTGCTGAATTGTAAGAATCGGTGGAACTCAGTGAGGAGTCTTTTCTGAGTATCGAATAAATTTTCTGCATTTTAAGGGATGTATGAAGAATGTATATTTAGGATTTCGTTGTGCTTTCCGGTTCCCGATTTGAGTTCATTGGATAAATATTTTCCTGGTATCGATTTGTATTCAACAGGATATGTAGATATTGCGATTTAAGAATGAGAAAGCAAATGCTTTTGCAGAGATTTTTGCTAGTTTTTTTAAGACGATGCTCTGAAATCGAAGTTTCGTTTTACTGCTTAAAAAATTTAAAGGAGTGAAGAGCATTAACATGTGTTCCTAATTCATATCAAATTTCACTCAGCTTAATTAGGCAAAAAGCGTTTTTCATTTCAAAAAAATTCGGCCCGATGCAATTCACTTTAACATGTTTGTGGTTGTAATTTTCCCATCAGTCTTTGTAAGTATCCAATATGCTTTGACTTTTGGTTAAACAATTATTGCTTTCAGACAACTTAAAATAAATGGTTTAAAAAAAGTTACGTTTATCAGCTTTTTAATATATATTTTACATAATATTTTTAAAAGATTCATTAATATTCCCTGAAAGTCCTTTATAAGCAATATAAGCTATGAAGTATTAATAAAGGCTACTCAACAGTGAATTTTATTAGATGAAACTATAATATTCAATGATTATTAAGAGCAGTCTGTCAATAGTAGCTATAATCTCCCTTCTGGATTATTGGGTAGGCTGAAATGTTTTTTTGTTGTTGTTAAAAAACGCGTTCTAAAACGCTTAAGCGTGCTAATGCTTACAAGCTCTATCTTTCAGCATTAATTGATGTTCTAAACATCAAAATCACAACATTTACGGGGACGACCCGCACTTGGAGGAGCTAGATAGTTAGTAAAAAGCTGCAATGCTAAGCACATCGTAAAAAGAATTCATTCCAAAAAGATGAACGCAAAGGAGGGGAAGAAGGTTATATAACATATAATATTCTACAAAATAACAGTTGAGGGCTATGAAAATACTAATACTTTTTGAAATATTTGCCCACGACTACTGGCAGTTTGTTTGCATTTTATCCAGCACAGATAGAACACTATGTGACTATGAAAAGTTAAACCTACATTTAGTTTTCGAAGATAGAAAGATAAGTTCCAGTAAATTTTGTCCAGTATTCAAAGATGCACCCTTAGCTAGAACAGACACTATCGTTTGTACCAAGCTGACATAGCACTTTTAGGTGGCTCTAGAGAAATCCTTTTACTCTAACAAAAAAAGTTGGAAATAGAGTGCTTGAATCAAAAAATATTGCAATTGAAATAAGAAGCTGTAAACTGTAGTTGCAAGTAAATCTAAAAGCCTGCAGCTAAAGAAAAAAAAACCTATTAGGTTAACAATTTTTTTTCTAATGATGTACAAAACTGAACAAAGGGCAAGTTTTAATGAAATTTTCAGTTCCTAAGTCTGGAACAAAATTCTCACGACTACTATCATAGACCTATTAGAATTTTCGAACATTGATTTTTCAAAACATTTTCTCACTGCAGTCGCTTCCTCTCAGTTTTTACTAAAGACAACATCACTAGTTCTGTTGTTTCTAGTTGGTTATGGAACTAAATCGTAAAATTGTGTTTGCGTTGTCTCTGGAAGTTAAAATAGACCTGTTGATATGATAAACGAATGATTTTCGTTTGGAAATAACCTATTTAACTTTCGGGTGTTCCATCTATTGGTAAAATTCCCATTTTCGTTCATTATTCTTCTGTGCTCTAGCAGTTTGAGACATTTTTTTCAATCAAATATTCATGAGCAGTTTTTGAACAATTTTGTCTGAAAACTAAGTTCGATTAAATGTAATATTTAGCTTACATACCCACTCGGTTTTCTTTTTTTGTTTTCTCACGTGAAAGATTTTAACCTTTCAACACCACTTCACCTTTTTTGTAGTATCACTGATGAAATGATGAAATATTTGCCAAAATTTCGCTAAAATTCCGATACAGTTTTTCCGGTCCAGCGCTAATACGATTAAATTACAAACTCAAAACTGTCAAAACAAAAAAATAATAATCCATAAACATTGATTAAAATTGAATCAGAACTCGATTTGACGGAAAGGAAATGAAGCAATAATTAATCGTTTAATATTCAACAGCTCTGATCGCACCGTCAAAAAACGGCTTCAAATTCAAATCACCTGGGGTCATGTCGACAGGCTGCTCACACTACACACATTATGTTAGTTATCCATAATCAAATTAAAATTGCGTTTAATGAATCGATCGAAAGATAGATGTGTGTACATACGTACAAATAACTGCAGATCTCTTGACGAACGCCGCACCGTATGTGTCAACATGCCACAAACGAATTTCGTCGATTGATTCAGCGCAATTTAATAATCGTAATAGCAATAAAAAACGACGACCGCGACGTCGGATCGCGCAATAATTCATCAATTCACCAATTTCCATAAAATTATGCAATTTGTGCACGCACCAGCACAACTACAAGCGCCTATTGAGCAACGTGTGTGCAATAGAGTATAGTGATATGTGCGACCTGTGCGGCACTCTTGTAGCACGAGTGTCGAGTACCATTGTCGATGGCATGCCGTGGCGTGGCGTGGCAATACACGCCGAAATCTTAAATCCAACATCATCCACCTTACCATTGAAACAACACCGAAATTACGAAAAAATAACGGCGGTCGCGGTTGCAAGTTCGGAGCTTGTAGTCAACGACCCGTCAAGGCCTAGTTTACAAACAAGCAAACATAAACAGCTGAAAAACGATTGGAATTGCTTGCCGGCTAAATTTCGATTTCGGCAAAAAACAGTCAAAAGCTTAGTCGCAGCAGCGAAAGCCCCCTGCGAAAAAAACTGGATGAGACAACTATCGACGAAAACTTACCAAATCATCGAGTCCTTGAGATGTTCGAAGAGTTTCTTCAACTTTCGAGACACAAGCGGTTCGGGACATTGCCCGTTAGAAGGCCTCGGTGTCGCAACCCGTTCAAGCTTGGGTCATTCAAAATCAAAACAAAACACTATCGGTCATAATTGGACGGGCCTAGTTTTCCCACGATGGTGTCAATCTGTTTTGGGTGGATGGTGTGTATCTGGACCAGCGCAAGATTCGCAACATCCAATCGCATTGGATGATAATGACAGAGCATTGCGACAGGTGCCTCTCGATGCCGACCGAAACCAGGAAAACTTCAATTTTCGCTTTTCCCAATCCGATTGGAACCTCTAACCGCCAAATGCTACCAAAGCCTGTCGAAAACATCAAGAAATCTTTTTTCTTCGAATTGATCGTTTGTTTCTCAATACTCGTCTCAAATGAAATGTGAGTTATTTCTAAACACATCTCATGGGAAGATTGAAGATTGAAATGTTTCGTGAAGAAATGCCGAATACAAATTCATTGTATTAGGACACATCGCACCATCAAAGTTCAGAGCGATTCGTTGAACTCTGCGCTTCAGCAACAAGTAACACTTCGGTCTAATCGGCAATAGTCTAATCGTCATTGCCGAATTTCGACACTCCACAAAATCGCTTTTTATCGAGGACAATCAAGCCGCGTCAAGTTGACGCGGCGGTGTCTAGTATCTTTTTCGGCATCGCGTCTGCGATGTGTAATTAAGATACGAATGAGTTCGATAAGCAGTAATGGGCAATTAGTAATTCAAGAAGCGAACGGGGAGAACACGGAGCGGCGCACGACAAAATGTCATCAAGTTGCTGTTGGCTCTTTTGGGACTCTGGTGGCGGTGGACGGGCCATATGGATGAAGGCGCTCAACAGTTTGGATGTCATAAAATTCCGTTTTTACCGACAATTCATCATAACAACACGGGATGCATGCTCCGTCGAACATCCATTTTTTCAACTTGCTCCAAGAGGACTCCGCCGGCGACATCCTATGATTCCTATTCAAATGACTAGCTCGGCGACAAGTACAAGCACGCTTTCGGGGACATGATAGTGCGTCATCTCCGCGGGGGCACGTCCACCTGAGCGACAGCTACACGCAGCGCGGGACAATGACTTGGTCGCGTCCGTCGTCTTCACATGATATCTTCATTCCCAGACCTAGACCTTTCTCGCCTGCGAGCGACAAGCGTTGCTATTCCTCTACGTTCCGGAGCTCCAGCACGAATTCGATGTCGAAGCATGTACAGAAGTTTCGGTGTGTTTGCGTTCTTTTCGTGAACGCGCACTTCCTTTTTTCGGGACAATGGAATATTAAAATCCGTTAGAAGAATGAGCCGACGAATTTACATGTCGGTAGCGGACGACAACCACATTTGCTGATGGTGGTGACCACTTGCCACTTCTTAGACGACCCCGATGGCTGCTGTTGGCGTTGTCGTGCTAGTCGACGGATTGTGGCAATGGGTTTGGCTGTCGTGTCGCCACTTTTCGTGTTCAACATTAATTTTCATAAATATTTATTGGATGGAGATAGTTGTCCTTTTGTCTTTTGTCGAAATGCTTGATCGTAGACACGTGATTGTCGTTTCTAGGAAGTCATTGTTTCTAAGAATGAGTAAACTTGTTGGCAATTCATTAGAACAAATGAAAGCAATGCAAGAAAGGATGGAGAACACTATGTATACGATTTTATGGGGATCAAATTACGGGATATGTTTGGAGTTTTGGAATATGGAATATTTTTTGCACGTATGTATTGTAACGAATATGAAATTATAATACGAAAACTAGCATAGATAGAATCTCATTGCTACTATTTATTTGGAACACTACAACTCAACTTCAAAATCCTCAAAATGGCGTATGACTAATGTGAATCAATTCGAATAATACTAATTTGTTTACAAATGAAAATATTCAAAGATTTTTTTCAACAATAAATGTAAACAAAGAAGACACAATCAGACAAGGTTACATACAATAAAGTAGCTTGAAATCTTGTAATAGAGGAAGAGCTATTAGAAACAGTTCCATGGAATTGCTTTTTAGACAGTATGCTTTTTCCATAGAAACATTGTATAACCTACAATATCGCACTGATGGGAATCCGATTATATGTATGTTTTCCAGCTGCAAAATTAATGGCAAATGCGTTTCCGTGCAAAATGCTCTAGATTTTTTCTAGCTCCAGAGAGATTTTCGGGCCCCGAATTTTGAAGCTCTAGAGTTCTAACAGCTCTAGTTTTTTTTCGAGATAAAATTTCAATATTTCATGCCAACTATAGGTCTATTCTTTTACTCAGTTTCGGGGGCGCTCCAACTTACCCAAAATGCGTTGCCTAACTTGTTGCCTAAATGTTCCCTTCTTGCCAGAATTTACCCGAATTTTTTTGCTGGTAATTTATTGAGATGTGGTCCTGGCTGTCAAGTAGTAGTAATTTGACTTTGCTTAAGTGAGAGACTTTAAACGACTCAAAAATCCTTCCCGATTTTCTTTTAAAGTTGATCTTAGCGTTTAAACAGATCCACTCAATATTCGGATCGGTGCGTTTTGTTACTCGTATTTGTTATAAATATTTGGAAGTACTTTGAGAATTGTGTGAAATTTCTGAAGTAGCACAAATGAGCAAAATTATTACAAACTTGTCGCAAAATATTCAAAAAAAAAAAAAAAAATTCTCATCGGGGACTATAGATTCCTCCTGGAGATTCAACACTGATTTCGAATAAACCGCCTTAACGGCCATCTTTTTCGTATTCAGAACAATTGACTTACTTCCATGGTGCTTCTGAAAACTCTCCTGCTTTCATGGATACTGTTTGTAGTGTCCTCCGACTGGAATTGATTGTACCACCACTTAAAGTATTTGTTTCTCAGTTTGCTTATAAAATCATAGCCGAACAAGTTGCTGAGTATGTGCGAGGTAAACTCGACTATAATTCTCTTTTGCTGCTGTGTCGAAAGCTCACACGGAACAATCTAGAAGATCAACAAATATCTTCTTTCTGCGTTACCATCAGTACGTGTTACTGATCTGCTCAAGAAGAACTTCTGGTCAACTGGAATATTTGTTAAGGAGTTCGTCAGGACTCCTGTCAGAAATTTTCGATTCAGACCATCCAACAAAAGCAGAGATTGAACAGACCTCTGAAAATCTATTATCAGAACGTTCGTGGTCTGAGGACCAAGGTTAATTATATAAAGATGTCCTCTGTAACTGTGTCTGATGGATTGTGTGCCTAACAGAAACCTGATTATCTGGGGATACATATATAGCTGTGAAATTTTGCCCCTTCACATTGTCTTTCGTGGGGATCGGAACCGATCTGTGTGTAATCTTTCATTAGGAGGTGGTGTTTTAATTGGTATGCATAAATCTATGAAACAAACGCTCTGCAGTGACTTCATTCCCTCCGCCCCAGTTGAATGGATGATTGTCCGTATTTCTCGCTCACCATCTTCAGAGCTGTTTCCTCAATCTACATCCCTTGTAGTAGCCCCGTACTGGTATGTGAACGTTTCTTTGCGGAACTCTCGTCCTACGTCAATGGCCGCTTCCCTTCTGCTCCCTTACTTTCATGTGGTGACTTGAGTATGCCGTCCCTGGGATGATACTTTTTCAAGTATTTTGTCTTCAAGCAAAACCAATCCCGCTACTTCTTCCTTATTTTCCCCTTGCTCACTTTCCCAATTCTATAACTTACCCAATGCTAACAGGATTCTCGATTTCGTTCTGACTAACCTTCACCATTCTTCGTTTTGCTTGAGTCCTTCTCTATCTCCGTAAGTGCGCCCTGATCCTCATCATCTTCCTCTTTTTATGGAATAATAATATTAATAAATGGTACTAACTGGTAGAATTTCTGCAGAGGGCGTGTAGATGATGCTCTCTACAAATTTTATTCCTTCTCATCCCACTAAATTTCCACTCCTTCCTTTCGCCGCAAAAGAAGTTCCGACAATCCGTGGTTCACCGTCAATGTCGCGATTGCTCTTACAGCCAAAGATGCAGCGCGTAGCAAATACAAAAGTTATGGCTCACTTAATCACCTTTTGAAGTTTCAAAGGTTACGGGCTGCTGCTAAAAAGGCAGCCAATGACGCAATGCATGCTTGCCTTGAGAATGTCGAAACTGCTATTGCTTCCAACAATCCTAATACAATCCTAAAACTGCCTCTGGCATTCCTTCTATTATGAATCTTCATGATAAGTCTGCGTCCTCACCTCAAGATTCTTGTGAGCTCTTTGTTCAATGTTTCTCTTCTTTCAACTCCCATCACAGTAACTCTTCGCCATCAACCATTATTCCCTCCCCTGATTGTATCCTTTCTGCTTTTTCTACTATTCATTTGGAAGTCGAATCATTAATACTGTCACTTGACGCAAGCGCTAGCTTCCGTGGTGACGGCATTCCGAATCTTTTCATCAAATCAGTTTCATCTTCCTTATGTGTTTCTCTGTCAATAATTTTTAGCTTTAGCATCTCAACCGGGACCTTTCCATCCCTTTGGAAAACTAGCCAACATATTTCCTATCCATAAAGCTAGTTATATTTTTTATATCACTAATTACCCTACCACATCATTTTTTTCCATGTGCTACTAAGTCCCTCAAAAGATTCGTTTACAATAGAATGTGCACTTTCATCCAACCCTTGCTGGTCAGTGAACACCATGGATTCGTAAAAGGTAAGTCAACGGTTACAAACTTATTGTCGTGTACAAACACCGTTGCTTCCGTAATCGACCAGCAAAAGCAAATGGATGTCCTTTATACAGACTTTGCCAAGGCCCTTGATTCTGTGAACTATGATATTTTTCTCTCAAAGTTAGCAGGGTTTGGTCTCTCCGGTGTCCTTTTTTTTGGTTCTCTTTGTACGTTTGTGATCGCTCTTTTTTCCTACCTCAGGATTTCTTTAAGGACCCATTCTTGGTCCTTTATTGTTCCTTCTGTTTATTAACGATCTTCCTTTCCTCCTTGCCTTTTGTACGCTGATGATCTTAAGATTTTCAGAGTGATTGAATCCGCTAGTGACTATTCCATATTGCAGAACGATTTGGATGCTTTGTCTAACTGGTGCGCTGCGAATTCCCTCACTTTGAATTTTGTAAAGTGTCATCAAATGCCCTTTACCTACAAAACATCCCCATTGCTCTTCTCCTACTCTGTTCTTGACTCCCCTCTCAATGCTGTTGCTAGTTTCAAGGACCTTGGCGTGATTTTCGATTCCCAGTTGAAATTCGACTTACATATTTTACTTATCACTGCCAGTATACGCCTCTCCATCCGTCAAATTCCTTATATATATATATATATATATATATATATATATATATATATATATATATATATATATATATATATATATATATAAATATATATATATATATATATATATATATATATATATATATATATACATACATTTTTTTTCTTCTTGTCTAATCTATAATTGGATTTGTTCTGTGGATGTGGACAAAAACAAATAAATAAATAAATATAGAAGCAAATGAGGATTAGCGAAAGGAAATGAAAAAAGCTGATATCATCAACGTATCCAACTATTTCCACTTCATCCCTGCACTCTAAATATTCGAAAAAGGAGAGAAAAGCTGATTTATTTTCCATACATAACATCTATGAGGAATACCGTAATTAGAGTTTAGTATTTGGGAGAAGAGTAACTGAAACAGCTAATTCGGCAAAAAAATGGTACCTGTGATATAATTCACAGAAATATCCCTATGTGTTACTTGAACTGCGCAATCGAATCACTCTTTTCAGTCATTTTCTCAAACCCAATGAGGCTTCTTCGTTTCGATCCGATTTGGTACTGCCCTCAAGGCAAAAAGATGCAGGTGAGGCTAAGAATCAAACTTCGAGTTCTCATGATGGCACCTTGAATTTTCAAAATTTCAATCCGTTTCCAAAAATGTCAAAGATTGCGTGATTATTTTCCTATCACTGAGTTTTTTATATGCTCAAGCCATCAAAAAGCTCCCTGGTCGTACCTTCGCTTGCTTGAACTACAGTGAAGCAGTGGTATAAATACCAAAAAAAAACCCTCTGTACGTGGACACCAAACTTGACGACGGAGGTTCAATATGAGCATAATATACGCTTTTTACAGTAAAGTTTTAAAATCTCTATAATCTGGTAAGATTCTTTCCAATTTCAAGAAAACACCTTTTTGGCAAAAGTGTACCTAGGGACATCGTCACTCCAAAAACCGTTTCAATTGTGCAATCTCGACACTCTTGGCTTGTACATATTTTACTCTTTTCGCTGAATTTAAAACCCTCAAAAATAAACACTACCAAACAACAACGTCGCTAAAAACACATCCATATGCATTTCTGCGATACACCATCTACCAACGATTTAGAGGTCTAAACACGAACTGAAGGTCACTGCTAATCATCATATAACTCTTGCATTTAAAAATAAAACGAATAAAATTTTCAAAAGGCAGTCGGACGTGATGTTGACACTGCCACCGTTTTTAGAGATTTCAGGTATGTATAACCATGGGGTAGCAGCGTGGCACCACACCGTTTTCACTATCTGTATATCTTTCACCACATAAATTACAAATTCGAGTGAAGCAAACAAAATCACACCAAAGTCACCATCAACTTTGCCATCATCATCACTGGCGTTTTTGTCATCATCAAATCATGCGAACCAGAAACAAGAAGCTATGGGCTAACCAAGACCAATGACAAACCAAAATAACACACCTAGCAAAGCTATATCCACCACTACTACATATTACATACACAATATAATAAGTACTCCACCGTTCGCAGATAGATGCATTTGCATGCATCTGCATAATCAACTAACAAAAGCACATTTCCAGAAAGCGTCAAGGTGAATCTTGTTACGAAAAATAATGCAGAAGACAAAATTTTTTGAAGTTCGTCGGAAAAATGAATAGCCAATGTCTGCGCATACGAAATGATGATGGTGAATGGCACAGCAGTAATATGCATGGTTTGGTTAACAACAAACCAAAATACAAGAAAAATAGAAGAAAATAAACGGTTTGAGATGTTTTCGGTGTCAATTCAATGTCCCGACGTTCGTTTTGCTCGGTCGGTTTTGAGAAATGCATTTCAAAGTCGCAATGCTATAACGGGGCAACATTCTTGCTAAATTTCAATTTGCATACAAATAATACAGTAATATGTAGGTATGTAAATAGTTTTAATTTATGGAAATTTATGAAGTTTTACATCATCATCGATTTGTTGATGAATGTCGAGATGCGAACGCACGAAAAGAGTTAAGAGAAATTGATTTGATTTAAGAAGGTTAAGAGACATGCTGACTGGAACAGTACTTTTGCTTTCGTTGGGATTGCAAAATAAATGAGCAAGTATTTAGGTATACATAATGTTTAGCTTTCATCAAAATTTTAACGCTTGGTAGTTTCAGTGTGAGCAGAAATATTTATTTTTGAGCTGAGTTGTTCAATTGGATGATGAGTAGTGTATTTTCCAACTAAATTATTCAAAATGTATAACCGAAAAACATTTAGAAAAACACTTTTTCTCAAAAATATCTTGCTTACACGTGATCATGATTTAAATGGCTCCACCATCGAAAAAATCATTGTGAACTCTATTTGCTTTGAATTTTAATTAGGCAATGAAACTAACATCGACACGAGTCTTGACTACGAGTATATCAGTCAAACGAACTTGATTATCGATAACATATCGACTGAAATTGTCTGGCAGTCAAACAAATGTCAGCTGTAACATCAGTTGAACAAAAAATAAAGAATCACCAACGTAACTCATCGTTCCCAACATCAATGTTTCTTGTGGTTACTTTTTTGCTTGTAGTTTCGATAATATCTTACCAGCATGTGAACCGTGTTATTATGAATTTAGATTTATGATGATATGGTTGATGACACGATTAGTGCACTTATTTAAATTTGCTATTATTAATCTTTCCGAATGGCATACAAATTTATTGAACGCCTTTTCCAAGTTGATTTAATTTCAAGTCCAATATATTAAGACATAAGCCCACGTTGGGCGGAATTATTTTGGTAGGGATTTTAAATGCTACTTGCTAAATTTTTCACTGTTGAAAACTGTTCTTAGCATTTAACAGCAAAATTGCGTTTTATGTCATTATATTGCATTTCTTTTAAATCGATTCGAAGCTACTTTTTAAATGTTTCGAAAACAAGTGTAGCTTATAACAGTTTTACTAATATTTCTAGTTTAAATATATCATAGAAAATTGAGAGGAAAAAATGATTTAGGTAAATTGTACAGTCTACAAACTGGTTCTTCAATAATATGAAAACCAAAAACAGTGAATTTTCCAGCAATATTTTATTTTAATTTTTAATTTTATTCATTCGTCAAACAAGACAAATTAAAAATAAAAAACCAAACAAACTTGAAAAGTAAAATATATAAAATTAAATAAGCTCGAAATAAATAAATAAATAAAAGTTAAAAAATAACAAATAAGTAAATAGACTGATTATGCTCTTGAATATTAGGAAGCACCTATTTATCGGTTTATTAGCTGCATATGTAGTGGAATGTGGATATTCTTTTAGTTATGGTGTTCCTTATAGGGATATTTATCACCATTTTACTATTCAGAAATTCAATTCTAGTTGCGTGTCTAATGACGTCGAATGTGAAGCAGGCCGATACCGCCATTCTTCTGGATGCAAGTGTCGATAAGTTTAAATGAACCAGTTGAAACTCATAAGGTGGTAGGCTATTAAAATTGTAATGGTTGTATAGTTCTCTCAAGGCGAAAAGCAAAAATTTATATTATCAAGGAACATCGACAGTCGGTAACCCCAAGATTTTCGCTTTACGTTAGCAAAATCATAGAATTTTTTCCAGCCGCGAAAAATATATATTCGCCGATTATTTTCATATAAGTGCCAGAAGCCTGAAAACTAAACTAAACTGAAAATTGTGTCAATGATTAAATGAATTTATTTCAATTTAAATCTATTGAACTGTCCTTTGAATGAATAATTAATTAGCACGTAGCATTTTTAAAATAAAAAAAAATATTTTGAATATTAAAAAAAAAGAAGTAAATGTAAAAGAAGTAAACTGAAAAAATGTGTAGTTTCAGATTAAACAGTTTTTGATGACTGGTCTGTCAATCTTTGCTTGAGTGTGCATCATGACATTTCTTTGGTTGCAAAGTATTTAAATATAAAGCACAATGTTTCCTTTAGAATCTAGTTGTTTCAATTTCTTGACAGGTGTTAATAATTTGAAGGTAATCTGCGATTTTCTTACGAGTCTATTAGCAAGTCTTACGAGTCTATTTCTAGTAACACTAATAACTATATAAATATAAATTGACGCAGTCTATACGGACTTTAGTAAGGCTTTCGACCGAGTTGACCATCAAACTCTAATATACAAGCTTCGCAACTTTGGTATATCAGGGTCTCTTCTTGATTGGCTCCAGTCTTATTTTCGCGATCGAACTCAGCTTGTTAAATTCCAGGGCCACTTATCTAAAAGAGTTTTCGCATCTTCTGGAGTACCGCAAGGCAGTCATCTAGGTCCCCTGCTTTTTAACATCTTCATTTCTGATCTTTCTGAGACATTGCTTGGTATACCCCATCTCTTTTATGCAGACGATTTAAAAATTTACCACAGCGTAAACACGCAATCTGACGCAATTCTTCTACAATCCAAGCTTCAATCTCTCGAACAGTGGTGCAATGAGAATTATTTGAATCTTAACGTTAATAAGTGCCATGTAATAAGCTTTTCCCGTAAGAATACGATCAAAAAGTATTCTTACTGCCTTAACAACACCATATTGAATAGGGTTGATCATATTATAGATCTCGGGGTAGTATTGGACAACAAGATGCGGTTCAATCTCCACTATGACAAAATCCTTGCGAGGGCTAATAAACAGCTCGGATTCATTAAGGGGTTATATACAGTTAAAATCGATTTTTTATTTATTGCATTTTCAGAATGTATACTTAACTAATAATAGGCGCGTTTTTTTGCTCCTCTATCCAGCGGAGAGTAGAATGAGAGTAGAGTAGACGCATTGAAAACAACAACAACACTCCTACACCAGTGAATTCACTGGTGTAGGAGTGTTGTTGTTTCCAATGCGTCTACTCTACTCTCATTCTACTCTCCGCTGGATAGAGGAGCAAAAAAACGCGCCTAATATTCCCTGAAAATTTCAAATCGACCCGACAAGTTTTTTCCGAGATATACGCATATTTGCAATCACATTTCGGACTGTTAGAAAGTAGGCGGAGTACAGACCGAAGCGCATGGGAGTAAGCGAGAGGGAAGAATGGCTCGTAGACAGCATCAAATTGAGGTATTAGAAGCTGGTGAGGCTACAAAAGGTACATCTTATGACCCTAAAACAGATGACTCCATGTAACTAAAAAAAATATGATATGTGCGTTAATTTCTTCCGAAACTTTAAACGCTTTTTTCTCAAAACTATGTTTCCAAGTCGGTGACCACGATTTCTAAAAAACGGCTCGACTAAACGGTTTGAAATTTTAACACAAATTTCTCAGATATATTTCTCAGGTATTAAACGAAGGAATAAGATTTCGGATAATTATTTCTGTTTTTTTCAAACAATTTTAAATGGCAATTTTGGTCAAAAAATTGGATTTTTTTTTTACGAAGCTGCCATTTAGTCAAAAAAACTAAATTTCGATTATTCCTTCGTTCAATATCTAGTTTTATCTATCTACTAAAAGAATCTGTTTGGTTTTTTGACTTGAGATGAATTATACCGGAGAAATCGTGGTCACCGCCGAACACCTTTTTTTGGAAGACCTTCAGGAGATCGTCTGTACGAGCGCACCAGATCAATATTTTAACAAATTATTAGTGCCATTATAAACTTAAATGTTGGCACTAAATGCATGTATACTTTTTGTTTTTGTAAAGTAAAATACCTTCTCACAAAAAATTAATAAAAAAACGTCTTTTTCCGGCCTTCTAACTGTATATAACCCCTTAAGAGACGTGCTAAAGAGTTCAAGAATATATGGGTTACCAAGTCATTATATATCACTCTGGTGCGTCCTCTATTGGAGTATGCCTACATAATATGGAACCCAGTTTTTGAGCTACATAGTGAGAGAGTAGAATCTGTTCAGAAACAGTTTTTACTTTTCGCTTTGAGGGACCTCTATGATCCAAAAGACTTCCAACATCTTCCTTCTTACAAAACCAGACTGAGCCTACTTAATTTAATGCCTCTCTCTTCTAGAAGAACACTGTTAAGTGCATGCCTAACCTTTGATATTATAAGTGGTGCAGTCAATGTTGAAGCTCTCTCCAACAAAATTATTTTCAATGACCAACCAAGACGCACTAGGTATGCAACTCTGCTCAAGGAGTTCAATCACCACACTAACTATGCATATAACGAGCCCATAAATAGGTGCTGTAGAATTTTCAACTCTATAAGCAGCAACTACGCTTCGGGGATCTCTAAACACACTTTTAGAACAAACTTATTAAAGACCCTATCAACATCCTAATCCCACTTAATTTGCCCATCAATTTAGCTAAAATCAAAATAAAATATATTAAAGTAAAGTAAAGTAACTAAAATAAAAAGTTGTGATGTATTTTGTTTTCTAATGTGTTGGAAAAATTTTTGTATGTAATTGTTATGTTGTTATATTGAATTTTTAATGTATGTTGCCTTGTTTGATAAATAAATTAAATTAAATCTTCTTTGGGGATGAAAGATTTGTATATTGACGAAGGTGCTATTTTGGTGTTTTCTCGAAAGCTTGACAGTAATTGCACCCAGGTCCTGAAGGAATTCCTAATACTATTTTAAAACGTTGCATTTTCTTCCTGTCTCATATTCTTGTCTACTTGGTTAAATTTCAACTGTCTGCCGATATCTTTCATACTTTTTGGAAACATGCAATCGTCACACCTACTTATAAAAAAGGAGATATAAACGCTGGAAGAATCTATCGTCTCATAGACTAACTACTATATGCTGTTAAACTATTCGAAACGATGATGAGTAATGTTGTGGTGTTTCTCCTCTGTAACATGGTTTCATGAAAGATAAATCCACTTCAACACAAACTTCAGGTAGACTATATGAGCACTGTCGTCAGAAATTGATGTCATTCCTAGTGTTTTTCAAGAAAACCACTTAGAACCACTTACTACTTCTTTTTTTACATAAACGTCCTCCCACCTGTCCTGAAACATTCCATCATTTTATCTCATGCAGATGAAACCAAAAAGGTATCTAATATTCGTGACTATTTTGGAATTCAAGTTGTCCCTGATCATCTTATGAATTTTTGCGATACTAACAAATTAGTAATTAACATTGACAAGTGTACCGTTGTGTGTACCGTTAAGCTGTGAGTACTCATTGAAAAGTATTCCCTCAAGATATTCTGACACTTTCGAAGATCATATTAACGTCATCTTAATGAAAGCTTCGTCTACTATAAGTTTTGTATAAAGGCGATCCATAGAGTTTCATGATATACATCTGACTAAGATATTATGTTGTGCTTTAGTTATACCGATCCTCGAGTATGCTTCTATAGTTTATATGCTTTATCAGTTTATATGCCATATTAGTATCGAGTCTATTCAGAAAAAGGTTCCTGCGGTTTCGTTTACGAGAATTCGCTTAGTCAGATCCTCTACGCTTGAATCCTTGCAAAAATCGTCTTACTTTACTGGCCATAGGTACGCTTGAAAACAAACGAGAAAATTTCAGAACCGTTTTTCCTGCTAAGGTTCTCTAAAGGAGTATTTCCTCCTAGTACATTTAAAGTTTATTCAGTCGGAGTACCAAATGTCACAGAAAGAGGAACGGCAATATTTTATCCGTTCCTTTCTGTTTGACCAGTTACACTTTCGATTAACCCGTTTCATCCATAAACAGAAATTTCAATCATGCTTAAGATAAAGTCGGTTTTAATAAATGAAGTTTAAAAAATAGCTTAGCAAAGAATAGATCACTTTGATGACTTTGTATTTTTTGCAACTTTTCTAATGTAAGTCTTACTAGTCTGGATAAGACTTACTTTCTCGAATAAATAATATCAAAGAAATAAATAAATGCAGCTCCCAATTTTAACATTTGAGTGGCTGATATTCTCCAAAGTTCATTGTTTATTTTAATCTGAAATTTTTTACTTACACTCAAAAAAATTTTGGTTGAATTTTACCCTTATAATAGTAGGAAACTGGTTTCCTACTACTAAGGTGGAAATTTACAAAAGGGCGTAAAAAGAATACTTTTTTTTACGACCAAATGGTGTAATTTTGCCCTAAATAATGATGCAATTTTATGGCTTTGGTGCAAAGGTGAATAGCAAACTAGTAAATTTACACTCTTTTTGCTTCAATTTACAAAAAGCTGCGTATTATTCAGCTGATATGACGTAAAAGCAAAAAATGCACATCGACTGTGTAAAAAAATTTGTGATTCGTTATTTTAAACGAAAAAATTAATATATTTCCTACTATCAAAGTATTAATTATAGACCCACTTTTTAGAGTGTAGTTCCTCAACTACATATTGTTTGAAAGGGCGTTAGCTTTGTTATACATTTTTATCGAAAATTCATTCAAAAGATTCTAAATAATTTAGGTACTCCCCTCAAACAGGATTTGTCAAATATATTATCAATTATTTACTCTCTGAAATCTTAGTAGTCTCATAAGTCACCTAAAATCAGATAAATGCAACGGCACTTGCATACATAATGCGTATATGCCTAGATTATATCAAGTAATTATACTTGCGGATACACCTTCGGTAACATAACAAAGATACATTTGCCGTTGACAGCAAAAACATCATCCTCAATACAATCAAATTGACATGATAATTGCATATCAGCAGCAGAAAACATCATTTAGCACGACACCCGTCAAACCAGCTCACAAGTAGACACACAAAACAACTAAATAGTTTCCAAACAAAAAAAGGAGCTTCTAAAGAATAATTATGTGAACAAGAAATTTATTCTTAAACACCGAAAACAGTCAATTAGCATTCAATAAATGTTCAAAAAAAATCGTTTCTTTGATTTTTTTCTGACGTCAGGTGAACCGAAGTGTAGTTGTGGTTTTCTTCTTCGCTTGATGTTTGTGGTGAGTTTTGTTGGTTTCGATACATGCCAGTAATGCCAGATGAAAAATAATAACTAATAAAAGAAGAAAAATAATAAAATGGAGCATTTTCAAATATAAGTAGTTGCGAAATGCATATAATGAATTCTTCTTTATGTAATAAAATAAAAAAAAAAATTCGTCAAGCCAAGAATGTAAATAATTCTTTTAATCACCCTTCAGTTTAATGGTAGCAGAAACTCAGTGAACTTCAAATAGGAAAAAAACAGGAAACTTTTGAAAAACTAACGGTATCTGAAAATTACGATAAATCGTCCCATCTGGCATCTTTGCTGACATCCCTGCACGAAACCAAACCGGGTCCCACCGTCTAGCATGATGAGACCAATAACAATCTCCAGGTGTTGCTACAAAAAAAAAGCTCTTCGTGGAATTTCCGTTTTATTATTCAAAGAAGACAACGACATCGCCTATCAGAACCATCCCGTCATCGGAGTACATCAAAAAGTGGTGGGTTGGGTACGAATCTGATCTGAGGGATTGAAGTGGCGTTGCGCGCGCAACTGCAATACGATGAATTTTATTTATTAGAAATTATCTTCTTCTTACAGAACTTGAAAACACAAAAAAAAAAAAAGACAAGCACAGAACATGAAAAATGCGAAAAAATCTGTTAGGAAGGATACGACGACATTAGTATGTTGAAGAAATCTACTTCCAAGTATGTACTTATCTACGGAGATAGAATCGAGTGCTGGAGTGGTGACATGCCACCTACACGTAATCTTACGGAATCTAATGAAATTGAATTTAAATTGCTTAAAATTCATTTTGTGGAATTCATGTGAGTGATACCAAAGGTCGACTGGAAGAGAGGCTTGCGAAGGCTGCAGTACAAGAGTAGGTAATTTGCTTGGTTCGAATGCTCGAGCAGTGAGTGGGTAATTTGGTTTGAATTTTGCTCGAATCTGGTTTTCTATTTTGAGAACACAGTTTACATTTCAGGATCTAAATGAAAATTCTAACAAATCGATTTTGCCTATTTGCGGTTTGGTTGAAGAGGTTTAGTAGGAAATGAATCAATTCAAATGTAAATGTGACTTTCAGCTTTATTTTATGAATGCTGAATACTCTGTAGAAGAAAGAAGATTATTTCGGTGGAAAAGTTGTAGTATCGAATAGCAACCATTCCATAAATATGCATGAAAATATATTTAAATATTTTTATTCAAAGATAGTATCTTAGAGCTTTTCTACTTTCTTCCAAGATGCTGACTGTTCTTCTTTCTTCAAAGCACCCTGATACAAACCTAAACAAGCTTAGACGGTTGGCAAATATGTCTTTCAAGATATTTTTGGTCAATGCTGAGATTTCATTCCGAGATTTCGTTGATTTTTCCACGATAATCAAATATTAATATTAAAAATTTCTTATGAAATCACTTTCTATTTTTATCAAGCTTAAGACATAGGAAAGAAGCTAATGGAACGGATTTAGTCATTTTTTAGCGTTCAATAATACAAACAGTTTTAGTTCTCGTGTAAAAAGCACCTAAAGTAAATCAGATTATATTAAAAAAATCTAAAACACATCATGTTCACGAAGGTTCGACAAAAATCAAAAACAATTTTGATTTCTTGAAAACTAACAAAATTCTATGTTGTAATAGAGCTTAGAGAAAATTTCCGAAGAAATGTCACTTTTATATTCAAATTGAATTTTTTTATTGTCTCCTATACTGTTCCCTTTAATTCTCTTTTTCTTTTACTTTTTCTCTGAGTATTTTTCTTTATTGTTGGGTATATAAATATGACTCCGCCATTTTCGATGAATAAAAGCCACTTTTAAGCCATATAAAGTTTCATAATTCATCCATTTCTCAAGTCGTTTTCGGATTTCGTTTCCCAAGCACTTTTTTCTTTAGATACGATCCTATCATTCAGCCGAATTGTGATACTGTCAGAAACGCTAGACGTACAAAACGCCCTCAACTCGGCAAGGTGACCTGTACCGTTGAGCAAGGATTCAGGGCCTCAGGGCCTGATGGTTGCCTTATAACATCCAGGAGAGAACCAGAAGGAGGTCTAGCACCTCAGACGCGGAACGGGAGTCAATCTTACTATTTGACCGCTGGAACATCATGTACGATGATCTGCCACACCTGAAAAAACCTGCAGATATGTTCCTCGTGGGTTACGCTGATGACGTATCTGTTAAACGAGAAGAACTGGCACGCCGTCATAAAACACGTTAAGAAAACACGGCACATAAAGCATTATTTCGGCACAGGAGCTGAGGGAGGATTCATGATATCGACACACGAGATGTGGTAACTTTTGAAGTCGGTGGTTGCCAATTGGTGAGTTGGTCTGAGTTGAAGCGATACTTAAGGGTTTCCAAATTCGGAGCATTTTTGGGCTTGTGTATCGCATTTTTTCAGTGAGCAAACTTCAAACTTTACTATCAATGAAAGGCTATGCATCAGCCTCATAAACGTTCATGCACCTACGGAGGAATCTGCTGACGACGAAAAAGGATCATATTATGAACAGGTTGAGCGGATCTTCAATGCCTGCCCAAGGAATGATGTAAAAATAATCCTTGGATATTTAAACCCCAAAGTAGGTCGGGAGTCGGAATTCAGGCATTACGCAGCCACCCATAGTTTGCATGAGAACACTAATGACAACGGACTTCGAGTCATAGAACTGGCAGCATCCAAGAACTTGGTCGTTGCGAGTACCAGGTTCCCGCGCAAAGATATACATAAGGCCACCTGGATATCACCTGATAGATCCACGCGTAATCAGATAGACCACGTGATGATTGATCGCCGCCACTACTCGAGCCTGCTGACGGTACGAACGTATCGAGGTGCCAACTTAGACTCGGACCTTGTTTGTATGGTTCTCCGAGCGCGAATTGCTTTGCATAGAAGCATTGCATCTGCGAACCAGGCTCGAATCAACATGGCTGCCTTACGGAATTAAAATACCAGTAACACATTTGGTCTTGCGTTAGGACTCGCACTCGAAGAACTCAATGGGAGGGTTGAATAAGTCTTGGGGTCAGGATGCCGGGCATAGATGAAAAGTGGACACGTCTTTAGAATACTGTCATTAGTACTGCATACGCCATCTTAGGCAGTAGTCGCAAAGATCGGAGCGACTGGTTTGATGATGAAAGTTAACTAGGGACTGAACTTAAGAATGTTGAATAACAGGCAATACTGCAATCTCATAGAACGCCGGCACGTGAGCTCAGAAGAACAGAAACGAGACTTCACAGACAGAAGAAAGCAGCCTGCGAAAAAGACCTGATCTGTGAAATAGAAAGAGTTAGAGAGCGATGTCCACACCAGACGCGGAAGTTCTACCAAATAGTCCGAAACATGACTTAGTACACACTACGCTGCATGTACTGCAAGGACAAAGAGAGTAATCTCATCACTGATCCTGAAGGCATTCTGGCGCGATGGGAAGTGTATTTTAGTGAATATCTAAACGGTCCGCTCAACGAAGAATTGGAGGCTCAACCAATGGAAGAAAAATACCTTATCCTACCGCCACTAAGCATAGTAGAGGTACGAAGAGCAATAAGTCGGCTGGCATTTAATAAAGCCACTGGAGTCGACGGCATACCAGCTAAGCTGCTTAAATATGGAGGGCCTAAATTACACCAAGCAATTCATGAAATTATATTGCACGTATAATTCATAAAATTATATTGCGCCAGAAGACTGGCGCAAAGGTATATTATACCTCATACATAAGAAACGAGATGTAATAATGTGAAGCAACTGTAGGGGTAAAACATTGTTGAGTACCTTCTATAACATGTTCTCCTCTATTGTGCAAGAGCGGATAATCCTATACGCCAAAGCCATCATCGGACAATATCAATGTAGCTTCATCCAGGAAAATTGATCCGATGCTTACTCTCAGGTAGGGGATGGAAAAATGTCTGGAATTAAACATTCCGCCACACCATTGTTTTTTATAGATTTAAAGGCCGCCTATATTAGCATATCCATGGTAGAACTGTATAAAGCCATGAGAGAATTCGCCATACAAACAAACTGACACAATTGTGTAGGTATTGTATAACCAATGTAACAAGCCGAGTTAAAATAGCCGGATTACTATCCAGATCGTTCAACATCTTCAAAGGGCTGCGATAAGGGGATAGTCTGGCCTGTCTTCTCTTCAACTGGGCGAACTACACGGGCGGCTGTTAAAATCCGACAAAGCCTACTACAATCTATCAAGGCTCTTCAAATCCCGAAATCGCACCTGAACATCAAAGCTGAGCATCAAGACCATGATTCTTCCAGTTCTCACGTATGGATCCGAGACTTGGGTGTTCAGCAAAAAGCACTCTGACCTCTTAGCCGTGTGCCAGAGGAAAGTCTTGAGGATAATCGTTGGCCCCATATGTGAAGAAGGGCGATCGCGGAGACTCTACAACTGAGTTATACGCAATCTACATAGAAGCAGATATAATTGGGCAGGACACTTAGCTCGAGTGAGCGAAGATGATCCTGTTCTGAAAACCCTTTGCGGCAGATTTTACGGCAGATGACAGCGTGGGAGGCCTTGACTGCACTGGAAGGATCGCGTTGACCAGGATTGGATGACATCGGCTCGCGATCGGGATCGATGGAAAAATATGCTGACGGAGACCAGGACCGGACCCAGGTTGTAGCGCCAATAATGACGATGGTGAAACTTCATGCGTCCCAGGTTTGATAGGCCACCCGGAGATCTAGTAAGTTGATTTTTTGGGCATCTGTACTATGGAAAAAACTGTACTGATGCTTTGAACGTTTCAGTAACTCATAATAGGTTACATGTTTCTGATCCCAGTAAATATAGATCCTAACCTTGGCAAAGTTAATATCTCACTTTAGCTATGACAGACCTTGTTCACCCAACATTGTTTGGGTTTGAGATTCTTCTGATAGATACGTTTTTTTCGCGTCCTACTGACCAATGCAAGAACTTTTATTTCAAGCACCATTGCACATATTACTATTGGACGTTCAATGCATCTTTGGTTATGTTTTTTTCGGAGTAATTCTTCCGATTCAGCATCTTAAAATTGTTTGGTGGTTTGGCATGCTTACTTTCCTCCGCGTTAAAATCATTGTTTCGAAAACGTTAAAACTATTATTTAAAAATTGAATTTGATGGCACGTGCTCAGCGTAAATTTCTGCAAGGAATTAATACGTTTCAGTGGCACCTTTTGTGCAATAAAAGAGTGTAGTAAAACTTCTTGCAACGAAATAAATTTCGGAATTTTCAACCCACAGAAAGAAAAACTTTTTTACATTTAGAGCAAATGTCGTATTTTAAAATTGAAAGCTAATCAGCATACCTAACAAATGTTGCTACGTGTAACAATATCAAGTAAAATGGTCAAAGCTTGAGGAGAAAATCTTTCTTCAAAATTAACTAATTTCATTTAAGTGAAACAAGAAAAAGTACAACTTAGCAAAAACTAAAACTGTTTCATTTCCCGCAACATACTCATTGGATTGATTAAAGTCGTGAAAATTGTCAGATATCTCCAACAATTGAACAAGAACCTGCTGATAATTACAATATCAGTCTTCAAATATTTTAAATATCTTAGTATCCAATCTATAGGTGCATGCATGCATACATAAGTGCAAACGTGCAATAATTCCTCTTCTAGAAAATTTCAAAATCAGTTTCTTCATCTTCATAATCTTCATCATCATCTTCGCAACCGTCTTCTTCTGCTTTTTCAAAGAGAGACAAGTATGCGAACGGCAAATCAACGGACGGAAGCGATCTCATCACATCTTTTTCTTTGCCTCCTGCTTTCAAGGTCTGCTTCAAAAACTTCGAAATACAGTTGAGTAACCCAGACTCAGTACGACTGGAGTCTTCAACTTCAGCTTCAACCTCTCTTATCGAGCGTGGTTTGGTTTGGTAAGCGTATGTAATGCTGCTGACGATGAGGATGAGATACTTGCTGTCTTCGGTTGAGACGTTGCTACCAATTAACTTTTAAATGTGCTGGGAACAGTGGCAAGGTAGCGGCAACAAAACGCTCAAGTTTAGTGTTTTGTATGCGCGAATAAAACTGCAAGTTAGGTGAAGTGCGACCATTGGGAAATAGATAGTTTTGCATTTGACAGTGATTCAATTGGAATCTAGTTCAATGCTAGTCGTTACAAAAACCGAAATATGTAATTGCGGGTGATGGTGCATGATTATTCGACCCGTGAATAACTTGTCGAACGTGTCTAAAATTAAAATTGATCTTCTTTGAGTATTTGAAAAGAAATGGTTAGTTAGAAATAATTTTCCTCTGCAAATGGTATAAGGTAAATAATCTAGTCATCACACTGGAGATACAAAATGTCTTCTGAACTTTTCATGAATCTGTGCATTGCAAAAGACGTACTCCCCTAAGCAATGGATGTAAAATACGTATCTAAATGTGTAATCACAGTTCCCACCTGGTGCGCGGCCAATACCAAGCTCATATGAAGCAACCTGTGCAATTACCGGTTCTAGAAGACATACATTTGTACTAGCGTTTGATTCCTTAGTTTCTGCCGGTAGTGTAGAAGAATGGTAGCCGCAGCGGTAATTGCTTTGCTTCTTGCAATTCTGCAGCTCGCTGCTATGCAACCGAGTTGGTGCGGTCTGTCGTTTGGCGTTTGACTGGTTGTTGGCTGTTGCTGGCTTCTCAGACGGGACGGAAATGATTTCTCAAAAGAAGCATTTCATCAACATACAATTGATTGCCGACACATGAATGGGAAAATGCCACAAGTATGTGAACACAATGGCAAATATTTCGTGGTTATGATCAAGATTGAAGAAAACTATGAAGAAATATTACGAAAACAAATATTGAGTTTCCCATAGCAATTTTCAACCTTTTTAACCTTTCTCTGTCACTCGGTATTTTTCCAAGTGGTTGGAAATACGCAATTGTTACACCTATTCATAAAAAAGGCGATAGAAATGTTGTAGGCAATTATCGTCCCATCGCAAAACTTCCATGTGTTGCTAAACTATTTGAAGCGATAATCAGCAATGTTGTGGCGTTTCATACTAAATCCATATTATCTCCTTTCCAACATGGTTTCTTGAAAGGCAAATCCACAACTACCAACCTGCTTGAGTTTTCCAACATTGTTATCCCTTCAATCGAGGCAGGATCTCAGGTAGACTGTATTTACACTGACTTCACGAAGGCTTTTGATAAGCTGGATCATTCCATTTTATTGTGTAAATTGTCCTCGTTTAACTTTCCTCAGCTATTCATTTCCTGGATAGCATCTTATTTGGAATGTCGTACCCAATGCGTATCCTTCCGTGGCGCCCTATCGTCTGAAATTGCTGTCTTATCTGGTGTTCCTCAAGGTAGTCACTTAGGACCTCTACTTTTTCTTTTATACATAAATGACCTACCATCTGTCCTGAAACATTCATCCATTTTACTATATGCTGATGACGCCAAAATCTTTAAAAGGGTATCTAATGTTCACGACTGCTTGGAACTTCAAGCTGACCTTAATAACCTCACGACCTGGTGTGACCTTAATAAATTAGTAATTAATATTGACAAGTGTACCGTTGTTTCGTACACGCGTAAAATTAATCCGTTGAGCTTTGAATACTCTTTGAATAGTATTACCTTAAGATATTCTGACAAAGTACTCGATTTAGGAGTACTTCTAAACAATTCTTTTACTTTTGACGATCATATTAACGCAATCTTATCAAAAGCTTCATCTTCCTTGGGTTTTGTGAGGAGGCGATCCAAAGAGTTTCATGACATACATCTTACTAAGATTCTTTTTTGTGCGTTAGTAAGACCAATACTTGAATATGCGTGTATAGTTTGGGCGCCTTATCAGCAGGTTTATGTGGACCGTATCGAGTCCATTCAGAAAAAATTTCTTCGGTTTTGTTTGCGTGAATTTGCTTGGTCAGATCCTCTTCACTTGCCTCCTTACATTAATCGACTTAACTTACTGGCCATGAATACACTTAACAAGAGACGAGAAAATTTCAAAACTATCTTTGCTGCTAAGATCCTCATGGGTAACATTTCATGTGAAAACCTTTTAGGTTTATTTGGCCTCAATACCAAGGGTCACAGAATGAGACGAGTCAACATTTTATCTGTCCCTGCCTATCGGACCAACTACGCCTTTAATGAGCCCATTTCGTGCATCAAAAGAAATTTCAACGATGATTATCATCAATTTGATTTTAATTTATCTGTATCATCTTTGAAAAAGAGCTTAGCCAAAAACAGTCCATTTTGACTGATTTGTTGTAGATTTTTAAATCTGTAAATACTACTAGTCTGTATTAGACGATATTCTTTGAAAATGAAAATGAAAATGAAAATGAAATAATTTAATGCGTTTGTCTTAATAGGAGAAATTAAAGAAATTCGATGAATTTGTTTGGTCGTTTTTAAGAATGCATCAATAAATTCGATGCTATTTGCAAATCGGCGTCTTATTTTTTCGTGATAGCCTTATATGTTTCTACTAATGTTCGTTTACTACAGGTAAATTGCTGTGCAGGGATTTTCGGATTTGATCACAAATTGATTTGAAATATATTTCGACGTTCAGTATTCATCTTAGTTTTGTATAAGGATAATTGTGTTGTTGAAAAACTTATTTCAAAGTTTGTGAAGGCGCAAGTTCTAAACTGTGTACTAAAAATGTTTCTTGTGGAATACTTTATATAAATACTTTATATATTAATGTATTTATTATTCTTGTTCGCTCATATTAAAAGCGCAAGTTAAAAATGCGACATTTACAGCAGATGGCGTAACTAGCGCTAGACGGATCAGAGATCACTGTAACTATATCCACGTCAAAGCTAATAATAGTTTTAATAGCTTCAATTTTCATTATGTACCATTCGCTTGAAGTGTAAACAACATAGTTTGATGTGTTCTCACTATGTCGAATTATGTGCCAAATAAGCGTCATTTCAATTTGATAAAAAGTGCCGCTGAAGCTCATCGATTGCTTACCGAATCTAATCTTGAATATGTTCCATCGATTTGAACGTACGAGAGATTGTTTATGCAGTTTAGAAATGGTGATTGGAAGACAAAACATGGAAGACAAAGAGCGTCCAGATCAATCAAAAAAGTTCGAAGACGAAGATATGGATGCAACACGCGATGAGGACTCAAACGCAAGATGGACTTGCAAAATCATTAGAAGTTACACGTGAAGCAATTTACGATCGTTGAAAAGCTTTGGAAATGATACAAAAATATTGAAATTAGGTGGCTTGCGAGTTGAAGCCAACAGACATCGAAAGACACTTTTTCACATGCGAATAAATGTTTCAACAGCATAAAAGAAAGAGTTTTCTTCATCGTATCATCACTGGTTATAAAATATGGGTGCGTTACGATAACCCTAAACGGAAAAATTCGTATGGATACCTTGGCCATACTTCAAAATCGACGGCCAAACCAAACATCCATGGCTCCAAACTCATGCTTTGCATATAGTGCCACCAAGAAGGTGTAATATGAGCTGCTCTAGCCGAATGAAATCAGCACTGGTGAACGCTACCAATAACAAGTGATGCGATTGAGCCAAGCACTGAAGGAAAAATGGTCAGAATATGTGACAAAACAAGCTAAAGTGATTTTTCAACAAGATAATGCTCGGCCACGTGTTACAAGAGTCCTCAAGGTCACGTTGAAACAGCTGAAGTGCGAAGTGTACTCCAACCGCCGTACAGCCCAGACTTTGCTCCTTTAGATTAACATTTGTTCCGACTGATGTTGCATGGCCTAGCTGGCAAAGACTTCACTTCCTACGAGGATACCGAAAATTGGCTTGATTCATGGTTAGACGAAAAGATGAAGAATTCTTTCGCCGAGGAGTCCATCAGCTACCTTGGAAATGGGAAATAATAGTGGCCTCCCATGGACAATACTTTCAAAAAAAAAATATTTTTCTATTCTTTCACAATAAATTCTGCATTTTTAGTTTGCACCAATAATATTCCGATTCGCATTAGTATTTGAAATAAGGAGGTGCCCACGAGTTATTTCTGGTAGGACCAAGTTAGGCATCGATATAAATAATCGACTGGATGGGATATTTGTTGAAAGGTGCATTTTGGGAATATTCAGGGATAAATTTTTGTTGTTCATGCCTACAAAGTGTGTAAGTATTCCCTTAGATACTCCAAACCCCATTAAGCCGGTAATTTCGATTAGGTAAGTAGACTGGTTTGAAGCCAACCCTGTTAAGACGTGTCTTAGATTTTACTTCTACAATGCCTGATTTAGAGGCCTTCCTCAGAGTGATATTTATAATTATTTCATTCAATTTTCGAGAGTTGAATTAAATTCGAAGAGAAAAAATATTTTCTACTCAGTGTCCCCCCTTTTCATTTATTGGCTTCCAAAAACAATGGAACGAAACGAAGATGCTAACGAAAAAATTATGGAATTTTACAGAGCTCTACTAGACAAAATATTCGAAGAGCTACTTAATAGAAATAGCCCAAAATGATATGTTGGTTTTATTTTCGTATGTTCCATGTCATAAATGTCTGCTTATTGTTTCGATAAAATATTTTTTTCTGTTTTTTTCAACAATTAAATAAGTACTATTGCATAATAAATTTTAATTGCAAAATGCCCATAGGATAAATTATTTGATTTTATAAAAAAAATTATACTTACACAGAGTTAGTACAACTTACCTGGAAAAAAAGGAAAATGAATGAATTTATAGTTTTAAATTTTATAATTGAGTCAACAATTTGAATACATATATATTTGACAGTCAAGTATGGAAAAATTGAAGTTTTTTTTGCAAGTCTTTAGCAATTCGATTGAAACTAAATAGTGAACCTTTGGTCGAGATGCTGAGAGATCAAAACATTAATAGTTACTTTGAGCAGAAAATAAAATTGTCTTGAAGTTGATGGTTTTAAGAGTTCACCATTTTATATTTTAATATTAGCGAGGATATAGAATATTTCCAATGGAATACTTAATAAAACTTATCGAATATTCAAACATAATTCGCCGTTTGAAAGAATATTTTTGAAGTATAAAATATAAAGTAAAGTAAAAAGTACAAAAAGTATAAAAAGTTTCTGAGCAATAAGTGTAACAAAATATTTATATATTTCTCATAATAAAATCAAGTATTCTAAGTGCTTCATCTCCTGCATTATTCATATGAGTGGAGAAACTCAAGCTAGAGTCAAGGGTAATGCCTTAGTATATCACCAAATCGAAGCACTTTAAGTTTTTATTACCTAGAGAATACGTAAAGCTGTATTTTGAAACGTAAAAATATTATACTGACATTTTGCTATACTTTAAGTTCATGAAGAATGCAATGGCAAAGGGAATACAAAGTTCATGGAGAAGGCAATGGAGCCAATGAATTTATATTGTAGTTGCCTGCAAACAAGTGGTATTGAACAAAATTAAAAAACTTTATACTATTTAGCAGAATTAGCAAAAGTAGAGAACCGAAATGTAAGCCATGTAAAACCCTAAAAGTAGCAATAAACGGACGATGACGGTACCATCAAAAGTAACAATTTCACTGATCAACAGTGGTCATGCCACACGAAATCTGATAGGTGATTGTGTTTTGACTACTTACCCTCATTATGAAAACGCACTTATTTTTTTTCAATCACCATCTGTTTTCTTGTGATGAGGTCAAGTTCATTGTCGGTATTCTAGCGATAGACACATATGGACGGCCGTAAAACAGGAGTGCTATATATTTTTTTTCGCTTTTAATTTTAACTTCTTTGCTTGCGCAAATATGTCGAGAAAGTTCATTAACGATCTTATCTCTTTTTGTTATATTTCTGGAGAACTGACTTTCAAAGTCCAAAATTTTTCTGATCTTATTTGGAAGTGTTACTGCGAGTGTTTTAGTTTTGGGGTGGCTCATCAAGAAAAATCTTGGGCCCCACGTATTTGTTGCATAGCATGTGCAAATATTTAACTGACTGAAAGAAAGGATCACATCATATTCCGTTTGGTATTGCCATGATATGAACTGAGTCTAGAGATCATGTTTTAGACGTTTTTCTTTATCAATAAAAGACATAAATCCTAAGACAAAATACACAGTTCTATGCCCTATTTTATCTTCAGCTATAAGACCTGTTCCTCTTGATGACAATTTACTTACACCAGTCCATCTATTTCATTTAACGTTTACGATTCACAACCCTGCACTTCAAGCCTATTGAATAAGTGATGCTAAAATCAAAAATGGCATTTTCGTAGGACCTCAAATCAGGGAATCAATAACAGATCCGAAATTCGAAGAATAAATTGAACGTTTTAGAGATATACATAAGCTTGACATTGCTTCATGAACGTGGCTGCTAATTTTTGGGGTAATCATAAGAGTAAGAGCTATTTAAAATTGTTTTACGAGCTTTTTTTGACATATAAAGCTTCGGGTTGCAATGTGTCGCTTCAAATTCATTTTCCGACCTCACATTTGGATTTTTTCCCTGAGAATGAGCATGGACAAAGGTTTTATCAGGACATTTCAAAGCTGGAGAAGCGTTATCAAGGTAGATAGAGTCCAACGATGTTGGCTGAATACTGCTGGACGATCAAGAGGGACAAGCTGGAAGCCAAATATTCCAGAAAACCGTAGACCTTTAATTTGCAAACCACATTATTTACATGTTTCTGGAGAGCTATTTAATATTTTCTTTATAATTTATGTTTCTTAACTAAATAAAATTTATACGTGATAAAAAAATTGCTACGTATATTTATTCACAACACCTAAAACATAGAGAAAACACTAAAATAGTTCGTGGGGCACGACGAAGATTAAATTTTGTTAACCAGTGTTATTGATCGTTGCTGAATATAACAGATTGACAGTTATGGAACTTCTTGAGTTTTTATTTTAAAGGCGAATTGATATTGATTTTGGGTCAGCAAAGATAATCTCAATTTGAGCCAGTGGGTTGAAAAGTGTTACCGTTCGACGTCACAAAAGCGCTCAAAACCCCTTTGTTTCCAGCTGGAACTAAGGAGGGGAAATTTCGGGGGCCTACGCTCACCAGAGATGGGGTGGGCCGGGCGTCACTCGCTTCAAACCCCAAAACTAACACTAAACCACTGCTCTGAAGCGAAAAGTTATGCGACGGTGTCCACTTTGGGGAAAAACCGCCCAATTGGGAACACAAGAAAGATTAGCCCCGCGGACGCGAATAATTTCCGATACAAATTTTCCATCACGAAGCGTATTATTTTCAAAATCAGAACATGTCTCAACTTTATCTTCAAAAGACACTTTCACTATATTTAGCATATCGCACATAAAGCTTATCGCAACTAAACTATCAATCTCTATATTACTCTAATTTAATTATCCTAATGTGCATGCTACCATATCTTTCCGTTATATCGCGCTTTGATCTGGTCGTTGTCTCGTTGGGGCCCATTCATCGATTCGTCCGCTTACGAGGTCCTGATTCACTTCGCTAGATAGTTTGTCGTAGTAAACCATTTCAGCCGACGATATTCCTCAAATTTGGATCGGCTTCTCCTCTGCGGATCAATCCGAAATTAATCCCACAAATTACCCGCCTTCGTATGTCCTTGTAGAATTTAAAAATTTTTCGCCGATTCAATCTCCATCATTCTCCCTACTGGAGGACCGTGGACATTTTTTTAATACATCATTGAAAGAAAATACGCGAACCATGACAAAGGATTTAAAATATAATCATGATTAATCAAGATTAATTAAATTCGATTTTGTTTCTTTTGAAGAACAATGTTGATTGGTCATTAGTATGAGCCTAATTAAAGGCGGTAACTAGATATTGGAATATCTGTGTTATACTCAAAAGAATATAAATATGACCGTAACAGATCATGCTTGTTTTGACTCCTAATTCAAGTACTCAAATAACATGATGTATCTTCCCGAACTATGCAAAATTATCCTTATGATAAAGATTCAATAAATATGTGCAGAAGAAGAAAAGCCAAAGTACGGGGACAAAATTTTACACAAAATGAAGGGAAAGCACCCGAACATGCATTTTCATTCCAATTGAGCAATCATAATTTTTCTATCAATATAATTGCAATATAATTTAACCGAGTATCAGAAGTAGAACGGCCGCTGAGTGGCTCGTTTAGATCGAACTGTTGAGAAAAAATCAGCGAAAAATTTCCGAGAGTAGATTTGTCTGACTTCGTTTTTAAATGCATCTATAAACCCTGGATTTATAAAACTTGGATTGTATGCAAATTAATTTTTAGATCAGCCTTCCAGTTTAATGGTAACAAAAATTAGTGAGCTTCAAATTGGAAAAAAAACAGGAAATTTTTGAAAAGCTGAAAATCCTAAAATACCCGGTACCCGGAAATTGTAATAAATCGTCCTACCTGGCATCGCTACTGCTATCGCTAAACTAAATCAAACCGAGTCGCACCGTCTCGATGATCACTATTCTAACAACAATTTCCAAGTGTTTTTACAAAAAAGCTCTTCGTGGAATTTCTGTTTTATTATTCAAAGGAGACAACGACATCGGCTAGCAGAACCATCCGTCATAGAAGTACGTCAACAAGTGGTGGGTTGGGCACGAAACTGATCTGAGGGAGCTTGAAGTGGCGTTGCGCGCGCTACTGTAGCACGATGAATTTGTTTTTATTAGAATTTCTCATTTTCTTACAGAACTGGAAAATACAAGAAAACAAGACAATTTCAGAACATCTTCGATGTACATATGTATGTAAGTATCTATGGAGATGAAATCGGTTGGTGGAATGGTGACATGCTACCTATAAGTAAGTACGAGTACTCATCGCGCATAATCTTACGGAGTCTAATGAAATTGAATTGAAATTGCTTCAAATTCATTGTGTGGAATTCATGTGACAGATACCAAAGGTCGACGGGAAAAGAGGCTTGCGAAGTGGCTGCAGTACAGGAGTAGATAATTTGCTTCGTTCTGGTAACAGATTGAGATGCTCGAGCAGGGGGTAATTTGGTTAGGATTTTGCTCGAATCTGGTTTTCTATTTCGAGAACGCATTTTACATTTTCAGGATCTAAATGGAAATTCTAACAAATCTATTTTGCCTATTTATTGTTTGGATGCAGAGGTTTGGTAGGAAATTAATCGATTCAAATGTAAATGTGACTTTCAGCTTTATTTAATTAATGCTATTTAAGCCGTAATAGAAAGAAGAAAGTTTCGATAAAAAAATTTGAGGATTGAATAGCAACCATTCAGAGATACGCATCAAAACGCTTATATGCATATTTAGGCGCAATATAGAGCTATATTTACCGAGATAAATTAGTTGCTTGTGTTTTAATAGATGCATGCCGTCTCGCAAGTCCGGATCCAGAACAGATTGACGGATCCTTTTGAAACTCTGGGTGGCCTGAAGCAGGGCGATGGAATAGCGCCCACGCTCTTCAACCTGGCACTTGAGTTCGCTATTCGGACAATGAACCTGAACACCAGCGGCACTCTACTTTTTAAGTCGACACAATTGGCCGCGTACGCGGATGACATTAACATCATGGCTCGAAAACTGACCGATGCAGAAGAACTTCTGCTTAGACTTGACACAGCAGCAAACGAAGTTGGACTACGAATCAACGAGGACAAAACGAAAGTTATGATGCAATCTAGGACAAGGACGCCAGCGCACACGACCATCAACGTAGGGGACCTTTGCATCAAATTCGTGGACAACTTCGTTTACCTGGGTAGCAATCTATCGAGTGACGCCAACGAAACTGACGAAATCAAACGACGGATACAACTAGTAAATAAAACATTCTTCTCGGTCCTCCCCATTATGAAATCGAAATATGTGCACAGAAAGACTAAGCTCCGCGTTTATAAAACTATCATAAGACCTGTGCTGTGCTACGGTTGCGAACATGGACCTTAACCCAAGCCTCCAAAAATATGATCGACACCTTCGAACGGAAAGTTCTACGGCGGATTTTCGGGGCTATTCGCGACCGAGATGGATGGCGCACCCGGTACAACAATGAGTTTTACGAACTTAACGATGAGCTGGAAGTCTCCAAAATCGTCAAATTACAACGGTTACAGTGGGCTGGGCACGTGCAACGCATGAATGACGATCGCATGCCGAAACGTGTCATGAACGCAAGACGAGCGAGGAGCGAGGCCAAGAGGAAGACCAAGGGCTCGTTGGGAGAGGTCAGTGTATGCGGACGCCGAGCAACTATTGGGGTTCCAAGACTGGAGGACGCGGTCACGTGACCGAGACAATTGGAGGAGATCGATCCAGGCGGCCAAGTCCCGACGTCGGGCTGTTGTGCCACGTTGATGATGATGTTTTCTCTATGCAAGTTCAAACCTATTCTTTAACAAATCAGACTGGAGAATCAATTTTACCGGGATGATAAATTGTAACAAATAATGCAGCCATGGCATTGGAGACCAAAAATAGACGTAGTCAGCTGCGTCATCGAAGAAGCCAACTAACTCATAGAACACTGAAAAAACACATAGAACACTGAAAAAACACAGACGCCATAATTTATGGACTTCTGGCGCCATGTACATAGTCGATTTGGGGATTGTGATAAAATATAGCGCCACACGCCATATTACATGGCAAAAAGTACATAGGAGCAGATGCTATGCTTACTCCACGCCATCTACTATAGTCCTCGACGCCATGCACTTTATGCAAACTAAAGCACCACAATAAAGGTCTAATAAAAAATTTAACTCTTAAAATATTTGCACGCATGCTTAACACCAGATATGTATACCTAAAAAAAAAAATTTTTTTTGTAATTTTCTTGTTTTTAATTTTTTTTTTAATTTTTTTTTCTTTTTCATAGTGCTTTGCAGACAACTTGTTTGTTTGGATAAGGGACAGCACAAAGTTTAACGTGCCAACGTTACGTGGTATTCTGAAGCAGTCCCTCATCTAAATACTAGCTGCGACCAACACTGCTTAACTTCGGTGATCTGACGAGAATCGGTTATCCCAGTGTGGTATGGCCGTATATTCAAATATACCTCAAATAACGAACAATATCTAAATTCGCTTACCTATAAATGAAGCCATATTACATGGCTCATGGTACTATGTAATATGGCTCAGGGTACTATGTACATAGCGTGTGGGACCATAAATGCTGCGCCATGTTACATGGGACCACGCGCTATATAGATTCTGACATTATGGCGCTAGGAGCCAAATTGCATGGCTCGGAGTACTTGTATATGGCGTATGGGACCATAAATAATGCGCTATGTAACATGGCTCTGGGCGCCATGTGGATTTTTTTCAGTGAATAAGGATACAGCTTTATTCAATACTGGTGTTGAAAAATTACTATAATATACTAAAAATTACAATCCGCAATGCTCTTATAATCAGCATTCCGAAAGCCATATACAATAGAGTTATTGTAAGACAGAGAATTTAACATATCAGATGTAGACTCAACTGTGAAAGCAGAGAGCTGAAGTGTTACAAAGAAAAATTTTCTACATCAACAGTTGGATTAGCCACTACATCGTCGTAGCTATTAGTAAATATAAGATCTAACCAATTTCCAATTTGGTAAGGTGTTAGGTTTTGGTAGGTAAAAAAAACGTTTAATTTTTTATGCAAGCAGTCTGTTTAATGTTTTTTAGATTTTTTTGAATCTTAAAATGTTCTTCCAAAAATACCTTTCACCAATCTCGTCAATTCTTCAGAAGCCTATAGCTTGGCAACTAAACCTCATATAAAATTAATGTGTGTATCCACGTTCATATCCTCTAGAAGCACTATTATGCACAATATGAACAGAATCCAGAACCTTGTCCTTGTCTGTCGTTGTCCGCTTCACGTGAAATGCCTCATCGTTTTCATGCCACCTAAATTCCTCTAAATTATTTGTGATGTGCAAATCAAATGAAAACTATGAAGACGCTTATTATTGCAAGTGCAGAAGCCCTTCGGGCCAATACTACTTTTCATTTTAGGGATAATTAGCCTCGCGAAACGTTTGATTCCTTCTCTTGGGTTCTATCAATCTCTCCATTGACTAATTTACCGCTTAATGCATACCGCTTCAAGGCCCTATATTACATCAAACAACCCGCAATCGACTATCTGCCAAAGTGAAATATGCCGGAATATTTCGCGAAAATAAGCAGTTTCCATTCTCAGTGCACAAAAGGCCTCACATTTGATGTCCTTGGCTGATTTACGGCGGAGCGAAAGTCAGGAAAATAATTCGACAGTAGCAAGACGAAGCATAAACATAGGCAAGAGTGTAAGGCAGAATATACTTGAAATATTGGAATTATGCTGGAAACGTTTCAGTTTCTCAGGGAGTGCGTTTCATCGGTAAAGAACATTTGCTTCCAAGGACATACGAAACACCATACGACACGTGAAAGCTTTTTTCAACAACGACGGAGCTCGAGAAGAATTGCCACTGTGCCAGGCTCTGAAACTGCACGTTTATCAATTTTTTTTTCGTTGGCAGACAGGTTGGTGTATTTATGCTTGGAGAGCCTTACATTTATATTTTGGATTGAGAGACAGTCTTGCAAGTACAAGGTGGATCTTGTGAAAGATCCTTGAAGGCAAACTTTGAAGGTATATTCAAAATATTTTTGTTATGTCTGTGTGTGTCCTGTGAATAACATTGATTTCCGGGGCTTGGGTTTGAAATAATATGAACACTATTTCTGCGTTGAGTCTAGTTCGATTTTGGTGCCCCGTTGTTTCTTACGTGTTTCTAGTCTGATACTTTACTCGAATATTACAAATATTCCGAAAAATCAACCTCATTATTATTTAATAAAGCTGAGCGATTTTTCGAAGCAGCAAAGGAACATCAACAGTGGCAGCACTTTTCCAAAATATTCATGTCAACCCGCAACCCCTTGTTTTCAGGAAGCTACCCTAGTATTAAAGTTAATTTACGAACACGAGGAGTAAAAAAAAATACCTCAGACCTTCACTGACGCAGAAAGTTAATGTCTATATTCATAACAACTCTTTTCTGCCTTCCAGGCATGTATTAAGGACTTTTTCTGGCTCTGAAAAATCTGCGGTCTACATCAGGTCTTGAAACAAAGCCCTACTGGCTTATTAGCAATTTATCTGCTCATCCAGAGTTCTGTCGAAATCAAATTGAATGTAATTAAACAAATCATTAGTACTGAGTCGTATAAAACCAACTTCCGTCAGACCAATCAAAAAATATAAAAAAAAAGTTGATGCTAATTGAAAAAAGCTGAAAGAAATCTTTTGCAAAAAAGTAACGACAAACATTTTACTTTCTGCCTCAAGTACATCCTCCATTTAACCTTGTGGCATATTTTTCGTTCAAAAGTAGAAAAATATTTCATTGGCCTGGCATTGAGAGGGACAAGAACTCTTTTTCAACCTTGCACTATCGAGAAAGTAAATGGAAATGAAAGGAAATTTCGGTGCAGGTTCAATAGCCAAGAAATATGTCTATAAAAGTATGAAGTCGACAGTAGTATGAAGCCTACCGGGGGACACCACGTGCACAGAGAATACATTTAATATGTTCAATTATTGAGAACTTCGTTGGTAAAAATGCTAGTCTTCATTCCAAACTGTGAAGCATTCAGATTGCATCACCTGGGATAATTGTATTTATTATGATTTATGTGTCTCGATTCTCGATTTTATTTACATGGTATCTCATTCTTTTTCCCTTTTCTTTGCCTGAGTATAATGGAAATATACTGTGAAAAAACTTTGAAATTTCTCCTTCACATAAAAAAAACACTCTAAAATTTCGCCTTTTATTTTCTCTTCGCCATTTATTTTGTCCCAATATATTCTCACTTTTCTTAACTCTGTAATCGATATGCCTTTCAGCGTCCTGACCTCTTTCTTTCTCCCGAAAAATCATGATTTTTTAAAATCATTTCCGGGAAATTCCCAAAAATGTCTCGTTCATTTTCTTATCGAACGAAACATCGCATTCTAAGTTTCGCATTAAATACCAATTTCTCTCCAAGGATTCCAGTCGAATCCTTATCATATTCGGCGTATCCTCTTGCACATGATGATAATAATAATGGCTTTAGGGCTCGGCATACTTGAGCAAGCACTAGATACAATACATGGTGACTTAGCTAACTGAAGAAAATAGGTGCTCCCGGTTAGTCTCCGGATTCCAGGTCCCCAAATTCATCCTATCTCTGATGGTTTACTCTGCCGGCTGTCGTCCCGAAAAATTCTTCATCTTCATTTCAGAAAGACCTATTTTCGTCAATTTTATCAGTTTTGTCGACAAAAAGACACCGTTGCTGCGTCTGCGTCTTGATGGATATGCTTTTAGGATTCTTTGTATGCCAGACGATTTTTCGGTTTTGCTGACTGCTCACATATATGTATTTTTATGTGTTTTTTTCCGAGAAGATGTATAAAATGTGAGTTATTATAGTCAAGGTTTTTTCCGACCCGAATACGTTCGACAGTTATAAAGCTTTAATAATTGTTAGACATATGCTTAGTCCCTTCGGAGCTTTGCCTTTCTCAGATATGGGATTTAGGATTTATCAGCCGTGAAATCAAGGATGCACTGGAGATGCTGCTTTGATCTTAAAATTGAAAGAAGGAGATGATGAAAGATTTAGTCTGGTGCTGAGCGGTATGTGATTTATTCGTTAGGCTTAAGGTCGAATTTTCACGGCCGGATGATGACGGAGGGTTCAAATCGATGGTTCCTGATGTGAGAATAGAGCCTGCTGTTTGGTGCAATTGAATTGAGAAGATAGCATTATTTTCCTAAATTATTGATCGTTTGGACGAAATCGTATAGCAGAAATCCATTATTTAAAGAGATTTGTTGCTTGGCTATGAGAGAAAATAAATTCCAGCACTCCACCAACTTCCGGTTTTTTTTGCCATTCTTCAGCTTGAGGAAACTGCTGGAGTGGGTAGTTTACTTCTCTAAAGATGGAGCGCTAGGTGAGAAGCATACAGCTAATAATATGCAGAAAAAAGAGGTCACCGTATTATCAATGTGCTACAATTTTTCATGATTAAGATCAGAATACAATCTGGTGAAAACTTTGTTATGGCTGGCTTGGTTAGTACTTAAAAAGCTTTCATGTTTTTTTGTAATAACTTTATTAAACTGCTACCTTCGTATAAGAAGCTTCAGTTTGTTTTCAAATCTTACATGCCAGGACAAGTGATGTGCACCCCTCACAGTTGAGAACGTGTACATTTTGGACGCAAGTTACATTATTGACTTAGAGTCAGAGAGCAAAGAGCAAAGTTAGTGTTCTAGAATTATAATTTACATAATTTAAAGAGTTTGAAAACCAATGAAAAGTGGCTACGCAAGTTGTTTTCTTCGACGGTAGAGATGGAAGATCTAATGGGTCAGTTCTGTAGAATCCCTGAAATTTACGATGGGATAGTATTTTTTTGGCAGCTTGTTCTGGTGATGAGCCAGGGCTCCAATATATCTTAAACTGCGGTTCTTCGTTTTATCGGCAATCATCTCGATCCGCAGTTCTTTGTGGAAATTAACGTTGCGGAATTACTACGGGGCTCCGGTGATAGATCGAAGTATTTTTGATTGGGTGGTCTAGATGATGTTGATGTTTGATGGGCGAGCTGCTCGCTCCCCAGATTTGTAAGCCATAGGTCCAGATTGGCTTTAAAACAGACTTATAGACGAGCACCTTAGCGTCGCGAAAAAGTTTTGACATGCGATTGAGCATCCATTTAAAGTTCATAAATTTGAGCTTCAGTTGTTGATTTTTAGCTTCAATGCGCTATTTCCAGGTGAGCCTCCTGTCAAGGTGCATTCCGAGATACTTCGCTTCGTTACTTTGAGGTATTGGTACATTGTTTAGATATACTTGAGGACAGCCAATTTTAGCAATGTGAAAGTAACGTGGATGCATTTGGATTCGTTCATTCTGATTTTCCATTTTGCTAGCCATTCTTCTTCATGGGCTTGCAGTGTTTGTGATGCCATAACTGGATCTGAATCAGTACATAGAATGGCAACGTCATCCGCAAAGGTAGCTGTAGTTGTTTTGTCGCTTATTGGGAGATCAGATGTGAAGATTGTGTCAAGCACCGGCCCCAAAACACTTTCTTGAGGTACACCCGCATGCACACGATGGTTAGTGGTTGAGGAGATTTTGTATCTGACCTGGATTTCATGGAAGCTTTTCGGAAGCACTGATTTAATTTTCTTTGAATAATATTTTAATGTCTGACGCGATGACGCGATGTCTTCGAAATCCGAATTGATGTTCTGGAATTTTTTACGCATCTGCTAGGATTGGTAGTAGCTTTTCCAACAGAACTTTTTCGAAAACTTTGGAGACGCAGGACAAAAGACTCATAGTGCTGTATGACTTCACGTGAGAAGAGTCTTTACCAGGTTGGGGATCATTATGATTTCGCCTGTTTTCCAAGCGTCAGGAAAATATCCGATTCGAAAGTTAGCCTTGAACAGAAAAGAAAGCCAAGAGAATACGATCGTTGGCAACTGTTTGAGCATAGCGTTGGTGATGATATCAATTCCCGGATATTTTTTTGCGCATGTTTCCTGGATATTTTGCACTTCTTTAGCTGAAGTTTTGACTGGTAATATTAGATGGAAAGTCGCATGTTGCCAAAGTAAAAGGTGTGAAAACCTGTTTTAGGTGAACTAGGAAGACGGTGGCTTTCTCTGCGTCACTCCTGGTCCATTATCTCTTGGCAGTTCTAAGTGGGGCTTCCATAATGGTAGGTTTGTTTATTTTTTTGACCACTTCCCACACCGAATAGTCGCTATTCTTAGTGGGAGTGAAATTCTTCAAGAACAAGTGGAATTTTAGCTCTTAGTCCTTCGCAAGTGTCAGCCTGAGCTCACAAGAAGCCTTGTTAAGTCGTGCTTTAGTTTGGCGAGACCTGTTAAGCTGCCGATTTCTTCGTGCCAGCTTTTTTTCCTGTCCATGGATTTTAATTGATGTAGAGTATGTTGTTTTTTGAGTTGAGGGATGCGGCTAAATTTCAGGTGTTGCGGTGTCAAATGCCTCCAGGACTTGCTCATAGAAAAGAATAACAGCAGAATTGATATCTTTCGGTAATTTGAGTGATGCTGTTAAAAATATTGAATTGGTCAGGTATCGCCTGAATGCATTCCAGTTGGTTTTGTTCGTATATATACACTTACAGCGAGCAAAGTGGGATGACATATGACAGGAGATTGACCTGAAGACAAATCAAAAACTGCTTCTGCTTCTGCGGAGTTTGGAGGTATTCCCTTCGAGATTGCGAAGCCTATGAGGTCCGGAATTATGTTGGTGTCTGACGGCCAATCCATTGGGTCTTATTGTTTTTTTAAGTCTGAAATTACTTCTTCCATTATCTCAGACTTCTAAACACAATACTAGCCAGCTACCTCTGCGAAAGATGTGTATTTAACATGTACAGTGGTCCCTACACCAATTTTATTTAAAAAAAAATATGTTCAGCTTTGAAGGCGTCTGCGGTCTTGACGGTCTGCGTTAATGTCAATGTAATGTAATGTAAGGAGGAAGAAATTTATAATTATGAAACTATCATAGCACCGCAAAACAAATCGCAGAACCAAAAAGCAGGGTACATGAGAATAATTTTTGATAATTTGCAATTTTTCACCTTCTATATTCGCACAGGTCTGAAAAACGCATGGAAGGGCACGGCATGGTATGCACCCTTTTTCGTGAATCCAAAAGAAATAGAAAAAAACTATATTTTCCGCAATGGATACTTTGATCTTTGAATGTCATGATGAGAAATTTAGAATGAGAAGCAGAAAATAAAAAAAAAACGTATAAACAACCAATTTCATTACTAAGTTCGAAAGATTTTGCAAAACTACTGAACAAAGGCGAACATTCATGATTTATAAAATCATTTCATTGCACATGGGATTTTCCGCGCAATTGAGTTTGTTAGAAAAAACGAAGCAAATGAAAAACATAATGTGAACAAATGATTGTGAAAGCAATCAAATTATAAACTTAACAGAAAGTTATATTTTTATTTCAATAAGGCTCATTAAGCTTTCGAGATTACTTTTGAATCAATTTGCTTAAATATGATTGAATAGTTGCATAGAATAAATTGTCACTTGCTGAGTTTGTTAAGTAGATTTTATGGGCTGAAAAAATTAGTTTCGAGTTCTGAGGCCATTTTTGAGAGATTGCAATTATTATATTATGTATTTGTAACAAATATTGCTCTTTGTGTCTAAATCATTTTTTCAAGAAGCGATTCAAGCATTTTAAGGTCCCTTATCGTATCACCAACAGTATTATATTAATATCACATATTTTGCCAGTCATGCATACATCCAGCTATCCAGTTCACTTTTTTGGATATTTCCAAAGCTGCTTAGCAGCATCATCTCATCAAACATTCAAACGGATGCCAAGTTTCTTGAAACGAATCTTCCTTCTACCACTTTCCGCTACTTTTATGTTGTCTCTCATTTTATCGAGCATCCAAGACAGTTGACTTGCCTCTCCAAAGACACCATCTACCAAAATCAAAGAGGTAAACTCACGCAGACTTTTCCTTTTTTGCTATCGTTGTCAGGGAGAAGGATTTTCAGTCGAGTAACCTTGAGATATTCTGAAGGGAATTTCGTAATGAAGTTAAAACCTTTTCGGGGCCAACGTCAAGGTGAACGAGAATGTCTAGCAAATCAAAAGATTGAGATGTGAGAAACGCAGCTAAGAAAAAGGAACGGTTGTTGAGAAATGATGAAAAGAAAATATGTACACTTGAGATTAAAATAAAACCAAAAAGTTGGGAAAGTTAATCCTTTCTCAGCAATAAGGAACATTTTCAGTGTGCCTTCTCAAAGTTTGTTTGGTGAGTTGGTCGAAATCTGTCTACACGATGAAACGATAAGGAAAGGTGTAGATATGTCGGTATATCTAGAGTTACGTCAATGTATAGACTTGGCAGATGTACCGTGATATACAATCCTATGACTGCCAGACATCGTAAAAAACTTTATGGATTCAGAAGGTTAGTATAGTTCGACCTTGAAAACTCGACAAAGCAGTTTTGATGGCTGATTTATTGCGAATGATATGATTTCTTGCGACATTAGATAAATTAGATTCATAACGAAAGGTGCTAGTTTCGGAATCGTATGGATTTCAGTTTTATGGGAAATTTGTGGTAGAGGAGCTCGGATTCTGTTCTTCTGCTTAGGTGATGATAATGCTGGTAGGATTGACAGTAATGTGAAGATACTTATACGAATATTGGCGAAAATGATATTTTTTTTATTTTGTTGAAATGACGCTATTTTTCGTTGTGTGAGTGTTGCATCTGTGTTGAATTGTTTTTGTTGATTTTTTTATGCGCACGTAGATAAAAGCCTGTGCGGCTTTGGTAAAAAGGAGAATAGTCTCACTCGGAGTTCCGTTCCCCCAGGTCTAACTAATGCATCCTTCATCGGTTGAAAAAGAATGGTTATTAATATTGATGGGACGTATATATCGTTTCGTAGCTTGAAGTTAAATGCAACAAGTTAATGTTTTTGGAGGTATACTAAAAACTTTGAAATAATCAAAACAAAACAGAAGGAAATTTGGAAAAAATTAACAGCTACGCATGAAATGGTTAAGTTGAGGAAGATTGTTAGTCGATTTATGCACTTACATTAAATTTGCATTGGATTTTTCGTAAGTTAGATTTGAATAAATATCATTATTTTTATCCTTGACGTGTCTTACTTAAATTTAAATGACTTTTATTTTATTATTTTTATATTTGATGTATCTTACTTCGACTTAAATGACTTAAATTACTAAAAAAAAGAACATAAATAACATTTTTCTTTTTATTTCTTGAAATCAATCAACTTGAACCTCGAGTACTTTTCGAATTTGTGTTTTCGGTGTTCCCAAAATATATTTTGGGTATTTTTTAGTTAAATAAGTTTGGAACAATGTAGGAGAAAAATATATTATTAGGAGAGTTTCTTCTGAAACTGTAAAAAGTAGATACGATTACATTTTCAGTGGCTTAAGCTCTTAATGTTTTTATTTTTACACTGGAAATTTCACTGTGGCAAGTCAAAATCTCATTGAAATTTTCGTTTATTTTTAAATTTAGAGATATTTCTCCTTGAAACGCCCTAGGAAAACATTAAATGCTGTACTTAAATCTATGCAGGCTACATATCCAAATCGATAGCTGACTAATCTTTCTTGATTCCCGTAATATCTGTGACCTAACGTAGCATTTTATTGATATTATTTCCCAGCTGAGCTAGTAATGCGAGTACATATAAGTAATTGCAATCCATTATAAATAGTTACACCGGGACTCGATTAGCAATTTACTCTGCAATTTCCGATTGCAACGACTGTCAAATTTATGGTATGCAACAGTGAACGAAAAAAAACCTTATGGTACCGTACCTTAGTGTACTGTACCGTACATTATTGATGCCCGTACGCAAACACATTCACTACAAAAAGTACACATACCCTACCTCAGTCTATAATGTTTGCGTACATGTACACAACCGATATACCGAACGAAACAGACACGATGCAAAAGTACGCTACGATTGAATACTGTACTGTACAAAGTACACAAACCTTATCCTCTACAATACGGAATGTGTACACCTACACAACCCGTACACAAACGATATACACTAAACGTACCGTACGTTTAGTGTACTTTTGCGGTTCATTTATATGAACTGGGAAAAAATTACTGATAAAAGTGATAATGCCGTAGCCGAAATGAATTGATTATGCTCTCCTGTGAAGTTCAATATTTTTGACTCAGTGCTTTGACTTTAAAAGTGTTTTTCCTTTTCATGTAAATGAAGCGCAAAAGTACACTAAACGTACGGTACGTTTAGTGTATATCGTTTGTGTACGGGTTGTGTACGAGTACACATTCCGTATTGTAGAGGATAAGGTTTGTGTACTTTGTACAGTACAGTATTCAATCGTAGCGTACTTTTGCATCGTGTCTGTTTCGTTCGGTATATCGGTTGTGTACATGTACACAAACATTATAGACTGAGGTAGGGTATGTGTACTTTTCGCGTACAGTACGCTTAAGGTACGGTATTTTTTCGTTCACTGGTATGCAATCTGTGCGTGGGCAATTTCATGGCATGCAATATCATTTCGAAAATGCCTCTAAGCAAGAGAGACGTGCGCTGTATCTGAGCGTCAAATGCTCTTAAGGAGTTAGAGTACGGACAAGACGGAGCGACGAGAGCGTCGCGAGCGTCGAGTCAAGCAACGCGCCGAAATCGGTCATATACTTTCAAATGGAAGTGGCCATGTCGAAGCAGCGATCAAAGAGTGAAAATTTGAGAGTAGCGACGACATCGATTCGAATCGATTTCGTTGCTCGACTGCTCGCAGCGGTAATGTATGTTGTTGTTGCAAAATGTGTTTTGCCGACATACAGTAAGTAGACGAATTGCGTTAATGGGTTTTTCTTGGGTAATGCGAAAATGTGGGTACATTTTTTATGATATAGCGGTGCAGAATTGCACACAATCAATTAGATTTTTACCAATGATTAGAAAAATTTATTGAATTTTATATATCAGCAGTCTATTGATTTCAATTTGGTATATTGTGGTGTGAAAAACTCTTCATCCGACACTGAAGAACTCATTATTTTGACTGCTACTGTAAAATTTCGTTTACAATTTTGCGTCTCGTCGCGTCTACATGAACGCAATTGAGTGAGCTGTTCCATGCTTGACTCGACGCTATGCTCGACTCGACGCTCTCGTCGCTCCGTCTTGTCCGTACCCTTATTTGAAGTGCAGAGCGAAGAAATTCCCCAATTTCCCAGCATTTCATACTCTGTAGACTATTTTCATTGCTCAACGAAATCAAAAAATCCCTTTGAATTCAAAATCCCTACGCAAAATAAACCAGGCCAACGGTTCAGCGCCATTTTGAAATCAAGAACTGTCAAAATATTGCAAGGCAGATTGCCGAGCAAATTGCATACCATATTGCCTACCATTTATGGCAGGCCATAAAATATTGCATACCATAGGCTGCCTCCACTAGCAATTTCAAATTTCATGCAATGGGAAATTGCTAGTGGAGGCAGCCTGTTAGTTGAATTTGGTAGTTGAGCTAAATTATGGGTAATTCCATGGAAAATCGACCAATATTCAGATAATTTTTGAACTCACCTCCTTGGAATTCGGAAATATTTTGTTGTCCAGAAGGGTTGGTGAGCTAATTATCGAAAATAAAATATTTTTGGAAAATATGGTATATTTGCGGAAATATGGGCTCTTGAAGTTTTCGAGAAACGTCGATTCGGGTTGTATTCAAAAAATTGTATGAAGTCTTCCACTTTACGTAGAGCCTTCAAATATGGCTTGTTGGAAAGGGTAAGGCGTAGATATCCTAGAAAAAATAGTGCGAGAAACTTCCTGGCCAAAAAACCACTTTGGCCACTTTGAAATTTTGCACATTTGTAGCTTACATAGCTGTTTACAATGTTTAAAAAAAATTAAGAAAATCGAAGGTGTGCATTTTGAAATATTCAAGGATAAAGAACACTGTAATAATTATCCTTTTTATCCTTTTTGCCAGGATGTTTCTCGCACTATGTTTTGTAAGATACATACACCTTATCCTTTCCAAAAAGCCATATTTAAAGGCTTTACGTAAAGTAGAAGATTTTGTACAATTTTTTGAATGCAACACGAACCGACGATTCTCAAAAACTTCAAGAGGCCATATTACCGCAAATATTTGATATTTTTCAAAAAAAATGTATTGGTGCACATAACTCAACTACTTATATTCACAGTGCAAATTTCATTGAAATCTGACGATAGCGATCAAAGACCGTTGGTCGATTTTCCGTGGAATGACCCTTGTTCGATCAGTAACTTAACAGTGGATTTAAAGAGATTTGAACTATTTAACTTGCAAACAGCGTCTTCCAAGTGAAATAGGAGTAAAACGATAAAATGATGTTATATTTGCAACTAACTTACAAGAAGTAGATCTTTAGTTTTGGTTTTAGGTCTGAAAAGATCAGCAAACCGATTTTCAATTTTTTTCAAAATAACATACTAAAATTGCGGCTATCTGACGACAATTATCATTCCTTTCTGGTTTTGAGTTATAAAACATATAATGAACTTTACTTATTCTAGCGTCAATGAAATCGCATGTGAGCTTACCTGAAAAAGAAAATATGTCAAATTTAGTATGTAACGAATATAAATACAAGTTTAATTAGAGCAAATTTTTGACTCTACAAGTCAATCTATTTGTGAGATAATATTGGTTTCACTGACTTCAAGCGTAGTTATTTTTATAGCTTAAACATTAATACTTATCCTCCGAAAGTAAATTTCTTAAATCTATTTTCACAATTAATTATTATTGTATTGTTTAAATTCAGATTTTTTCTTAGCTCTTCAAGAGAATATCATCAGCTATAAATCTCGTTTAACACTTCAAAACATCCAGACACTAAACCTCAACCACACACACACTAAACCTCAACCATATTTCATCAGCATCACTTTCAATGATTAAACCAATTTCATATAAAATTTTACGAAGAATCATCTTTAATCCCATCTCGTTCACCCTCAACCCCATCAAATCCATTTCAAGTCCTAGTCCTAGTCCAAGCTATAACAACCAAGAAAATCTATAATCGCTTGTCGTAAATTTCGAAAGTAAAAGTTGTAAAGTGAAAGTGAAACAGTAGCAAACATAGACAACCAGCAGACATTAAAGAAAACAGACCAAACATTCGAACGTTTACAACGTTGCAAGGACTCAGTCTCACTCTGTCTCCCTCTATCGTTCTCCATGCCATAGTTAAGATTGGAGCAGTTCAAATACACATGGATACACGGACTAAGCCTTAAAGTCGCCGTTTTATGGTGCAATATGTATTTTCTATTACTTCTAGGTTTCGTCATAAAATTCTTCGCTCCTAGTACAATCTTACAACGTACTGCAGCACGAGTACTGTGATACTAACGTGCGAGCTAGAATTTGTGGGAGCAGAAAAAAAACGAAATGTATTTCAATGATAGTTGCAAACGTGATGATTTCGCAGAACAGGTTGTGTGAAAAAATATTTCGATGGAGAGAGCATTGTTTAAACTTTTGAGCTGATTAAACAAACAATGGAATAAATGGAATGGAATGGTCCCTATTCGAAAAACCCCCCAAAAATGTTAAAACAAAATATCACAAAATATTTGTTATAAAATAAAATAATTTGTTTTCCAGTCCGTGAAATTAATGAAGAAATTTTTATTAAAAGCCAAAAAGGTGATGCGACAAAAGCTGCAGGTCCGAGTGAAATATTTTGATGGTCGTTCTTGAATTACCAAATATTTAACTGAATGGAAACATTAATTTTTAAAATTCTGTAGCTGAGATCGGCAAAAGTGGCAAACTTTAACCGAAAAATGCGATGCCTCGAGCATTAAGCTTACGTAGTTTTGTCGGCCGATACAAGCTACATATTTTTCTTCAAATTTTTAAAAAAATTCGTTCATTTCGTTATTTCTCGGAATCGGCTCACAAAGTGTCATATTGCATGCTCCGATTCCCAACCCAAAAAAGCATCGACTAACCGAACCAAGCCTACATTGACTTGACTGTTTGAAGATTATTGTTGCTGCAAACTAGTTTCCGAGTTTTCAGGAGCAATTATTAAAATAGTACATACAAAGCTCTCGTCGTTCATATTGATTTCGAATGTTGCACGAGGTGTCAAATTACGATGGTTTACTTTTCCTGAAATTGATATTCGCCTAAGTCAATTTTTTCGTCTTCAAGGATTCATTTTCACGTTTATCATGCATTTGAAGTGCGAAAGAATTTCTCTTCAATGCAAAATTTGGTCTGAATCGGGGGTATTTACTACGTGGAATTGTTTTTGTGGGATGACTAAAATTGAAAAGACAGACGACATACGTTGTCTATGCTGATTTATAGGTAAGCCTTTATAAGTAAATGATATCGATGGATATAAGTCGAGGATGTTAAAATTTATCACAACCAACGTAAATAAAAATTAATGATCTCCAACCGCAAGTGGTCACATCAGTCAAGTATGTACTATGAGCTGATGTCTGATGAGAATTAGTGCATACTTTCGCTTTGATTCTGCTTTCGGAGGCTTATTCCGCAAAATGATCAGGTTCCCCGTATCAATTATTCTCTGCTTTGATTAGCTTTAGAGACATTATACGTTGCTATGCTGATTTATATACAAGAAAGGAAAAATGATCACAAATTAATAGTCTTTACTAGTAAATAATCAAATGTTCATCGCCAAGAGCAACTTAAAATCTTCAACTATTTTTGCGTTGAAGATATTTTCGGAATCTAAATATTTATATCTACAACGCAATTTTTTTTTTGGCTATGAGTTTATATTTATCAATAACGTAGGCCAAATCATCCAAAGAATACCAATGTAGCTTATACTGATAGTACTCAACTAGAAATAATCAACCATTTCGGATTATTGCTTCCAAGACAACATATTCTGATGCTGATTCTGCCGTCAAGGAAACAAAATGCCAGTGACCTAAGAAGGAGAACATTTTTCACACTCCCAGAGCAGAAGAGAGCAGAAACGCAAATAGGCTGGTGACCGAATGATGAACGTATTGGGTAAGGTTGCTGGAAAGGAATAAAAAAAAAAATAGGTATCATCTAGATAACGCGAACTTCTTATTGTCGAACCAAACTGAGATAAACTTTAGAACTCACTGCAGATATGTAAACTTTTTACCTCATAGTAAACATCACTCATATTTTGTATGGTTTTTAACAGTTCAATCACATCAGTGATTTATTTTTTCAACCAAATTTAATATTAGACTTAAATTTTTTCTAAACTGATGACATTTCATTGAAACAGACTGTTTTACATTTTCAACTTCAGTTTCTTCGTACTGCAAGGATGCAATCGAATAGAATGAACACAACAACTTGAAAAAGAACATTTACTATCCTCACTCACTACGTTGCTGCGCTTGCGACATCTCCCCAACCTCCTCAGAAAATTCATCCATCCCAGACAGAAAAAGACCATGAAAGTGAAAGTCGTTACTGGGGCTTTCCTGTTGCGATGAACCATTCCATTTCATTCTGTCAGCCATTCTACTTTCGAACTACACCCACTCACTCGTTGCTTCGAAAGACTTTCAGTCATGATTTACTTTAGACGAACAAACTTACGAAAAGGAAATAACTACTGGCGTCTATAGCAACTCACTTCACTGAACTCTCAGGAAAATTTCTAATCCCGGTCTTAATCTAGGTTCTTGTCCCCCCCAGCTATGATACGAGTACATGTATACTATGTTTGGATATTCGTATGCAAAGCTCTTGCAGCTATATACGTATATCATAAAATGTTCGATGACGTTCACGAAGCTGTTATTATTTTCCTCAAATTGAAGAAAAAGTCAAATAGAACACGACAAGCAAAGACGAAGGAATGCAGAAAAAGGATCGACTAACTGCCTTCGCTAGGAAAATAGATTAGCGAAAATGTTGAACAAGCACATATATAAAAAGGACGATTCCGTTATGGCCGGAAGGCTTAAAGAGTTAGGATGTAAAATCATTAAAGTTTGCTTCAGAGAAGCAAGAAAGAGATACTTATTTACAGAATCTTTTCGTAGATGTTCGCAGACAGATTTATGTACAAGAATGTATCGGATGAAAAAAGGGTTTATACTGTTGCAACGATGAGAAGGAGAGATATTTATTCAGCCAGGAAATTATGTCTTGATATTTATAGTAAAATATTTTTCAAGCAAAAATGTAGGCTTCATTTGATGTACGTTTTCGTTCGGATTAAGTAATAATAATAAATGCTTTTGAGAGTTTTTGAGATTGATGCAAATGCACACGTCATTTTTTTGGATTTAATTTTATTTATGTTGTTTTAAAAAGCAAAAATTACACAAAAGCTCTCTAGAACCACATATTTACTATGGCGCCCAATATGGGATTGCGTAAGAGTGTTTTACTTATTTGTGTTCAACAATTTAAGCATTATTGTAGTGGAAGCATACACTACTCAGAAATAATCAAAGTAGAAATATAAACTCATTTCATAAAATTCTGTGCAAATTTATTTAAAAAAACGAGATGAACAAAGTGAGAAACATACAGTGGCTCACAGCTTATTTGATACAGTGCTTCTTTAAAAAATTAAGTTGCAATAACTCAAAACATAATAACAATATCAACAAAATTTGAACACCATTTTGAAGGCAATTGTTTGTGGTTTATTAAACAAGTTTATATTTGTTACAAAGTTGCTGTTTTACATCTTAAAAAACAAAAAAACTAAAAGTAATAACAAATTTCATGTCACAGCTTATTTGATACAGTTTGATTAAACATTAAAATGGTTGTGAACTATGAGGTTTCCAGTTGATTTCAATACTTTGTATGATAGCCCTTAGACTTAAGCAGAGCCTGGAGCCTATTCGGCATTGAATCAACGAGTTTTTTTGTGATGTCAGGAGTAATTTTTTGCCATTCCTCTAGCAGTGCTTTCTTCAGGTCTTGTTTATTAGAAATCTTGTGTTTTCTAATATTGTTATCCAACAAAGTCCACAGATTCTCAATGACGTTCATATCTGGTGACTGTGCCGGCGGAAACATCAAATGAGGGCAATCCCAAATTGGCCAGGACTGCACAATTCCCGACTTTTGGTTTGAATCGTTGTCTTGGTACAACCGAAATTGGTCGCGAACACCCAGTTTTTTAGCACTTTGCAGCAAATTGTTTTTGAGTACATCAAGGTACTTTGTTTGGTTCATTGTTTCCTCAATAAACTTTAAATTTCTGACTCTGGCTGCGGACATTCAGGCCCAAACTATCACATTACCACCACCATGCTTCACAGTAGCTTTGAGGTTCTCCTTGTTTAGCTCAGTGTTTGCCTTGTGCCAGACATATGACATTCCGTCAGAGCCAAAAATGTTAAACTTGGACTCGTCCGCAAAAATAACCGTATTCCAGAACGCGGATGGCTTTCACACATGCTCTTTGGTAAAGGCAAATCGGCTTATTGTATTTTTTTTGGAAATTAATGGCTTCCTACGAGCTACTCGCCCGTTGAAATCATGGTCGCGAACCACTCGTCGGACGGTTTCAGCACTACATGACTTCCTTAACTCACGATGAACCTCAGTAACCAATTTCGGAGCGGAAATCTTTGTGTTTGGTTTCACTTTCCTTACAATGTATCGTTCGTCGGATACGGTGAAAATATTGTTTGGCGCATTTCTCCTCTTATTTTCTACCCGATTTTCGTGTATGAAGTGCTCAATTATGTGCTGCACTGTAGAGACACTCAAATTTACACTTTCAGCAATTTTTCCAACACTTTGTCCTTTTTTTAAAGTGGTTTAATACCTATTCGCGCTGTTCAATTGTGGTGCGATCACCCATTTTACAATTTTGGCTCATTTTGGCACTTCAGATTACAAGATATTGCTAAAAATTACCTAAGCCAATGTCTAACACAATCAAAAATTCAAGAAACAAAAACAAGACGGATTAACGGCGCGACAAATAGAAGTTTATTCGCATTGAAGTGTCTGTATCAAATAAGCTGTGAGCTGCAATTTTTCTGCGCCAGTGGTATTTCTCTTTTACCGGACGCCGAGGAATATTACTGGAACATTTTTTGTTTGCATTGTATTCGTTGAACATGCATCTAGTCAAATACGTTTAAATTTTTTGGATAGGGTTCTTACTTTCAAAGTTACAGTGATTTGCATTTTTAAATAGTCACTGTATCAAATAAGCTGTGAGCCACTGTATGTTTTTCAGTGTGTGTAAAATGAATTTACATCAAGTGAGATGACACACAGTTATCAATTTACTTTCATGGTACAAGAAAAAGTGCTTTGAAATCAAGTAAACCAAAAAACACTTCGTTCGTAAATACTTCTGATATTTTCTAAAATTATAACGATTCGTAGATCAAAGGAAAAATTAATACACTGACATACACATCCTCTCATTTACTCACTTTACCATTTCATGCGAAAATAACTCAATAGACGTCTACACTAGCAATCAGCTAGTACATGCGTAGGCGACCGTCATTTTTCATCGTTTCCTAGAATTAAGGCTCATACGATTGCTTAAACTAACATACCATATCAAAATATCCGCCGTCTGCGGTAGTTTGGCCCTAGTCCTTAAATAAAATTACCCGCAATTAATCACCCAGACCAGTCAGCGCCTTGAACGGAAATACACATATATGACCAGCCACGGCAAACAAAACGCAATATGTACGCAATACGTCCAAATAGTGAGTATTCAATATCCTTGACCTTAAGCATAGCTGTCAAGGACTTTCCTGTGTTTCCTCACACACTAGCGAGCAGGATGTGGAGACATAGCTTTCATGTGTGAGCATTTTAGTGAAGTCGCTATAAAAAATTAGAGTGTGAGTTAGAGCGAAGTGAAAGTAGGCAATTTTAGAAAAGGATACTACTCCAGGAGAGGACGAGACAAGTTTCGGCAATCACGTAGAGATTGAGTTCGACTAATAAACAATTAATGAGAAAAAATCAATGTCAGGATTCGATCTGACTGAAATGATTTGCTATTGCGATTTCAGACAGACCTTCTAAGCCTTCGTATGGCAAATAACTAAACATTATGGCCGGATATCTTGCATCAACCCTCACCAAAGTCTATTAACTCATTGCCTCGAATCCTCTTTCCGTAAACCAACTTACCACATTCGAAAAGCTACGTGGGCGGTTCTGGACATTAAACGGAAACGGGCTAAGACATTGCAGGCTTACCGACTTTCATCCTTTCTCCCCATGCAACAATTATGCTCGTAAACAGTTGGGAGTCTCGGACAACTAAAACGACATGGTGCAGAAAAAAGACTTTTCCAGACAGAGAAGCTTTTCAAATGAACTCCCATTCATATAGGCGATAACCCGGGGGAATGGTAGTGGAGGAAGGTAAAGGAAAGAGGACAGCATTTGGTGAAATTTTGCGGGCTCGAAGTCTGGCGAGGGCTTTCAATGAAAGTGTGAATGAGGAAAACTCATAATAATCTTCGACGAAGATTGTTCCAATGGACGTTATCCCACCAGAGCTGAAGAGCCTGCGGTTGTGATGGAAATACAAGGGTGGCGAACGATGACAGGGCGAAATCAGAAGTCTGGTGGAAATAATGCGACGAAACCACCCCACTTCGACTCGGTCGATTTCGGTTCAATATACGACCAAACAGCAGCCATACGCTAGAAATAGGATGAGACAGTGTCTGGCTGTGTTGGAGGTGAGTTGGTCCCACGGACGACGATGTCGCGCTCGTCGTCAGTAGTGAAAGTGAGGTTTTTAACCTTCTGTGTATCGTCGTCATTGATTCAAGGTGATTTCGTGCATCATGGTCGCCGGAGAAATTCGCAGCGCATTAAAGCCAATGGATTTTCGGACGATGTGGCAGAGTGAAAAGGCTGCGGTTTACAGTAGCCACTACTTGGAAGCCAGGGATGATTGTTAGTGAGCACTGAAGAGTGCTTGTTTTTTCGATGTCAAGTGATGATAGAAGCGATAAAAGCGAAAAGTCAAAGAAAAAAGATACTCTCGCTGCAGAGGGCTGACTATTTTATTCGCTGAAAGCGACACTTGTTTATTAAGGGCAATTTGAGAGTTCGGTTGCTAGTGCCAGGGCTATTAAACGTAGCTGACGGATTTGAAAAATAGAACCAAGTGTAATTTTCATTATTTGGTTTTGGTGGAATCTCAATAGTTTCAGCGGTTATTTTTACTGTTTTATCGGAGAAAGAACACATCAGAATGATGCGGAAAATCCCATGCACATGATAAGTCAGTGTGGGAAATTGGGACGAAATTTAGGTAGAAATCGTAATTGTGACTAGTATTCAAAAGCAAATCCTGATTTTCGTTTCTTCAAAATATGTGAAAAATTATATTATACTCCAATGCAGATTATTAAGGGAATCTCTTTACGAGTGGCGGCTTTATGCGGCTTTCTGATTTTTTTCGGTTAAAATAAAGGATGCGTTCAAACTTCTCACATCTACCAACTCACCATGCACAGCTCCTCTATTTCCATGGCGAACCGAGACCGCAACGTCATAACTTCTTGAATATCGTTACGACCAAGCTCATAATGTCGTCTGAATGACTGCTTGGTTCACATGAAGACTGTCATAAAACTAGGAAGCTGCCTCGCCAGAAGGCAACAATGGGATGATTTTAAACCGATATTGGATGGAGTGCACATGGATGCGTGTTGAAAATAAAATAATGCAAAAAAGCAGAGCTTACGATTTTTATTCGGGTTTTTCGTCGTTTGGTTGGAAAGAAGGGAAAAATCGAATCAGGTCAAAGAATGCATTAATGAAATGAGCTAGTTAGGATGAGGGTGAGAAATTGCTTGGGTGTTATCCATGTATTTTGATAAATGGGAACATTGTTTTATTTTGTAGAGATTTGATGGTGACGCAGTGATATGGTGGAATTGAAATTGAAAGTTTTATATGTGCTTGAAAGAAATTTATAGGAGTTTCTGAATGTTTCATGACACATTAAAAAGGAGAAAAACGTCGATGAAATTGGAATTTCATATCAATATTTGACTAGTTCCGAGGAGCTGGAGAGTTATTTAGATATTTCAGTGTCAGATACTGAGCTATATTTGGAAAAGTCAACAGACAGTGGCTTGAAACATTTCAGGAAATCAGGGTTATGCTCAATAAAAAAATACTTTCAAGAACTGAAGAAGTATTATAAAACATTCGAACAATCAATAAATTTTCAATAATGTGACTGATATCGTGGAATAAAGATTTGTGCAATTTTAGAATTAGAAAAGTATGTTAAAAATATTACGCGATTTGGGGTCGGAACGATGATGAATGCTTGCAGGGTAGTTTACAAGTTCTCTAAAAATAGTAGTAAAGTACACCCAGCTGGCACTCTGTTCACACGGCTACATCTGCGAAACTGTAACATACTATGAATGATATAAGGTTCCTGGGCAGCAAACTTGCCTTTTATCCAAACTGTGCACTAAACTTAAAACAAGTGAATGATTCTTTTGAAACAATTTAGCACGAGTTTGACCAGTGGATGAATGAGAAAGCTGATACCATCCAAAACAAAAATGCGATAAGTTCTTTCCCAATAAGTGTACAGACGGTGTACAATCTCGTATCGGTCATTGCCCTCCTTTGCCAGATGTTTGATCTACAATTTCTAGAATGTTTCAAACGGTAAAAATTGCAGTGAGGTGTTTAAGATACAAAAATCACGCTCAATCAGGAAATTTTCGATGAGCTCCTTATAGAATTTGGTATCCCACAAGGTTCCACCTTAGGCCCGATTCTTTATAACCTTTTTACTGCAGACATATTTGCCGCCTCCATCTGCTTTTGGCATTGTCCAATTATATGCCGATGGTATAATTTTCTGGATCATCCAAGACAAATACTGTTATGTGGTTGCTTAGTTAGACAGTTTTGAGAAGCAAATTGATTACTCATTTCTTTAAATTGGAGTCAATAAGTAAAACTACCCTGAGCGTGAACATTTTCGTTTTGATAAGATAAAAACATTTTCGTTTTGATAAGATAAAAATTTGATAAGAAAACAAAAAGCACTTTACAAATCAGCTCATCTACCTTAGATGAACAATTTTTGGGTTTAAGCTTAATCCTCGCTAAATACAGTACATCATAGTACACAAAAATACAGTACATTATACATATTAAATTCCGCTTGGGCAAAAAATCTTTTGCATATTTTCTCTCAGTTTGAATCTGTAAATTACCAAGAGACCATAATTAATCTTTTACAAGCAGCTGATTAAACAGATTCTGATTAGCGTCAATATTTTGACATCCAACATCTAAATTGAAAAATTAGTAAAATGTTTTAACCCTGTCTCTCTTCACGCTTAGCACAGAATATTGCTGCAACAGTTTTGCTAAAAAACAAGCAAAAATTGTAGCGTCTTGTCTTAGCTCAGCGCCATGGCAATAAGCGCAGATGAGCATAAAAATCTTATTGTATTGTCCTTTCATCGTGAGTCCAAGCACTTATAGCAATGACTTTACATCGAACATAGTTCAGTGACGTATCCTCTTATAGCCACTAGTTTATTTTTCTTTAATATCTAGCTCTTCGAATTATTAAATTTCGAATAACTGTCATTTTCACCCTTCTCCCCGCAAGGTAGCCACATAAATCCTCTTTTGCTCTTATCTTTTCCAAATGTGTAAAAAGAATTTGATTACTCACTACTCTAAAAATTCTTTCATTACATGTTTTCAAATTGAAACCAAAACTTGTGTTCCATATTTCGCAAAAGTATTTAAAAAAACGTTAATTTGCAGAATTGTAGCAACGAAACGAGCTCACATTGGGCGCAATCAGGATAAGTTTGTAAATTAAAGGAAATAAAACCAAATGCAATACGAATAAATACGTTTGAAATTTAATCGATAGGAAGATAAACTTTTCACCGAGAAAGTTCACTTAGAACCGAAAAAACGCAGCCATTAGTTTTTAACTGTGGTGAATGATTTTTATTGTAAGAGTTGCGCAAATTATAAAATTATTATGAATTTGCCCAATTTGTAGGCTGTGTACATTGTGCTTCAGAAAAGGTTAAAGGTTTTAAGGTTAAATTTCAATATAAAATGTTAGAGTCTCGTGGTGGCAGATTCATGAATGCTTATATGATTTATATTGAATATTTCTATATTTCAACATATTCTAATTTAGTTTCCATTCGATTTTTTCAATGCAACAATGCATTCCTTTATATTTATAGAATATACTTTTCAATTCTATAATCTTTTATTACTATAAAATATATTCGGAGAACCTAAATCAATCATTTCATACCCAAAGTCTGACTTAGCCCTGGAATTTTAAAATAATTTAAATTAACGTCAATATCATTCCAGTTCTGACATCCGGATATCCGGAAACTGTCATTAAAACCCTAAAATATGGCTGTCCGACAACATTAAGGTAAGTATCTTTGCAATATGTGCCCAGAATATTTACATTAGTAATTTACCTATCCTCACTCTGTCCATGTCAACGTCACTTACGGCAGTTTTAAGAATTTCGCCAACATATCAAATACTGTAAATGACAGGAAGTTGTGCCTTGTTCATATTTCATTTCCGTCGTCAGGAAATACAGGAAACAATTGAATGGAAAGGGGATTTTATTGCGATGCAGATATTGAGGCCATGAACCAAAGGAAGATGTTGTTGTTTGAAGTAGCAATGGTTAAATGAAACTAAAATTTTTAGTATTAAGAACATTTCTCTGCCTTATTTCGAGCGAGAGACATAAAAATTAACTTCAAAAATTGTTTGCAAATAGTTTTAGTAGTTTGTCGAGCAATTGTTGGAAACAAACAAAGCATTTAATATTTGTTTAAAACATTTAAACTTTATTTAAATATGTGTTGCACTCGGAAATATAATTTAGTTTCCCTTAAGAAATTTCTGTTGCTAGCACAACTTTTTTTGTTTTCTTTAAAGTTTCCTGGATTACTTGCTTCAATGAGATACAAACGTGCAAAATTTATTTTTAAATATTTATCACTTTTTGCCATGCAATAATAAATCATGAAACTTTCGTGAAAATTAAAGAAATATCTAGCAAATAAGATTGATTATTCTCCGAGATGCAGCCAAATTAGTTTTTTCTGCAGTAAAACAATTAACAATGTTTTTTCAGTGAATAAAAACCACATCTTCTCCCAGCCAGCTCCCATTCAACTCAGCAAAATAACCCTACCAAAATAGTGCAAAATAAAATTTATTTCTGGAAAGCAAAACAGCATCCTTTGCAGCACATTATGACAGGTCCATCGTCTATGGAAAAAAAAAACAGAAACAATTCTAACAGAACTTCGACATGGCAGCAAATTCAAATTTCAACCCATCGCCGCATCTCGTTGTCTCTTGGTGTATCTCCAATATTTATCAACCGTCGTCCGTTTGATAAATATCAGAATACTTGTAACGTAAAGCTATAAGACGTCAGTTGACTGTTCTAGTGAAATTGTTCGTCCTTTAATCTAGTATCGGGCATCGTAATTCGCCATGTCTCTACTACTTCACTCGAGCTGGGTGTAATCGCTTTTGTTCACTCAGATTCATACATAGAACGAGATTGAGATTGTGCTTAGCAGGTTTTTTTTTAGTAGACAGCATGTGTGCAATGTGAAAAGTAGTACAATAAAAACACTGCTAGGGCAATACACGATGCAATTATTGTTTATTTTTTGGAAGGAAAATTATTGTCAGTTAAACATGGAATGAATTTATTCTTGTCAATCTTATGAATATAAGTTTACAGGTTACTAAGTGAAACGGACCTCAGCTTACTTAAATGGCAATTGCTGGTTTTATGTCTTTTGCAGTTAATGAAATTTTAATTCCCAAACGAGATTGAATTCTGGAGACCAAAGTGATAAAATGGAAAAGCTCGAACAAAACAAAATGAAATCTATCTAAAACTTCTTGAAAAAACTAACAGGAAACAAATAAAATTCAAAACAAGAAAATAATAAATTAATGAACCAACAGAAGTTGTGATCTCTTTGGGAACAAACAAATCAAAAAACAGCCTCCCAGTGTTGAGTACAAAACTTTTCCGAGCATATTAAAAGTAACTGTATATAAATTCTAACATCTAAATTGTCATTTACTTCTGGTTTTTGAGCCTAATTTGTCCTTACATACAGTTTACTAGAATTGCACAAGATAGATTTTTCAGTCAAGATTTCAATATATTAAACTGTCATTTCACTTTTGACATTGGTGTTCGACTTTTTTGCTGTATTTTATTTAAATATCCGAAATTGTTATCTCTGTAACAATTTTGGTCGATCCTTAAACTGTATCATATAAATTTTCTTCAGACCACACTGCAGACTACATTCTGACAAGTTTATCATCTTTTCTTGTCTCCAATGGACTCAAAACGGGTTGCTTTCGAAACTATGCTTCGGAAAATAAAAAAGTAGTTGGGAGTATTTTTTGAAATTTTGCAATAAATTGAAGTGAAAATGAATGACTGGGAGATGAATGACTATAGTGAAAATGAATGACTTGGTTTTCAGCCGCGGTAGAATCGATCGAGTCTCTTATGATTTTATACCAGTAAATACAGTGGGATGCCAGTGCCATTATCACGAGAAAAAAACTAATTCTGATGAGCTGTCCATACTCAATTTTCCTGCTTTTAAGTGAATGCACTGATGTGTAAAATAACGGTTTTACCACATTATTGAAACAATACGACCTTACTAACGATTTTGAACGGTAATCCTTTAAAATGATCTTTATTTGATATCGCGTTGACAAAACCATCTCTCAACAATATCTTGCATACAGCTATCTTTCGCTTGAACGTTTCTAAGTTTTTCTTTCAAGTAAGTTGTTTCGTTGTTGAGAGGCTTTCATTGAGATAGAGAACTATGTTTGGAAAATATTTTAGCATGCATCACTCGAAATATTTGGTATTAAAGTTTTTCGTCATTTATCTCTTCTCCTCCTTCGATTGATTCTCCTTTGTAATTTAAAACATTATTCTCCACACAACTATCTTTTATTCCAGCAACAATTTCAATTTCCGCAATTCTTTGTAGATGTTGTTGGTTCCTGTGACTTAAGTTAAGTGTGGTGAACTGCATATTACGTCTTACGTTTCACGATTATGATAAACAGAAATTATTAAACGCTTTGGAATATTTTTTTCCTGGACGTCCGGTCTCTTGGAGGGATGATGGGGAATGGTTGGCACGGTCACCAAGTCGGATTATTTTTTATTTCATTTTTTTAGGATGTTTTACGGAAAAAATGTTTGCACGTCTCCCCGCCTCTTAGAGGGCATATTATTGAAGAAGTTAACGCTATGCCCTGCTATACGTATAAAATAGCCGTGTAAAACTTCAAAGCTTGATAACGTAATTTTTTTTTATCCTGAGGACATAATAATTTTTTTTATTTGCTTAGCATTTAATAATTATGAAAAGAAATGATCTTTAGATTCAAAATTTCAAAAATGAAAGCCTATTTTTCGATTGGGTATTTGAATAAGTCCTGACAGGTAGCGCTATCTTTGCTTTTTTGCATCCGACAATACTTCATCGTGAAGCTTCATCATTAAGCCTAAAATGACAAGGTATGTTTTTTCATATATATTCATTTCATTTCAAAATGAGAGTATTTTTGGGGAATTTCACTGCATTACCTTTTCAAAAAGTTGAGCACACTACGATGACCTGAACAGTAGTGAATCGTGGATGAGCCCAGTCATGCATCGACAGCGATGTTGCGAAATCCATCAAAACCTACTTGGAAACGCTCAAATGGAAAGTTTTATCCTACCTATCATATACACCGAACATCAACTTTCTGGCCTGGCTGAGCACTACTAGCATTATTATGATGATGTCAAAAAATTGGCTGATTCGTGGATAATCGTAAAAAATGAATCGTTCTTTTGACATGATATTCGTATGCTGCCAGAAAGATAGGATAAATGAGTGGCTAGCGATGGAAAATATTTTCAATGACGAAAAACAGCTAGATATTATTCAAGCCACTTATTATACCAGTTACTTTTGTACTTTTGTTACTATGGTGTGTCGTTTTTGTTGAACATAGTTAATGGGATCGTTGAGGCTCCAGATATCTTACAAAAAATCTCACTCAGGGTACCAGTAAGAAGTACAAAACTAATAATCTCTTCCACATTCAAATTTGCAGAGCCAACTACGAGGGGCATTCAAATATAAATTAGCCTTTTGCAAAAAGAAATTTACTTTACATTTAAGAAAAAAAAAAAAAACACTTGATAGTTATTTTTCTACCAAGTTACCCTGCTAAGGAATGCATTTTTCCCATCGAACAGGTAGTTGGTTCATGGCGTTTTCGAAGATTGACTTCAGGCGGATATCCAATCAATTGCGCAGAAACTGTACAACCTGTTAATCGTTCGCAAAACCCTCTCCTCCAAGTGCTTTCTTGAGAGGCTCAAACAAGGAAATTGCAAGGAGGATAATCAACTGTAATCCAATGCATTTCATCAAATTTTTGGGTTGATAAGGCTGCAGTATGTGGTCTTGCATTGTCGTGCAAGGACGTCTCAGATGGGTTGACAGCGTCTTTTTGACCGATATGCAGCTCGAACCTGGTCAAAAAGATCACAGTAGTAAGCAGCGTTTATTCAGCGACGATCATGAAGGAAATCAACGAGCAAAACTCCTTGAGAGTCCCAAAAAACCGTTGACATCACCTTACCGGCTGACAAGCGAGCTTTGGTTTTTGAGGGTCCTGGCACCACTTCTTTTCTCGACTCCATAGAGGCCCTTTTTGACTCGGGAGTGTAGTAGTGAGTGTAACGCACGTCACAATGCGTTGCAAAAAAGCCGATCCTTCATTTTGAAAACGAGCAAGAAGCATTTGACTAACTTCACTCTCATATTTTTGTTCTCTTGTGTAAACAGACGTGGAACCCACCTCGCCGAGTTTTTTCGGAATTCAAGGTGGTCTCCGATGATGGTTTGCACACGTCCAACATTGTTTCCCATTTCCTTACTGATTGCTGTTACAGTGGAGCGACGATCTCTTTCAATGAGCTTGCGGACAGCTGCGACATTGCCAAGCGTAATTCTGGAGCGGAGGCGTCTTGGTGACTCACATTTTCTACTTTTTCACCATTTTGTTCCGAATTTCGGCTGATTTCACGCTTTCGTTCGTTAAAAACTTTATTATAATGCTTGGCGCAACTGAAGGAATAATCTCTCTTTCGCTCATTGTGACGACAACTAAACAAACCCGTCGGGTGGCTGGCTTGGCGTTGAGTCATTTAAACGGGTTCCCCCTCTACCTTTCCCCACGCTCATAGGCGCGCCGTAGGGGGGGGCAGGGGGGGCCGGGACCCCCCCAGACCCTTGGTTGGCCCCTCCCAGAAATATATATATTTCCAACAGCAGACACTTAAATTTTCGCCTCTTAGGTTTTTGTGGTTACAGCAAGAGGTGAGTAGTGTAGTACTGTAAGCCTATACCAAAGCATACACACTACTTATAACATAAAGACTGTGTTATTTGCAGTATTAATTACGATGTTATGGGACTTATTTCGAGAAATGGACGGCAATATTTAATTTAAACAAGTTAAACGTTAAGAAAAAAACGAAAAGCGCCTTGCCAATCATCCTTTTTTTATTAAGATTATCTGTTCATTCCTACTAGGCAATAACTATACAGGTATTTAGGTAAGAACACTTTTATAAACTGGCGTTTTATGCAATTATGTTTTTTCATAAAACATAGTCTAAGTATTAAAATAGTAGACAACAAGGTATAAAATAGGAATAAAAATGGCATCCCTGCCACTTTTATATTATCTATGACCTACTTGGTTTACAATCAGGTTAATTGTGCGTGAATTTTATTATAAGTTGATAACTGCATCGGAAGTTAAAAGGCATAGCACTTCAATTTCACCGAGCGTTTTTTCATAGTGACACAGCCGCCACATGGAATATTGTCAAGATGAACGGAAATTATTTGGAAAAGGTTATCGACCTTACGACGTGTCTCAGTCGCCAAGGACTTGCTTTCAGAGGACATGATGAAAGTGGTGCCAGTGATAACATTGATTTTTTTTGGAATTTTGTGCATTATTCGCGAAGCATGATTCAACTTTTGAAAATAATTTTCAAAACAAGGTTGCGAACTACTGTAGTGACAAAACACAAAATGAATTGATGAAAATAATTGCTGAATTCGTTCGCGAGGACAATACAGCTGAAATAAAAGATTACGGATTGATATCCATTATGGCAGACGCAGCAAGGGTCCACAGAAGGAACAACTCTCCGTGGTTGTCAGATTTGCTAAAAAGCTAGCAGTCGAAGAAAGGTTCTCAAGCTTTATAGACTGTTCAGGAGCTAGAAATGCCTCGTATTTAGCAGATATAATTTTGAGCCTGTTAGACAGCTACGGACTTCTCGAATTGTCTGTTGTTGGACAGTCTTATGATGTGCTAGTGTCATGTCAGGACAAGAAAGTGGTGTAAAAATCTGAATTAAGATGAAACACACTGCAGCCACATTTGTACACTGTCTAGCTCATAAAATTATCCTGGTTGTGATGAACACATTTTTCACCATCAACACGTGTATATCCTTTTTCAATGCCATCGAATCCCTTAACCTACCCTAACCTTAACCTTTTCGAAGCCTTCACAACACGAATTGTTGAAGCAGCTTAAAGAGGCAGTTGGTCTAAACACAAGGCGTGGAATGAGAAGTTTAAGCTCAACTCGATAGTCAATGAGATTTCACAATTGCAAATATGTGATCGAAAGCTATGGGACTATGAAAGATGCTTTAGAGGAAGAAATGAATGTGGGAAAATACAACGACTCAGTTTATTCATTGGAGATCTTTCATACAATCAGTAATCCTAAATTTGTAGTAAATCCTTTCATGTTTCACTATGTTCTTTCTATAATGAACATGTTAAGCACATATTTCCAAACTAAAAATGCAACTCTTTGGGATGGGATAAATCTTGTGAATGGAACACTACTAAGTGAGCGAGAAGACATGTATGTAGTTTGGGGAAAAATTAAATCATTCGCAGAAAACAACTGTCTGAATCTCACATTTACCAGAGGATCGCGAAAACGGAAAACAGCAAAAACCACTAGTTTCAAAGGTTTTGCTGTTTCATCTAGCCCCGGCACGCAGTTAGGGCTACAAAGATATTCCTGCAAACCAAATGGCTCGAAAAGAGTTAGTTACAGCATTTTTCATCTTGCCAAATCATTTTCGGTTTTTCTAGGTTTTCTAGGTAACAAATGTTTGATGCAAGAGATCAATTTTTTCCTTCTAAGCTTAATATATTCCAATTTTTTCAAAGATATTTTGAAACTGAGCTATCCTCTTCTTCAAGTATAATTTGCAAAATATCTAGCTTCTAAACGAAAAAATATTCTTACATTTCTAATTATTTCCATTCTATTCCCGTATAATTCATACAAGCTTTCTTTCTTAGCGGTCATTGATGATTCATGTGTAGTTCATACCTACCATTCACATTATATGCATGGGGTAGTAGCTCTTACGTATTCACATACAAGAAGTTTATTTGATAATACATTATGCATTAGCAAATAACAAAGAATAAATGAACAAATATATAATGTATTAGTAAATTATATAAGTTGTATGAGCAGTACGTGTACAAACAAAAACAAAATCATCACATGTCTTGAACATTTCAGTCCCTGGCCCCTGCCAGATTTTAGGCCACGGCCCGCCTATGCCCACGCTCCGCCTATCTTCGACACGCTTTTTAAATCGTCAAGGTAAGGCTCGTTTATATTTGAATGCCCTTCGTATATACAAAACTCACCAATCGGACGATTGAAAGCTATCGGAAACGTTGTTGCTTCTCATCAAGATTGTAATTAATTCAATATAAACTTCAGCTACTGTGTATTTATTTCTATGGACAATTGTTCGTTTATAAATAAATAAATAATTCCTCAAAACTGCTTAATCTATTCTGTCGCATTCTTAATAAGCTGCTTTTTGATTGAAATAGATTTTGTGATTTACATATAACTCTTGATAGTTCTCAATAGTCACATTTGACCAGTCCTGCCCTACTAAGCATAAATGCCCTATCTACATTTTAGTACTTTCGAGATATTCAATGATTTGTGTTTTGATTTGTACTGGAGGTACATATATGGGGAGTGAATTTTTCAATATTGATTTTAACATACTTCCACAAAAGATAGGTTTTTCAGATTTTGTAGAATGATGCAATAGAGTATGAAGTTTTCGAATCCAGTGTTAACTCAAAAATGAGAAAAATGCAGATACAGGGTGGAGCGCCACAAACAGATGGATTTGAGAGTGGGGGCATTCCTCTTGTGTGGGGACTCTCGTGGGGGCGAGTGGGGAGGATGGGAGGTTTGTGTTGTGTCCCCACTCAGTCGCCAGCATGGAGTGGTCTGTGCAACAGCGTACGTTTTGTGTAAAAGCCTATTTTGAAAAAGCATATTCATTCATCCGCGTACAGCGCGCCTTTCGTTTGAGGTTCGATATTGCCCCCGCGGCCGTGTTCCCCATCGAAATCGAATTGTTTAAGTGTGACAAACCCTAGGGAGCTCCATCAGAGACCTCTGTACTATGACAGGCTTACAGTGTGGTGTGCACTTTCAAGAAATGGGATCATCGGCCTTTATTTTTTTGAAGAAGACAACCGAGCCGTTTCGGTCAATTCAGCTCGTTACATGACCATGATCCAGGATTTTTTCTTGCCTCAATTGGATGACTTTAAACTGGAAGACGTCTGGTTTCAGCAGGATGGAGCCACAGCCCACACAGCAAGAATTATCATGGACTTTTTAAGTGCAAGGTTCCCCGGACGCCTCATCTCTTTAAGATGAGATTTGAACTGGCCAGCGCGCTTTCCTGATTTGGCCCCTTGCGATTTTTTCCTGCAGCGATACCTCAAATCTAAAGTTTACAATGACCGCCCTAGGGCCCTGGAAGCCCTCAAGAACAATATCCGGACCAATATCGCAGAAATTCCTATCAGAATGCTTCAAAGAGTGCACGAAAACTTCAGAAAAAGGCTGTAACAGTGTATACGGGGGGAAGGAACCTATTTGAGTGATACACTATTTAAAACTTTGTAAATTTAAATTTCCATTGTTATAAAATAGAGGAAAAATAAAAAACCTGAAAAATGTTCAGTAGTTTGTGATTTATTCAATTTTGCAATCCATCTGTCTCTGGCGCTCTACCCTGTAGAGCCTTTATGCTTAGTAGGACAGAGTTTTGGTCAAAACATTTGACCAAGACTGAATTTGGTTAGTCGTCACGAATTGTATTGAATATTATTCGTATAATTGACTACACTATTTAAAGCCGAAAAATCTCTTTAAACGCTACAGCCGTTTTTGGCAATGACCTTGAGTTTATTATATATTTTGATGCTATTTTTTTTTGTGAAAATCTTACAAAAATTAGCCCTTTTATAGCTTCTGGTGGAAAAAATTGGCAAAAATTTGAAAATTATCATTTTCAAATTTTTTCGTATATAAATAAAAGTATAAAATATTTTCGTTTCTCTATTTTTATTTAATAATCTTCTCGTCTGCTGACGTTTATCAAAATTTTCAAACAATAAAAGAAACAAATATACAGATATATGGTTGTTTTAAATAATAAATCAAAAATATTTATGGAATATTGTGGAGACATACAAAAAATAGCAACCAATAATTTCTAAGTTTCCGCATTATAATTTAATAATTTGAATAGGTACATAAATCGATTCGAAAATCATGATTAATCGGTTCTATATCTGTAAACTACACAATATGTCATTTGTCAAGCATCTGAAAGTTAAGGGTTTGAAATATACTTCAAAAATTTACATTGCTAAGGCTACGAATCACACATTATTACTTTCGTGCAATAGAAAATTAGCAAGCGATTTCTAGACTGAATCCATCAAGATCCAGTGTATGACTTGCCTTAAATGTTCTCACCAGCACTTTCAATTTCATTTTCTCAATCACTTCTTAGTTTTTCTTCAGTTTCTCATTTCATTCTACCAGGAATACGAGCAGTCGCAATGCATTGTAGAAGCCCCACACTCCTGTCTTTGCCATCGCCAACACATTTCCATATCTTGTTCAACTGGTTGCAAAATGGCTGAGCTACAATGGCGTCATAAAAACACATTGGCGGACAACCAACGATATTTTAGACTATACATGTGTACTGGAAATATTGATAGAAATCTGCAGCCACCAACAGTAGCTGCTTCGAGAAATTCTGTAAATAAATTAGCTTGTCCTCGTCCACTGCCATATACACAAGCCCCCTGTATTCATCGGTCATACTCAAATATCTCTGGAGAGTAAAGCTACACTATTTTCGCATGAATTTAGATTCGGAGAAACTTTAAGGACATGCCGCTTGAGGATAAGAAATCAAACTAAAATCTATCCTAAGCTGTATAGTAGTATGGATCATTTGTCTCGTATGTTGTCTGTTGTGCATGTTTGCTGCTTTATTTACCATAAATAATTCGTAGAACGGGAGTGACCTGTCCAAGTGGGGCTTACTACTGCAAGGCTGCAATGGAAAGAATAGTGCAGTGGTTTGCTTTTACTTTCACAAAACTACTATACTATCCATGCTTTCAAAAAACAAAAAGCATTGTGGTGGTTTGGTGAAAGTAAGTGTATTGAAAGATCTGCCTTTATACAGGAGATGATGTTATCTAACACTTAGCAGAATGAAGTCCTTGAGTGGTTACCTCGAACTTGTGGTGGGACTTAGCGTGACATTAGTTGTTATCAGTGAATAATCAATCGTAATATTGAAATGAAAAAAGGATTTTCAAGACTTGTAGGAATCATAGCGTTTATTCGAGGATCGATTTACTGTTCTAATTGTGGAAAAATAATAACAAAAATGCAAAATTGTTTTAAAATGTTTAGAAAAAATTGCAAGCTATGAATGAGAAAAATGTATCTGCGTTTTTCATCCATAAGACATAAAATAATTTCGCTATGCATTTTACAAAATAAAGCAGCATATGTGTAATGAATTTGCAACGAACCAACGTTAAAGGCTTGATCAGGGTTCATTTTATATTTCTTCCGATCCCAACAGGCTTTACTTTTTTATCCTAGACAAGTCATCAAGCTTGATCAACCGAAAAACACGGTTATCTTTCAATTTATCATTTCGTCAACAATTGATTCATTAATTTATTTATTCATTACACAACATTACTAATCTGCCCTCGATTTGTTTGTTACAGACAAATAATTGAATGACAACGGAATCAAAACATGAGAGAGAACATACCAATTCTGACAATTACATGCATATTTCAGAATTGTTCCGCCCGGCAGGTGCCTAGCAGCCAATAACCGATAGCCGGTAGCGCGTTTCGTATAATTTCACGCCGAAAAAAATATATTTGAATCGTATTGTACGTTCCTGATAAGAGAAAATGTTTCGATGAATTTTTAATAAGCTCTGCCTTTCAAATTAACTTCTCGCAATCGTCTCAAAGAACGTGCTTGTTACTATGAGTGCGAGTTTTTTTGTCCTTGGGGCCCGCGTGGCTGGGTAAACCTTTTCGTTGTTACCAGGTCAGTGATGGCACAAGGAAGGTTAGATTGAATAATCTTAGGTATTTTCGCTGGTCCTCTTATTACTTTTCAGTTTTTTTCCGGACAATTAGCGTCGGTACAAAGTCAGCTATGCCTGAAAAGGTCATTGGAAGAATTCGACCTAAATAATCCTTAGATAGCCAAATTAGCGAGAATAATAGGTTGAAATTGAAATGAGATCTGTGAAAACAGAGGAACTAAACATGTGCGGCTTTCAAGATTATTCGAAATTATTCGATGGTGGTTGGCTGCCAAATATTTTTTGTCAATCGAGTTTTTCAAATTAAATCACGCAGCAAAAGCCGTAAGGTCATTTGGTTCCATTTTTATTTATAATATGACTGAAATATCCCAGCGCTTAGCTCATACCAGCAGCACCACAACCTCCGCTCACAAAAATATTTGTAATACGCACGGATTTTCAAATTTTCTTCTTTTCTATCCTGTATGTTTATTGCAACAACATCAGAAAAGAAATAAAACCGCTCAAAAGAACAATTCTCAAAGGAAACAGAATAAATGGGTGTCAATATGAATGTATAATGAGTATATAAAATTTCACGAGTATCGCAAGCCAAAAGAAAGAGAAGAAACCCAAAAAATTTAAAAATTAAGCTTTGTAATACATAAATCAGAAGCTTGGTTAAGTGAAACAAAAAGTGGTTAAAGTGGTTAAGTGGTTAAGTGAAGCAAAAGTAACAATTTTTCCTTCAACTATTCAAACTTCTGCTCCATCTATTTGACTCTTTAAACATTTTTCTCACATTTAATGAACCTTTAACTTATCCAATATATTCGCAACACAAAAATCTTCTACCCATGTATTGAAAATAAAAAATACATAAAGTCCACTACCCACACTGGGCGCCAGTCTCCGATCAACGAAAATCGTCATCGTTCTTGAATATTCTCGTTCAATCTTATTTATATCTGTATCACAATATTATGAAGCATTACATTTTGCAGTGATGTGAGGAAATCAAATTCGTTTTGAAACCTTTGTCAGCAAATCTAAATAGTCAACCAGAAATCTCAGAACAAACCAATTTCGAAAACAGGGAATTCAATGAGAAATCACTTACGAATACCGTTCATTAAAATCCATAAATAAGCTCCAAAACGTAAACTTTGCTCTATCAGACTGTTTACCTTACTCATTTCAGGAACGAGAAGAATTATAATTCATCCAGCACAACATATTCCTTTCGTTTGTTCTTCCCAAAAACAACATCGCCTACGAGCCTCCGTGCGCTCACCCCAAACCACGAAAACAAAATAATATAATCTTCCTCGTCTGAAAAACACAACTGTTTGTTTCTTCTTCACTCTCTCCTCCCGAAAATTACTCTCTACTGAAATGCCCAAGCAGACATGCAATAGCTTTCGTCCTTGAGTCAACCTTTAAATTTCGTCTCGTCTACTACCATATTAGCATTACCGACTGAACATGACCAGCCGGCTGGTTTGCTACTTTTCTCACACTCGCCTTTACTCGTTGTCTCCCCACCGATTCTCAGTCACGACTCCACTATCGATTTTCCTCCTCAGCAAAGTGAGACTCGGAAATACTGCTTCCCGACCAGAATTCCAGCCTGATTAGCATTAGGAGCCGATGCGAGTGAAAATATGTATCCCGAAGTTTGGAAGATATTTTCAGCACATACCGTCCGTGTCCCGTAATATTCGTGATTCAAGACGATGATCTAGAAGGATCTGCGTGACCAATTACACTTAATGAGCGAATGTGCGTCTGCTGGAATTAATCAGCATTTTCAGGCCCGGGACCGAGCTAATTGAAAATGCTCAAGCTTCGCGAGCGAGTACGTCCGGAGGCTTGCATCAAACAAATCGTATGGAAATTTATCATGCACTAACGGAATAAACGGGCACATCAATCTTCAGCCATCAGCTTCCTTTCATGTTCAAATACTGATGGACAAGTACTGTGCTGAATAATTTATGCGTTCCACGTTTAACTGCCAAATATGTACTCACTGGCAAAAAGCCTACCGCAACCCCCGAAATGTTGAGCCCAGTGCGTGTTCATTTTTTCGATTTCGCTAGCGGATGATTCAAGGCTACAGGGACAATATACCGAACGCAGGAAAAGGCGCAGGGAATCGATTTTACGGAAAGTGTCTGTATGTGTGAAGAAGACAGAGAGGCCAAAAAAGGTGGAATGAGGCATTACAAGGCCGTTGTCAATTACCCTGTATCGTCTGGGAACGGCAGTCGCAGGCAATAGCCTGGGTAGGATATGCCGGTGTCGGCGTCTAGGCCGACATACACTTCAGCTTTGAGGTAGGCTGCCAAATTTTAGGCAGTCACTTACAAGAGCTCTTACGAACTTCTTTGAAACGAGAGAGCTACGTATACGCAGCCATTTCGGCTGCTCCATTTAGCTACCCCTCAATCTTTTTCACTGCTCACTCACAAATACGTACGCATTTTTTGTAGTCTCGCCAAAGAGTTATATATTTACGGGGGGATGACTGCGGTGGCCCCTTGTTTCATTTCCACGCATTCCAGTTCTTCGATTTCTAGCCGAAAATATTCATCACGCATTGCTGAAATGTAAATGTGACCGCTATATATGCTTCCATTGTTGAGCTGGGTCCGGTATGACCTTGGAAACGCCAGGGCACAACCCGGTTCTCAACGGTCCCTTTTTATTTATCCCGCACTGTATGGACCTAGGGCTGATCACTATGTGCCGCTAGTCTCGTCAAAATAAATGCTGTTTGACTGAACATCACAGGGGGCTATATTTTTACCAAGCCTACGGGGACATTCGTGAAAGTTTTCCCGAAACTTTCGAATGACAAACTTGAGCAGAGTGGGCGATGGTAAACGCAATGTGATGGCAGTAAAATAAATAAAACATCAATTTGAGAGTTTTCTTTGGATCGAACGAACGTCTGGAGGGAGACAAACCCAAAATAACAATGTACCGTGTTGTTGATGCAGTGGACTTGGGTGAAAGGACTAGGAATGAGAGTTTGACATTGAAGACGACACGTCGGAGAAATTTCCTTTGTAGGTTCGTTTAACTTCCTTTCTAGTCGTCGACACGACGTGACGGTGTGTTTCGTCATGAAAATAGAATTGAAGGTTCAAGGACAAGATTTAACTCTAACTCATACCTCTCACTGGTAGAGGTTGCGTTGAACTTCCATCGCTTGGCATTTGGACGAAGCCGTAAGAAAGTTTATATGCGACGTCACACGGATAACGGTTGACAGGATTCCTAACTTTTGAGCCTAAAAGCACTTAACCAAAAAAAAAAAAAAAACGCAATCGAAAGGCAAAGTTGAGTCTCTCGAGGACCAGAATGTTAGGATCAACCTCGCGATTAGAGCTCTTGTATCTTATGTGATTTTGGCGAAACCTTGGATGCATACTCATCTTGTACGATGCTACAGACCGAGCTTGGATCGATGGATGAATCTGTTGTGTGACACATACTGTGCCTACGATTTTCCATTCGTACGAATATGAAGACGTAAACTGTCTGCTTTGATTCCTTTCTGTCTGGAGAGTTTGGCAAACAGTGATATACTGAAATGTCTCGAGAGCTGTGAGAATAATTGGTAGACGGGCCACACCACAGAATTAATGTTTTTGATTGATTCGTGTTTGTTGCGGATTACGATATGAAGTAATTAAGCTTAAGGATATTGACGTGATTTCTAAAAGAAATATAAATGAAATATTGATTTGTGTGTCTGGTCAAATGATATATAGTTTGGCTAATGATATTACTAACAGGATTTGGTTTGGCTCGAAACTGAATATACTTTTTGGTATGATTGACCGCATTGAATTTCTTCAAAATGAAAACAAATTATGAAAATATTTCCTTAATATTCCCTAAAACCTGAATTGAAACATTATTCTTCATTTTAAGAGCAAACGTGCATTCAAGAATTGTTTTGATTCAAAAATGAAGTGTATTCATTTAAAAATACGAATTGAGTAATATTTTAAGAGTCTTAGCTTCAAAGAAAAATATTCAAATGACAGTTTGATACTATTTTCTAGAAGCCTCTTGTGGTTGCAATAGTGAAATTCAAAATTGAAAGTGAACTTTTTGCAACAAAATATATAACGCTTGGCGTGCAAAAATTCACGTCAAAAGTAGAAAATATAACAACTGATTTGACAACGGTTTGGTTTAAGCTTCTACAAGTGACTTACTGTATCGTTCGATAAAGTGCTATTAAGGCCATTTGGTCATCAGCTAGTCCTGGGGAACAATGCTAAATGAATAAACACAATACGCTCGCAATATTTTTTGGCTAGTATTGAAAAGCATTAAAAAAAATTGATTCATGTTTTGTTTTAAAAAATTGAGAGACTTTTAAAAAAAAAATAAGCTCAAGTTCTTGAGTTGTTTTCAGTTGATCAGATCTACAAAACCATGAGAAATTTTAAACTATTTGTATTTGCGGTGTGAAAAAAACTCTAAAACTAGCTTTCTAGCTCATATGTGAAGGCTCTAAGTACAACGAACCTTCAATGCGTGGCAAAAACATCCTTTAAACGGTTTTATGTAAACGCGCCCAACGTGGGCTGAAGTCGTATTGTATTTGAGCGACAGCTCAGTTTGCTTTTTAAAGCATCCGATAACTCATTCTAAAGAGCTCAACTTTTTTAATTACAAAATCAGAATGCAAAAAACAACTTTTAATACGCTTAGGCACATTAACTGCCGCCTGAGGTACTATCTCCCGAAATTCTACTTCCAGATTGCAAACATCATCTGAATGTCGAACGCGAGCAATTAGTACTTCATCTCGACAAGCAATTATTAAGCTACAGACTTGTTGCAGACTTTGAAAAACTTGCTCTTCACCTCAAACAACTTTCTTCAGGCCTACCATGGCCCCATTCGCAGACAAGATGCAACAGCCAACACCCCGTCCCTATCACCAACACTGTCGTCGTTGCTGTTGTCAGCTTCATCATCAATTACATCGAGGTATACTTCTTCAAAAGCAAAATTCCGTCTAGACATTTCATCCCCATGGAGTTGAGCATCGTAACAAATGATGCCGGAATGACAGATGAGTTTGCCTTGTTCCTGCCGGGAACGTGAAAGTTTCGGGAATCAAAAAGAAGGACTTCAGAATTTCATGCATAAAACGACCACCTCGACGATGCTCTTCTAGCAGTCGGTTGTCATATTGATGAATCGTTACTATCCAACCTGCAAAAGCTATTTTCCTGCTAGTGTCTACGTTCCACCTAACCGATACAAGGCCACGTCGAAACCTTGAAACGTTCAGCGAGCCCCAGTTCAATGGGATCGATATTGGTCCTATGGATATACAGGTGCATGTTTGTTCTCAATCGGGGATGATTTGCACGTAGACAGAATCCAATTTCGAATACCCAGTTACCTGATTGAAATGGCTTTGGATGTAGTTCATGCTTACAGGTGTCGAGGATATTTCGAATTCGTCTACGTATTCTTTTAGATGTAGTGAATGAAATTTGACGACCCAGGAGTGAGTAAAAGCGTCAGTCCCTGGCAAGGAAAAGACTTATCACAAATTGTATTTACACACATGTGATGCTACACAATGTATCAAATATCTGTCTGGGCTTGTGAATAAAGTACAAAGCATAGTAATGCAGCATGGTCTTAGGATTTAAAAAAGTTGCGACCCTGTATTATTTCTGGCAAAAAAGGCACAATACAAAAAATAATCATGAAAATTGGAATATAGAGTTTTTGAAAGCTCTTCTCTGATATGCACTCTTGAATTAAACCTGTTCATATGAGGCTCGAAAATATCTAAGTGGCCCCCCAGTCACCTGTATTGTCAAAAGATCCTTCAGCCATGAAGCACATCTTACGCTTACAGCATTAACAAAAAATATGCAAGCACAGGTAGAAAATAGCAACAAGGCAGGACGAATGCGACCCGTCTGGTATCAAGTGCTCGGCAGAAACTTCCAGGAGCAAAAGCGAATTGATGGGAGGTCCATATAACCTCCTAGAATTTAAGAGCCGGAGAAATAGAACACAAATGGTAAAAAAAAACTGACTGTTCAAGTATTGACGGATCTTTCCGATGGGGTGAACTACCGGTAGGTTGCCATGGGAAAGAGTCTAGCCGGGATGTGGAACCGTCCTCGTTCTCTTACTCACACCATTTTAGTGCGTGATGTATGCTGGCCTTGGACTTGAACATTGGTACAATGAGGCTAAGAACCCTGAAATTGTCGGGACCAGTTCGGTCTGTCAGATGACTGCTGGCTGTAGTGGCCAACTATGATGGCGTTGTTGAGTTGACTTTGAACATTTCCAAGCCGTACGTTATGTCGGTTTAATGGAATCAATTGCAAGAAAGATGACTAAGTATTTCCGTTTTTTCTGAAAAAACTTTTACTACGCACATTGATTGTGGATTTGCTTGATCTGAGAGAATGATTGTTTTGTTGGCAACGGTAATGGATATTGACAGAAAAAATGCTTTTTGTATACATGAGGATAGAAATAAAAGCGATCAATTATTCGTTTTAGCTACAATTGTCGTCTAGGACACAGGTCATTTCTCTTGTTCATTTTATTTTGGCCGTTTGTGCGTGCAGACAGATTTTATGTTTTTGGACTTGCAGTAAATATGTTTGATGTTTGGAATCCAATTGGGATCCATTCAATTCAGTTGATAATTTAAGGTGTGTTTCATCTATAACATTGTGGTATTTGTTGGAAAAGTTGAGAAAGAAAAAAATGGAAAAGTTTTCAACTTTTAAAAGCTTTACTGCGAAAAAATTTATTCAGAGTAAAATAACATAGATGCTTTCTTTTTTCTGTCCACAATATGAATAAAGACTGAAACGAAATGAACAGTATAGCAAAGTAAGTTTAAAAATTCAATGCAAAACACCTTACTTCAGATAGACGCTCTTCAAAATTTGACATGTCTGATTGGCTACTCAACAGTTTTCAGACTAGAATTATCAGACTTTTTAATACATAGCTATTTGTGAATTGTTGAGGCCTCTGTTAATGATCCGCGAATGCTTCACTGACTGGAAAACGTGAAAAATATCAACCATCGTAATTATTGGTATTTTAATATTGTGTTAAAATAGGAACTAGTCTTGACACTTTTTTGTTGAATTATATACGCAAAGTACTAGAATCACGCGGCTGATAGATAAGCATTAAAATCTGATGTCTTTTTTTATGTGTAAGTCGATTTCATTTTCTTCGCAGCAAATGCAAAATCTATCTAGATGTGATTGAAAAATAGGCTTATCATAAACGAATCAAAAATAGTTCAAAATTTCACAAAAATGAATGCATTATTAAAAATCGATTGTATTTTTCTGATTAATACAATACATAACAGTAGACTACATTATTAAAAATGGACATAATAAGGAATCCTATCTAGAGTTGAATGCAAAAAAAATTTTTGCTGGAATTGACCATAATCTGGAACTGAAATTCGATATCGATTGGACCAAATGTTTTTCAAAAACTGCAGCTACGACAACATACTGCCTTGGCCAAAAGTTTGAGCCCACCCCAGAAAAGTAACAAAAATCAAAGTGCTTTAATATTGGTTGAAAGAAAATGTCAAATATAATTAGTATTCATATTGTTTTATTAAAATAAGTCAATATTTTGTTGGACCTCCTTTGGCTTTAATAACTGCAGCGATTCTGTGTGGCATAGTGGAAATTAGGTGTTTGCATTCTTCCGAAGTAATTGATTCCCACTCTTCTTTCAAAGCACAAATTAAACTTGCTTTGGAAGTTATGGGTCGGTCATGGATCCTTCTTTTCAGAATGCTCCATAAATGCTCGATCGGGTTAAGATCTGGAGACTGAGGAGGCCATTCTAACAAATCTACACCATGCTCACGGAACCAGCTCATCGCAACACGAGACTTGTGGCAGGGTGCTTTGTCTTGCTGGAATCAAACATGATCAAGGTTGGTTTCCCCAAAAATCTTGACGGCCGATTCGAAAAGTACATTTTCAAGTATTGAAATGTATTTTGAAGAATCCATTCGACCTTCACACAAACACAAACTTCCAACTCCGCTTGAAGCCATGCAACCCCAAACCATTATGCTGCCTCCTCCGTGTTTCACAGTTGGTACCACACACTGTGGTTGGTACGCTTCACCAATTCGTCGTCGCACAAAGACCGCACCCGGTGTTCCAAAAATCTGCAATAAGTGAAAAAAACATCTCCTTGAAAATAGCCCATTACATAAAATGCATCTAACCTTGAGCTTATTAGATGCTTTCAGATAAAAACACACAACATTTTGAGAACTTACTTCAACATTAGATTCGTCTGCCCAGATAATATTCGACCAATCTTCTTCGGTGAGATGTTGGTGCCTCCGAGCCCAGTCTAGTCGAATTTTCTGATTTTTTTGTGACAGCCACGGCTTGTTTCTCGCCTTACAGCCTCTCAGCCCTTTTTCTGGATGACAAATTTTTCCCAAACTCGTCGGACAGCTCAGCAGCTAACTTGGCAGATGTTTTTTCCCGATCTTTCAAAGATGCACGTACCATCAAACGGTCCTCCTGTGCGGTTGTTATTCACTTTCGACCGCTCCTTGTTAAATCCTTATGCGAACCGGTTTACTCAAATCGTCGAATAGTCGAGCGAACCGCTCCGCGCGAACATCGGCTATTTTTCACGAACTGAACCCTTCTGCATGTAGCAATTGAATTTGTGCACGCATATCTGAACTTACCTCCTTTGTTTTGGACATTTTCGAGAACAAAGAATTTTAACTCACTAAATGAATCACTGTTGATCGTTTAAACAGCGTACGCAAACTGTAACCGACCAACAAACTGCAAAGGCTTATGTAGGAAAATTTCGGAATTTTCCATTATTACCCATCCCGTGTCCGGGTTTTTCAAGAAACTTTCTAAAATCATTTTATTGCAGTTAACAAGTAGGCTCGCCGATGAGGAACAACCGATTAATAACGAGCATTTAAGTATTTTTAATCTATAGCCGAAAAATAGGGTGGGCTCAAACTTTTGGCCAAGGCTGTATTATGTTATTTTTTGTAAAAGTTTTTTTTTTGCGCCAATGTGGACATGTTATTGCATCACTTTGATTCGCCCACAAAAACATCCGTTTCCTCTTGTATTCACAATCATGTTCTTTTACAGGACCAAGCTCTATGAAGTAATTCCATTACATAAATTTCATTCCGTAGGTTTATTCAAATACACATAATATTTTAAGGTCGTAATAAATCATCCAACCACCTTTCACGAAAATTCTTCGTTCGATACCTTCTAATGTAGTTACAAGAAAAACTGAAGCTAAGCTGCCGCTTTAAATACATCAATCTTAAAACCTTTCACCACAAAACACACCCGAACATGCCAACATATCCTTGAACAATTTGAATGCGTAGATTTAAAACCTAAGAAAATACTACGTGTACCCACATCGCGAAATATAATTACAAACACAAAATATGTGTTTAAGAAACTCAAAGTCCTTGCACTAAATTACTGAAATCTGACTCGTATGCTGCGACAGTTGCATTGGTAAGTTAGAACGAACAATTAAAAGAAAAAATGCCATGGGAAATAAATCATGTCCAAAATTTAGAATGATCATTCGGCGCAGATTTTAATTGTTGCTATAAGTGTCACAAGCTTAGGGCTGTCCCTGATGCAGCGGTTCTTCGATACATTATGGAAATTAAAGTGTATTGAAAGATTGGTTCTGGTTTTCGTAGCTCTAGAATATATGTATATTCGAGAATATCCATTTTCCTCAGATCCATAATCGATACTTTGCTTCCAAAACCATCCCTACAGCAATTCTAGTTACTTGTTCTAAACATTCCCAAGAACATGTCACCTTTTACTTAGAACCAAAAGCCTACAAACCAACCGTGTGCCTCTGATTCAGGCTCCTCTGGCCGTGAACTCCATACATAACTAATCGAATATGTGTAATATTGTGCACTAATCGTCCGAAAGCCTAAGTCAAGCGCGTTACGTGCACTACGTAAATACGTACGAACCATAATGACAATTCGTACGAAACGCATTGGGCTTGCAAACTTGCAAACAAACAAACAAACAGACAATGCCCTCGGGGCTAGAACGCAAAACGAACGCAATACCTTCTAAACACGGACGACAGAATGAGCTGGTCGAAGTCAATGCAGTTTATGTACATACGTACATGCAATTGGTGCAAGTGTCGCACTACCGTCAATGCACCCGTCCAATGTCTTTCCTTTCCTACTGGCTGCGAAAAAAAGCGTAAATAATCCAATAAAAATTGCATATTAGTGTTTGCGAATAGTAATGGGCGCACGAATGCTCGGAGACCTCGCCGACATTATCATCATTCTAGAAAAAGCCATCAGCGATGTTTGCACTCCGATTCAAACTACTATCTTTTCAAAGTCGATTTTCCTCAATTGGCGTTGCCTAGAACACACTGAGCGGATATGACGTCACCTTGGATCGTGTTCTTAATCGTCTGATAGGTATGCTGATGAGAGACGGGTTTCAGATTTCTCAAAAGTTTCTGTTGGAATTTTTAGCGTTCTGAGTAATTACTATATTCCCATTGTTTTATGACTATCACGCGGCTTGGGTGACATCTGAAACTACTGACTTGAAATAAATAGAATAGATATATTGGCAACTGATGCCTTAGGAATGAAGTGTTTTGAATGATTGTAGAAACAGTTGAGTGTTATTCATTTGGATACGATCTGATATTAAATTGACTTGTTTGATTTGTTCTTCTTAATGTTATAGGCACATGCTGAGCAACCAATTCGAATAAGATGAACTTGGACTTAAGGATCTATTATATGGGTTTTGAAAGATTTGCGGCATATCTTAAACATGAAAGATAGTTCATGCTCATCGCCTTTTTAACAGCTCACTACCAATACGGCGTAAACTCCAGATTTTAATAGCATAGCATAATGAAACTATGTAAGTGGAGTTTGACTCATTTAATCCTTCATCGGACCTTCCTTCCCGAACACTTCGGAAAATCTACAGCGCTAATTCGCCGGTACATAAACATTTCCAACTTTCCGATCGACTGGTGATCCGAAAGTCCGTGTGTGTAGTGCTGCCGTTTCCTATACAAATTTGATAAAGAAAGAATTTTCTTTGAAGAGTTAATTTTTTGGGCTGAGCTTAGGAATTAAAGCTAGGTATGGCTGTGTATCACACATTTCGCCAGCTAATTTTGATTAGACACATAGCCTTGGAAATGGCAGCTCTGATTTCGACTGCAATCCAGGATAAGTTTCAGGATATCATATCTATCCGGGACATACTGGGGACATTCACGCTCTTTAGTTATTGTGCGGGGTCCCATTATACTAAAAACTATAAATATACTATTGTCTTGCAACGCTTAAATAAAAACAAAGTTACAACAAATAAAAAACACAACTAAACAGTGACAAAAAATGAGACAATCTAATACCTAGACACTAAAATTAATTGCACCGAATAAACTGAGCAATTTTTTTCTGCATAAATGTTAAGCCCCTTTTTCGTGTGCATGAGATTCAGTTGCACATGACATTCGTTGCATTGGCATCTATAACGATATTTTCAAATTTTGTAAATAAAGTACTTAGTTTTCAAGCTAAAGCGAACTAGTGTTACATATATGCACGGCATCAACCAAGCTATGAACAAATGTACTAGAAAGTACGAATGCTAAAGCCGGCTTTAGATATGCGGTGTTTTTCAAACACCTCCTATTCGCCAAATACCGAACACCTAGTCAAGTCATTTGGCTTGGTGCTTGCGGAATGACAAGCACAGTGAATTAGATCTTCGGGCATTGCCGAATGTTCGCCAAAACTGGAACATGTACGAGCTGCTCGTCGTTGCTCCCTCCCGCAATTTTTTTATGAAAAAAAACGAAATATTTTCTGCATCTCTGACCATTAATAATTAATTATATTTATATTTTCAAATATGGATTTAAATATGGATGTTGATTCAGCAGATTCAGTTGACATTATTTGTATTTATAAATACCGAATGTATAAAGCGACGATCCTCCTGACCACCAGGTTTGGCTTTAGACACAGGCACGGGACGCAGCATGCCATCTCATACTTGCAGGATCAAATATTGTCTCACTTGAATGTGCAAAACACTCCGACGGTGGTGTGCTTTAGATATCGAAAAGGCTTTCGATTCCGTATGGCATGAAGCCTTTCTCTTTAAGTTGATCAAGTTTGGATTCCCTGGAGAAGTAATAAGACTCACTGCAAGCTTTCTTACCATCAGACAATTCTATGTCAGCGTTAATGGAGCAAATTCTGCCAAAGGGCCTGTGACATCAGGAGTACCACAAGGCTCTGTCACTGGACCAATTCTCTATACAATATTCACTGCTGATCTTCCTACTCCAGCAAGCCAACCTCAAGTCCAAGTCCTCCAATATGCTGACGACACGTTCTTATTCGCATCGAGCAAAGACCCGCTCAAAGCAGCGAAGAGCCTGGAATACTACTTGGCAGAACTAAGTCTTTATTTTGACGAATGGGGCATCAAACCAAATAGCAGTAAGACACAACTCTGTGCATTTCGCAATCCTTCTAAGTATCGGGGATCTCAAACAATGCGCAACAAGACCAAAAAACTCGCTGTCTCGTTCGGAACCTCTAAGATTTCTCCAATCTCATCTCTGAAGTACCTCGGTGTTGACTTCCACGAATTCCTGAAGTTTAATCCTTATGTGCGGCGTAAAATCAAAGCTGCTAAGTCCGCATTTCAACGCATCAGACCTCTTTTTGCCAAAAAGATGGGCATGACCACCAGAGCTAAGTCCATTTGCTACCAGACTCTGATCCGGCCTATCCTGACTTATGCATCCCCATCCTGGATTACCTGTTCCAAAACTGCAATGGCAGAAGCGGAGGTATTCGAAAGGAGAATCCTCCGCTACTGTACTGGTAGGTTCTACAACCCAGTGACTAAAAGGTGGCCAAAAAACCTTTTTCTGTATGAGGAGTCGGGACTGAAGCCACTTAGGGACTGGGTTGTAGAATTAACGACAAGATTCTACGAACTGACAGACGGACATGAGAACGGACTGATACGGTCACTTGGGCGTACAGGTGGCTCTAATGAGCCATTTATGCGCCCTGCAAAAATAGTGTGTCAACGACAGCTCATGGGTGCGCTTTTTAATTATGTAGGCCTCCCAACGAATAGAAGAGGCTAGATGTAAGACCTAGTATAAGGAATTAGGTCTAATTAGGCTAAGTTAGTTTTAGTTAGGCATAAGTTAGACTTAAGTCATAGCGTAAGGTAGATTTTAAGTGGCTATTGCTAGGATAATCCCAGCCACTGTACACGGCTGGGTATTATAATTAGCTTGTAAGATTAAAAGAAAAAATCAAAAGATAAACATAAAAAAAAATAAAACAATAAAGAGCCAGCAGGCCAAAATATTATAGCCGCTAGTTAGTAAATTTTTTTTAATTGTAAATAGTACTTAAATTAGGTTAATAATGTACAAAAAAAAACTAAAAATAAAATCTTTTCTAATCTAATCTAAAAGCCAGGATCCGAACATAAGTGCTCGTCTACTTTGATGAGTGTTGAAAGACCGACAAGCTACGGGAATAGCGAACAGCCGAATGTTTGTGCTTGGCCTAGGGCAAGCACTAGGCGAACAACCCAACCACACATGCGAAGTTTGCCAAACTAGGTGCTCGGTATTTGACAAACACCGCATGTCTAAAGCCGGCTTAACATATGACTGTTTTTGCTGTCAATAGAGGTGTCAATAAGCTTGAGTAGCCTAGTGGGTAGAGCACTGGCTTCTTGTGTCTGGGGTCCGTGGTTCGAATCCAGCTCGGACGAGGGACCGCACACCAAGCTTTAAGTTCAATCAGCTCTGAGCTAATCAGGGGTAGTAGTTCTAAATAGGTACCTGATTTAAACAGGGGTAAACTAAGTCGTGGAACTAATCACTCTACACTCGTATTCACATTGATTGTAAATTTGTGATGAAGCTCTCTACCAGGTTTAACCCCTAGACCCGTACGAAAGTTGTCGTGGGATTGCTTTATTTTTAGAGGTGCCTAGATTCGAAATAAAAATAAACACATAACATGGCACATAACACATAAATAAATAATTATTTTGCCATGCACGCAATGAAATTTTTTATTATTTACACTTTTCGAAGCTGAAAATTATATACAAAGTCACAATTTTTTGTGTTCTAAATCTATGGGCAAAATGTGTTTACTTAAGAATCCTGAATCTTTTCAAAAGGCTTAAAAACCGTTGAAATAAATGTTTTCGTGACTGGAAGCATTATTAAAATTAGTGCATTTATCTTAATTTCAAATGTACTTTCAGCAAATCTCACTGTACGCCATTGATTGATTTAAATATAAATTTATTAAGATTTCGTTATACTGGTGAAGTGTTTTCTACCCGCCTTGCCTAACATAAACTAAATAACCGAACAAAAACATAATATTCAAAGATCATCAGGGCCACTTGAGAACCTCTATATATAGTTTAGTATTTCGCGTATAAAATTTTAATAAAAAAGGGATTGGTTTAAATTATAATTTAGTTACAAAGTACACAAATTGGCTAACATAATATAATAATTAGTACGAAATATGTCATCATTTGTTTTCTGTACAGTCCAGAATACGCTTTCTGAAAATTAAAAAAAAATTTCTTAGATACTCTACCACAATTGCGTCCCATTCACTTTGTTTACGTCAAATCAGCTCCTCCCTATTTTTGGGTCTGGGATCTCTAAAGACACCTTCATTTAATTTTGACCAAACATTTTCAGTGGGGCTTAAATCAGGGAATTCTTCCACATACCAAGCCAATTAATTTACACATTAGAAAAGTGCTCATATCGGCTCAAAGGTTTTCAAAGCTGTATGCGTTTTGGTTCCATCTTGCATCAAAATCACTTTCTTTCTGTCCATAAATTGATGGTGAATTACGGCATTTTACAAAACCAGGGAGGATACTTTCCCTGTAATATTCTCCATTAACTGCACTACTTGCTCAACAAAATGAAGTTGGGTTTTTTCGCGACTGCTCACTCCTCCAGCTACCATGACTTCTACTCCGAATTTGGACGTGTGAATCACAGGAATATTTGCGGGATCGCTGGATCTCACTGTTCTATTCTGTCAATAAGGTACTGGATGCAGCTGAATCCAAGACTCGTTCATAAAAAGGATGTTTGCACTCGGTGGTCGACCACGGGCATTCTCATCAGCAATTCCAATGTTTTTCAGATTTCCAATGTTTTTCAGCCGGTCTCGAATCTTCTTATCGGAAAGTAAAGATTTGAAGCGTTGTCTGAACGGTTCGCCTCGACAGTTTTTTAGCGGCCTCTAGGGAGTTGTCAAGTTGTTTCGTCACTGTTCGCGTTCCTACTCTAATGGTTTATTTTCAGCTAATGCTCGAATCTTTCTGTTTGATTCTGTGGAATGAATCGATGGTGCACCACTTTTTTTCATACCGTCCATGTCCATGTTATGGCCTCTCAATGTTTAACATATGTTGCTGCGGCTGTATCCTAATTGATGCATGCGTTGAAATTCAATACGCTTTTGAATTCGACTATTTACCATTATTATCGTAAATTTCAATTCGATCCATTGAAAATTTCCAAAGTTTTTCAGGTTTTGACAAATGGTCGTTAAAATCAAGATCCTTCTGCCATTTGGTGCTTTCACTTCAACTAGCCAAATCAGAATGAATAAATTTATATTTTGTCGTATGAATTCCCGCATTTTAAATTTGCGCACTTCCTCTTTTAGCTAGAAGCCAATATTTATGATTTTTTAGGAACATGTATTATCGGCTGAGTTTGTTTTTAGTGTTTTATGTTCATAGAATTATTTTACAGGCAAAATTAATAATTTATCTAATCTTACTTGTGATCTTAGCGAATTTTATTTTACCATGTCGAGAGAGATCAGAAGCAAGATATGTAACCAAACAGACATTAAGCGAATGGTACTGAGGTATTGGCAAAAGGTAAGTATTGGCAAAGTGAGGAGATGTTCCACTCATAAAATGAATCGCGCATATGTCTATAACTATAACCTTGTTTTTGGAATACTAATATGAATCATTAAAAAAAAATGTAAATCATGGGAGTATCTATGTTGCAGTTTTATATCACTTAATCGGAGGATAACAATAGTAGTTTCATAATATGTATTTTAATGCGCAAAATCGGCAGCTCTTCACCATTGAACCTGCTTGCTATGAGCGTATATTCTGGGTGATTATGACGTGCGCACGCTGTGCGTCGGTTGGATTTTGCGTTATTTTATTGCACGCTCACCACCCTACCCGTCTGTCTGTTCGCCTGCATTAACGCTTGTTTATCGTATAACTAATATTATAGTAAAGTAACTAATATGATTCTACCAATTGATGTCAAGGTGCTCCACTTGATTTACACACTGATGACAAAGTACTCCCGTGAACCGTAGCTAAATGCGTATTTTTCAAAAAATATTTCTCGCGACGAGAAAATGTCGCCAGCTAACTACATGCATGCTTAGAATTATTACTCGTTCATACTGAAAACGATCTAAACAGCCTCTAATCGATCGAGACTAAACTGAACGCAGTTCTGCGTCATTTACTATACTGTACAATAGATACAGAGATAGATTCGATTCCATGCGACGAAACTGCAGCGATGCGTTGACATGCAGCCGGGGCGAGTTGATGGAAAAGCTTTGGCCCCCAGAACGTAACCTTGCCGGATACCAAAAAGTCCAAGCCGAACAAAATTGCGTTACGAATACGATTGAATTTGCAGTGACATGCGACGCATTGTAGATACGTACAAACATATGTTTGTATGGACGTGGCCGATGCGGATGCACCAGATACCTAAAGTGGTAAGATTGTGGAATGTGTGTCATGGTGCCCTTGATACTGCCATCTAGATCTTAGAACAGATACAGATAGTGTGAGGCAGTGATAGCTCCGTATCAGAGGTGAATAATCTGTAGATGCTGACCTCTGATGAGCTTTGATACTTTTACATTTTATCTTAAACAGCAACTTTATAGGTTTAGTGTGGCAAGAAATACATTTGGATTATTAAAACTAGCCTTACTTTGCCGTTCAATGATTTTTTTAGTTTCCAAGACTCGAAGCCCTTCATCGCAGACGTATTTCTAATCAAATTAGAATTTTGAGAAATAATTTAGGAGTAATGTGGTATTTGATTGAATAGAAAACGATAAACGATCACTACGAAAGAACGGCTATTGCAATAAAATCATACAGGCTACAAAAATAAATATTAGTCTTAATTAATTTATCGTCTCTAGAGTTTTAGAATCAATTATGTCATTTTTCCCAGACCTACTTGATTTTTTTATGTTAATTGATATTAGGGATGTTCTCTACACTGAAAAAAATCCACATAGCGCCCAGAACCATGTAACATAGCGCATTAGTTATGGTCCCATACGCCATGTACATAGTACCCTGAGCCATGCAGTATGGCTCCCAGCGCCATAATTACATGGCGCAGAAATTATAGCCCCACACGCCATATTACATAGTGCCATGAGCCATGTAATATGGTTTCATGCACTACAATTATAACTCGCAGCCATACTGTGTGAGGAAATGTATAAATGACAGCAAGCTTTTTGAGTATATGAGAGGGTGTGGGCTTTGATGTCATTTATCACTCGGGAATTTCGTCGATAGAATCCCATTACCTAACATCAACTGCTCTACCTCCAGGTGCTCAGAACTGAGAAGGCTCGTGGCCTTTTGTTTGATGCGAACTGGTTCATCTTCAGATGCACTGAAAAAACACATAGCGGCAGACGCCATAATTTATAGACTTCTGGCGCCATGTACATAGTCGATTTCGCTATATTTTATCACAATCCCTAAATCGACTATGTACATGGCGCCAGAAGTCTATAAATTATGGCGTCTGCTTTCTCAGTGTAGCTCAGGTCCCTAAACTTCCCCGAAATACGTTCCTAAACTCTTTCGGGTTGGAAAAATGGCCTACTTTTTGCTGACATCAGCGTTTCCTCTCTTGTTAGAGCTTAATCGAACTTTTTCTACTGACGATAACTGGCGTATTGGTTCCAACTAGTGATGAAGTTTCAGTTATTTTCAAAAAACGAAAACGAACTGTTTTTTTTAAGACAACTGTTTTTTAAAGGTTTTTGAGAAAAACAAATTTAAAAACTTAATTTGATTTTCATTTTATTATATGCAAAAAACACCTCCTGTATTCGTTCAAATGACCAAAGTAAAAAAAATACTAAGATAGGACCAGCTAATCCTGTTGTCATCTATATGACTTTTCATCGAGCGATCTCTGATACCAAACTTTTCCTGGCTCATCTAAAACAGTCGGATTTCCACTTCGCCTCACTGAAGCGTGAAGTTTGTCGAAAATTTTATTAAGAAATGATAAAAACATATGTTTCGTATATTAAACATGCACCCACTAGGGGGACAACCTCTTCTGTAAGGCTGGACATGAGTCCAGAGGCACCTTACCTCCCGCGGTCTCGTAAATTTTACAACCCCGGTAGGGTTGGAGACACCCTCGTGGCGACCTGCAGTCACGAGGAGGGCCTCAGCACACCCGGAGACGCCAACTGGTAAGCCAAATAGGATCTCAACCAGGGCTGCCAGGTCTTCTGGAATAAATTACCGTACAAATGTTCAAAAATTACCTGATTTTCACGTTTTTACCGTACAGCATTACTTTGTATTTGTGTAAATCTTAATACCTAAATACTTTCGATGGAACATTCCTTTTCTCTATGAATAAGATTCCTTTATTCGTTAATTACAATATAGTTTTATTAGGGGCCATGTTTTTCATTTTACAACTTGTGAGCAAGAAGGAAACAAAATGCGGCTACAAAAATAGTTTAGCTTTTTGGTCGAAATACAAAAACAAAATAATGATTGAGAGATAAAAAGTGGGTTTTCAGTAAAAATGTATAATTGATTCGAGGAACTATTTCATAATTAACAAAATTTCTAAACATGTTTTGTGAAAAAATACGAAAAACATAAATTGGTTCACGCACTTTTCTACTTCCATGCAAGTACCATAAGGTGTGTATACATATTAGGCAAGTACTTATTTGTAAATATCTTGGTTAAATTTTTTGTGCTACTTTCTGGCGTGTTAAATTTCATACAAGTGGATTCACCGATACATTCTGACGTTAATATTGTTGCATTCAGCGTTTCCAAATTCATGTTATTCCTATTTTTCGTTTTGATCAAATTAAGTTTTGAAAAAGTCCTTTCACAATAAGCGCTTGAATAAGGCAAACAAAGAAGATCTAACACAATATCGGACAGGACAGCAAATTCTTGTTTTCCAGTTTCATCCACAATTTTACCCAAATTATAATAAAAGCAACAAATTTCATTCAAATTGGAAGTTTCCTCTGCTCATCATCTAAGTCTTGAATATCTATTCCATTTCATATTCTGGGACAAAAGCTGCATAAGTATTTTAAGGAGTGGTATGCGTCTCCTTTTGAGAAGTCTACTGCCAGCTCGGCTTTAAAATATGCATTACAGCGAAAAGTGGGTTGCAAAACTCAAATCGCTTTTCATTTCTACGCAAGCAATCTTATAAAATTGGGTGCAATTCTGAATAAAACTTTAATTCTCCTGTTCGAAATCGACTACTAAATTTTTATCTGTTATATGCCGCAAATACTCTTCCACACAATGAGGAACATAAGCTATGTCTAAGGGTAGAAATTTTTCGTTCATAGAAGGATATATATCTTCAACTTTTACGGAGTAAGAAAAAGTTAAAGATATAAGTTGATCCAAGTAATATCAAAAACCAAACAAAATTTTTCGTGACATACCCTGACGGAATGTTTTCGTTACAGCTGTTAACAAAGTTAGGCACAATTCGTGGCAAATCCTAAAATGCTAAGGCTGCAACAACTCGAAGTATACGAAACAGCAAGTGCGTAAAATTTTCGAAATACATTTATTGGATTGCTTGGAATATTATTTGGTTTACTTTTCAAGAAGATCAGGTAAAATAAATTGGTACAAACATACATAAAATCAGCCATTTATAGAAAAAGCCAAAATTACCGTGCGGTAATAGTTTATTACCTTTAACCGTACGGTGCTTGAAATTACCGTACAAATGCGGTAATTACCGTACACCTGGCAACCCTGATCTCAACATTTTCCGCCTTGGTACTTTTAGTGCTACTTTTAGTTTTTCCGCCGGATTTCATTTTGCCGTTTCTTTGAAACTAGGTGGTTTTTTCTCAGACTTGTAAGGAAATTTCGCCCGAAACAACTCAGGAAGGTCCCCGAATTCATGCCCAACCAAAAAAAAATTTGGAAATATGGACGTTTTTGCCCAATTTCCCCTATAACAAAATTTTTCGCCTTTAAAATATCACTACTGTACTCCCGACCAATTTCAATCATAGAAATCGCCGTAAAGTTAGTTTTTGCCAAACTATGGCCAAAAAACCCCTTACTCCCCTACAAAACCGAAATTTTTATATCACAGCAATAGGTCTTGGTCCGTTATGTCCCAAACTACTCTATCCCGAAACTGGCCGATTTTGTCCAATTTCAGCTCCTTTTGCCCTAAAAACATTTGAATATTTGAATAAAATACTAGCAAGTACGAAAATGCTCGCAAGTACGAAAATACTGTTTTCCGCAGCTAAACAGTTTTCCACTGCCAAACAGTTCGTTTTAACAAACGAAAAACCATTCGTTTTAAAATAACAGTTCGTTTAAAAAAAACAGTTTGTTTTAAAAAAACGATTCGTTTGAGAAAAACGAAAAACGATTCGTTTTAAAATAACAGTTCGTTTTAAAAAACGTTTTGTTTTAGAAAAACGATTGGCTTTAGAAAAACTATTCGTTGTAGAATAGTTGGAATAATTGGTTTTAGAAATACTATTCGTTGTAGAAAAATGGTTCGTTTTAGAAATGCTGTTCGTTTTCGAAAAAAAAATTCCGTTTTAGAAAAAATGTTTGTCGCTATTTGGAAAACTGTTTGTTCGTTTTTTGCAACCAAACGTTTTTTTCAAACTGTTTGGCGTTTTTGAGCCCATCACTAGTTCCAACTACCAAGAAATTCCACAGCTGCTTAATTCGACCTTGTTTTTGGAAATATGGAATGGATTGGAAATATGGAAAGATATTATACATTTCTTTTGGCTTTTCTTCTTTTTTTGCAATTTTTTATCCGAATTCTGTTTCCTTACTTTTCTGATTTTCGGTAAATTTTCTCCCACCACAGAGGTAAGTTTTCACATAAAAATTTAGGATAAGAGAGCTAAGGTTTACACTGCATACGCGTTTTGGTTTTGGTGCTCAATCTTACTTTTGGTATTTTTACGACTGATGAATCGAAAGAATATGCGAAAATCAGCACACATGAATTTGTAAGAAACATTAATGAGCTCATAAGGAAGAATTGTAACGTTCAGAGGATAGCTAAACCAAAAAACTACCATATACAAAATTTTTCAAATTTTTTCCTGTCTATACACTGCCCTGCTTAGGGCAGTATATAGACACGTTCTATCGACATTTTTGTCATTTTTGAGCTAAGGCCGGCGATACATGTAAACGCCTCAATTTAGACCGTTTTTCAGAGACTTATTTAAAATAGAAGGAATAAATGAATCGTTTTAAAAGTGGTCATGTTTATTCATTGCATATTAAAATACAAGAAACTGATTTTAATAAATTTTTTTTTTTCAAAATGGCCGCGGTAGTAACCAATCTCCTGAGACCCTCGCGACGAAAGGCATCAATCGGCGGGATTTTTAGCATCAGTTACAGCAATTTGAAATCAAAAAATGGGTTGGAGGGTGTTTATTAAACATATGTATATCTTCTAGTTGAACCAAGAAAAAAAAACAAAAATCAAAAAATCGACAATCAGCACGCCTCATAAAAAAAATTCGATCTTTCACCCTTTGCTTCGACAGTTTTTGGGTCGAAAATGCTAGATTTTGAAAAAAATTTTGGCATTATTGAGGTTCAACTAGAAGCTTATACTATAGAAAAAACGTGTGCTAAGCTTCATAAGAATCGGTTGAGAACTTTTTGAGTTATCTTGCCCGCCAATTTAAAAAACATCGTTTCGAGAAAAAACGCGTAGTTTTGACACAAAGAAACTCTATGATCACAGCTACTTACCAACTAATCAGCGATTCAAGGCCCATACTGAAGTCTTTCAGTACGGTTTTTTAGATGTTAATTTAACTATTTATGCCAAAAAAAAAGAAACTCGAATTTTTGAAAATTTTACATGTATCGCCGGCCTTAACAACGGATTCAAAATCTGCATACTCTATTTCATCATTCTGCAAAATTTGAAAAACCAATCTTTTGTGAAAGTATGTTAAAATCAATATTGAAAAAAGCAATCTGCATGTATCTCCAGTACAAATCAAAACACAAATCATTGAATATCTTGAAAGTACTAAAATGTGGATAGAACGTTTATGAGAATCAGGCCAGTATAGATTCCAATTTTATATTTCAGACATTGCCCATCGCAACAGCACATTCACCGAGAGAAAATTCTAGACCTAAAAATATGAAATCCATTTTTTTCCGACTTCATCGAAATCGATTCAAACACAACAGCTAACCTGAAATCGGATTAGCCGAAATTATTGGCTCGGATAGCATTCGCTCAAGTGGCTGAAACGAAAAATTTACTGGAGACCGATTTTCATGAAAACTTTTTCGTTTTCCTTACTTTTTCGTAATCAATCACAAATGCTTTGTTTATTCGTTCTAAGTAGCGGACAGTACTGGAGTGATAATGGAAAAATTTGAACTGGAATTGACGTGACATTTTGCCCCTGCCTGCATTCAGGTAAAATTTTATTATAATGTGTGAAAGGTTTTCCCAGGATGCTGTTACGGCCATCCTTGACTGAACTCATGGTGAAGAAAAAATGAAATTCGGTTGAAATTTCGTCAATCCCGTAATGATTATGTTATGTGTTTGAAGGCTTTCTGTTCGAGAACGTTCTTCAGCTTGAATTTTACTACGGATGCGTAGAGAATAAACGAGTAAAAAAGAATTGCAACGGAAAATTTCGTGGAGAATTGATGACGAAATCGTTTTCTATAAGTTCTTTGACTAATTTGACAGGTAATAGGCTAGTGGTATGGGAGCAGTTGTATTCGTTTGAGTGTCTATGAAAGATTTCAGAAGCAATGACCGTTTACGTAGGTGACGAGGCCAAGATTATGTCCATCAAGCAGAGGAATTACACAAATCAAAATTATTGTTCAGATATAGAAAAAAACCTGTGGGATGTTTTCATTTGACTCAAGTAACCGAATGTGAGTTAAAATAAATCTTGCTGTTTTCAATTAATAGATTATTACTTTATTCCCATCCAATTGTCCGTTGACTTCCCGGTAGCGTGTTAATTCCAAATTGTAGTCCACGTGCCATCTGTTCGCATTCAAAGCTGCAATAGATTCCCTGTGGCTTGGAAATTAGAATTCAATGGAATGCAAAAAGCAATTGAAATTCCTTCATAATATTGTTCATTTATAATTCGCTGCCAGCAGGTATTGATAAGGAAGAGTTGTTTGAGTGGAAATTTCAAAGTGCTTAATTTGCAGGATCTAACGATTGTATAATAAAGATCTAACGATATGAACAGAGTTATACTGTTTTCTGGAATAAATTTAATCCTTTTGATAACTTATTCTGCGTTTGCAAATTGAGCATCTTAATACAACCCTGATACTTGTGTAGTCGAAAAACTCCTCGAAACCGCAGCCGGAAAACCTTTTTCTTCAACCATCATGTATTATATGTATTTAACTTTAACAAAAAACAAATCCTATAGATATATTATAGATATACTGCAGATTATTAAAGGAGCTGTTGGCCAGTTCTGTGGTGTTTCAACCTCATTGTGTACAAAACTCCACAAAGTAATGGATCCGAAGGGCATTTGAGCAAAAATGTTCGAAATATCAATTTGTCAATACTGATGGTAAAATCACTCCAATTACATCACAAACCCCGCTTTTGCATAAAATATATTTAATATATAACAATTGGAAGCTTGAATAATCCGTTGGTCATTACTTTTGGAGTTTTCGATAATTCAGTGTCGATTTTTCATAAAAAGTTAATGACGATTTTCTCATGTAAAAAATGTGTATATAATGTGTATATAATGTGTTGACTGCTTTGTTGCGGCCACCTCTTGCCATCTTTTGGGTAACACCATAATTCCGCATTCGAGAAACTGCTGTCCTTTGTCGCTGAAATATTGCTCCAAGTACTGTTTAAAAGCATCATCTGAACTGAAAGTGTTTACCATTCAAGAAATTTTACAATGAATGAAGCAAGACGTAGTCTATTCCAGGTCTGGTGAGTATGGTTGATGTGACGACAACACATCCCATCCAAGCTGCAACAATATTTGGCGAGTAACCAACGAAGTGTGTAAAAGATGGTAACGTGAAGTGTAGCGTTGTTATGTTATCACACAGCTCCTATACGATTGGCCAACTCTGGACGCTTAACTTTGATCGTAGCACTCAATTTATACAGCTGGCAAAATTACACGTCCATATTGATTGTTTAATTCCTTGGGAGTAGCTCATAATAAAGCAATCTCTTCCAAACCCACCATACTGCTAGTATCTTTGAAGTGCTTGCAGCGGTTTTTTAACGGGAGTTATGTTTTTTTTTTAACGTTATCATATAAAATCCTTTTATTGTCGCTGGTAACTATTGCTCCAGGAATAGGTCCTTTTTTCGATTTCGATACCGGCGTTTTTCAAAAACATCTCAACCATAAAAAGTTCGTAATTTATTTTTTAATTTATTTTTTTTTCAGAAGAAAACGAGTAAAATATGATGGCGTTTTTTTACTTTGGTTCTCCATTTTTTCCGTCGTAATTAAACAAACTTTACAAATTATCCCATTTTCTTTCTGTTTGACGGTATTTGAGTTTCGTGATTTATTTTGGACGTAGTTATATAATCAAGCACCTAAAGGCAAGCATTGAAAAAATTGACACTGAATTATCGAACACTCCAGTATTTTTTTCGATTTATTAGATGTGAATATGCGATTCGAAGCTATGATTTTCATCATTTTAAAAATACATGAAACTCACCTTTCAATGAAACCTATAATTTCTTCAAACTTACCAACGCAATAATTCAAATATACATTCAAAATAAGTCCTATTTCTTACCTGAAACGAAAAAATGGTAGTAATAGGTTAATTGAAAGTTTTCTGAATATTCGGTAAACAAGTATTAAATTCAAAAACTTCAATAAGGTCATTCTCCATTCACACAAAATTGTCAAAACATACAAAAATACATATATGAAATGATCAGAGCTCTATTAAACAGATTTGATCGATTTATAAATGAAATTAAATATTCATAGAAATATATGCGAAATGAGTTAAAACTGAATTAAAATATTTTCTCTTGAAATATTAATTTTCAATTTAATTTTGAAATGATTTTTTTAAAATAGTATAATATCTGTCAGAGAATCACTATCATTTCAGATGAAGAATCACTATCATGTCAGAGAATCACTATCAATTGTTTTTATTATTATTTTTGAAAGTGTACAAAGATAATTTAACTTAAGGAGTATTTAACCTAAAAAATTTTATATTTAGCTGCTATACTTTTGGCTTACATTTATATAGTATTACTCAGGCTGCACACAACCTGGGGTTGACTTAGCTATATAAAACTTAAATACTTATTTAATGCGAAGTATCGAAAGTATTCAAATACAAAATTATTTCCCATTAACACACAACATTAAATCGGACTCAGACTTCATGGTATAATGCTATTTGTAAAATTTAAAGCACATCCACATTTAAAACCCTTTTTCCGATTGACAAACAAACTAATAAATCACAATCAATTCCCATCATAATAAAATGATTGATCCTTTCAATTTCAAGGTTCCTCCACTCGGACATGTTCTTGCATGTCATTGAACAAGCGGCGATCGTAATCATCATCAGTCGTACCATCTCTACTACTCGAAAGCAATTTTAATTATGCAGTTAAATGAATGGGGATGTTACCTATGCGCCAGCCGTCAATGTCCATCCGTTCAATGCCGCCGTGCCGCACTGTCCTTATTAGTATTCAATGCACGAACCCAATACACAATCTACAGCGGACTGATAGGACGAACTGAACGAGGCTAGTCGGAATGTGCTCGGATAGTGACGGTAACTAAATGCATAGCCTATGGATCTGCCTGCTGGATGCATTCTCTGCCCGTTGCGAGGATGAATGCAGTGCGCACAGGAAAAACTCCGAATACCGGAAATAGATGATTTGTCAGTGATTTTATTTGAACGGATTCGATGGGTTCGCTTGTAGTCATGCCGAAGACGAAGAACCAATAGATATGTTTCGAACAGAGACATTAGACGTAAATTTGCTTAATTATTGGGAAATCGAAAGGTGTGGAATGTTCGATGAGGTGGCACGTACGCTTTGCAGATTTGCATTTTGTTGTTGAGAAGGGATGTCGTGGTTTTCAGGATGTTGCGAGGAAGGCAGAAATATCTTGGTAGGCAATTCTAGGATTTAATTTCTTGGCTGGAAGTTACAATATATTACAAAAAACGGATGCTCACAGACAAAGTGTACGAATAACAACAGAATATTGAAGAGAAAGCAACGAAATATGCTTAATTTCGCTCCATCGAGAAATGTAAGTAATACAATTCTTTGTTATATTTGCACAGTATTCAGGTCCTCAGCACGCTATGTATGAATGAAAGATAGTGCTAAAATCGCCCATATCTCAGCTTTTCGAAATTTTATTTTACTGAAGAACACGCATCAAATGCCATTTCATAAAATCTTAGACATTTATTGCACAGAACAAACCGGACATGTTACTTTGAGTCATTCGCTCGTGTTTTTTGTCTGTCGTTCATTTATTTACTTACATATATTAGATGAATTTATGTGTGTTTGCATTTATGTTATTTCTCACATCGTAAATTTCATGAATAAAGAATATTCAATAGGGAATCAAGCAAGAATACTGTATTATCAAGGACATACACATAAAAAGGATGTATGGTCCAATGTCCTGAGCTTCTTCGAATTCGGTAATCAGTTTTATGGTTTGGTTGAATTTAATTTGATATATGCGCAAATAGGCCGGGATGTATGATAAGATCGATTTACATGCATGCCTGTTTTTGTTGTACACTCTCTGTAAAATAATTAGAAGAAATTGCTTGCTTGTGTTCTTACGTTTGATGCCCTTCGTGTTTGAGGTAAGCCTGAAGAAAGTTGATGTTACCAGTCAATCACTTATATTGCCACGTGCATTTATAGCAGGAATTAATTAGTAACAAGTAATATAAGGTACAATAAGTATATTGACTACATTTTACTTCCAAAAATTAATCTTGAGCAACAAATTGTCAGATCCAATCATCGTCATTCAATATAGTTCTGCGAAGTAATTTGAGTGGATGATGCATACTAAATGTTTGGCAGCAAAGAACATTTTAGAATTAAACGCAAGATTATATAATTTCCCAAGTCAGTAGATAAAATGCTCTTCAGAAAACACTAGATACGAATCTTATAGATATTAAATATAACAATGTTTGTAGCTTCAAGGGTCAACATATTAATTCATGTAGAAGTCAGGATTCATGAGCTATTGCGTAGTCTAGTGTAGCTATTGTGTAGCTTAGTGGATAGAACACTGGCTCTTGTTCTAAGTGATACCTGGTTCAAGTCCATGTACGAACGGGGCACCGCGAACCGAGCATCGATTTAACCTAGCTCTCTGAGTAGTTACCTCAGGTAAAATCAGAAGCAAAATGAAGTGTGATAATAATTATTTCACACTCATTAAAAGTTTCGATTATGAAAATGGAATCTGTACTACCTTCATTCCCCCAAATTTCAAAATGTTTGAATGTAATATGTTCTATAGGTCGAGGTTTAATTGAACAAAACAACTGATCTTCCCTTCATACTATATTCAATAATTCTCTCTCCTCTGGACTATTTCCTTCGTATTATAAATATTCTTATATTACACCAATTTATGAAAGTGGCGATAGACGTTTTATTCAAAATTATAGAGGCATCGCCATTCTATCTGCTATTCCCAAACTTTTTGAAAAAATCATCTATTGCTAACTTTCTCCTCTGGTCGACGCTCGACTGAACGAGCAGCAGCATGGATTTAGAAAAGGTCGTTCTACTGCAACTAATCTTATGGTGCTTGTTTCTGATGTTTTGTGCAAAATGGAGAAAGGTGATCAAAGCATTCGAACGAGTTGATCACTCCATTTTGATCCCCAAGCTGAAATAATTCGGAACTGCAGGATCTTTACTTAAGTGGCTTGGCTCCTACCTCCACAAACGCTTGCAATTCGTGAAATCCCAAGGTCTTATTTCTAAGAAAGTCGACGTTAAATCCGGTGTACCTCACGGAAGTTATCTTGGCCCTCTTCTTTTTAATATTTTTATATCTGACATATCGAAGGTTTTATCTGACATTCCCCATTTACTATATGCGGAAGACCTCAAAATCTACCATGTCATCAGGTCACCATCTGACGCTATTTTTTTTTCAGTCTAAGCTGAACTCTCTAGACCATTGGTGCTCCGCGAACAAGCTCCCTCTTAACATTGCCAAATGCCGCGCAATTAGCTTCTCTCGCAAAACTGCACGCGTTCATTATACGTCCCGCCTCAACAACACTTCGCTCAGTAGGGTTGACCACATATTAGATCTCGGTGTCATCCTGAATGAAAAGCTCCGCTTCAATCTACATTACGATAGAGTGCTTTGCCGAGCAAGTAAACAGCTTGGTTTCATTAAGCGACGGGCCAAAGAGTTTAAGAATCTTTGGGTTACTAAATCCTTATATATTTCACTCGTGCGTCCTCTTTTCGAATATGCGTGCACTATCTGGAACCCGGCTTTTGAAATTCACAGCCAAAGGTTTGAGTCTGTTCAGAAGCAGTTTTTACTATTCGCTCTGAGAGATCTTTTCAACCCTCATGATTTCAGTAATCTACCATCATACGAATATCGCCTTAAATGTATTAATTTGTTATCCCTTGCGTCGAGAAGATTAATGTTATCTGCCTGCTTCAGCTTCGATGTCATCAGAGACGTGGTTAATGTCGTTTACTTGAAAGAAAAGTTTGTACTCAATCAGCCCTTGAGAGTCACTCGATCCCGACGATTGCTTATTGAATACCAACACAAAACAATATATGCAGCAAACGAGCCAATTAATAGGTGCTGCAGGGTATTCAATAGCATGAGCGAGAACTTTTCGCCTACGATCTCTAAATCAACGTTTAAAAATAACATCATCAAGGCTCTCTCTTTATAGTCTCCCCCAATCTCCACCATACTAACATATATGTATTGTATATTCAATTTAAATTTAAATTTGATATTTAATTTGTTAGTCATTTATTTGTCATTTATTTAATACTTTATTTGTTGTCTGTTTATAACCAATTTATTTATGCACTATTTATTAGTTTTTTATTTATATATAGTTTGTTTTATTTTTATTTTGTTTCGTAATTTTATGCATGTACTATTTTATTTTATTCTTTTTATACATGTACACTTTGCTTGGTGAAATAAATAAATAAGATAAATGCTGGATGCGTTCTTAACAAAGACGAAGAAATTCAAGGCTTGTGATGATCCGTTAGAGGATATACTTAGCTCCAGAGTTTTCAAATTTTGCTTGCAAGTAGTCCTTCATCAGTTCATCAAACAACTTTCTTCATCCTTGTACATCTTGTGGCTTCAACCGAATGAGAATTATTTTTTCTCCTTAAAATAGCTCTCTGAAAGCATCAATAGCAACAGCTATTCTTAGTAATCATACTATTGAAGTTTATATTTCAAACCATTAGAGAAAGGCGAAACATTTCCAACCCCGAAAAATGAGTTTTGGTTGATTGTAGCCGCTCAAATTTTATTTTATTTACATAAAATCTGACAATTTTTGAAAATCAACAAATAGTCAGTTATAGGTATGTTTATCGTAGTGGGGGTTCAAGTCAGATGTTTTGCTGTGTCTTGCTTGAAACAGACCTAGCGGAAGCATACCCTGATTCTAACACCAAATATGGATGACGTGAAAGGAGAAAAATTTACGGTTAAGGGAATCGGATGTCTAGACCCGGATCATCAATATGAAGTGACTGCAATGTGCAGCACTTGGTCAACATAGCCGATCATGCTAAAAGGTCCCATAGGTGATGGAACAAAGACAAAACATAACAAAGAGGTGATGGAATCGGTGTCGGATATTCCCATGAGGTGCTCTGGGCAAAAAAAAAAAAAACTCCGCTAGAAACCATTTAAGCCACACGAAATGAATGCTCATAGATCACAAAATACACATAAACTCCGGCTCAAAAAGCATGTTCCCGAGCGCAGCTGAGGAGGATCTTTTCAACTTTCTTGAGAAGAAGATTAGACCCAAGCCAGGCAAAAGCGAAAAAAATTATACAAGGTGGCGTTGCGCGTTGTCGATGGTTTGGGTGATAAACTGCACGCAGGGAAAGCAACGTCTAACCTGGGCCAGGATGATTGGCAAAAAGCTGGGAACATTTTTCTAATAAGGATAAGCTCATGCTAAAGGACTCTGGATTGAATCCAGAGGATTCCATAACGAAATAGAGCAAAGCTTGGCTAAGATACTTGCGGTGAAAAGGTAGAGGTCCCTAGAGGGTGAAGAATCCGCGACCAAGAAGCACAAACACAGCAATGATCGACAAGATGTACAAAAACTCTGCACCTCTTAGTCGAGAAGAGTCATCAGGGCTAGCAATGATGCAGATAAGCACCTTATGGTTGCACTGATTGACCACAGCAACCCCTTGGATTAATTATTATTTGAGAAATGGAAGATCGGAGAGTCAAGCCTGTTCATGCCCTACGACGGGGCGGCCTGGTTCACGGGAGTTCAGATTATTAAGTGCATTAACGAGCTTACGTTGGACAGGTGTAAAGTAGAAGTTCAGCAATTACCTTATTGTTAATATTGTGAAGGAGCTTGGCTAGAGATAGTGAAGATCTTGGACGTGAAAAAGCCGGTGGCATAGGACCGCCGTAGGTTTACGTACTCCATGAGAAAAATAAGTTTGTTGACCTGTTTTGGTGAAGTTTCAGCAAGATAGTATGGCGTGTGGGTAAAGCCTTCCCGTGCCTGAAGTAACCTCATCCAAAATTAACACCCTTTTGACTGGCAAGATTGAGAGAGATCAAGGTATAGTTGACCTATATGAAATAACTGCCAGTCACCATCAAGTTGAATCGCAGGTTAACGAAGTCGTCGCGGCCAACTCTGAAAATCCTATAGATTAATCTGCACCACGGAAGGATGACCTCGTTTGAACTACTGTTGCTCTTAAAGAAAGTTATTTGACGTGGGACTCGTTCAGGAATCTTCAACATCTGCGAAAGACCGGGTTGCCGCCAAAATAAGAACAGCTATGGTAGCGAGAAAGAATGTTCGGGCTTATCTTCTTTCTAACTTCAGCACAGATGATTTTATTGTCATGGCGTATGAGAGGAGAGGAGACGCGCATCTGTCCACATGGCGCACGTTAGGGCCACTCTGTCAGAGTAGATAACCGGACTGTTTAGGTTCTACATAAATGAAGCGAGAAAAATTTATATTTATATATAAAGAAAGCATTTGAGAAACTCCGTCGTCTTCCGCAAAGGCTGATGTCCATCAGCAAAAAGTTATGCTGTATTGTTGGTGGGACCCTAAGGACATAATCAACTACCAGTTGCTGAAAGACAATGAAACAATTAATGCTAATCGTTATACAACATGATGTTTTCGAGAGATAAATTCAACGTAAAGGCTGGTACCGAGTTAATCGTGGAGCTAAATTTTGACATGTCTCCATTATGTGGTCATTCTTTCGAGCAAAAATTTTGGCAATGGAGAAAAGCAGAGACACTGCTCGTTCCTAACGGATAAAATGTCAAGAATTTCAATTTTCGATCGATTTTCTTATTGGAAAGACACTTATTTTCAAATTCAAACAATGAACTGCACAAACTAAATTGGCGTGAAATGATTGGAGAGATGTGTCAATGCCATCTATATTTTCAAAGCGAAAGCAACTTCAAAGCTACTTCAAAGCAGCTTTTCATGCTAAAAACTGAGTACAACTTCTGTTTATTTTCGAGCTAAATTTTCGGCGAAACAGATTTCACGTGAAATTTTGTATGAAAATTTCACATGAAACCGAACACAGTACTATGCTTAAGGGGTAACACCTATGTAGAAATTTCAAAAAAATCTATTTGTTTGTTTTTGCTAAAATGGCAGGGAAACATGTCTAGAATAACGTCTTAAGTTATTTTCAAAAATAAAATTTTTTTTTCCGAGTTATGAGCATAAACGTTGGACGCCCCAACGTGCGGTCGGGGCCTATGCGGCGCGCGTACGGCGCGCTCTGCTCCAAAGTCCTTATACCTACCACAGGTATCCGTTAGCGACTTTTCTCATTAGTAAATTACCATTCAGTATGACAGGTAGTAGACCAACATTTGCCACAAAAAAGGCAATAAATCCACAAAGCGAAAACGAGAAACGTGAAAGAGCCGCCCTTCGTTTTCAAACTTTAAATGCGTTTTTCTCGAAATCACATTTTTTGATACGGCCCGCACGATTATTCAGCCAATTTGTATCCGATCAATTTGAAATTTTGGTGCAAGCTTCACAACATCATTTTCTAGGGAAGTACGTACGATTTTGTTGATAAATTGAAAATTTTCATTTTTACGGCTGATTTTGTACGATTTTTTTTACCAAAAAATTTTTTTTTTGGAAAACCGTACGCCAATCTTTCAAAATTCAATATTTTTGAAAACCCGTACGTACTTCCCTTGCTTTTAGTTCAAACTTTAAGAAAAATTTTGATTTTTGTGTTTCAGACCATTTGCGACGACGAAAAGTTGCGGGCCGTTGAGGCATCTTTGAAAAATCGTCTGATGCTCGTAGCCTGGTACAGCCACCATTTTGTATTTTAGGACGTTGTAAAAATTAATTTGTATACTTCAAAACATGTATAATAAAGCCATGTAATTATTTTTTCAACCAAATATAAAGTTTCCTTGGAAAAAAAATGCAAAAAATCACCCTCGAAAACAGCGTTCCACATAGGTGTTACCCCTTAAAGGTCCATCTTTAACGATTAGAAAGGATACGATGCCTCGTCACATTAACGCTAGATCACATGCAGCAAGGAAAATAACATAAATCTTCGCAGAGTTTAGTTAGGAAATCTTACCACATACCCATTACATACATACAGTCAGACAAAAAAGTCTCCGTACGATGCTATCTTTTCTGCATTTACAAGAATAACTTTGATATATTACAATATTTTTTTATTTCAAAAATTAATATGTTCTCGACAACTCTTTACTTACTTAATATGATAAGAACAAAACAAAAATATTGCCATATTTTAATACAGTAATTCAATTAAGCAAATAAGTCAAAATTTTACATAAAAAAAGTCTCCGTACGAACGTAGAAATGAATCAAATTAAAGCTAAAAAAAATTATTCTGTAGATGTGATTTAATATTTGGTGGCATTTCCATTAGCTTTAATGACTTCTGCCAAACGCCTTGACATTGAGTTAACAAGTTTTGATATGATTTCCGGTCCGATTAAATTCCATTCTTCTTGTAGTTTAGCCTTAAGCTCTTATTTGCTTTTTATCGGGTGTTTCCGCACTCTGCGTTCCAATTCATCCCATAAATGCTCAATGGGATTTAAGTCAGGTGATTGTGGTGGACTGTGAAGCTGCCTGGGCACGTTATTCAAAAGCCATTCCTTAACTACCATTGAGGTATGCTTTGGGATATTGTCTTGCTAGAAAATGAAATCACTTTATAAACCCAAAGCATTGACACTTTCGCGCTGACAAGTTTTTCAAAATATTTAGATAGTGCCACCGATCCATTGTACCATCAATAAAGTGCAGCTTTCCAACTCCTGAAGCCGCCATACACCCCCACAACATCAGACTACCACCATCGTGCTTAACAGTTGGGACTAGATTTTTTACGTTCAGCTCCTCCTTAGGTTTGCGCCAGACTTTTCTTCTGCCATCTGAGCCAAACACGTTCAATTTGCTCTCGTCCGAAAACAAAACTCGATTTGAAAAGGTAGCATCCTTATTTTCCTGGATTTTTGCAAAATGTAATTGCTTCTTTCGATTAACTTTTGAAACAAAAGGCTTACGCCTAGGTTTTTGACCATGGAAGTAATTCTCTCGTAGAACGTTCCTGGTGGTTTCATCACTAATTGTTAGGTTGAATTCCTTTCTTACCTCGTCTGCTATTTTAGATGCGCTGGTTCTTGGATTCTCCTTAATTTTAAGCACTATTGACCGTCGGGCTGTAGCACTTAAAATTTTTGAACGTAATAAACGAGGCTTTCTTTTCAACGATCCAGTTTCTCCGTACTGCTTGATGATATAATGCGCACTAGACTTCGGTTTTCCAATTATTTTCGCTTTTTCGCCCATTGACTCTCCTTGGCAATACAGCTTAGCGATGATTTTGCGCGTATCTAAACTGATTTCCTTACCAATAGCCGATGGTTATGTTTTCTGAACTTGCCTCAAATTTTCACAAGGCTATAACTATACTAGCTGTATGCTAAGAGAAATGCTCAAATTTGTATGAAGTTGACACGCGTCTAGCACTGCACATGTTTGTATAGCACGGTGTTGCCATTTATTCGTACGGAGACTTTTTTGATATAAAAATTGGAACAATTTACTTTAATGAATTACTATATCATTATGAATGGATAAATTTGAAATTTTTTTTCTGATATTTGTAATTAAAGAGTTGTAGAAAGCATATAATTTTTTAAACTAATAATATTTAGTAACATCACAATGTTATTCTTGTAAATCAAGAAAAAACAGCATCGTACGGAGACTTTTTTGTCTGACTGTATGTATCCGATATTTCACCAACAGAATGCAATTTACTCATGTCGCTGCAAAATTTTCTTGATGATACTGACTATATAAACTTTGAGGGCGTCATACTGGCATTGGAAGACTATACTGCCTCTAAGAGCAAGGAATTTTTCTTCAGGTGTTAAATAAGATGCCAGAACGCTGGCAAATAGTTTTAACTAGCAGAAGAAATAAAATTTTGGAAAATTTTGAAATTGAAAATATGTGAAATAAAGTAATTTTATTTATTCGGTGTAAACGACAGAACTTTTTCTTAGAACTAATAATTTACGAAAAATAAAAATAAAATATTTCGGCAAAAAAAAGTATGCACCGCCATCAGATGACGCTTTAACTGAAAACTTGCCGAACCTATTAGATTCAAGCCCCCAATCGATTGTCCAATGGAGAAAAAATTAAGACTTAGTAGACGAATTTTACTGTCTGCAAATCATTTTTCAAGAGATTTTTAAATATAATTTTAAGTAATATAGACTTTGAATAATGTATTTGGTCAGTCTCGAAAAAAATTAAATTCCTTGTGTAAAGTAATGTTAGAAATGTCAACTAGGAGGTTATATTATGACGAGGTAACTGATGTGTACATGATTATTGTTGCTTAGAGTCATACTATATATTTTGAAGCTATAAGATTTGGTTTCTTACAAACCATATCTATCAAATCTAAAACAATTATTTTCCCACATTTGCGGGCACCCGTACCAAATGTAAAAATATTAAATGACGATAGTAATTCCACGTAAGCAGCATTTTCAGTGTTCGTTGAATCGATCTCTATTGTACCCAGCCCAGCCAATCCTCCCGCTCACAATCCTTTCGTATTTTTCATTCATGACATCATATTCAACTTGTCCAAACATCATAAGACGCCTGAGATGTGAGCTAATCACGCAGTTTCAATGATGCGTTCACGCTGACACACTTCTTCCAGGGCGGCCCAGGGAATGCCTTTTTCTCAAGAAAAGGAATATCACATTTCAACAACACGATCCTCAATTGATCACTTGACAGATCGCAGTGTAGCAGCAAGTGAGGAAATATTAGTGCAATGTGCTTGACAGTATGTGAGGAAAGAAATGATGTTTTGAATTTTGAAAGGAATTGCATTTGACATACAGTCAGACAAAAAAGTCTCCGTACGATGCTATCTTTTCTGCATTTACAAGAATAACTTTGATATATTACAATATTTTTTTATTTCAAAAATTAATATGTTTTCGACAACTCCTTACTTACTTAATATGATAAGAAAAAAACAAAAATATTGCCACATTTTAATACAGTAATTCAATTAAGCAAATAAGTCAAAATTTTACATCAAAAAAGTCTCCGTACGAACGTAAAAATGAATCAAATTAAAGCTAAAAAAAATTATTCTGTAGATGTGATTTAATATTTGGTGGCATTTCCATTAGCTTTAATGACTTCTGCCAAACGCCTGGACATTGAGTTAACAAGTTTTGATATGATTTCCGGTCCGATTAAATTCCATTCTTCTTGTAGTTTAGCCTTAAGCTCTTATTTGCTTTTTATCGGGTGTTTCCGCACTCTGCGTTCCAATTCATCCCATAAATGCTCAATGGGATTTAAGTCAGGTGATTGTCGTGGACTGTGAAGCTGCCTGGGCACGTTATTCAAAAGCCATTCCTTAACTACCATTGAGGTATGCTTTGGGTTATTGTCTTGCTAGAAAATGAAATCACTTTATAAACCCAAAGCATTGACACTTTCGCGCTGACAAGTTTTTCAAAATATTTAGATAGTGCCACCGATCTATTGTACCATCAATAAAGTGCAGCTTTCCAACTCCTGAAGCCGCCATACACCCCCACAACATCAGACTACCACCATCGTGCTTAACAGTTGGGACTAGATTTTTTACGTTCAGCTCCTCCTTAGGTTTGCGCCACACTTTTCCTCTGCCATCTGAGCCGAACACGTTCAATTTGCTTTCGTCCGAAAACAAAACTCAATTTGAAAAGGTAGCATCCTTATTTTCCTGGATTTTTGCAAAATGTAATTGCTTCTTTCGATTAACTTTTGAAACAAAAGGCTTACGCCTAGGTTTTTGACCATGGAAGTTATTCTCTCGTAGAACATTCCTGGTGGTTTCATCACTAATTGTTAGGTTGAATTCCTGTCTTGCCTCGTCTGCTATTTTAGATGCGCTGATTCTTGGATTCTCCTTAATTTTAAGCACTATTGACCGTCGGGCTGTAGCACTTAAAATTTTTGGACGTAATAAACGAGGCTTTCTTTTCAAGGATCCAGTTTCTCCGCACTGCTTGATGATATAATGCGCACTAGACTTCGGTTTTCCAATTATTTTCGCTTTTTCGCCCATTGACTCTCCTTGGTAATACAGCTTAACGATGATTTTGCGCGTATCTAAACTGATTTCCTTACCAATAGCCGATGGTTATGTTTTCTGAACTTGACTCAAATTTTCACAAGGCTATAACTATACTAGCTGTATGCTAAGAGAAATGCTCAAATTTGTATGAAGTTGACGCGCGTCTAGCACTGCACATGTTTGTATAGCACGATGTTGCCATTTATTCGTACGGAGACTTTTTTGATATAAAAATTGGAACAATTTACTTTAATGAATTACTATATCATTATGAATGGATAAATTTGAAATTTTTTTTCTGATATTTGTAATTAAAGAGTTGTAGAAAGCATATAATTTTTCAAACTAATAATATTTTGTAACATCACAATGTTATTCTTGTAAATCAAGAAAAAACAGCATCGTACGGAGACTTTTTTGTCTGACTGTATATTGCACACAGGTAGCAAATGAAACATGAAAGCAAATAATGTTGCTGAAAAATTGTAGAAAATCTATCGATCCGTAAAATTTAAGTGGCAATATTGAATGTGAATAAAAATATTCTTTCAGTGTTGAAAAACAAAATCAAGTGACCTTTTGATATTATACACCTTGCCATTGGTGTGGTTGAGTCAAAATAACTAACGAAATTTAATCTTATTCTTGATCAATTCTTTCCCTATGCTCTCTTCGTATCCACACTGCTAACACTAGATCACTCACTTAATCTTCATGTCATGAAAGGCAAAACTGAAATTAAAATTTTTACTCAAAAATTGTGCCGTGAGAAAAATCTGTTATTTTTTCATTATTCATGCAGCCTACAAAGTATGTTTAAAGCAAAACAAGAGGGTGGATTGTCGCGTACATGAACATTGTACATCCATTTCTTCAAGTTCTTCTCAAAAAAATCACACAGAAGATCACGTTCGAGCGCCACATGTTCATTCCACACAGTGTCGTTAAGAGAGGTGACTGATTGCCTTTGACTCGAGTTGACCGAGTCATTCGCAGCCGCTTTTTTGCATGTTTAATTATTGTTATTGCTGTGAACAGCGAACTGAGGAAATTCATCAATCTGTCTGTTGAAATGAAACCCATTTTTTGCGTTGGCCTCGATCGGAGACGCTTTTCTCGTTGCAAGAGCTCGTCCATCTGTCTTGAGATACTGGTGACATAACTTTTTAACATAGCCAAGATCAATTTCATTTTTTTCAGGTGGCTGATTTAAATTTTTTTTGTTGAATAATTTTTATCGGAAATCTGGGCAATTTGCAGCGATGAAGTGATTGATTTATTCGAGGATCGAGTGCCAAAACATAAAGTGATATTAACGATCGAATAATTTGGTCAATATTGTGATGGCAGGTTGATGGACAATGATTTTATAAGGATTTAAAAAAAATCCATAAAACTGGAAGAAATGTAATTATTGACGACCTGAGCGAAAAAATTGTTTCACTACTACGAGAACTTAAATAGTTTCAGCAATGAAATTGATACGCAAAGCCGAAAAACCAAAGGAAATAATGGCTTATCTTTGAATATATATATATATATATATATATATATATATATATATATATATATATATATATATATATATATATAAAAAGGACAAATATGATATATATTGAGTTTCTTGAATTTGCTGAAGAATTGTTGATTTTTCTGTTATCTTCTAACTTGTTTGATATAGTAGTATAAACTTGAGTAGCTTAGTAGGTAGATCACAGGCTACTTGTGTGTTGGGTCCGTGGTTCAAATCCAGGTTCGAACGATGGATCGCGCACCGAGCTTTGAATTTACCTAGCTCTTATTATTAATTAAGCAGGGATAAAGTGAGTCGTGGAACTAATCACTCCACACTAACGATGGGCTCAAAAACGTCAAACAGTTTGAGAAAAACGCTTGTCTGCAAAAAACGAACGAACAGTTTTTCCAAAAAGCGACAGTTTTCCTAAAACGAAATTTTTTTTTGAAAACGAACAGCATTTCTGAAACGAACCATTTTTCTACAACGAATAGTATTTTTAAAACCAATTATTCCAACTACTCTACAACGAATGTTTTTTCTAAAGCCAATCGTTTTTCTAAAACGAATCGTTTTTTTAAAACGAACTGTTTTTTTTTAAAACGAATCGTTTATCGTTTTTCTAAAACGAATCGTTTTACATCGTTTTACGTTTTTTTTTAAAACGAACCTTCTTTCGTTTGTTAAAACGAACTGCTTGGCAGTGGAAAATTGTTTTGCTGCGGAAAACAGTATTTTCGTACTTGCGAGCATTTTCGTACTTGCAAGTATTTTATTCAAATATTCAAAAAGTTTTTAGGGAAAAAGGAGCTGAAATCGGACGAAATCGGCTAATTTTGGGTTCGAGTGGTTTGGGACATAACGGACCTATTGCTGTGATACAAAAATTTCGAATTTGTAGGGCAGTAAGGGTTTTTTGGCCATAGTTTGGCAAAAACTAACTTTACGGCGCTTTCGATAATTGAAAGTGGTTGGGGAGTACAATAGTGATATTTTAAGGGCGAACAATGTTTTTTTTAGGGAAATTGGGCAAAAACGTCCTATTTTTCAAAAAAAAAAAATTTTTTTTTTGGTCGAACTTGAATTCGGGGACCATTCTGATTTGTTTTGGGCGAAATTTCCATACAAGTGTGGGAAAAAACCACCTAGTTTCCGTATCTTTGGAAAAACTAAAAGTAGCACTAAAAGTGCCAAGGAGGAAAAGGTTGAGATCCTATTTGGTTCACCAGTTGGCGTCTCCGGGTGTGTTGAGGCCTTCCTCGTAACTGCAGGTCGCCACGTGGGTGTCTCCAACCCTACTGGGGTTGTAAAATTTACGAGACCGCGGGAGGTAAGGTGCCCCTGGACTCATGTCCAGCCTTACAGAAGAGGTTAGCCCCCTAGTGGGTGCATGCTTAATAAAAGAAACATTTTTTTTTATCGTTTCTTAATAAAATTTTCGACGAACTTTATGCTTCAGTGAGGCGAAGTCGAAATCCGACTGTTTTAGATTAGCCAGGAAAAGTTTGGTATCAGAGATCGCTCGATGAAAAGTCATATAGATGACAACAAGATTAATTGGTCTTATCTTAGTATTTTTTTTACTTTGGTCATTTGAACGAATACAGGAGGTGTTTTTTGCATATAATAAAATGGAAAACAAATTAAATTGATTGAATTTGATCGTTTTCCTTTAGATGGCTTCTAGATTGGAGAAAGACTTGCCAAATAAATGACCAACCATTGGAAAGTTACGGACAAGCTGCACAGACTAATGACTCGGTATTCTTTGAAGGTAATCTTGTACCATCACCATTCTAGCTTGGGAACGTTGTGTCTGGAGGGTAGGGGAGGGCATATCAGTCCGTTTCATTACATTTTTGGAACAGGCATTTTTTCGTACTCGTTATACCTAGTATGTGAAAATCCTAGTACGACCCAACTCTAATTGTCGTACAGCATAAAATTTGTTTTTTTTTCGTTAATTCAAACTGTTGTTTTCAAACAGTTTTAAAAAACAGTTGTTTTTGAAAAAAAAACAGTTCGTTTTCGTTTTTTTGAAAATAACAGAAACGCCCATCGCTACTCCACACTCGTATTCACATTGATTGTGAATTTGTGATGAAGCTCTCTACCAGCCTCAGCCCCTAGACCCTAATGTAAAAATAAACTAACCTCTCAAAACGCCATTAGATGATTTCTAAAGTTTTCAATAAAAAATGATAGCGGCTAGCAATCTATAGCAGTGTCGCCTATATGTACATTTAAAATTTTTAAAAATTATGAAAATATTTGCAATTGGAAATAAAATACATATTTGACAAGAAAAATGCTGGACTCTACTCATCAATCTATAGCTAAAGCATTTTTCAAGTACTACTATCAACAAGAACCAGTAGCGAAAACGACATTGATGGCTAATCTTCTATGGTGACTGAATAGTATAACAAAAAGTACAATTGCTACAGTTCTCTATGAGTCGATCATTTCATTCATTCAATTGCATATGGCACGCGAGTTGTGTTGGATAAGATCGAGCAAATACAACGAACTGTGTGCTGAAATTATTAGGAGGTATACTAATAAACTAAACACTCTTGATGCTGTTTGTTCTGCAAACACTTGACGGCGATGTATGATGTATGAAATTATATTCGACTCTCAAAGTTTCGACCACATCAAGCCATCATTCATTTTACTGCTGACTTATGAAATCTTTCGTTTCTAGACTGAATATCAACGTCATAATGGACATATGAATGTACCTGTGATCAGATGCCCTTAGGTGCAATCGTGTTTTTGTTATGATGATTAATTTTTGCACTTTGCCACCTTTTGTTTGTTGCTTTGAATTTCAGACTGATCTGAATATTATGATTTGTGAGTGATAGAGTAAATGTTAGGCAGTAGTAGCGGGCATATATGAAACATTAATATTATTTTACCGAGAAAGTTGTTTGAAATATTTAGGGTGTAGTAGATCAATAGGTTTATGTAATTAAGTGAGTCTCTGACATCCCAATAGTTTTATAGCCATGGGCTAGACTTGAATGTGTATAATTAGTTGAAATCGTGGGTTCAAGTTTGAATACAATACTTTGTAAATGATTCGGATGCATCTCACTTCAAACACACGATTCACGGCAAAACATGCTCAGAGTCTTTTAACAGCTCTTAAAAATGTTTTCCCCGGTTTTAGCTCTGTAGGACTTACCAGAAACTTTCGAGCTGCAATATCTATAAACCCTTCAGCCTTATGTACACGAATTACATCATCTTCGCTTCAGTGCATGGACCTCATGCAGTAAAGGTAGTATTTTGTTGCATTAATTTTCATTCTTGATTTTTTTTATTCCCTTGTATTTTTTCATAGGCGCCTTTAAATGGACTTATTGTTTTTTTCTTGAAAATACCTCCAAAATTGCATAGTATTACACAGACAGTTTTGTGGCCAGTGTGGAAGTTGCATTCAATTCTTGAGTTTAGAAAGCATATAGCAGGAAAAATGAGTAAAATTTTCAGTAAATTATTGCAAAATATTCAAAAAATTTCACTCATACGCGATCTTTAACGGCATATCTGTCATAATCTTCAGAATAATTTTCACCCCTGTCCTGATGGATTACCGACCATAGTGCTTAAACGTTGCGCTAATATCCTCTCACCACTATTAGCTCATCTTTTTAATCTATCGATTTCGTCCGGTATTTTCCCAAACTTATGGAAATATTCTTCACTTACTCCGATCCACAAAAAAGGCAGCAAAGAAGTCGTGCACAACTATAGGCCAATCGCCAAATTACCATGCGTCGCCAAGCCTTTTGAAGCCATAGTTACCGAGGCATTATCTTTTCACTGTAAGTCTTTTATCTCACCTTGCCAACATGGTTTTATTAAAGGTAAATCTACCACCACTAACCTTTTAGAACTTGCGAACCTAGTCATCCCTGCGATTGAAAAAGGTAAACAAGTTGACTGCATTTACACCGACCTCACGAAAGCTTTCGATAAGCTGGATCATGACATTCTTATATGTAAATTGCATCTTCTTGAGTTCCCTAATAAGTTTATAGACTGGGTTAAACCTTATCTTTCTAACCGCAAGCAAAACGTTCGATTTCGTGGCATTCTATCCACTGACATAATTGCTACATCAGGTGTTCCACAAGGCAGCCACCTTGGTCCCATTCTTTTTGCCATTTATATAAATGACCTGATCACTTTTGTTCCAGGTTCTTCCATTCTACTCTACGCTGATGACGCAAAGATTTTCAACACAATATCATCACTTAATGACTGTACGATCCTGCACCGCAACGTGTCAAGCTTCGCTAATTGGTGCACTCTAAACCGTCTTTCACTAAACGTTGAAAAATGCTCAGTTATCTCATTCTCCCACAAATCATCTCCGATTAATTTCAGCTACACTTTAAACGATACTCTTTTAACTCGCTCTAATAAAATTCGAGACTTAGGAGTACTATTAAACTCCGCTTTCACTTTTAATGACCACATTGACTCAATAATAATAAAAGCCAACTGTGCACTTGGCTTCTTAAAACGACGATCTAAAGAATTCAATGACATTTTTCTGACTAAAATCCTGTTCTGCTCTCTGGTTCGCCCTATCCTAGAATATGGGTGCCTGATGTGGTCTCCGTATTATAAGGAGCACATAGATCGCATTGAGTCTGTCCAAAAGAGATTTTTAATTTTTGTTCTTAGTTCTTTCCGCTGGTCTGATCCAATTCGTTTACCTCCTTATGAAAACCGCTTGCAATTATTGACCATGGACACTCTTGAAAATCGACGTCAAAATTTCAAAGCTCTATTCGCTGCGAAGTTACTCACTGGAAACGTGAAATCTGAGTTCTTGTTATCAAAACTGAACTTTCGTGTTTGCCACGGTGAACGTAGACATCATAGCGCCTTATCCATCCCGCTTCATAAAACTAATTACGGACTAAATGAACCAACCTGCGCAATAGCCCGAAGCTTTAACTAAGCGTATCAAATGTTCGACTTTAATTATACTGTTGATATGTTCAAGTGTCGGCTTAAACGACCGATTAATGATCTTTCATAATTACATATGTAAATATTTGTTTTTTTTTGTAGTAATCATTCCGTTGATGAAATTGACAATAAATAAATAAATAAATAAAAATAATAAGGATGAGCAAAAGGAGCACGTCAAATGGTTCATAATAAATTAATCAACGTACTCGTATTATTCCAATTTGCCTGCACCACCTCTAACAGCTCGAAATGAATTAGGCCATGCAAATGACATTATCACTAAAACGGGAATACTGATTTCGATTTTCATTTCGAATGGAAAATGATGTTTGAACAACATGTCAGCTACATGCACACATATAGTGCTGAGAAAAAGTGATGTGAAGCCCAACATTTGAAAGGAGTTTTCGCATACATTCTATATACTAGTAAAATTAGTGAAGAAAAAAAATGTTGTCTTTTAATTTGCTATTTATATATATATTTATTTTACGATTATAAGAAAATAAAATGAAAATTATGATATTTTCCAACAGAAAAAAATAAAAAATAAAATCAATCACCTTTCATCTGCCGAGAGAAAGTAATGCAAAATTAAACCGAAAAAGTTGTTATTCCAGTTGGATCGTGTATCGAGATGTAATCGAAAGTTTTAAGGAAATGTATGGATTTCTCCCTACTATCTATGACTGCTTGTAATCTTCCTGACATGGAAGAAACTATGTTTCCACATAATTTTTGAGTCAAATCACTCCGTTTTTTTATTTTCACCTCAAGCATGGGTTTACTGAGAATATTAAAAGTTGCTAGTCGGTCCGCAAGTTCTTCCCAAATATGCTTAATTGGAATGAAATTGAGTGATTATAGGGACAATTTTAAGCAATATTTGATATTATAAAGCAGCCACATTTGAGTTTGTAGGGGCGTATGCGTCGGATCTCTATCGGGCATCAAAATGTTAAATGTTTCTAATTTCAATTTCTTTGCTGAAGCTTTTCATTCAAAATGTTGGAATACACTTTATGTCCAATGTCTTTTCTTCAACGAAAGTAAATTTGTGCACTCTATCAGCGCTCATGCTTCTGCAAACCAAAACATATTTTTACATAATATATACAGGGTGCGTCAGATATTTGAGAACATACACATATGTGGTTGTCAATACTAAACGGTATTTTTTTTCATCTTTTTCTTTCCAGGTTAAAAATGGAGGATAATAAGCTTACTCAAGAAATGAAAAGATCTGCCGTTATCGTTGCCATACATGCAGACCATAGCGATCTTGAAATTGCCAAATTTTTGAAAGTCGCCCGATCGTTTGTTTACAAAGTTCGTCTGGAGTTAGGAGCATCTGATAGTGATGTAGGAAGTGTTTCAAAGCGTAAAACGCATGAGACACTTTCTGACACTGCAATGACACAGGAATTTGTGAAGCAAGTTCAAGAAGTTATCGATGAAGATCCTTCAAAGTCCATGAGAGCCATATCGAGGGACGTCCATGTTTTTGAGTGCACAATACGTCGAATTATTCACAAAGATATTCGTTATAAGTCTTACGTGATGCGCAAAGGCCAGTTTATGTCAGCCCAAACTAAAGCAAATCGATTTATGCGCTCAAAAAGACTTTTGAATAAATTAAAACATCCAGAAGTTCCAGACGAGCTATGGTTTTTTCCTGATGAAAAAAATTTTGATCAAGTTCAAAAAATAAACCGACGTAATGACAGATGGTTGTGTTCAGAACCCTCAGATGTTCCTCATGTTATGCATACAAAATTTCCAGCAACTGTCATGGTTTTGGGAGTGGTTAGTAATGAAGGACACGTCATGCCACCCCATTTCTTTCCTCAAGGAGGTTTTAGATACAGTTGTGAAGCCTTGGATTGATAGTGTACGTGGTGATACACCATATGTTTTTCAACAGGACTCTGTTCCTTCACATAAAGCCATGATCACGCAAGATTGGATGTCTGAGAATTTGCATGATCACATGGCCACCCAGCTCTCCAGATCGTAATCTGCTGGATTATTATGTATGGGGCGTTGTTGAAAGGGAGACCAATAAACGTCATTATAATACATTTGTATGCGTTGTATAGTTGTTTAATTTAAAACTCAAATAATGTACCTTAAAAGTTTTATTGAAATATAAGATGTTTTCAATAAGATATACGTCTTTTAATTTTGAAAGCAATATATTCTCAAATACCTGACGCACCCTGTATAAAATATATTTTGTGTCCGGTTTCGTACACAGTTTTCTTTGTACCCACGCGCGCCCACCATGTGTAACAATAATAAATTTGCTCATATCTGAGACTGGAAAAATTCAACCTTCTCTCATGATTAGATTTTACTGCCAAACCTTTTTTCAGTAATTTTTTTTTTCTTAAGTAATATTGCCCTACATGGACCCTAAAATCTTTTGTCAGTAAAGATTTTAATGTTGCGGTAAGTTGTATTAGAAATAATATAGGATCCTTTTTAACTTTCGGTTTAACTATACGGCTAGGTTGTACCAACTGCTTTTTACGATCAAATAGTTTCCCACTTTCTTAGCTTTTGTTTTTACAGGACCTATCTGTGACTCTTCAAAAGGTTGAAATTGACCTGTCGATGATAGGTTTGGTGTTTTTGTACAGTACGAGCTGAATATGTGGCCGGAAATAGTCCTTTTTCCTTAATATCGTTTTTTTCCGCATTTTCATGGCCCGGAAATTGATACCAAAACAAAATTCATGCAAAACCTTATCATCACTTCAGTAATTATTTCTGCTTTTAAATATAACCTTTTGATTAGCAAGCAGTTCTCAATTTGACATGAACACGTTCTAATGATTTAATTCGACTTAGTAGCAACTTTTGCATCATTTTTTCTTGGTTCATTTTTGGGTAAAAAATTACAGCGGACAGCCGCTTAAAGTCTAAAACTCATGTATTCGTGAAAACTTTATTAATAATAAGTACCGAATACATCAAACTATACTAGGAGCAACAAATTTTCAAGTAGTATTAATAATTTAGCAGTTAAACTTAGATTTCTTCGTAATTTAATCCTTTTGCGAGTGCGTGCAACAAATAACAGCTGTGATAGCAGCTATTGTGAAATTTTGAGTAGACCCTCTGTCAAATAGCAAGTATCAAGAAACCAATTATTTCGAGCTTTTATGGTCATAGCGTGGCAAAAAGGTCCAAACGGTGACCGAACCAAAATTTAAGGGCCAGAATCGTTTAGCCATAGATTTGGTGAAGCAGGAAAGAAATAATATATGAGTACTATGAACTGCTTCCATATGGCCAAACACTAGCTCCGACCTCTATTGTCAAAAATTGGACCAGTTGAAGCTAGCGATCGACCATAAGCAGCCAGAACTTGCCAATACACCAGGCCACATACGTCTATACTGATTCACCAGAAACTATAGGAATTTGGCTGGCGAGTTTCCATGTATCCACCTTATAGTCCAGACCTGCACCAAGTGGTTATTACCTTTTATATAATGCATGCCTTTCTTCCTGATAAGAAATTGTCCTCAAGAAAAGAAGGTGAAAATTTTAAAGTCGAGTTTTTGGCAATAAGGATCAGAAGTTGCATGAGGTTACTGTTGTAGTGTTGTCAAATTAAAGAGCAAAACGTAACATATTTGACCCAATTTAAATAAACAAAGCCTCAAAACAAACGAACATATAATGGATATGTTACTACTCAATCTAATATAATCCTACTTAGCGTCCCCGTAAGTCAACGAAACCCCATTGGTTTTTAATGTTTTAAGTATAATCAAATAAAGCCGACCAACCAAATTTTAATTTCTTTGTGTTTTAGCGAAAAAAGATATGAAACGAACAATGTAGGACTACTCTGCTAGTTTTTAATCTTCTCGTTTTCTACCAGCAAAAAATGTTTTTACACTTTCAATCGCTTTTCCATTTTGCTCTTCTAAGGAAGATACTACTTTCAACAGCTTCACTTTCTTATCTCCGCGAGAAATTGGGCAATTTTTCGCAAATTATGCCTTTAAATTGTATCCTGTATCTTCCTTAATGCTTTAATCGTAAAATAGTAATTTAAACGATATTATTTCCTGCATATTAAAAGATTCCTAATAGAGAAAACGGGCTATTTTTCAAGATTTTAAGTAATGCCCGATTTACACCGCCGATCTTAATTTATTTTAGTAAGCTACTTTAGAACGTAGTTTACCTTAGATTACAATCCTCATTAATAAATATGGCAATCCTGGTTTCATATATTTTGCAAGTAAATCGATGTCCAAAAGTTTGGATTCAAGCCAATGTTGAGCCTCTTATTCGGTTTTCATTACTGTCGGCTATCATGTCAATTACGAAAGAATGAAATTTTTGTCAAAATTAGGTGTGAAAAATATTAATCTCAAAGCTTTTTTGGTCCTAAACTGCTCGAATAAGGTTCACATTTACTCTGATTTGCTAATATTTCATGAAAAAATTATTTTATATGAAACCTAGTATGTAAAAATTTGGCATCAATTGTTGAATATTGTCAAAACTAGCAATGTTTTAATAGAAGAAATGCACACATATTTAAACATCTTAAGAGTGTCATAGTTCTTAAAAAACCATTTCAAAAAAAACCTTTCGCGCACAAATCAAATATGCACTGAAAGAAAAATCTTGGTAAAATCAACAATTTTCCTTAGTTGTTTTTGCGTCAACTACGGGCTATAGTTAAAACAACCATAAAAAAATAGTTGATTACTTTTATGCACCATAACGCGTGGTTGATAAACAACGTCCGTGGTGCAAAAAAAGTAAGCAACCACAAACAATGGTATTCCAACCATATACATAGTACGAAATATAGGCAGGGGAGGCGTGAATGCCGCAGTTGAATTTGGTGAATCACAATGCAGCGACAATGTCGCTGTCAATGCAACCAAGACACCAACCAAATTTATTTTTTTTTCTTTTGTATTGCTAAATCCTTTTGTACCAGGATTAGGTTGACTTATCACAATACACATCAGCCATCGCTTGTCTATTCCACCAGACCAGTCAACCTAATTCAAACAGATTTAATTCAACCTAGTGGTGATGCCAACCTATGGTAGGTATCACCGCTAGCGGTGCGGCAAAATTAGAAATTTGGCAAATTCTGCCGCTGCCGCAAAATCGGCCGCAGCCATTGTGCGCGTTACCATACAAAACAGTGCATTCTAATTTTTTGACTGCGCTTTGCCGCAGCCCACTGCTTTGCCACAGCGGAAAACGCTGTATTGTGAACAAAATAGCGTCATACAACGTAATATAAAGGCTTCACAGCATAAAATGAATATGAATCATATCGAACAGCAAACCGAACACAATTTTGCCATGTATCATATGAAACTTCTATGATAGAATAGGAGCATGAGTATGAGGAGTATGAAAAATCAACAGTTTTCCTTAGTTGTTTTTGCATCAACTAGGGCTATAGTTAAGAAAATGGTTGATTACTTTTATGCACCATGACGCGTGGTTGATAAACAAAAAAAATTTCATTCGGAGCATGAAAAGCGTCCAAATGTTGAAACCATTCTACTTTGCGTAGAATAATTCCAAAGACGTTGCTCACTGAATTACGTTTGTTGAAATCAACTATTGCAAAGTAGTTTAAGTACCATAAAAACTGTTGATAATTCGAAACGTTGAAGTTTGAACTATTTTTCGTGGTTATGAAACAATTAAAACAGTTGATTTAATTAACCTTGCGATATTTTTTGTATAACCAGAGCCAACTACTTTTATATCGTTAAATTAACTATATTAACATAGTAAAAATAACTATTTTCCGTAGTTCGTTTAACGATTTTGAATGAATCGTTGCAATACTATTAAAAATAGTTGAACCAACCAAGAGTTTTTCTTTCAGTGTGGATTATACTTATTACCGAATAGATTTGCTTCGATTGCAATTTTTTTCTATAATTTTTTTTTCCAGGAAATTCCAAATTACACTTTTTTTCATTGTTTAATCCACGTAAAAGAATAAATCACCATTACTTTCATTTCTAATCACCCACTGCTTATTTATCAACTCTTTTTTCATCCTTCCCCTTCCAGTGGAAATTTCATTCCATTCGCGGCATCTTCCTGTTGTGTACCTATGTATAAACCATAGCTTGTCATGTAAATCAATTATCTCATGGCCATTAATCAAAAAATTTCATAAGATGTCTGCAATTAATACACAACCTGCTGAGCAATTCCTGCTGACTGTGACCAATTTCATACACTCGTTACCTACTGCGACGACTGCGAAATACCAATTCTGTCGGCAAATATTACCAATTAAAATAAAAGCTGGTTCGTCAACAACAGTCAATGCAACACATATGCCTCACTTGTCGCCAAATGCAATGTGCTCCAACAATACAAATTCAATAAAAACTCCTCCTTCAATTTAGATTCGGCAAAAAAGATATCTACTTCACACGTTTTTGCCGAACTGCTGGCCAACGAATGGACCATAATCTCTGGCCTCATTAAATGCAATCGAACGCAGATCTGTCAGTATCGGATAACGTCGACTCTCTTTGCTCTTGGGCAAATAAACAAATCGAGAAAAAATGTTCAATTGGGGAACATCGAAGCAAAAAATAAAGAGATTAGCGCGAGCTTAACATTAAAAAATTATTCGCTTCCCATTAAGTCATTTTCACGTTGAAATTGATCGGCCACATGCACGGGTACCGATGGCGGGAAATCGGATTAGCGAACTGATCGACATTTTGATCCATTCACGAAAAACTTGGGGGAAGAAATTGAGGAAAATGACGAAATTAATTTGATTGCGATTGTTTAATGCAATTGGTAGAAATCGATGGTTTAGCTTGCTTTTTGAGGTTTGATTTGCTTAACTTTTCAAACTTGACCAACAGAACGCATTTTGTTTGCGATAATTTTAGTTTTTTGCAAGAAAATTTTTCGAACAAAATATTTCATTGAATTGGCGATGATTGAAAGATCATTAAATATATGCTGCATGCAAACATGTATATTTCCTAAATTTTTATTCAACGGAAACCGGAAAATGTTCAATTATTTTTCGAAACAAAACCCAGCAATTGGCCATTTGATCGATCATTGATATATTTAGTACTGTACCAAAACACACATATGGGATCTATCGATTTAGCCAGCACTCAGTTAAGCTTACTTCGCCTCCAAAGCCGAAATGTATCTATCTACATGAACATGCTCGATTGCGATAGTTACGCTTGCGGCATGATTCCAACACGATACGGAATCCCCTTGAAGTGCAATTTGCCGAAAATTTCGCTTTCAATTGCGGAATTCACTTCTGTTTTGCTGCAGGCAGTTTTTTGGGCTTCTACCTGAAGTGCGATACAAGCGGCTCGTTGTATCTGCTTCGGGCCTGCGGTCCAGCAGTAGTAACTTGTTATTTTGGATTTTCGTATAACTGCAGTCTTTTCAGTAACTGCTACAACGTACTGAAAGTGAAAGTTGGCCCACTGAGTTTGCAAAGGTTTAGTACTGATAACGTACGAGTCGCTGTAATTAAGTCATATGGTCTCATTGTAGCGATAATTTATTTTTTGACATTTTGGTAGCTCAACGGAAGTCCATAAATGCGATGTTGGCTTTATTTATATTTAGCAAAAGTAGGCATCTGATGTAAAATTAATTTATTCGAAAGATCAAAAATATTGAAGCAAAGATTATGTTCGTATTATTTATATTTTCCCCTTTTTTTCAATTTAAGATTTTCACGAAAAAAAACCTCAAAAAACGATTACACGCATGAACTTAAAATCCCAACAAAACTACCGAAATATTTATACATGTCTAACTATTACTACATGATTAGTTTTTAGCACTCAGCTCTCGGTGCAATTTCGTAATAATTTCTTGAAGGGCACTTGAGCGAAATGGATGCCTCCTCCGAGAGACGGCCATTATGACTCTGGTAGTAGTGATGTGGATGGTTTGTATGGCACAACCGAGCGATGAGTTAAGATGGTCATAGCGATCATGCATTATTTCAAGTAGTAGAAAACCACTTTGAACAACGATCCGCGCAGCGACGCTGAAGAAAAGGAAGTGTAATTTATGGAAAATAGCACTCGTAACAGCAACATGATCAGAGCAGAGGATCAAGGCAACGCAACTGTCTGCAGAGTGAATGCAGTTTTGTGGTTACTCAATGTATTTTTTAGTGTGCAGATGTAAATTTCGGTTTAATTCTTCTGTTGGTAATAATTGCGTGCATGGTATGTGGGTTTATAAATAGATCTTTCATCGATGTCAAGTGGATGATTATTGGATAGATTTTTTTCGGTATTGCAGCTATTTCCTCTATTTTGGGTTACACGGATTTCTAGGGAATAAATGCTTGAAAATATACATAGATTGAAAATAACATATATAAATGAACTGAAAATACATATACCATCAATTTTTCTTTTTTTCAAATACATCTTAATTAAAAATTAAAGTATCTGAATCAATTTTACGTTGCAGCTTCCTGCCAGAGCGTTTTGGAACAATACATTGCATGGAAGAAGTTTGCGAAAAATTCCAACGAAGTTCTGGTATCTAGTCTAAAAGTCACATGCTGGAGTGTGAAAAGGGTATATTTATTTAATTGAAAATTCAGCTAATACAAACTACTTACAAAAAAACAATGTAAACCCGAATGAAGATACCAATATATTGTAACTACGTTTCTTGGCAGCTCGTTTTATCAATGAAATTGGTTCGTTCTAGCAGTCATTGATCTGACGAAAATCGAAACACGAAAGGTTTGCATGCCGAAATATCTAGCGAGTTGTATGAAGCCAAATTTGAAATGTTTTCGGCGAGAAGCTGAGCACCTAAGAAGGTTTTGAGATTATGTGTTCATAGCCGAAAATTGACCAGATCAGTATAAAGAGGCAAATGAAGAGAATTGGATCACGAGAGTTATTGCAGGCGAAAAAGTAAGAGTTTCCTATGGACTGATTCGATGCGGCTAAGATACATCTACTATTAAGGTGTCCAAATTAGGCATGCAATCACCAGGATTAGTGTCACTATAATCCAATATAGAATTTCTGTTAAATAGATATCATGCAACTCCTACTATTGATACAAGTTTTTAGAAATCCACTTCAATTTCGACAAAAAAATATTCAAAAGACCTGGAAAAAATCCGTAGGAGCTTTTTTTACGTCAAATGAAAGTATTTATGAATCTATGAAAGCCAAACTGGAAGTATAACATTTAGTAAACAGCAGTAAAATCAGAAAAAAAACAAAAACCATTCTGAAAAATGCTAAAAAACAGAAATTTTTTAATAAAAGCTGATAAGTTTTCGCATGCCATTGCACTCATCGGTTAGATGCGCCGAGGTAGTGTCAGATTTGCAGGCAAATCAGGCTGTTTTAAATTTTCTTGTAGATTTTATTTTGTAAATTTTGCAATAATTGTTTCCGCAGAAAGCTATTTCGAATCATTACATCATCACATGCAGCGGTATTAACTGGTTTTTTTCGGGGACTTAAAATTAATAGTCTTCTTTTTTTATTTTCTAGTTTTCTTATATTTGCGTTCACTCCTGTGCCTCGTTCTCGCTGTGGTGCTTATACTTCATTATTTTCTGTGGCAGTGTCTAAAGCGCTGCGTAAGAAGGATAACAGCCGAAATAAATTTTTTTGCAGTTCATCTGATACAGCTTTTCAGCGTCAACGAGTTTTGCGAGTGGCGTCCAAAAACAGTTGAAGAAGCAATAAGTAGGTACTTTGCCCATATTGGAGCGTGTCTTTCTGCTAATAACTTAAAGAATTTCCAACAACCCAATGTCCTGGCCTTTTTTCTGGAAGAAAATACTGCTTCTATTCCTGGAGATATTTGTAATTTGTTTGCTGCTTATTTTTTCCCCCTTGACATTTCTTCAGTGAACCCTGTTTTGTTCTGTTTTCTCATGCGAATATTGTAATGACGTAGGAATCGTAATATCCATGTTAGATGTCTGTGCACAGTGGCCCTGATGGTGTTCCAAAAGTGTTTGTTAAATTTCTTGCATATTCCGTATGTGTTTCTCCGTATATTTTACATAACTTGAGTTTGTACGAAGGTTTTCTTCCTCCCATATGGGAAGTTACCAATGTTTTTCCGATTTTAAAGTCGGGAGACATTAGTAATATTGCCAACACAGTTCTATATCACATATATCTTGCTTCCTTAAGTTGCTGGAGCGAATCGATCATGAAAGAATTCACAGTGCTTTTAGTCATTGTTTTTTTTAAAGAATAATAAATTCATGAAGTTCTACGACAACTAATTTAATCAAAGTCACCAACTTCGCCACCTTGAACAATGGTCTACAAGCTGATGTAATCTACGCTCACTCCGCGAAAGCATTTGACAGGGTAAACCACTATGTTCTCGAAAAGATTTTTAAATTTTGGTATTTCTACTATCTTTATATTCTGGCTTTCTTCCCACATCCATGATTGCACTTGTCGTGTTAGTTTTAAAAGCTGTTCTCCCTCACCTTTCTATCGTACATGTGGCGTTCCCCATGGTTCCTTCCTTGGCCTCACCCTTTTCACTTTGTTTACCAATGACCTTCCTTGCAACTTCAAGTCTGATTCTCTTTTGTATGATGATGATTTTCACAATGTTCTTGTTGTCGTTTCTTGTAGTTTTAAATGACTGATGGTCTGCGAATTCCCATTTTCACAGCAAGTTTGATCCAATTATCTTTGATTACTTTTTTGTCTAGTAGTCCTTTGCAGCATGTAGATCAACATAATTACCTTGGCATCATTTTTGATCCGTAGTATAATCTTGAAATCTGCTCCCAAGTGTGGTCTATTCGTTTCGCATTCTTGACTTACGCTTGTGAATTCGTTCGGCGTAAGTTTACTCGTTTCCTTCGATAGAAATGTAATGCCTCTTATTGTCCTTATGCGCTTTTCTTGAATATCTACACGCAGAGTACTTGCAGAATATTTCTTGATGAATGTCTTCTTTACAAATTGTATCATGGTTTACTTTCCCCCAATATTTGTGTCTCCCTTCTTGCGTGTGTCTAATCATCCAGTAAGATGCCATTCGCTTTCATATTTTTACGTAGCTTCTGTATCGCGAATATAGTTTTCGCGCTTCCTTTTCATCGTTTTTATTTTATATCTATGTTTTTTTACACTATCTTATTTTGTTATTGAATTATTCTATTAAATGGGAATGAAACAAATAAATAAAATAATAGAGCATCAAAAAACAATTCTGGGCAACAAGGCCCAAAAACAGACACTCAAAGGTACATTTCCACTGAATGTACTTAATTTTCGAACAAACGACTTTTCTTTCTTCGGAAAACAGTGGAATACCCAGAAAAAATCGAAGGGGACATATTATGCTTGCGATCTTATGTTTATCTCACAATGTGCATAAATTTTCTAAGGTAATAGTATAAGATGCAACGATATGTATAAAATAGTAAGCGAACTATCAAGTTAAAAGCAAGTAAATTTTAAGCTCGTGATAACATAAATAATACACTCATATATAAGTCTACTATGAAATGAAAATATTTTTTATTCCAATAGTAGGAGTAATCTTCCAAGAAGAAATATATTGTTTAGCCCTCTATAACAAATGTCTACGTAGCCGATATCCGCTTTTCAGCTCATAAATTCATTACAGTACAGGTGTCAGCCGCGCATTTCAAGAAACCGATCACGCATGCACGGCAAGCTCAACACACAAATCGTTCACGGTCATCATAAAAACTACAATGAAGACTTTCACAACACTCCTATTTTATACGCACACTAACATCACATGTACATACATAAATGTGCCTGACATTTGATTCAAAAATAAAATTTTCAAAACAAAACTAACGAAAAAATCGTAGTCAACAATTCTTAGAAAATCTTAAGGTCAGACATGCCCACTAAAATTATGTCAATTACATCGATTTGGTATGACCCTAGGCGGCGTCGTTAGTAGATAGGTATGTATAATGATTGACATACTGCAGCGAAAAGTATTTTTTATACCTATCAGAGGTCAATACGAAGCTGACAATAAAACATTTTTATATGACTCAGAGTTTTATAGCATGAAAATCCGTAATAATATCCGTCGACCGAATTTCCATTCACTGGCGAAAATACCCATGTCATAATTATGTGTATTAGTTTTGAATCAGCGTTAATCATATTCATGCGAACCTCTCTCTCCACGAATATCTGAATTGCTATCTTTCCAGATCATATTCACATGAATCTATTTCACATGTGACTCACTCAAATCCATCAAATTATTACAAAATCCATACGATTAATATTTTTCTAGTCGCACAGATACTATCAGCATTTATAATGCTAAAATCGTGACATAATATCAACATAATGACGACTTTGTACGCATTTTATTGTAGTTTCGTTTGCTGCGTACAAATTGACAATGATGATGGTGCGGATGATGGTGACAATGATCGTTATGGCTGACTGTACTAGTCATATGATCATAACTGCAATCATCAACTATAGAATAACCGTAGTTAGAGTGCTTGCGAACGAACCACAAAGAAGAGCAAGGCGCTCGTTAAATTCACTTTACAAATGCGTTAAACGCTACGAATTTGCTATTCATTTTGGAATCGAATTGGATTCGACTAGAGTCGTCCACCAAGCACGTTCGAATGATTGACAAGGTGAATGAATAGCCTGGATGAATACTAAAACTGTAATTTTTTGTTTATGTTTCGTTAGTATTTTTCTATGAAATATGGTGGAGCGTTGTTTTCTTTTCAAGTCTTGATTCAAACAATAGTATTTGACCTAAAATACTGTTATAAAATGAACAATTGATGGACACTTGATTTTTATTACGATGAAAATCGATAATCTGCGTACATCATAAAACAAATACTATCAACATATTTCTTGCAAATTGTGTCGTAAACAAACGTATTCGAAACGCATCAGGTGACAATATTATGGCAAACAAAGCTTTTAAGTAATAATTCAAAACAAGATTTGATAAGAACTGTGAATATGGCAAGTGTCCTTTAAGATACATATGTGCTTATTATTGATGGTTTGATGGTCTTGTGTAACATAAATGCACTATTGTCAAAATGCGGAGCACATGATCTGATCTCTTAGTATTTTCTTCAATTATAATGAATGATAAAAATTGTTTATTTAAGAACGGCAATTTTTTGTTATATTTTTAATCTAGGTAAGCTTACCCACGCTGGGCGCAAAAATTATTCTATCTAATATATATTTTTCAAGCTACTTTCATGTAAAGTAATATAATAATTTCTAGCGTGAAATGACCCGCTATACATTTCACCTATTAATTTACTTAGCTTCGCTACATGGCTAGCTCATGAGGTAAAGCTACTTAGTAATGAGATTTCTGACTATCTAATCGTTTTGAGTTGCTTGCTAGTTTTGAAATTTGGTTTTTTTATTTTTTTTATTATTTAACCAAACATGGCAACAAAGACTGTTTACCTTTAAAACTGTTTTTCTTAAGCTAAATTACAATAGCATTTCTAGATACCAACAGAATTTTTTGTCTGGTTGTTAGTGTGATTTGGAAGCTATGAGGACAGTAAAATAATTTGGTTTAAGAATTTAAAGGACAGTGAAATAATTTGGTTTAAGAATTTAAAGCAGTATATAATTTTTTTTGAACAATGAGTTAGAGATAGATGAGGAATAGTAGTTTCAAAAATTGCTAAATATTTTGCAGAATCTATTTTTCGGCTCCCTGTCACCATGTGATGTTGATGCTGATTGAGGACACGTGTGTGCCTAGTTTGCCTTACAGGATTATTGAAAGTGATTTTATTACGAAGATATTCTACGTTAACCAAAACCCCTAATAGCATCAAAGACCAAGCATGAGGATAATACTGCTCTCTTTGAAGAAAATGTCGCCAGATTTAAGAGATGTAACTATAAGCTGGAAGACTTTCAAATCATGTGGATTATAAAGATATCTTAAGGCAAAGAGCACGAACTGCTTTCGGACAATTTCCAGTTTATTGTTATGAATATCGACAAAAAGATTCCAGACGACGCAAGCGTATTCAAGTAATGGGCAAACTAAAGACATTAACAGAGACCGTGTAACCGGTAAAATATCTGACAATGGATATATGATTTTGTTTATAAGAATATCGTTTTTCTTATAGAACAGTAATTATAATTATTTATTATGCCAATCACAGACTGCTCCGCTACTTCTAAAGGTTTTACTTTAACAACAACTAAATTCTTTACATGAGCATGCTACAATTATTCATACATCAGAGCCGTCAAGATCCTAAACAAATTTCCCAATTAGTCAAAACGTTTATTCATTGTTCAAAAACTCATTATGCAACTATTCATACTGAAGCAAAACCAAAAGGTGATCTGCTATCCCCTGACACCCAACAAATTAAAATAATTTCGCTAAAAAGCCAACTGAAAACCCCGATGAATAATAACAGTAATAGCGAACATAACAGCTTTGACAGTCTTAACTTCACTACCTTTGCCCCGATGTGTCTACATCCTATCAAATCTTACGCAATAATCCACCGAAATAAAATCAACTACCGACATTCGCCCTAATGGAACCGTTTTATTTTCGCGAAAATCGGTCAAACTGGTGCTCGAGGGTGAAATTTGGATAGTGATAAGTTGCCGCCAGTCCATTGTGATCACACTCATTTGTCATTCACTCATGACTTGACCCGTGAACAACAGTCTCAGCTACACAGCTCGAAAAAGCACTAGCAGCCGTCACAGTTCACTAAAATAAGCTTCCCAAAAGAGAAAAACAAAAGCCACAAAAAGGAAAAGTCTGGTCCGACGCACATAGCCTATGGCAGTTTTAGGAGACAACTAATGGACGCAAATCTTGAATGTTTGTACCCCTGAAGTTATTCGGCTCGCAAATTCGATCTTATGGCATTCGGTAGATGAATGTGAAAATCGCAAGTTTCTAACCTATTTGATGGATATGCGTAGCGCTTGGGTAGTTAGTTGACATGGAGCAACAAGTATGAGGAATGGAGCCCGGCAATGCACTTAATTTGACCAAGTAACCCGGGAATCGTCTCGCATAAATCACACTAATCGCAATACTGTATTGTGGACGGTTGAAGGAGAGCTGTCAAGAAAGGATATATGTCCTCTGGGAAGAAAATCTAAGATCGAGATTAACCCTTTGCTGAGTAGAATGATTTCGAAAGAATAAAATTACTTCGCCCTCTAAAGAAATTGGAAGGATGCTCTGTTCGAAAGTGAGACTTTATGGTCCAAAAGAAGTCGTTGATCAATTGTAAGTATTTATTTTCGGTTACAAATAAATGGAAATTCTTGTCCAGATTTAACTCTTCAGGCTTAATATCTTGACACTCTTGAATTTCATCTGAGCCCTGTTACCATCGTTGGGCGCTGATTTCAATTACTCCCAAAACTCTAAATTTTGACTGCCAACTTGCGGCTAAATACTGCAAGATCAATCAAACATTTACAACTGTCACGCCAACAATAATCGCAATCCAAACAATAACAACAAGTCGATATGCGGCGTCGTAAGCTTTAAGTCAGGTCACGGTGATCATGCCAATCGTAGTTACGAGCCTGTGCGAATGCGCGTAGTTAACGTCGCTTAGCTACAGGTAGGTACTTAGTACCACGATCGTTTTTCTCTCCCAGTTGGTCAGATTTGCCGATAGGCTCGTCAGCATTGAGATGTTATCGACTTGGTATGCTGCTGTGATTTGTTGCCACTGGTTTGCTTGCCAATGCTTTTTCCATGTAACATATATTTCTTCGTAAACGGTCGATATTATTTTTAGCGTTGATTTTATTTTATGATACAACATACTATTGTCATTTATTGCCCATATATGTCAAATTCAGTTGTTTATAGCTTACGCATATGTGGAACGTATGAACAGGAAAGAGTAGTTTGAGGGTTGTGGGTTTTTCTGGGTAGATGCAAATGAAATTTCGGGAGATTTTTTAATGTTTCAGGAAACAGGAAAATCATTGTTTAGATATTGGTTTGAAGATACTAAATGACCATAAATTTTAGTTAGCATGAATTAGATTAGTAAAAACGCAAAAACTACATTATTTGTTTAGCATGACCCAAAATAAAACAACATGACCCAAAACAAACCTAGCATATTTGCTTCGAAATTCCCAAAGAAAGCACATAAAACTAAACTATAGCTCATACAATTATTTTATTCAGTTCAAACAGGAAAACTTCGAAATAACATAGCTCAACCCAAAAAGGCACTATATGACTAACAATTAGTGGAACAGTATACATTCTAAAATACTTACACGAACAAAACTCAACTCTTGAAAAACAATCCGAAATCACAGAAAGGCCTTAGTTGCAGAGCACTATATGATCATAAAAAGGCAAAAAAAAAACAAATGTCACAGAACACCATATAGTAAAATGCATTATTTTTGCCTATGACATGAAATATTCTAAGATCATTCTTGTAAGACCCAATTTCATGCCCATATTGCATGTAGCCAAGCCACAAAATGTCCTAAACATTTTGAAGTGCGTGCGGCGTGTGTGTGTGTTACGCTGCCGCAATGCACTTTTTCGCTAGCGCCTAAGAGGTCTAATAAGATCCGTGCGAGCATGTGGAGAATGTATAGCATGCCAAACTATTAGATTGATGAATGCAACCAGCTCGCAAGTGCATATGTGATATGTGTAGAAAAAGAGACTGTGCCGAAAAGGTTCTGAATGAATTTCAACCATTTTTTTTTCTTCTGATGATGCTCTTTTAAAAAAATAATACGATGTACCTCAAAGTCTATGTAGAAAGACAAAAAGTACATATGCAAGAAATGTTTGCATACCAAATTGGTTTTCACCATACAGGGACCAGATTTTTAAAATTATAGCTAAGTATTTAAATGAAAAAAAAGTTTATTGACACGTTTAAAATTATATTTTAATCAGCTACCGAATAAAAATATTTCTTCTAAACTGCCTCGAAAAAATGTATTACACTGCCGAGCTTTGCGAGATTCAAACCTCGCAGACTTTGATCTATGTAGCCTTATTTGGATACATACAACGATTCTGCCAAAAAAAGTTGGACCAAACCAAAATTGTCAAAATGTTCTAAGAAATTGATTTTATCCATGTGTCATTATTGAGTGAAAATCTGTCAGTGTAAGCCAAATATTTCTTTTTTCGCGATATTTACTATGAATTTCAGGATCATATTAAAAGCCAAAAATTGTCCCTTCCGATAATTAATATGTTACATATTATAATACAAAATATTCATAAATGTAAATTTGACGAAAATGGAGTATTTTGATATGGACTGAGAGTGAAATGAAATTTTAAAGTAATCAACAACAAATAATATTTTGGAATTGGTTAAAACCATTAATTAAAGATGACAACCGTAGCTATCTTCCTAAGAAAAACTAGTCAAGCCTAAACGGCTTTCAAAAGCTGCACTGGCCTAGAATCTTAGCAAAACACAAGAGCTAACTTCATGTCTGCAGCAAGTACTAAAATCTATAAGATATATGCAGGACATTGCCTAAAAACATGTTTTTGACAAAACCAAAAAAGATTCCTAAAATCAGACTGTGTATAGTACGCACTTTTTATATGGATGGATTGTTTAATGGCCGAAAAAGACCGAAAAAACATTTTTGAAAAAATCAGATTTTGAAAAAAATGACATAATAGAGACCCTTGATAATAGAGTACGTATAGTACAACGGGCCTCTTTTGTGCCTAGGTGCGTCTGTCAGCAGGCTTCTGTCAATTGGGAGCCACCTCAATCTAACTACCTACCTCAAACGCTTATATCTTCAGGATATGTTGGAATCGGAAGGAAAAATGAATTGAATACTGTACTGAAAAGTTTTGGTCAGGCATTTCGTCAAATGTGATCAAATGAGTGAGTAATTAAAGCTTGTTAGCTTATGTGACCAGTAGCATCCTTACCAGGAGTGTGTTCAATATTCTTGATATAGCAGCTATTAGCAGCTATTTTAGCAGCTCCGGCTGTCCAATGTCACGAAATAGCTACTTTCTTATGCTTGCTATCTGACAGTCGGGCTGTCCAAGATTCCGGAATAGCTGCTATGGTAGCAGCTATTTGTTGCTCGCAGTCTGGAGGATAGCGAGAAAGTAGCTAAGGCAAAATGGACGTCCGTACACAGCTGACACATCGTTCAAACGTCATTTTTGATTAGAAATCGAAATGAAATGAATTTTTTATGCTTTAGTGACAAAGGAGATGAGCAATAAATTTAAAAATAGTGCTCTGATAAACTAAATACGGGCTTTTAAACACTTAAACTCAACTCGAGTTTCAAGTTGGCTTTTACACAGCGCAGCTCATCTTGAGTTTTTAGAAGGCGAGCATGAAGCGTAAAAGGCCGGGTGCATTGATTCCTGTATCATCAAATATTCAACGATTATTTATTGTCCTTTTTCACATATATGGCTTCAAAAGCCAGAAATAAGTGATACGTTTTAAATATATTAGGAAAATTTTAATGGTTTCTGCAGCTGTATCTTGAAAATTCTTAAATTTCATACAATTTCCAAAGTGTAATGGAAGTATTGAACTGATCCACGAAAATGCAAATATTATATTATAATTAAAAAATTGAAACAAAATTATTTTTGAATTTCCTATGTAAAGGCTGACCTTCGTAGCAGCTCTTGGCTGTCCAATATCCATAGCTGCTTCAACTAGCTACTTCAAATTTTGACACTTGCTAAAGTGATGCTATGCTATGCTTTTGGAGCAGCTATAGCATGCACATTGAACACACCCCAGATAGACTTTGGCCCAGTCCTTACTTCAAAACATCTGCAACGAAGGGGCGACATACTGCAACGTTAACGCAAATGACTAGCATATACGAGGGTAGGGTGAAAAGCTTCCGGCCTGAACCAGATATACCGACGGCAGAGAAGTAAGTTTTCTCGGTATTTGATAGCATGATCCGTTACAAGCTTGGAGGCAAACTTTTCGGGTCAACCACTCTTTTAGTATTCGGTTGGTAGCATATTGATTAAGTTATGTTGAGTGCTTAAGTGAAAATTAAAAAATTGAAAAAAAACGTGCGGCTAATAAATATTCTCACTTGAAAGGCCTAATACCACTTTAAATCAAAGAAGAAATAGATGCAACACTAAGAGACTCTTCTCTCATCTCAGAACTTAAAAAATGTCGTATGAGCACTGATGACGTAGGTCACAACTTCCGCAGATTGAAAAGAAGGCAGAAAGTTCAGACTACGAAGATATCCACTGAACGTGTGCGCAGAATTTTGCTTGATCATCTGTGCATGAACAAGCTCTGTGCAAGGTGGGTGCCGGGTTTGCTAACGCTCGAACAAAAATTGAACCGGAAAATTGCTTCGACCGCGAATTTGACACTCTACAAGTGAAATCCCAGCAAGTTTTCGCGAAAATTTATAACTGTGGGTGCAACTTGGCTTAACCATTACACGCCTGAGATGAAACAATTAAAACAGTGGAATGAAGCAGGTGAACCGATCCTAAGAAAAGCTAAAACAACTTTTTCGGCGAACAAGGTCATGTCGACTATTTTTTTTGGGATGCAAAGGGAATCATCTTCCCTGATTACCTGCAGAAGGTGAAAACCATAACTGATTGCAGGATATGCAGGGTTTTTTTGAAGGATGTGGTAAAACAAAATGACCTTGTTTGGTGCGAAAAAAAAATCTTGTTTCGTCACGAAAGCGCACCATCGTTGCGATGGCTAAAATAAACCAAATGAAGGAGGCAAAAAATTGCGACCAACGCGGAGATGATCAAGGCTGTTATTACTAACAGGCTGTTGTAACGGTATTATTGCTTTAGAGCACCGATTTGAAAAATGTATAAGTTTTGATGGAGATTATGTAGAAGAATTAAATTTAAAAAAAACTTATAAAAATGTTTATTTCTTTATCAGGCTGGACACTTTGTGTAATATGTGCCCCTCTTGTATCACCACAGATTGCTTGTTCTTACAGCGACCTCGATTTCCCTTAATTGATTTCATCATGTCCATCAACAGTGTATAAAAAGGAGAAGCAAATGTCAACTGCCATATGGCTATTCAGGTCGCAAGATGGATAGCGGGAACGTGTGTATCTGGAGGAAACCCCAAACTATCCCATCATGGCCCATTACTTGTCTTGGTGTTTGGAGCTGGTAGAGGGGCATTTTCGTGATCGAATTTTATAACGGGTGTAAAATGATTAGTTTCACGCCTCACTACTTTGCCCCTGATTTGACGCAGGTACCTATTTAGAGCTAGGTTGACTCGGGACTCGGTCCGTTGTTCCTCGTCTGAACCTGCGATCGAACCAAACACCTCACACGCTAGATGTCAGTGGCTCTATTCACAAGGCTACACAAGCTTATAAGAGAAAACGAATTTGAAATGCTTTGCAATCTGCAGCCATTGCAGTCGGACCTGTTACAAAAATGTTCCAAGGCTCGATTTTCGAGTCGACTTTTACTCATTTGAAGTAGACGGCCTATAACATAGACACAGACGACCCAGTCAAAGAAAATTATGCTGATTTGTAGATATCGCTCAACCAGTATCAGCAAGAGAGTAGAACTTAATTGAAAATGGTATTTAATGTCGATCTCTTTTTTCAGAAATTTGCCTACACTAAGAAGTACTAAGGTACCTTAGTTAAAATTAGAAAATATTTGTTCATACTTCATATTTAGTTTAATAAGATCCCACGTATGCGAAACGTTCTTCTGTACTATTAAGTTAGTACCGTAGTTTTCAAAAATTTCAAAGCAGACAGGCAGGGGTGGAGTCACGTTTGCTCCTCTTGAGACCTCTGTTGGTTTCATTGAAAATTAAAAATTCGTTAAAACTATCAAAACATTACTATAAATTGAATAAATTGGATCGGATAAAAATGAAACTTTTAAAGGCCACATATCGGAATTTAATGAGATTACATATCAATCTGACTTCAAGCTATAGTAAATTTAGTTGAGTTTTAAAACACATTTGTAAATATTCGTCGAAGACGTAGTAGTTGAGGGTTATAATCGGCAAAAATTTTGTCGTTTCTGGAATTTTTAACAAATTTGTGTTCGATTTCCGGGATCGAAAATTAAGGCAATTCATTGAATGATGCTGCTGATTATGAGTAGCTCACCGAAAAATTTGAGTTACTAGAATTGAGGTATGGTTCGATCTAAAATGATGCTTATCCATCATGTCAAATTAAAATTTTCAAAATTCCCAATTTTCAAAACCCATCACCGAATTAACTCTATTTTCTTCTGTTCACGACCGGATAATCCAATTATTATGAATTTTACATGAAATGTTGGTATTAACTAGGACCAGGCTCTTGATAGTGATTTTGGAATGAAAGAAACCCTGTGGCAGTGGTGCCATCTTGAAAAATCACTGCAAAAAAAAAACTGTTTTTTGGCCTATAACTTCCAATTCAGCCAGCAAATTTTATCTACGAAATTCACACAGAACCTGAACTTTACTTTAAGCCACATTTGGTAGAAATTTGGCTGAAAAATTAGGATAGAGCAGCCAGCTATGGAAGTTTTTGTCACCTAAGTGTTGTAAATTTGCCCAACAAAATAAAGCTATTTTTCCTCTATTACTTCCGATCAAGCCATGAAATCAAAACGAAATTCATGTAGTAAATGCACCGTATTGTAAACCAAATTTCGTACGAATTTAGTAGAAAAATCATAAAAGGGCTGTCAGCTATAGTAATTTTTGTAATTTTTTTGTATTTCTTTACTAAGTGATGTTGGCATTAAATTTGCAAATTCGAATGATCCTGCAATGACAATTAACAACAAATATTGAGGTTTCAATCATTTGAAAAAAATTTCCGGGTTGTAACCCTTAAATTCTTTTCACCTTTATAACTTCCAGCCCAGTCATTCGACCGCAACGAAAACCAACTACAGCAAACTAACAAATATTGCAGCACCAAAAAATTCAAAGTAGCCAACTCTTTTTCATCACAAACTGTTCCCTCACAACAAAATACTGTCATTGAGTTTAGATTCTTAGTTTGAAACTGTAATAATGTCGAACTCTAAAACATATTATTGCGAAATTCGAAGGTCGATGTTAAAGGTTTTCTGTTGCGGATTTGGACATTCGTTCGAAACGAACACGTATGTACAACGCAACAAGTTTACATCGTATTTGGGGCACACACCATCGATCGGAATTGATTTTATTAATTACCCGACAACTTTTAGATCCTGGTCGGAGTACGCGACACTAGTTCTTAAATGCAAGTTCTTTTTTAATTCTCATTGAACGCGTTTGCATGCAATTGCAGTATGTGTGTTGCATTCACGCATAATAATATGAATAGAATGTATGGTAGATACCTATAACCTTTCGAAAATTGTTTGAGTAATTTAGTTTGTTTGTTGGTGGAGAAGAATGGATGGTTTGAACAATTTCTGTAGCTCGTATTGTTTGAATTGAATTAAGTTCACTTTTGTGGATTTCTTCTTAAATTCAGAAACATGTCAAGTTTTCTCAAAAATACGGAAAAACTAATACATATTTTTTGAATAAAGAGATCGCATGTTTTAAATTCTCGAAAAATTGTTTGGAAAATCTATACTATCTATACTATGTATCTTAGTCAAGGCACAAAGAGTATTCATTAATTCTAAGCTTTTTTATTCGAAAGTAAAATTGAATTGAACTCTTTTCCCTTTCAAAATTCAAACTAAATATTTTCCAAACCCAATTTCAATAAATTTAACCTCATCCAGATTCGCACTATTGGTTTCGAAAATTCAAAAATAGACCTTCATTAACTTCCAAAAAATCTCTTTCTTCATTTGCTTGACCTCCGGAAAGTTCCTGCTAAAAATTTCAATGTCTACATTTTTGCGAAATTTCCTGCTAAAACTATCGCAGCAACAACCAAAAATTATGCGAATAAATTTATTTCCCCGAAATGCAAGCCAAACCAAACTCAGGCCTAGCCAATTCGTGTTTAGAATAAATATGCAGAAAAATGCATAGCGGACAGGGAACAGAAAATCCGAATTGAGATTAATCGGTCAAGGATGGATTTTGCGTTGTCGTCGCCGCCGTCGTTGTGGCCGTTTTCGAAATGCTACCGCCACCGGCATCAACCTGCAGCCAATTGTAGTGTGCTGTACTCATCGCATCGCACTCCTGCGTTCAAACAGCTTGATTTTGCTTTTTGCTTGACGACTGGCTGTTGGCTCGTCTGTCTGTCGGTGCGTTCGATTATCATACAATAATAAATAATTGGTCGTTGTAGAACTGCAAGAGGCGAAAGGTGTCTGAATTTCAAATGGTTATATAATCGTTTCCCACACAATTATTGTCGCCGCCTCGCATGCTAAATCACATGTTCGATGTCATATGTCGATAAAGGCATGCACATATGGCGCATATAAATATGCATATTCTGTGCAAGTGCAATTGCGATTGCGTGCAGGCATGATGCACATACGAGTGAATGTTTAATGGCTTGTCTTAGGTGGATGCATGCTCGCTGTTTGCGGACATCGTTCGGGCAGACAAGATAGGTCAGTTTCATCGAGATTGGCATTTCGTTTTCGACGTAAAATATCAATGTTGTAAATGCTAAATTAACGGTTGTTTACGGACAGAGATAGTAAAAATTAGTTCCTTGTTTCGATTGGATAAGTCAAATTTCGAATGATCTGAAAGGCTTTTGAATAATTGTTGAGTTTCAGCAATTGGTTTAATATATTGATTTAGTTCTTTGAAGAAGAATTTAACTGATTTGATATTTTCTAGCTTCCAAAAGCAAAGATTTCTAATGAGTGACCAATTTTTACTTTAGAAGCTGGATATATTTCAATTTCTTAATTTCTATTGGTCAAGTATCTCATTCTAGAAATGGATCACCTTTCAAACATTTATACCACCCTGACCCAATTAGATTAAATTTTCTTAAACTAACCCCTGTTGATTTTAGTTTTTGTTGGGTTTTTTCGAAGCTCATATACGTAAAATTTCTTAAATAATTTGGTGCAAGTTCGCGTCCGCAATCAAAACTAAATAATACGAAATACAATCGAAACCAATTGATTGGCTGAATGTTTGACTGTGAAAACAAATATTCCGGAAGAAATACCACAATTAAGCTTATAAATTTCCTGATGAAATTTCCTGAAATTGAAGGATCAAAGAAAATTGGCTTAGTGGATTTAAGGAGAAATAAAATAAAAAACAAAGGAAGATTATATTGCTTCTATACTAAGAGAGAGAGAGAGAGAGAGAGAGAGAGATTAAGCTAGAGCAATCGCAGACTAGAGAAAAGACTTACTAAAATTGGGTGTAAAATAGGGGGATAGTGGAAAAAACATGGGAAATACTATAGAAAAACTATTTGCAGTAACTTTCATGGCTGTATTCGTTATCAGCTCGCTAAAGTACATAAGTGCACTAATTTTCAAATCAATCAGAACCATAAAATTTGCGTTAATTAAAAAATAGGGGGAAAATGTCAAAAACATGGAAAATCATGTATAAAAACCGATTTGCGGTTAATTTTCATGGTTATATTCGTAATCAGCACGTCAAAATACATATGTAAGTAAACAAATTTTCAGACCAATCGGAGGTAAATGTTTTCGGAAGTTTATCCCTAAAATTATTGCATCCTTGTGGATTAGATACAAAAGAACTATTACAAGAAAAAAAGCCTAATACGAAAGTTAATAGGATTTTACTAAAAATAATGTGGCCAGAATTATTCAAGTTGATGCAATTTGAGTTAAGACATCTCTTCTATATCAAATTCATCTTCTCCTTGTTTAGTAATTATCCGTTGGAAGGCGAAACTATGATGCATGTCTTGGATTTTAATACGTATTCCAAATCTTTGGTGGGATCCCTCTCACCTGCACTTTGCATTCTTTAATTTGTCATTTTGAACATGAGCCTTACATCTGATGAAATTGATTCATTATAGAAAGCAGCCAATATCTCCACGATTTTTGAATCGCGTGATTCATCTACCATTTTACACTACTGTCCCAAATATTTTCTCTGCTGTTTTAATGAACTCCTTGGATTTCTTATTAATAATAGATTTTACACGTCTCTTCTACACTATCTTGTTTTTGAGATGGTCTTATTAACGCTCTCTAATTTTTTCGTTCCAGCCTACAATTCAGAACGTCTGTTGATTTCCGGTTTTATCGCATGAGCACATGGACTCATGAATAAAAAGAGCCTAAAGAGTTTGGCATTTTTGTGATCCTGCTGTAGATGTTTGGATTCTCTATAAATAGGAGGAACTTCATAGCTCTTCCTGTAAGGCCAGAAATTGAACCGCACATTTCTTCTCCTTTCTTTCCCACATCCGGAGTATCGGCAGGGTACATCCTTCGTAATTTACTTTTGAGCTTCTTTGTTATTGATCTTCCTCCTGTCTTCTTTACACGGATGACTTACATGTCCAAATCTGGTCCCCTCGCTTCTTAATAAATATTAATTTGGCTCTAGCGTATGTCTATTCGGTTGTTATTATTTCAATTCAACATCACTTTTTACTGATTAGTACAAGAATCACAAAAATTATAAGTACTTCTGACAATAACTCTTTGGTGACAGCGGACGTTTTTGTGATTGTTTCGACACTCCTATATTTGTGTGGAAACAAGTTATTTGGGAAAAAAATATGCATAGAAAATTAAAATCGATTATCTTTTTAGCTTGTTTTTGAAAATGTTTTAAAAATTCCTAAATCCATGCAGCGCTAAGTGCCTAAAAGTAAGCAAAGAAAATTTGCAAAATTTTGGATTCGTGATAATTTCCCATTGCGCTATCAGATCATTACAAAATCTCCAGGATAACACCCGGATACAAACAAGAAATGGATTTGTTTAGTTTTTGGTTGATTTGCGGGCAGCCATGTAGCTACGGCAAGCACGTAAACAGATAACTTTCAAATCAATGACCCTTTGAAAACCGCTGATTGAAAAATTTTATTTATCTATATCCATATTGAAATTCTAAAAATTCTTTTTCGCACAAGAGCAGTATCCATTTGCCGAAATTATCTATTTGTATAGCACTCGACATTTCTGTTCACAAAAACTCACAACAGGATAATCGGATCTAAGTTAAATTTACAGAATGTAAGGGCTATTAGTGGCGCTAGATCCGATAGAAGTTTAATCGATATGCTGGAAAGTCTTAATTTGTTAAAAAAAAAATCAAGCGAAATTATAAGAGTTGATAGACTTTATTGTAAGCCAAGTTTGGTGAAAATTTAATCAAAAACTTAGGATAGAGCTGCCAGCTATCGTAATTTCTGTAATTTCTTAGCCAAGAAATCTACACATTTTCACAACAATATCATTATCATATAATAAAAATATTGTTGTGAAAATAAGCAACCAATATTTGTGGGCGGTAATCTTTAAATACTTTCTACCCCTATACAGTCATAGAATCGAAACGACATTCACAGTGAGTTGGCCTCGACGGGAAGCAGATGTGGTGCTAGCCAAGGGTCCTCAGCACCAGACATTTTTATTATTTTCCCACTAATAGATGTCCTCTCATCATAGAATTTTCATATGATAAATATCTTCAACGAAAATAAATAACAAATGATAAAAATTTCCAAGTTTTGGAAACTTCACGTATGGCAATTCCAAAAGTTTTTCCAAACCTGTAACTTTCGATGCTGTCATTGAATAGAAACAAAATTCACAGGGTGTGCTGATTTTGATGCACAGCAATTGTGGTAGACTTTTAGCTGCATTGCTGGTAAAGTGCTCTTTATGACTTTCGATGAAATCGTCAGATTAAAGTGGTACATCGAAGGAAACCTAGTTAACTGGAATCTCAAGGGACCTAAAAAAATTTATATCTTACAGAGGCTTTTCATTTACCTAGTTTCCCAAATAGGCAAGTTGACATGACAGTTGTCTTATTTATAGAGGGTCCCATTATGAGAGGTTGAAATGTACCATTTATCATATAAAGAGGTAGAAAAAGCGGGCTGCTGGTCATTTACGTTACTACTACAAGCGGCCATCATCTGATAAATTGTCTCACTTATACGGGTTCCCAATAAAAATACGAAGTCCCAATTATAGAGGTAAGCATCAAAAAAATCTGTAAAATGGCATTTCAGTTAACAAGAACGGAAACCCATCACCAAAGTACCTTTATTTTCTTCTGTTCATGAGAACTGACGGCCGGATAATCCGATCATTATGAAATTTACATGGCATGTTGGCTTTAACTAGGACCAGCCCTGATAGTAGTGATTTTTAAATGAAGGCAACTCTGTGCCATCTTGAAAAATCACTATGAAACCCTATTACTTCCGACTCAGTCAACAGAGTTTAACGAAATTCACAAAGAGCCTGATACTTATTTAAAGCCACATTTGGTAGAAATTTGGTTTAAAAGTTAGGATCGAGCAGGCTATGGAAGTTTTTGTCACCGAAATCTTGTAAATTTGTGTGTTTTCCCTATAATTTCCGATCCAGTCATGAAATCAAAACGAAATGCATGTAGTAAATGGACCTTATTGTAAGCCAAATTTCATAGGAATTTCGTAGAAAAACCATAAAAGGGCTGCCAGCTATGGTAATTTTTGTAATTTTTTGGTATTTCTTTACTAAGCGATGTTGTCATTAAATTTGCAAATGGGAATGATCCTGCAATGACAATTAACAACAAATATTGAGGTTTCGAACAATTGAAAACAAATTGCGGGTTGTAGCCGTTAAATTCTTTTCATCCTTATAACTTCAGGCGCAGTCATCCAATCGAAACGAAATTCACAGGGTGGGTTTAACTTAACGTGAAGTAGATGTGGTATATTTTTGGCTATGCTGCTAACACAGAGTTGCCAGCACTAGATAATTTCGTAAATATTGCACCAACAGATGCTTCCATTATTCATATGCAAAGCATTTACAGTAAAAATAAGGAGCCAAGGTTTAAATTTTCCGAGTTTTGAAAATTTTTCGGATCGGATCGTTAAATCGCTGAAACTTTCGATGAAATCCCCGGATGAAAACGAAATTCAAACGATAGGTTGATTTTAGCATGATTCTGTCGAGAAATGGTTTTTGTTGCTTTGGGTAAGAAATGGTTGATATGATGCTACAAAAAATTGTTACGTATTTCCACATTTTTTTGTCACTCAAAACGATTTCTTCGAAAATCAGTTTTCTTAGAGATCGACCTGTAGAATTAACCACGAAATTCTACGGACAGACAGACGGACATTAGAACATACCAATTCGTTCACTTGGGCGTACAGGTGGCTCCAATGATACATTTCCGCGTTCCGCAAAAACAGCGGCAGATCATGGATGCGCCATTTCATTACATAGGACCCAACAAACAGGAGGGGGCTAGGTTTAAGCCCAAAGTTATATGGTGTTGGTCTAATTAGGCTAAGCCATTTGTAATTAGGTTTAAGTTAGATCTAATTCGTAGCATAAGGCAGTTTAAGTAGTTATTGCCAAGATATCCCCAACCATTTTACAAGCTGGGTATGACTATTAGCGTGTAAAAAAAAATTATACAAGAAAAAAAATTAAAAAAAAACTAAAAGGGGCAGCACGCCGAAATAATATAGCCACTAGTTTTTAAGTTTATATTATTAATTGAGCTATTTGTAAGGTTAAGAATTTACAGGCTATAAATAATAAAAATCTTATTCAATTCAATTCATTTTCGGGTCAAAATAAAAGATTTGCTTCTTTTGCAGAACGATAAATCTGAGAGAGTCCATACGCGTTGTTTTACTTTGGCGCTATTTAACCTAGTTTGAGAGGAGTAACAACTTAAATTTTGGAATAAAGTACCTGGAGTTTCGAAAAAAACACTAACTCTATGTGTTTGGAGTACTTGATCTATCCATTAATTATTCTTTTCCGACACTAATTATATTATTTGACTTCGTGCCTTCACAATGCAAAAAGTAAAAGGAGTACCTGCACATTCATACCACCATTGGAAACCAGCATTTCTTTACGTTGCAGCATTCATTCGCGCACGCAACATACTGAGCTGACCGACTGGGTGGAGCAGGACTACGCAGCATCGATCTTCCGATCAAATATACATTTATTCATACTCGTACTTTCTGTTCGATTGTATGATGCGATTAATCGGTGTCCGGTTACAGAGTTCGAGTTCAGACCTCACACGTTTTACATGTGCATAACGAATATGATTACATCTTAAATACACATTTTGTCGAATTGAGGTCTGCCCGGCTGCCAGCTAGTCCGCCAGACCGCCAGCTAGTCCGCCAGACCGCCAGCCAGCTTGGCTAGTTCGCACTGCATTTTATCCGCGTCTTTAAAATGCATCAAACAAATGAAGTGCATAAACAAGCCTGTTGCCTGCCTGCACCCATCGAATTGCAATTATTAATTTTATTATGCGACCGTGCATTCAGTGGAGCTGTGAATTTGCAACAGAGGGCCGCAGCCGCTGCTGCCAAAGCGTGCTCGGCCTATCTGGACTGTGTGGTGTGAATTTGCACTGTGATTTTGTGCTTTGATTAATATACAATGTCGAATGCAATTTAATTGCTCTGGGAATAAGGCGGTACAATAGCCAGGCGGCGTAGTTGTGGGAAAATTGTAGGTCAGTTTCATGAAGCCGAAACGCTATGCGCTTGATTGCGGAGATGATAAATGTTGGGCGATTTAATAGTCTTCAAATTATCAGTTTCATGCCGAGAAGGTTTCGATAATTGATTAGGTCATGTTGTGCTGGTCATGTTGAACAAAATTGTGATTATCACGGCGAAGATATTTAATTTATTTTTGCGCTGTAGTGTGTTAAAGCGAAAGTATTTAAGATACATACACTATTTTCAATGTGAATTTTAGTTTATATGACGATCGAATTTTCAGGCACCATTTTGTTCGTATATTTTTTAACTCTAATTTTTAAAAATATGAATTCGAATATTACAAATGTCACAACTATTTATTTTCCTTGCTTTTTCGTCACAGCACAAAAATAGAGAAGTAAATAAAAACATTATTTAGTATATAATATTGTACAAAAGCTCATATTTCGCAGATTTTAGGCGAATAGAATTCATTTCAGCATTATTCTTTTTTTAATATCATGCCAAGGCTTTAAATTTTTAATGCTATTGCATTGCTAGTGAAGAGACACATCATGCAGAAACCTATTAATTTTTTTATACATAAGATAGAGTCTAATTCAGTAAAATCTGCTGATGAATTCAATAAAATTAGCTGCTTTTAATTTAAATCGAGAAATTGCTCCTTGAAGTCGACACTAAAGTGGAGAAAAACCAGTGGTTGTGTTTGCATACTATTTGAATTTAGTTTAAAGTTCGATGAATTTTCCGTTCAGAAGAAATCAATGTCTACGCTTGCAATAGATTCCACGAATTTCTATCGTTTTTTTTAGATAAGTCTACTGGACAAGTCTATTGGCCACAATCATCTTCTCACTTGTATAACCACTCATATGTACTACCATAAGTAATACCAAGCTACTCAATCCTATATCCTCATTGACGCCATCATTTGTTTGAATTTCTCTAAGACGGCATCTAAATTAACCCCAACCCTGAATTACTGTTTTTCACGAATTGTTTTTCATCCAACATGACTGTTTATCACGAATTACTTGAAGGAGTAGTAAAATTCTAGGAATAATATGAACACAAGAAAAGGTGCTTACTTGCACTTTCCTTACAACATTTAGGGTGAAAATATATTACATTGGAAAAATTTCGAATAACTGTTTCTATAAAAGAAACAGGGTTCGCAAATTATGCGGCCAAACCATATCAATAGCCGGTCTAATCACTTTAGTGATTTCAATATAACCTAAATGCATAAATAAATAATTAATTATCCCTCAAACAAAAAAAAACTTTGACTTTGACAAAGCATGTTCTTGGTCTGTAATGTTTCTAGCACTTGCATTTATTGATTCGTTTAAATTTAGTTTTTCATATTTCTTTTTATAGTTTGCAGGAAAAAATTTCTTCCACTTATTTAAAAAGTGTCTGCCTACAGAAATCGAATTTCCATATCAAACCCACACTGGGCGCTAAACATATTTCCTGAAGTTTTGCAATGCCGTGAACGGTTTCGATAAAACAAAATTGTTTCAGAAAAACAAACATAATTCAAGAAATCAGAATCAACTCCTGGCCTAGTTTGGATTTAAAGCAATCAACTTTCATCCTGTAAAATCAATTCCAAATAATTTTATCTCTTTACGAGAACATTTTTCTTATTGGCCTATAATCAGAACATATTATGATGAACATAGCTCTTCATTTTTACCTTCGAAGACGTCCTTGAAGAATCTGCCATTAGCAGATTGAAAGCCAAAAATTGATAGATTCTTAAACTTTCAATCGACTTTGCCAGAAAATAAGTTAGTCATCATCGAAAAAAAACCTCTTTATTTTCAAATACCCACGTGTACTAGGATAATTCACCAGGTCTTGGCATTATCGGACACTTTTCTTGTAACGGACATCCCGAAATGAAGATGAGCAAATATAGCAAAGAAGAACAGCTGTCCGACACAGAGTAAATTTTCATTTGAAATCACCACTCAACTCAACATTTTCCTTAATTAATTTCAACCAACATGGGTGACGGCAACGGCAACGACATCATAGAGGCCAGTCATCCGGCAGACGCAAACGTCTTTTCATGTCGTCTATGAATCTTTCGACTCGAGAAAACCAAACTCAAGCGCTGACAGAATAAAAAAACGGAATCTCTTCCCGGTGAAAATTGATGGATGCTTGAGGGAAAGTTTTCCTTTTTCGGGAATCTTTCAAGTCCATCAGGCAGTCCCTTGAAAATACTTCTTTGAAAACAACCTGCCAAAGAAATAGATCGGAAAAAAGGACGCTCGATGTTGCAGCCAGTGTGCTGTAAATTAGTACAAGGAGATGATGATGATGATGTGAATGGAGTGATATTTGTCGAAACAGCACTTGCTCGTTTGATTTTTCGTTACCATAAACATGATTTTCTGTTGCTTTTGTAATTTAGTTAAAGGAACACTCACACGTCTTTCTAGAAACTGGAGTGCATAAGTGAACGAGCACAAGAGCGTTCAGTTGCCGACAAATTACTCGAAATTAATGTATCGATGCGATTCAAAGGGGACGTACGCTAGGGACAAAATGCTGTTTTTGGAGTAACTTTGATGTGTGTGTACACGTTTTCTGGATAAGCCCGTGCCTATGGTCCAGGAAATTTAGCCTTTCTTTTTTTATCGATAGGGTTGTAAAACAGGAAAACACCAAAACTCAATTAAGAAAGAACTGCTTGAATCATTTTTTTCTCTAAGTGGAAAAATTGTGTAGGGTGTTGTAACAAGCAAATACTTGCGATAGGCATAGTTGTTTTTTCGATTTCATCTGGACGAATGTGAAACTATATTCTCTGGATAAAAACGCTTTGCCCATTTTTCTATCATTATTAGTGTTCAATTGAAATAAGTAGGTAGCATCTTGCGCAAAGAATACAGTAGTCATTCAGCAAAATAAATATGATCCGCAACAAAACTACTTTTCGAAGAATCATGCAACTTGCAACATTATAGCATATTCCTACCAAGGACGAACTCTCAGCCGTTTTCATCGCTAAACATCTTTTTCGATTCAATCTCACCTAGAGGCAAACGCATAATGTATACACATACTTACTATCCCATTAAACACTCAAGTCGAAATCCATTCATTCAAGTTATATTTCACTTTTCAACAACAAACTGCCAATTATCATCACCTATGCCATAATCCATACAACCAGTGTCTAAGTCTACTCCATCATTAACAGCTGACGTGTCATAATCGTCTATTGCTTCAAAAAAAACTGGCATTAATAGTACATAAGATACTGAGATACACCGGCCCAGACCGGCCTAATCTGAGCGTTCTACAAATCGAATCACAATAAAAACTGCAAAAAGTCAACATTTAATGTGTCTAGCAGCCGAGAGCCCGTGCGTTCGTCCGTCTTTGAAGCTATGTCTGTATGCTGGTCTGTCATTGAAAATGTTACTAACAACCGCAGCCTGGTAGACGGCGGCGATAACAAAACAATCTATTAAGCCTCGGTGCGGCGCTGCGTACAACAATCACACATCATATCAATGAATCTAACTATATACATGAGTATGCACATCGATACATACTTAGATACAATCGTAAAATGCGAAAGAACAGCTTGAGTCAAGTCAAGAGCCAACTTAAGGTGTATTTGACCTAAATTACATCGTCACGTTCCGGTATTGCAAAATGTAAACAAAAATTCTGGTACAAACGTTTCCAATTTAAGATACTTACTGCCATATGTGAACATACACACATAGAGTCGAAATGAGATAATCTCACGAACGTTCAACTATAAGGCAATTTTCGGTATTGGTAGCTTGCAAAATTTAACTGCCGCTACGATTGCATCCAAAGCTTTTGCCGTTCGCTTCATTTGCGGGTCGAAATTGCAATTGCTTCTCTTGTAACGGCTGCACCGGTCGGCATATGTGAATATGCAAGTTCACAGCTCATGCTCGGGATCGCATGTAATTGTAAGTTGCACTTCTGCCTTAAATGACACATGTGAATAGTTTTGCGTTTTTTTGATAAATTAATATTCGATTCACGACTTCGCAGATTTCGTGTCCCATTATATACTTTAGGGAAAAGCAATCAATTTTATGGGGAAATTTTGGAATTTCTTTAGTAATCGGTGTAAATTTTACGACCATCGAGCTACGCGGAATAGCTGGAAACGTGAGGCCTTAGTTCCGGTTCAGAATTGACTAATCAATCACAACATTTTTGGCGACATTTTTGTTGTAAAGTCCTTTTTCGCATAGGTGACGATTTAATTTCCTTTCGCTTTTTGTTTGGAGTGAATTTCTATTATTTTAAATATTTTCTTCATTTTAAGCAAAACAATAGGTTAAGTAGTAAAAAGGGTTGCCAGGTATGCGGCTAGCATTTGGCCGCCGGTTTGGGCCAATTCGCCACCCTTCACTGACTTGTTAGAGCTGCCAAGTGAATCCAAACTGAATCAGCTGACAATGTAACGGTATTAGTCACCTCTGCTAAATCTTGAAAGTGGTAAGAACCAAACATCTTGAGTCGTTTATTGTTTAGGGCCGGACAATCGCAGAGAGGATGCTGGATGGTGTCCTCTTCCCTCTCGCACCTCTTGCATAAATTGCTGGATGTCAGTCCCAATTTGTTCGCATGAGAGGGGGTAAGGCAGTGCCCTGTGAGCAAGCCGACCGTCGCTCTCAAGTAGTTTCTGCTGAGCTTGAGCAGTTTCCTGCTGTTGCATAGATCAGGTGATGGTCATAATATTCTGGTCACTCTGCAGTCCATACTGTTTTCTCATTCGGACTTTAGTTTAGTCCATCTGGCAGTATCTAGTTTGCTTGTGGTGTCAGCAATTGACCGTGGTACAGTGATGCAGTGGCTATTACTAGCTCCTGAAACTTTCCTCGCCAATTCATTGGCTTTTTCGTTGCCTTTGATTCCAATATGCTGTGGCACCCACATAATCCGCATAGGAGTATGCGTTGTCTTTATTTGAGAGCAACTTTGCAAGCGTTAACAGTTTTTGAAGAATATTTGTAAAACGCAAGAGCGAGAATGGCTGCCCTGCTTTCGACGCAAATCGTCGTTGGTTTGTTTGATGTTTCGCTAATGGACTCAACTGTCATGCGTATAGCATATACTTCAGACTGAAAGACAGTAGCATGGACCTACAGTGCACACCACAGGGTAAGGCTCAAATCCGTAGAAAACACGCCCGAGCCAACTCCTGTGTCCATCTTTGACCCGTCCTTGCAAATCCAGACGCCACTATCGGCGATCGCTCCCTTTTTCATTCAGTCTGCTCTTGTGGGTATCTTGACCTGAAAACCGCTGCCAAGATGTATTATTTTGCTCATGTGGTCCGTGTCCTAAATCTTCTGCGGCATTCTGCAAGAATACGGCTGTGGCACCACTGATTTGAATCGTTCCACATGCCGGAACTTTTCGCGCGTATGGCCGCTAAGCTCGCACTTTTAAAGATGAATCGATCTAGGGTCATAAGTCCCAGAATCATTTCCAATCCAGCCGTTGGGGCGATTCTTAAAGCGCCCGTAATACATATGCAAACTAATCGTGGCAGTCTTGTTAGCTCCTTGATGTTGGTTTTACTCTCCGCTGCCTTCCACCACACGAACGCTCCATACACTAAAATCGGCCTCACTACACATGTGAATATGTAGTAGGCCGCCCTAAGTTTAAAACTCCAGGTATTGGTGTGGACAGATCGGCACGGGAAAAGTGCTGCGTGAGTTGAGTTTCCTGTCTAGTATAAGGCCCAAATATTTAACACTATCAACAAGTTCAAATGTTATTCCGTTGAGGCTAGGCGTGGTAATAGTCGGCACCCTGTGTTTCCTTATGAAAAGTACAAGTTCGGTTTTTGTCGCCTTTTATGGCCCAGATTTGGATATAGTCCACCACTGATTGCATAAGGTTAAGGTCCGATAAAGTTTGTAGGAACGCACCCTTCACAAGTACCAAAATGTCATCGGCATACACTACCACCTCAAAGCCACTGGCCCTTAAATTCTTCAGTATTTTGTTGACTCTCAGGATCCAGAAAAGGGGAGACATAATCCCTCTTTGTGGTGTTCCGGTTCCAACTATTCTTTCCGCTTTGACCTGCAAAAAGGTAACCTCAATCTTCCTATTTTTGAGCAAGTCCGATACCCAGGTCACCAGAGTTTTTTTTTATCCACTCCACATCGAATCAAGGCATCGATGATACTTGCAACAGTGACATTATTGAAGCCCCATACAATATCTAAGAAGGCTGCCAACGTCAATTCCTTTTGCGGTAAGAATTTTTCTATTGTACCGACAACTTTGTGAAGTGCCGTTTCTACTGAACTGCCCGCTAGATACGCGTGTTGATCAACACAGAGCCTCGCGACATCAATCGAGCCCTTGATGTGCAGATCAACAAGCCTCTCTAGTGTTTTGAGCAGAAACGATGTTGAAACGATGTAAATTCCTTCATATATTCGAAACAGTATCCCAAGTTATACTTTTGCATCTGTCCTGATGATATTTACGTTGAATATTTGACGGAAGCTCAGTACACGTTTGTCCCCAATCTTTCTTAGTTTCATGTATTTTCGAGCGTGTAACCAATAGAATCGAGCGCGCACCTTTGCTAAGATCTTGTTTATTCTTATGTGGGGTCCTGAACTCGTTCCTTCGTTCATCTCATTTTATACTTATTCTACTCGGCTTTTGAGAAGAACAATTACCATTTTGCATAAGGAACAGCCTACCTTTCTTATCTTCACTTCCTCACTCCTTTTTAATCTGAAAAAAGCTCAACTGTGCCCAACAGTTTTGTACGATAGTGCCTTGCTTCGATATATCTTTCCATTCCGGGCATTTCATAGATTCCTTTTATGTCAATAATAGTCGTACGTCGTCGTTAGCTAGCTGAATATTTTAGATTGCCTCCTGTGACCATCCCTCTTTGGATTCAATCATCACCAATCGCGAATAAGCACTTGGCACCTTTTCCTTGTGAGGATGGTTGGACAGAGGGAATAGGACAAAACATTGGTGTTCCTGTGTATTCCTCCTTTTTGATACACGATTTTTGATCCTCCTTTTTGATACACGTATGACTGCAGCCTCTTGATCCATCTAGCGACATGGGTCTCGGGATTTTTGAGGTGAAGCAACCATCTCAGCGAAGTGTAGCCCGTTCCAAGAAAAATGTCTACCCATACAGATATTTATGGAATTTCTTTGTTGCCTTCATTGCATCCAAGAGTCCTTTTCTGGTTATGCAGAAGATTCTTTAGCTCTTAGAGAGAGCTCGACTGATGGACAGTAGAACTTTTTGTTCGCCAACAATTTGTTGAGGAAGAACCGCTGCAATTCCTTTGTTACTTTCATCGGTATCAGCAAACGATATCCTCATTGGCTTCAAATATGCCAAGAGGGATGCCTCGCACAATTCCGTTATCAATGTTTTAAAGGCCATCTGACATTACTCATTCAAGACAAAGAGGTGTTTTTTCTCGATCAGCTGATGTAGGTAATTGGAAATTCTGACAAAGTTTTTGACGAACAAAGTTATAAACGATGATAGGTGTCGCCAGCGCAAAAAAAACCTCGAAGCTGGTGTTTGTTAAATGACACGGGCCAATTTTTAACAGCATCTATCTTCTCAAAATCCATAGTGATATTAACGGAGAATGATTTTATCTATTTCTATCTGCCAGTATCCGCTTTTAGGATACAACGTTGAAAACCACATTGCTTCAACACTGGTGACTTATTATTGTTTTCTTAATGACATTAACATTTAACTTGCTTAGTTACATTATTATTATTTTTTCCGCAAGGACTACTGGTGACGTCCAGTAACTGAAAGATGACTCAATGATTCTTGGTGTTTATAGCATAGGCTTGGCAAGTGACTACACCTTTTTTCCCTTGGTCGTCTTCACCTTTTAAAAATATATTGCTTAGCTTAATAATCAAGTCAGAGGCTTACTTAGTTCCAATACAGGCTTGATTTGAAAATTACTGACACTGCCCCACGAATTTTGCTCGCCTTCTGTTTTTTGCCTAAATGTTGATCATTTTCTACTTCTGAAGATGTTATAGTGGAAACAAGGTGGTGTTTTGATGCTTGAGTCCTCTATGCTGAGGTGACGGTGTTTTTTTTGACTGAATCACTTAACACCGGTAGTCCCCAGAATCACCATCAATTCTCGCCCGTATAACGCTCCCGGATGATGCTGTTGTATCAGTGTCACGGCATAATATTACTTTCGACTTTGTCGTCTAATTATTGGATTCAAGATTCGTTGGCCCAAGTTAAGAGTGAACCTATGTGGTATTAAGAAATCTATTCCTAGAATGCAGTCGTCCGTAATATTGGTGACCAAAAATCAAAGACAAAACAGTTAATGCCCGAATCGGACTTGGCGATGGATATATCCGTAGATGGGCACAATTTCTAACTTTGCTGTTCGTAATGAGAATAACCTGTCCAAACATTGTGGATGGTTTTTAACTACCACATGATAACTATGACAAGATCCAGATTATTTTTTCATAGAATTTTCCGAATTATCATACAGTCGTCTCCGCTGACTTGTCCACTCAGACTTAAGACTACTTCTCTAAGATGTAACTTGGAAACTGTGGTGGTGCTGGTGCTCGATCCTCCTAGATTTTAGCAGCACTAGAAGGAGGATTATTTGCCGTGGCTGGAATCTGCCACCAGCTTTTCAAATCATTTTGAAAGTTCAATTCTTATACGATTTGAATGCCCTGCGTTTGCATAAATTTTATCGAAGGAAATAAGGGTGACTGACAAATCTTTTCGCAATCAAAAACAAAAGAACAATCAAGAACAAAACAATAAGAACAAATCAAAATACTGAGATTTTATGCCAAAAAAATCAATACAAGAGTGTATAAAAAAAATACAATCAAATAAATTTCTTTGAAAAGATCGTAGACGCAAACTCAATTCTTACATTCAGTTGAATTGGTTTTTAAGTGCTGATATTAGGTTGACTAAAACGAAGGATTCAGTAAAAGTACCAGCGAAGCAGTTATTGCTTTCCAAAATATATGCCTATGATTTTAAAACGGAACGATAAATTGATCTTAATCTTAAAAAAGAGGAGTTGCATTAAGGCTTAGCTAGTTTTAATTAATAAAATAGTAAAATGGTTCCATATCATACTCAATTATGACTTTGACCTTGTTAATACTTCCATATCAACAAGGTCAAAGTCATAATTGCTCATGATCCTAGTTCCAAAGTTTATAGAACAGATCAATCTTACATATTATACACATAAGTCGTAAGAACTACACACCTAATGCTGTTTATTAAATAAAATTCAAAAATTAGTTGGGTTCCATATGGTCTAATTCCTATGATAAGAAGAAATCGAAGTCATCAAAATTGGAAACCAAGCACCAACACAAAACCTGTAAACCCAGCTCTAAATGCTATTTTGACTTGACCAGAGCATATTTTTGTTCGAATTTGTCCCTGAAAATCTGACTCTTGCTCCCTTAATTTCACTGACCCCTTCATATCACCTAATATTCTCCTCATCATATCATTTAAAATTTTCATGATACCTTATATGGCTTCATTTTCTCACAAAGCAATCTTAAAATCCGCCACAAAGTCATTGAACTACATTCACATATCATTCAAACTTATCATTGAAACAAAAGTTTCGCAAAAACAACATTCAGCGACCTGGAATTTTCTATTTTCGTCCAAAACATTTGGAATATGTATCAGATTCACCTCAATATCACCAGTTTACAAACATTCTGCGCTAAATTTGCATGTACATACAGAATATTCGCTTTGCGTGTGCACTAATCTAGTGCTACGCTTCATTCAAAAAGCTCGTTCATACGCGAGCCTCGTGTTCCTGGTTTCGAATGACCTGTTTCCCATATACCATGCCATACACCGATCAGGTGAACGGAATGAGGTTAGTAACCTGCGGAAAGGTTCCATTTCATTGTTTGTACGTGTGTCCTATGCCTTCATGTGACCGATCATGATCAAATGCGTCAAAATAACAAAAGTCTGGTGAGCATAAGAGTGTGCAATTGCAATTAAATATCAAAAATATAAATCAATGCAACCGCCACAAATAGCTGTGATTGTACATATTACGCCAAACAACATGCATCCAACATGAGGTCATAATGCAACACCGACCGTATCTCTACGTGTTTCGCGTTGTTTTTTCGCATTCGGGTTACACAAAAACAACCTGAGGAGTCATGATGACTGATACAAACACCACATACGAGTACAGACGACGATGCAAACTCTTGAGCAATGAGACACTCCTCGACGATTGTGAGTTGAGGAAATGGCAACATGATCACCACATGATGATCATCATAAACAAGAGTGTATACTATGATTAATTTGTCATATGCGATTTTGAGACTTTTTGGTAGATGGATGTGAATACGGGAAAAGGTTGAGTATTATTTCCACCGAAATTAAGTTGAGAAATCCTTTTGATCTGAGACGATGATAATTTGAACTTGAAGTCAAGTTAATCGACTTTTATTGAAATTTTGCAGCAAAGTATTTTCCATAACTGTAATTAAATCATTATTATTTCTATATTTCTACTTTGTTAAGAGAACTGGGACTTTCTAAATTTTTCATCAAAACAGAAGAAGAACAACCTGAAAGGGTTGGTAGATTATCGCTGAAATATCCATTTTCTAGTTTCAGAACTCGAAATGCATCCATCCATCTTTGCAAGGTTAAAGATTTTGTCTGTCGGCCAAAATTTCGAGTATAAATTGAATTCATAATTTTTTTACGAACCAAAATTATTTTAGGATTTACAATGTCCTTGAAAATTATGGTTTACCTCTTTCTTGAATTTAGGTCGAATTCGCCCTTTTGTGCATAGATACGATGGTCATAAACTTTTTAAAAACTCTAAATATCACTCTGCATCATTGAACAGCAGACAACATCATTTCCTCCAACCTCAGACTCCTTTTCCGAAGATTTTGTCACGCACAAGTGACTTCAAATTGAACAGGCGGACAGGTCGTCGAGTATTATTCGTATGGTGACAAAAGGTCGAGACAAGATCATCTGGTCATTTACCTAATTAGTTGGTGTAATTGAGGAACGAGGAATGTCCGTATGACGAGTGTAAACGACCAAATGGTAAATACATAATTGGAGAAGATACATGACACGAACTCAAGATAAAGTGTATTCGGAGTGTACACGCGTACTGGCATACAACACTGGAATGATAGTGGGTGTTTTAGATATTCGATACCGAAGGAATCTGATCGTTTTTTGGTTTGTTGCAATTGTCTGTCAGTTTTTTGAATTACATGCTGAGTTTATGATCAGGACATGAATCCTTTCGCATTTTTGATTTATTGATAACAGGCGTGGATGTTTTTTTTTTTGTTCGTTGGAATAGTTGATGGGATTTTTTATGGAACAGGTGGATTTTGGAAGTATTTTGGGATTTTCGGAAATTATTTGATTGCACTCAAAACGTATGGATTGGTTTTGATTTTTCAGTCATATATGAATTGAGTTTAGTTTCAAAATAATTTTGGGGGCCTTACTAATGACGCGACGAAATCTTTTTAAGTCCAAGCCAACGTTGGCCAGAGAAGCTTCATTTGATTAATATGCAAATTTATTTTATTTTCATTATTTATATGAAATCGGAACAATAGCATTCAGCAAATAAAATTGATTCGAAATGAAGCATTTTCGACTTTGAGCTCATATCCTTCACATTTTTGATTGTGAACTCACTTCTTCACAAAGAAAGTTACGTGACATTCATATTTGATGAAAGTTTCTGAAAAAATTGTCACTTCAACTAAAGACCATCACAAAATAAAATCATCTGCGATCAGATGTGAATAACATGAATGAATAGCTGGTTCAGCGAAATCATTTTGGGTCAAATTTGAGGGATGTGAGCTCATTATCCAAACATTTTGAACTAAAATTAAAACTAACTTGCTGGAAAGTCAATGAACCACATACATCTATCTAATCAAGATGGCAGCTGCATAAATTATGGAAGCATTTATCAACGCATGCACATACCCTTACTAGGAAAATTCAGCGTTCAGCTGCCGTCAATGAGTTTGTAACTTCAAAGAATCAAAAACAAATATATTCCAGCTATTTTTTATCTTGTTTAGTAACAAGATAAAAAAAAATTTAATAGTATTTCAACTAGACTAGTTATTCACTTAGTTATTTAGTATTTCTAAACTTATAAGCTCATTTATTTCGTATTAACATTTTCTGAGATAACGGTACTTTCCAAAACACAAAAACAAATTTTCAATTTTTTTTTTTTATGTTTCATTACGTTTATCATCCTTTATTAGTTATTTTGGATGCAATCAAGCAATTTCTTGATGAGTTTATTTTATAGTTTAAGGATAGCATTTAGTTAAAGTGAAAATAAATTATCATACAATGATGGAAAGATAGGAGCAGCTACAGAAACACAGCAAAACTTATGGGAAGACATTATTTGTCAGTTCGAAGAGCTATAAATAATTTCAAATCGCTAACATAATTTACTTATAAGGCTAATTCCGGTCTTCTATCAAACTGGTCAACCAGGAAAAAAATATCGTGCCACTAGTAAGAACAAACCTACGGCTAATACCATTTAAAAAAGCGCCTACAATTAATTAAAAATTCAAGAAAAATATATATCAGGATACTATAAGAAAAATCCTTAACGCCGGCGATACGTGTAAAATTTTCAAAAATCGAGTTTCTTTTTTTTTGCATAAACAGTTAAATTAACATCTAAAAAATAAACGTACTGAAGGACTTCTGTATGGGCCTGGAATCGCTGATTAGTTGGTAAGTTGCTGTAATCATAGAGTTTCTGTGAGTCAAAACTACGCGTTTTTCTCGAAACGACTCTTTTTAAATTGGCGGCTAAGATAAATCAAAAAGTTCTCAACTAATTCCTATGAAACTTGGCGCACGTTTTCTCTATAGTATAAACTTCTAGTTGAATTTCAAAAACGCCAAAATTTTTCCAAATTTAGCATTTTTGACCCAAAAACTGTCGAAAAAAGGGTTAAAAATCGTACTTTTTTATGGGGCGTGCTAATTCTTGGTTCAACTAGAAGATACATGTTTAATAAACACACTCCAACCCATTTTTTTGATTTAAGATTGCTGAACTGATGCTAAAAATCTCGCCGATTTATGCCTTTCACCGCGAGGTTCTCAGGAGATTGGTTACTACGGCGGCCATTTTGAAAAAAAAAATTTAAAAAAAATAGATTCTTGTATTTTAATATGTAATGAATAACCATGATCACTTTCAAAACCATTCATTTATTCCTTCTATTTTAAATCAGCCTCTGAAAAACGATCTAAATTCAGGCGTTTACATGTATCGCCGGCCTTAAACAAACTGGATGACACAAACAAGCTACTCAAAAGAAATCATGCGGTCGATCATCAAGATTTTTCTAAGATTTTTCTAGAGAAACCCTCTAGATTTTTATAAGTATTCATGATTTTTTCTTGGCTTGCAGGATTTCTTCTCAACCCCCCTGATTTATTCTAAGCTCCCATTCTGTTTCCTAGACTCCAGGATTTTTCTAAACATCTCATGATTTATTCTTACTTCCCATGATTTTTTCCTAGACTGCTAGGACCTTTTCTAGAACACTCGTGATTTTTCCAATCTTCCATGATTTTTCTAGGCTGCCAGCATTTTTTTTAGAAAGCCTCTTCTAGTTTATTCTACTGTACACTGCCGGGATCTATTTCTTGACCATCCTGACTTTTCAAACGCTTCCAGGATTTTTTCTTTCTGCATTAATGTGTTTCTACCTTAAGGGTCCAGTGCACTTATCCTCCATCAATAAACCTCAACGAAAAGCGAAGGATTGATCAGTTTTACTTGCGCAATTGATGCACAAAGAGTCCCAAAAAATAGACTAAATATTATAGAAAATAGACAAAAAAATAAACCGGCTACATCAGGCATAAATTCTACCCTAGGTTAGATTAGGTTTTTCTGGTTGACACAAGATCATGCAAACCCTACCCTAGTACCACCAGACCTAACCACTTTGGATCAGTTACGGGATTTGCTTGAAAAGTAAATTTGACAATGCACAACAAACAGAAAAAACATGATGCAAATTTTTTCACAGAGGATTCATAGAAAATAAGTTCTGGAAAGACAGCAAAACTCATCAGTTTGATGTCGGAAAGGACTCAAAAGGTTTTAAAGAATCAACGCTGCACCAACAGTTAATTGAATAACTTTTACATTTTTTACTTTTGTGGATACACTTACAAAAATATACATCTCCATACACACACAATCCACAACGTTCCACAAACACTCAACAATCACAAACTGAAAAACACCAGTATGCTAAGTGAAAAATGTTTGAAGTTTTAGAAAAATAAAATTGAGTTGTCAAAATGCTATGTAGAAAAAAAGTTAATAGACAATGCTACTTGGGTTTTTTGTACAGTTTGAATATTAATAAAATTTGGAATATTACCTGTTGCAAATTTTGTTTGAAAACTGAAAAGATATATTGATTGAAGGACATTCCCTAAATTTTCATTTTATTACAAGAGGATTATTTAATAATTAATGATTGAAAATTACTTAATAAAGAAAAAAACAAAATCTAGAGAACATATTTCTTTGAATCTTCAAAAATAGGAACTGATAGACGGCGAAAAAAATAATTTTTTAAATGTACTTTGTCGTTAACAGTGATTTCAATTCATTATCATTTGATCATGATTAATTGCATAAAAAAATCCTGTACTCTGCTTAATTTAATCAACGAAAATTGGAGGAATTTTAGCGAGTAAACTTTCTCAACATTATTTTTAGTCCAATTAAATATGGACAATCTTTTTACTATAGGTTAGGTTAAGTGGCTATCAATTGGAGAGTCTTGCCGTTAACACATAGACGCATTAAATAAATCGGATATACTCTCCCTTAACCACTGTAATCTAGGAACCATTTGCTTCCTTTGAATACACCTTAGTTCCATAAGGAATGGCTCAGTCAGAAATGATAGGAAGGGCGTCCTAAGAGTAGTAATTTTTTTCCTCGTGAGAGTCGGACACTGGCACATGAGGTGGAGAACGGACTCCTCTGAGCTACGACTCCAACAGGAATTGTTTAACCCTACGCCCACCCGCTGTGTTGTGTGCCACATGCATCCATGAAGGTAATAATTATTCCAGCATAACAAACTTTTTTTTGAAAAAAAAAAACAAACAAACAATACAACCGAAGATCAGCTCATTTTGGAAATCCCTATATTTTCTTTCGAAAGCTGGTAACAAATTTATGTCAAATTTTGCATCTAACTAGCCCCGAAAATTAAAATGAGAAAAATCGATAATATAACTCATTTGAATGCTCCCAAATGCAAGCAATTTTCCAGATAATAGCAAACTAACTAAATTCGAAACTTAATTTGCGTCGTGAATAATACTTTATCGTCAGAATTCACTTTTTTCGGGAGATGCAAAGAACATTATAGAGTTCACACAGCCTGATACTGTTACCTTTTTCCCATTAATTATTAGCGAAAGTTTCTACAGAAATACTATAAGGACATTCTTGTACCACATCTGGTGTCGAAAATTTAGATATGAATACAACATATTTTCAGAGGGTGAAAGGTGTGTGGGCCGAAACGCCACCGTTTTAGGTTCAGGCAGAAATTAAATAAAGAAAGGCCAACTGTCTTTGATGCTGCAATATTTTCTTAATTTCAAATATGGGGGTCCATTTGAAGTCAGTTAAATCCATCTAGCATCTATTAATTTGCAATTACTATCCCCCTTGTGAGCGGAAACAGTTTGGGAGTACGTTTTTAACGATTTTCATGATTTTTTTTCGGCAAGGAACGAATGAATTAAATTTACTCCAAAATTTTGCAATATTTTAGAAATATATTCGATATTTTGATTTTTTTAAACATATTCTTTGAATAGATCAAACATACAACGATTTTCTAAATAACCTTTACGGGACCACTTTTATTTCGAATATATTTTTCTATGTAGAGTAAGATTTTCCAGTCTTATTCAGTTTTTGCGATCTACATACGATGTGTACACCAAAAGTAATGATAATGACTATCTTAAACAACGTATACATTGCAAATTTATTTTTATTTTTCTACAGAGTCTCTTAGCAGCTCAAAACTAAACCCTGAATACCTTCAAATGGAAAAAAATTTTTCTTTGAGCTGACGAAAGAGGAGAGTCTCTGGGAGCTAGATATGGAGATTTCACCGGATTATCAAGCAGTTCAAAGAGCGGGTATCTTTTTTACATGCAATTCTTTACTGAGACTCTTTTGAATGCTCTCATGAGATCTTTCTGACCTCAGGTAGAAATCTGATGATCACTCTTTGATCTACTCAAACAACTTTTTGGTTTTTTAATGTTATCCTCGACGAAGGACGTCATTTAGATATCGTCATTTAGAATACAGTGTTCCTTTTTTTTCAATCATAGCATTATACAATATTATGTGATTGTATCTAGAAAGCAGTGAAAGTAGTTTTTATGGAGAAGGGTCGAAAAACTAACAAAAATAAAAACCTCCTGTTTGGTTTTTGCGCAGTTTAGCTATATCTAACCAACGCTAGTTATTTTCTTTAAGATATGAAAAACTTACGTCGGTAAAAGCAGGTTGACCAGATCTGCTATTTAGCTAATTAGTTATTAGTTAAAACAGTGCGGTATATTGTGCTCGAAAATCAGACAAAAATATTGTACAAAAAAGTGGAGATCGAGTAGTCGAGTGGGTAGAGCATTGGTTTGTAGTATGTGGGGGTTCCTGGTTTGAATTCAGGTTCAGGCGAAGGACGGCACACCGAGCTTTGAGTTCACCTAGCTCTGAATAGATAGATACCTGAGTTAATCAGGGGTAAAATGAGACGTGGAAGTAATTACTCCACACACTTTTTTTTTTGCTAAAGGTTTCTAAGAATTCCTAGAAACAGCAATGGCTTCCTGACTAGCAGGGATCAGCCAACGTTTACTCGATTGTTTATTTTTAAACACAAATTGCGTTTTAACAACGCTCACTTTTTTTACAGTCACAAACACAAAAGCGCCCCAAACAACGCGACGACCACGAACGCGCAGTTTAAGACACGTTGATTCACGTTTTGCCAATTCCAGAGAAAACCCGTCCTTCGGAGAAAAGCAAATTACTCAGCAGTTCTCCGGCTACAACCTTCCACCACAAGAGCCAAAACGAGAAATGTCCACACTCTTATTTACATTGATTGTAAATTTGTCAATAAAGCTCTCTAACAGCTTCAACCCCTAGACTCACACAAGGTTTGTCGTGGGTTGCTTTACTTTCAATGACTTAAGTAGTAGTAGACGCGAAAGATAAGTAGTAGGCGCGAAATTTTGAAAAAAAAACCTTTCTGATGTTATTTTTAGCTGTCGAGTCGTAGAGATTACGCATTGAATTATTAATTAAAGTTATTAACTTGAAAAATCCACCTAAGAGCAAGAATCCTTATAGCTAATTTAAAATAAAGCTGCAATAAACTTAAAACTTAAGTAAAACAAGAAATAATTTTGTGTTTATTAAGTTAACGTAGAAAAATATGGTGGTGTATCAGTGCTGGCACTTTTAATACCTTTGTATAATTTTGGATAAGAGCCAAGCTTGAGAAATCGGAGTACATTGTTGAATACTTGAATAGAAGAATATTGTGTGTGAGAGTTGATTAAAGTGTATCCTGTGCAACGGCATAGCACCAGTTTTCCAAAAATGTTGTTTTCATATAATCTTTCATGGCTGTTATGACAAGGTATCACTTTCATACGCATTGGTAAAGTTGTTGATACGATGGATACGTTACGTTTATTGATTTCGATGAATTCGAAATGAAGTGGCAGCACTGTACAGTTTCCATAGTATGTTATATCAATATTAATATTATATTTTGGAATAGTTTAATGTTACATGTGTGCAGCCCTATCTTATAAAGTCTATCTTCATATTACATTCATCCAGTTAATTTGATTTAGGTGTTCATTTGTTTTAGGCGAAATCAAAACCAGGGGCGGTAAATTATTTTACCTTTATAAGATAGGACTGTAATAGTTAAATAAAATTATTAGTAAACGAAGTAAACTAATGTGAAGTTAGTTGACCCTTGCATTTTCCGAAAACAAATGTATTAAAATTAAACAATGGTCCATTCATGCAATTCAAACTAGCCGAACCAATGTGGGTATATGATGAAATTTCCTCCCAAAAATTTATCAATCGTTAGAGGCTACAGCAACAAAAAAAAGTTGAAACCAACCAGGCAAAATTTTCATATGACGGTTTTAACACGGTAGCTTTCGGCTTTGATAGATTGTAACTATCAACATTATAATTAAATCGATGACTTCCGCAAATATTTTCTTCATTTTTGCACTCCGAGATGACCAAGTTCAAATTTTTATAGTACTAAGAACTTAATAAAAAAACAAACACTCTCCATTTGGTGTTCCTAATAATTACTTGCTTTTCTAAATATGAAAATTGATGAGTCCTTTTCAAGTTCAAAGCTATCATATTTTTTGCACAGGCAGTGCCACTATTTTAGATTGCGATGGATTTTAATTTGTTGATACTAATGGCGAAACTCAGATTCTTATAAAACAGAATTTTCCGTTACATTTTTTACATGCTCAACCTCCGTTAAGCTGACTTCTAATTATTTCGTTTTTTTCCAATTTTTCTTTAAGTTGAATTATGCACTAAGACGAAATCAAATACTTTTCTCCTTTTAGTTGCTGTGCATATTTTTAGTGAATTTGACAATGACATCATGTAGTTTTTATTTTGATTTGATACAAAATTGCTGAAGGTTAATTGAATTTTTATGCGGAATCAAATGTTTTATTTATAGGCTATAGAGATGGGTCGCGACCAAATCTTATCAAAGTAAAAAATAGAACTCAATTTTCGAAAATTCATTCACCACTCAATCATCCCTCACTCCTTATCAAACTAAAAATACGTACCTTTAATATCCGGTGGACGTCCCGTTCTCGTCCCTATACTCAGATTCTCCAAATCATTGATATTGGGTGACAATAACTTTTCAGCCAGTAATGGATTAGCAATTGAATAACGACTTGTCGAAGGATACTGTCGCGACTGATGGTTCTGGGCATGGTGTGTCATAGACGCCCCCACAGATACCGAAGCTGCTAGGGCCGAAAGGACACTTTCAGCACTCGACTGCTGCAAACTGTTCGGCCCATTAGCATTGCTTCCGTTCGATATACTTGGCATGAGCAAATTGTTGCTAGCATTTTGTTGCTGGTGGTGCAACTGTTGCTGCTGGTGTTGTTGTTGTTGTTGCTGTTGTGCAGCAAGAAAATTCTGATTGTTTGAAGAATTCAACGTTTGCTGGCCATTATTCAGACTATTGTTGTTTTCCTCTTGCTGAAAAATACGAAGTGAATAATCAAAGTATGAATCATTTTCTGTCATTGAAGTTAAAGACGAAATCACCTTGATTTCTGTTGCCGTAAAATCCGATAGAAAACTGTCCAATTCAAAAGAGTTTTCTGTGAGTTGTCGAAATATATCGTCCGAGGAATCAGTGCATAACGGGTCGAGTGGATTCATATCACATGATCCACCGGTTACATCTTGATTTTGATTTGTGCTCGCACCGGCAGTGACAGCATCCTAAAATAGCAATTCCGAATAATTTAGTGTAGAATAATAATAAAAGTAATAATAGTAGTAAAAAAGTAATGTGAAGTTGTAATAAGTTTAAGTTTAGTTTTATATCTTTATCAAGAAATGCGTAGTAGGTACATGAGATTTGTGGAAATAGAGAAAATCTCACTTTAAAACAATCGATTTTCATAGTTATGTGTGAATAGTGTGTTACTTATGGTGATATTATTCATTATATGTGACACTTTTCAGCCACCTATTAGAACCAGAATACATTTCCATTTCTTTTCAGATATTTACTTTCGAGGTTACGCTGCTCTTCTCTTCTTCCCTGATGTGGTTAAATTTGATTTTCCGAATGTTTAAGGAAATCAAATCAGAAAAGTTATATTTAAAAGTAATGCTTTGTATTACTCTTCACTCTAAAGTATATTAAACGTGTGCTATTGCGAAGCAAGATTTTTTACACCCACGCTGGGCGCAACAATACACAATACTATTAAAAAGGTCATATCAAAATTTTAAGCCAGAAATTTCTCTTAACATTTCAATGTGAAAATTACAAAACTAAAGTAAGTAAGTACTGAAATAGATCTATTTTTTAATTTTCAAAAACAAAGTTTAAAATCATCGATAATCGATGAAAGAGACAGTAAATTATTCGTAAAGCATCGATATCTGGCAAGAAATTGAAATATATCTAGCTCTTTAAAGTGAAAATTAATATCTGTTAAAAAAGCATTAGTAGTTCAGATAGCATTTCGTTTAAAATTTTGGATATTTGTTAGTTAAGTTTCTATGTTTATTTACAGAAAACAGAAAAAACTAGACGCATGAATATTTATTTAAAATTTCTATTAGGAAATTGAAGGACGAAAGTGATTTCTTCTACCAAGCAATCTATATAAATTCAACTTACCTGCAAACAAGTCGAAATATCAACCATACGACCATCATTTTCGGGACACCATAATAGCGCATCGTCGATGAATGGCATCGCCGCGATGGCAGCGCCACTACGAAATGTTGTGGCCAGTGCCAGCGTATCGAAATTCGTTTCCAACTTAGAGGAAATGTGAATCGAATCAGCAGATATACTGCTGACTTATAGATATATTCGAAACTTCTTCAAATTTCGAGAATATTATTCTTTGTTTGTATTTACACTATCACCTTTGTAGTAATAGAAGACAAAGTTTATGTACAAATTTGGCTACAATATTTATTGCTCTCAGTCTTTTTGTGTACCTTTGCTTTATCGAAGGCTTTAACGAAGGCTTTTAGTTCCAGACTTGGTTTTTCGCTATGTCGGACTTACTGAAAATGATATACATGCGACAAAAGGCACTTGATTGAGATTTTCGATATTGCTGGTGATCCTGTTATTGCTCGTTTGTTTATCGTTAACTAATTTATTGAAATACCCGATCAGATAGAATATTTCCTTTTCGGGTTTTTTCTTTATTTTGATTTTTGTTTCTTTGATTGCTTTCGTATCTTCCTGTTTGGCTTTTTCGTTTATCACTTTATTAACAATAAATGTTTTATACTATAATATATCTGTAAAGGACGTATAAGTTTCGAAAAGGTACATTCGTGGATGATATTAATCATTTTTTCATAAGTAAATGATCTCGTTTGGCATTTAATGATTCCAAGGACACAATTTTGTATATCTTTTTCAATTTATGTACATTTGTGTCATGTGTGTATACGTTTCGTTAATTAATCGTCCTTCTTATGATCTGTGGTATCGAGATCGTTGATGAATCCTCAAATGCTTCTATTCTCACTTAATTATTTGGCAGATTGGTTTTTCTTTGATTTATATTTACAAATTATTTCGCTGCTTGATAAACACTCTTTAGATTTTTTTATTGGCTGCTGAGATTGTTAGTCCTAAAATAGAAAAAAAAATTAAAAATTAGTTGTGATTTAACTATTTACATCATACTATTGAAATAATATTTTTACAATTAATTTAATTTACATTAAATAAAAGACATTTTGTTTGTTTATGAAATGAAATGCAAATTTATTCAAAGTATGCTCCATCTTATGCTACAATGTTCGCCCATCTGTCAAGTTTGATCTTTTGGATGCAGCCCAATTATTCAGCTAAATTTTGATACTTTCTAAATAAGTGAACAACGCATCAGAAAGAGATGCCTACATCAATCGGGTGATGCAAAACTTCACGGTGGTGCCGCTTTCATTGTGCCTGGTGGTTCACGCTGCATAGCTTGCTTCAAACCCTGGCCGTCATATAGAAGGTCGATCGCGACTTGCAATCTGACAGCTATTAAAGTACTATCAAAAATTGTACTGCTCTCTCTGGGTTAAGATTCGATGGCTATTGCTTTGGCATTTCGATTTGACAATTGATAGTGTCATTGAAGCTGTTTGGCCCTGTCAGAAAATATCACCTGTTTTTTCATTTTCCGAAGAAGGTCGACTGTGTTTGTCGCGTAAACGAGATTTCGGATAAATGTGGTTTCGGTCAACTGAAAGTGAGAACTATTCATTTTGGAAAACCGGTCAACTACATTCGGCAAAGTGGATTGTAAACAATTGCAACAATTAAAAAAAACAAAAAAAATTGTTTACAATATAATGGGCTTATTAAATGCCGTTAGGGGCTGGTAAAATTTATTCCGGGTTTTAAAATTTTATTCGAATTTGTGCAATTTGAATTAGTATCGAGTCGAATCAGAGGCCCTGCGATTGTACAAATATTCAAAGCGGAATAATTTGCATAAGTGAGTGTTTACATATCGCATTAGCTGTATATTAGCCATAGTGAAGCAGTAATGAAAAAGTCATAGTAAACAGTCTCCAGTCGAACACTTCGTAAGCTTCCACGTTTTACTATTCTCTGAGCCCGTGGAAAAGAGATATTGTGGGATTGGTCAAGAACAGTACTTTAATTGTTTGTTTGTTGCTTTTGATGTCAGCATTCGATTAGACTACCATGTTTAAACGCAGTAATTTTTGTCGGTAGGAATCGCATCATGAACCTGTTTCATCCAATAGTTTTGCGTTTAGAATTTTCGTAATATAAACATTTTACAACGCTTCTAGGTTAGGTTAGGTTCCGCGGCCACTTCCTTCAGACAGACTCCGGAGAATGCACTACACTTTTAGGCACACACAAGGTTCCATTGTGATACCACATTGTGTAGGGGACAATCCTTATTAACAGAAAAATCACCCTGAGTCCTTGATGAGCTGATTGATCCTCTATGGTGCACCGAAGCCATTTCGGTTATGCAAATAGGTAAGTATGAGCCAAGAGACATCATCCTTCTCTTAGCGAGGGCCAGGCATTCGCACATGAGATGAAGAACTGTTTCTTCTTGCTCCTCACATCTGTAGCTCCCGCAAAAAAACTTGATAGAGGGCACCACGCTGCATGTCTGCCAAACAGACAGTGCGTAGTTAAGACAGCCACCGCTGCGCGAAGTTCCCAAATGCAGCCAATGCCAAACGTTTTCCACAATTATCTAGCGATCACAGAGGAAGTTTTTTCCACCGAGGACTTCACAACGTCTTTTAAATATTTCTGCCTGATGGGCAGTTTAATTGAAGCCATCAGCATACCAATCGGAAGACTGCAAAGCACTTTCGCCAAAAGCATAAGAGTCCTTGCAAGTTGGTCCGCTTCACAGTTTCGCTTAATGTCCCTGTGTTCTCGCATCCGAAACGCCTGCATAATTGAATGTCTGCACATCTCATCATTTAAGGATCAAATTTATTGAGTAGCAAATTGTGGTTCAAAGAGCCTTTGAAAAGTTTGAGGCAACGAAATTAGTGAATGTTGTATATCGGCTTTTGATGAGACCATGCTTCTCAAGAGCAATCAGTTGAAAACGTCAAATGGATCACCAGATTTGAAAAGTTGAGAAAATATTGGCGTCTTTCCTTAATGAAGGGAATGCACCAGATGAAAGGTTAATGTTGAAAAGAATAGCTAAAGGAATAAAGAGAGAGGATGAAAGGGATTTTACCAGGATAATCGAAATATGATCAGGATCGGAGCCAGCATGAGAGTCTGAGGCATGCAAAGCATCTGCACTAATCAATGGTAACGCAAGTGAAGTACAGGGAAAATTAGAAAACATTTTTACAGGGGGAGGAGAAAAAAGGCAACAAATAAAACTCAAATAGCCTGAGAGTTGGAAGCAATGACGGCATCAAGATGCATTGAAATTCAAGAACATATAGGAAGGTAAGTAGTGTCAAATGAATTTTGGTTGATTAGAACAGATTGGAAACTCGATGTTCCAGAAGTAATCAAGCATTGCCAGCTGGAGCACTCTTTAGGTTTCAGAACGTAAACTACGGAGTTTTTCAAGTGTGGGTGAACACGTCTTTTTCAGCTTCTCATGAGCTTTTTCAATAGCTTTTATAGCATCTGAGACTTTCAACGTGAACCATAAATAAAAGGACGTTTGATAGGAGTAAAGCGAAAAATAAAATAAGAACAGAAAGAATAAAACTTTGACAATAAGCAATCGAAAACTAATTCCTCGGACAGTAAAAGTACTTCTAGCCCTCATAATGTGGGATAGAAGTACTTTTATAGCTTACAATAAAGTTAAGGTCAATATCCAATGAGAGTAGTGGGTGATGCTAATCCCCATTACCATCCACTTCTACTGGATGTTGACCTTGACTATATTGTAAGAAATAAAGGTACTTCTATGCACATATGGAACAAGAGCAGGAGAAAAAAACGGGACCCAAGAACTAAATCAAGAAATATATTGGTATTGCGAAGGTAATTTGTTTGCGAACGAGAAAAAAGTGATAGGAAGGAAGAAGTTACAGCAGAAAAGTGGTTATAGGAGAGCAAACCGAGGTTGTTGGAGTCTCATTTCACAGATGGCATGTTAACGTCAACAAAAATGATTAGGGGAGTTGAGGAAATCGGGAGAAAGGAAGTGTTCAGTCAAGACATCGAGTGTGAAATTTCCTTATAATTGTTAAGCTTTTGTTACCCAGCGATGGCGACAGTGTCTTCTGAAAGCCAAATAGGTTGAAAATCATTAGTGATCTTTGAATATATAATACTATATACATTCAAAATCATATATTTTAAGAAATATCAGATATTTTAAGCGATACAGTAAAATTACCTCGGGTAAAATTTAAATTGTGTTCTGCCAGGCAATTGATTTTCTAGGTACATTTTGTGTTACAGCAATGAAATTGAAAAATTATCTGCTTTGATTTTGAAATGCTTTTTGCATTCAAAGAAGCGTCAATTCTCATTAAATCAATCTACATCTATTTTTCACCAACGTATTACAAAATTGATTAATGATTTTTCGTACCGCCACTGAAACATAATTTTCAAACTTAACGAACTTCCGAGACACACACCTCTCTTATCAAATACAAACGATACAATCTCATCAGCTGTTATTGACATTTCAATGAGTTCGAAGCCGGTGGTGTATAGAATTCGTCGTTTGAATGTAGCGCTCTTTGAATTATACCCGATTTTACCAGAATAACCTCTCTATTATTGCTTTAAAAGTGAACAGTAGTGATATTCAACGCCAATGTGCAATTTGTGATCCCCAATCATCGTGATTTCTTTGTTATGGCCGAGAATAAACGCAGCTCTGAACTAGAGCCCGGTCCATCGCAGACTTCTAAAGACGATGATGAATTTCTGAATCCCGCGAGTGAAAAATTCGATCCTATGCGTGCACTTTATGCCTCAACTCCCGAAAATCCACCGAAAGGCATAAAATTGCACGATAACTTGGCTCAATTCGAACTCGCGCTCGCCCAAGTGGGAATCTACAAAGTGTGGGACCCAAAAGAAGTCGTGTCGCGGGCGCAATTGAATAAGCCCAAGGCGGGAAGCAATTCTGATACAATTGTCCCGGGACGGCGTTTCTTACCACACCAAGGTACTTGTCTCGACTATAAGTTGATTGCAGTCTACGCTATGCAATTCGTTCAATTTCACATTTTCACCTCGTTTTAGCACCGATCCCATCCACTGGACCGAAGAAAAAGCATTCGCGCTCGTTATTCAAAAAAATCGAAGAGACAACAGGGCCATTGGCGTTGCTGAAAACTTTTGTGGAAAAGGGGCAGCGCGTTAAAGTCTATACACGTAAGGAAAAAGGTATCCGAGGCATTACGAGTGGCGTTTTGAAACTTTTTGATAAACAATGGAACATCCTTTTGGAGGATGCCTGCGAAGTATGGAAGCGGAGAAAATATAGATACAGCGAAGGTATAGTATGCAATGCGGAAGCGAAAAATTGTTCGGAAAGACTGCGAAAGCTAGGAATTAAGTTGCCGCAAACGACAGTCAAAAGCGTGCACAAGAAATATGTGGAGTGTACTCGATCGAGTAAACAGTTAATGATAAGGGGCGAGCAAATTGTATTGATTACTTCGGAAAAGTAATCTTGTAAGAGTTCGGGACTTTGCTATGAATAATAAAATATTTGATAAAATATTGATAGAATAAGAATAGAAAATTTTCAAATGAATAAATAAGACAAAAGTATTTCAAGTGTTAAGAAATTAGTTTTCGAAAATTTGTTACTTAAAGTTCATCTGCGAATAATTCGGATGCAGTTGTAACGCGTTCACATATTGTTTCATATGTAATAGGAAAGCGAAAACGTGAAAAAATATATGCAATAAATGTATTTAATGTTTTAACCTGGAAACATTTTTTTATATTATATTTTTATGGGAGTAGTGTTGAAGTTTCACTAAGTTAATTTGATTAAATCTTGAATAAGGAATTTGATCTATGACTTTTCTGACGTCAATCATAATATATCGAAATAAAGGATTTACTCTGTAGGAGAGAGATTTTCCATCAACATATCCAAACTTGCAAAAAAGAATATACATAGAAAAAAAAATGACGTTCGAATGAAAACGTTTGGAGCGGATTTCATTCATGCAAAATGTTATTTAATTATCTAAAACTCTACATACTACTTATCAACTCAAAAATTATATTTAAGCCAAAAGTCGAATAACTAATCTAATTCAGCTGCAACAAAAGTCGCAAATGCCACTTTTACTTTCTTTTAAATCTTATCACCTTCTTTTCTCTTTATATCTAATATTCCTACACGGTCAACGGCCGTACATTTTTTATTTCATTAATATTTTTTCTGAAAACAAAAAAACAAATTACACGCCATATAGACAACATTGATACTACAGCCAGTGGTTTTTCATTGCGATATTGCATTACTCTTTGTAATGCATCGCTAACCGCTAGGAAACATATGTAAGTAGGTACGTATCGTAGAGTACGTACTAATATAATATGTGTACATTAACCTGTGCGTCTAGTCTGCAAATTGGACGATAGACAAATAGATGAATAGGTAGCGTGAAAAATGCTTGTATACACGTACAATAATTTCACTTTTTTCCATGACATTTTTCTTGTTTAGTGTTTTTTTTACGTGCTGGTGGTGTACTAGCTGCATGGAAGTATAATGTTGATCATGAAGTGATTAAGTGGAGATGCAGCTTGGACTGTTTTTATTAGTTGGTTTAGATATTGAAGCGAGCTGGATTTTTTCAAGAGTTCACACTGGTATAAGATTGCATCCTTAAAAGCAGTGAATATAATTTTTATCGTTATTATGACAATAATAATAAAAATCTATTTTACGTGGTATTTACATACAAATTTCACGTAAAATTTCATTTGGATAAAATGTAGTTTAATGATTCGTTAGAGATTTTTTAAAGATTTTAGCGTGAAAAGTTGCTTTCGCTAAGAAAATGCAGATGACATTATCAGTATGTTTTCATTTATCAGTATGTTTTCATTTATTTCACACCATGAGGCCTTTTACACGAATCAATTTAATACGAAAAATTCTTCTGGATTATCTTTTAGAGTTGATCTTATCGTTTACATGAATCAACCCAATACTCGGATTGATGAGTTTTGTCACTCATATTCGTCATCAGTTTTGTAAGCACTTTGGGAATTGAATGAAATTTCTAAATTTGGACAGCAGCTCAAATGATCAAACTGTTTACAGAATTGCTGCAAAATATTCGCACAAATTTGAGAACTTATCAGGCAATCAGATTCCGCAAAAAAAATCATCTCAAGCGAGTTTGTCGCGAACCATGGTCTGCAAAAGTGAACGCAGTCTTAACATAAGCGTGGAGATACAAAATTTTTTTGCCTTATGCCTTGTTAAAAACAAGTCTCTATTAATCGATCATTGTTTGGAGCGAAAACTTTGACAATGGATTAAAGCGGAGACTCTGCTGATTATTGATAGAAAAAATTTTTTATTGTATCTTTTATTATCTGAAATCAATTTTTAAACTCAAACGCTTATTACTCTGAAGAAACCTTGCGGGAGGCAATAAATTGGGATAGAGTGTCGCCGTGTCATCGACTGAATCCAACTGCACCATCAAAACTCGTGTTCTTGACTGCCTCATACATTGATGAGGCTGAAGTGAAAACAACTCTTTTGCGAGACGCACCAGACATGGCTACAGACGAGGCTAACTTGACTGCATATGACCACAGAGGGCAAGAAATTACTTATATAGAGACAGGAAAATAACGTGGAAGCTTATAGAGCAACACAACATCCGGACCGGCTGGATAAGTTGCAGGATACGCGGAAGGTCATTAGGAGACGCTACTTTATACGGAAAAGATTTCAACAAAGATTTGCTAGGACATGCACCTTGGTCAATGTGGAGCAGAGTCTGCAAGGAATAGTTGGAAAGGGTCAAAGAATTGTCCAATGACCAACGTTCTGCCAGTAAACTTATTAAATATGAAGAGCAAGGAACGAGTGAACTTACGCTGGACGGGTTCTAATGAATCTATAAGATACCTGTAATGAGGACACTACACTTGACAAAAATATTCAAAGATATTGCGAACAAAAGATAGAAAAGATGCACAGAAGTAGAAATATTATTAAAAGATTTGCGGATCTGAAATCAAATCCTGATAAACGAAACACCATGGTAATAATATGCATGATGTGCTGGTTAAATCTAAGCTTAGTAACGAATACGACGCCCAGATCTGTGAATTTTTCGACCACACCAGGAGGAGATCCAGAAATATGGTAAGCGAATATAAAGGGGTACTTTCTCCAGATATAAGACATCTGATAACATTTCGAGATATTTCGAGCGAGAGAATTGGCGGGTACACTAGCTACTGAGTGCACTTAAATTATTTTGCAGCTGCTCGGAATCTTGAAGAGAATCAATTACCCTAAACATCTTGAAATTATCAGCATACAAAGGCAATATGAAGTAAAGAAGGAGAGCTTATTTATAAAAACTAGACACAGAGGGGGGAGGGGGGGGGGGGGTGTTTTGGCAAAAATAGAAGCTTGCGGAACTCCAGAGATTGAATAGAAGGAAGATGAAGAACAGGAATTGACAGTGAATACATAGACGTGACAAAGTACGTAGGAGGAAAATCAGGAAAGAAGGATATAAGAGAGTCCATAGCTTTCCAGAAGAAGAGCAGAAGCTCATGGCCAACAGAATCTAAAGCTTTACAAAAATCGGTGTATAAAACATCTACTTCCTTTTGTTGATCTAAAACAGATGCAATAGTATTTGCGAACGATAAAAGATTTGAAAGAGTAGACTTTCCTTCAAGAATTCCATGTTACTCTTGAGACAGGAAAGACTAGACTCGGAAATACAGCTTGTTATCTACAATACGTTCAATAGATAACAAGCCAAAGGCTGAGATCTGGACCTATTCTGCATATACATCAATGTATCCTGAAAGTTTCAGCTCCATCCGATGGCGCGTTCCCGAGAAATAGTCATTGAATTTTTTTGATGATATATAAAAAGACTGTAAAATGTTAGGAAAAGAATCAGAGACGATGGAAATAACTGTTAATTTTTGCAGTACTAGCGTTATAAACGAGGTGGCCGTAAAGTATATTAGCTGAATTTTTTTTAAAATAACCGTTTCGGACATTGGAAATAGGAAAATACCGCGATCGCACTATCGCGATTGATACACACGACTGTTCTTAAAAGTTAATATAGACGTAAGAGTTCGTTTGGGAATGAAATTAAACTTACCAATAAATAGAATCATGAATCCACAGAAATATGTTTTAGACAATAACAACATTATATTAGAGGTTTCATTTGCTTTGAATGTAAAATCATTCAAAATTAATTTAAACTCCATTTGTTCGCTTTTAATTTTAGAGACTTGTAAGCATCTTATACGGATATAAATGGAAGGCAATCAGCAATCGATAATATCCAACATAATATCAATATACATAAGCACATATTCTACATCCAAAGCTTCGTATTCATACTCTATCAAAGCTTTCGATCATCTTAATTGCACTCTTACTTAATATTGTACATCTCAAAATACTCGCAATGATCATCTTAATTACACTCCCCAATCATTAACATCTTTAATTACTGCTCATAATTTCCATATCCAAAGTATAAAGCGAAAGTTCCCATAATCAGTATGATCTTCATACAATATAGTTATAAATAAACTTAAGAAAAACAATACACACATGCACATATTCATCTCTCTTTTCCATAGTTATATCTTCGTCTGTATTGAAACTGTTTTTTTCTCACACCTGTACTTTCTTGCAAGTTTAGACAGCTGGTGCCGCCAGCTCAAGCAATTAAACGAACGAACTGGTAAAAGATGTAAACAATAGTTCCTAACGCCGGAACAAAAACATTATATAGCAAATACAGACAAACTGCCTACATTTCAATTTCATACACGAATATTTAAATATTACCGCTACGCCAACTAATTATTCGAGACGAGGAGAAATTACAACAATATACTGTGAATCATACATACTAGTTAATATCTTAATAGGAGAACTAACGGTGATTTAGATAATGAAAAAAATTTAAGATTTATTGCAAGATATTATTTTGTCTGTACGGACGCATGCGAGTGGTTAAACACTCAGATTGTTTGTAATGTGAACAAATGTATGTATGTACCAATGCGAATTTATTAATGAGTCCAACATAAAATACTGTCTAGTTTATTTGAAATCCAGTAATAATTCAAATGAAAAGTGAAATTATTATGTAAACTGTGTGGACTTTTGTCTTCTTGTCTGTATTATGATTTCTGCTTCTGATGGTAAATTAATGTGATCGATGTGACTTGTTCAACAAGCGTATAATTATTATGATCTTGATCTACAAGCTTGCCATTATTCAGTAATCGAAACATCATAATAGACAGTTTTCATGGTAAATTGATTGTAACGAAATTTGGAACCGTAAAAATGTTTAAAAAAAAAACTATTTGTTGTTGCACTTTTATTCTTGCAGAAAATAGCCCGCCAATATTCCTAAGAAAGATTGAAAGATTGTTGATGTCAAATGCAAATAGTATTTTGCCTGTTTTAATCTTAAGTGCTCTTTGCGCTACGCGCTGTAGATTTAAAATCTAAAATACTAATTAGTATCACTTTCCCAAAATGCACCCAGTCTATATTTTCTAGACACAATCTTGTCAATATCGTCAATGACAGATGGCATTGGACGTAACACGCGCATTATACTGCACAATCTAGGCTTTCAAAATATTGAAATAAATAGATTTGATATAAATAGATTTGATCTACGATGCAGATTCATTCATTTACTTATTTTCATTTTTACCGGCTAAAAATCAATTATCAATTATCACAGAATTTAAAAGTTTAATTAAGATAGTAGATAAAAAAAATAGATAAGTAAAAAATAATTAAAGTTAAAAATAAACAATAAACAACAAACAATAAAGCAAGGAGTTTAATGACAAATAATAATGAATCAAATACGAGGTGGAACTTCGAGGACTAAAGCTTATATTTGGCGTCTAAATTGAAAGAACGTTAATGGAAAAAAACCAAGCTTCAGTTCATAGTGTGATTAAAAGGTATAGAGAAGACTGATGAAGATATATCCGAACGATTGACCTCCCGTAATAATAGTTTGTAGCTGTGGTAGAGTTGTCTCACAGTTAGGGCACTATACATTTCTCCATAATGTTTAGAAAATACATCTAGTATAGGATAATTCCATAGAAAATCGACCAATTTTCAGATAATTTTTGAACGCACCTTCTTGGAATTTGGAAATATTTTGTTATCCAGAAGGGCTGGTGAACTAATTATCGAAAATGAAGTATTTTTGGAAAATATGGTGTATTTGCGGAAATATGGCCTATTGAAATTTTTGACAATACAGTGTCCTTTTCCTTGAATATTTCAAAATGCACACCTTCGACTTTCTTAATTTTTTTATATATTGTAAACAGTTATATAAACTACCAATGCGCAAAGTTTCAAAGCGGAGCTCATAAAGGAGTGGAATGCTAAAACCGCTAAAGAAAATTTATAGAAAATGGTACCGAAACAAGGTAAAACTTACAAAATATGATACGAAAGAATTTTATGTTTTAAAAAAAGATTTAAAAGCAGTTTTGCAATGTTATTTGAAGCCTGCAGAAGATTCTAATCTAGTTTCTTGCGTAGAACGATCTGTATAAGTCCATTGCTTATAACTAATACCACTGACAAAATTTTCATCAAATTTTTTTCACGTGTACTTAGATCCAGGGCAATCCTGGCAGCTACCAAAATACCAATCTGTTTGTGGAGGCGAGCATATCATCAAGCTTATATCGGAACAATTTGTCAGAAAATTTATTTTTGGTCCTTTAATCATTAATTTAAAGTTTTGATGCACAAAAATGTGTCCCCGATGCTCCCGCTGTATTTAGGCAGTCTGCTGTTTGCATTGCTGCAGTAGAATGATTTTATGAGACCAGCGATATGTGGATCTTTACTTCTTCGCCTTTTCGGGGAAGTATAACCTCGTCTAATTTTTTTAAATCATATATGGGGTTGCGTCGGCAAAAGTGATAAAAGTAAACACTTTGTTTTGTTGAAAGTATAAAAACCTTTTCATATGGCAACACTCGCCCTATTACTCTCTGTAATGTAACTCGCTAAAATGCAAACTTCATATTTGTTTCTCTAGTTGTATGTCAGTCCGCAATAAACCTTCGAAACGGCAACAACGTGTTTTTATCTGCCAACAGGTTATGGGCCCAGGTCGTGCGTCGCCTGCGGTTATATCGTGTGTCGTAGATAATTAAATAAAAATAAAAAAATGAGTGTGCCTAGTTTTCAAATAGACAAATTGGATGGGTCCAATTACTCATCGTGGGCCATCCAAATGCGAAGTGTGCTCGTGCATTCTGAGCTATGGCAAATTGTGTGCGGTGAGGCCGTAAAGGCAGAGAATTTTACGCGTGAGCAAGCGGCAGCTTTCGACGCCAAAGACGATAAAGCCTTGGCCAGCATAATTTTGTGCATGAAACCAAACATGTTAAATCATGTAAAACATTGTACGACATCAAGGGCTGCGTGGAAAAAATTGGAGGAAATTTTTCAGCCACAAGGGCCTGCAAGAAAGGTCAGCCTGTTTAAAAGGCTTATGTATCTCCGTTGGTCGGAAGGGGGAGATGTATCACAGCATTTAGATACATTTACAGATATATGCGAGCAATTGTTTTCGGCAGACATAAATGTGCCCGACGAATTACTCGTAATAATATTGCTATCTAGCTTGCCAAAAAGTTTCGAGAACTTTGTCGTTGCGATTGAAGCGCGTGATCAATTGCCATCTCTTTCAGCATTAAAGGTAAAGCTGCTAGAAGAAGGAGCGAGACGGCAAGGCACAGATGCAAGTCCCGAACACAACGAAGCATATTTCGCACAAGCGAAACCCAAGCGAATGCAGCAGCCAGAAAAATATCGCAACACAAACAACAACAAAGAAAGGAAAAATGTTGACAAGCAACAAGGAAAATGCTTCAATTGCGGACAGCGAGGGCATTATGCTGCGAAATGCAGAACAAAAGGAAACGCTGATAAAAAACAACAGCAACATCGGTCATACACCCTTTTGGCGGCAACAGCTTCTCCACTTGAAAGAGATAGTTGGTGTATTGACAGCGGTGCCACAACTCATATGTGCTACAACAAATCTTTATTTTGCAAATTTACTGAGCACACAGAGAGCATTGGCTTGGCGGGAAACAAATACATCGAAGCCAAAGGCATCGGCAATGTTAAGATACAAACTGAAACAGAATGCATCACACTGAAAAATGTTTTATATATTCCTGACTTGAAGGCAAACTTTATGAGTGTGAGCAAAGCAGCAGATAGTGGCTTAAATGTAATATTTAATAAAAATTGTGCCCGCATAATAGAACCACAAGCTAAAGAAGTGTTAGTCGCACAAAAGGTTGGTAACCTATATTTCTTTAAAGAAAATCGAAACAAATGTCTGTTAGCTAATCAAAGTGATGCTTATAAATGGCATTGCAGATATGGCCATCTGAATTTTCAGAGCATGAAGCTCATTGTCGAAAAACAATTGGCAAAAGGAATTAATGAATTCAATTTAGATAACGAATTCAAGTGCATAACATGCATGAAGAGCAAAATTCACGGTTTGACATTTCCGAAGCAAACAGAAAGCAGAGCAAAGAACATACTTGATCTGATTCATTCAGATGTATGTGGTCCATTTAAAACCTTGTCAGTTGGAGGTTCCAAGTATTTTTTAACATTTATAGACGACAAGTCGCGCAAAGTCTTTGTTTATTTTTTGAAGAAAAAGTCTGAAGTTTTGGAGAAATTTAAAGAATTTCATAAAATGGTAGAAAGACAAACCGAAAGAAAAATAAAAGTTCTTCGATCAGACAACGGCGGCGAATTCATAAACGAAGAATTTGATCTATATTTAAAAAATAATGGAATTACTCGTCAGCTGACTGTGCCACGAACACCTCAGCAGAATGGCGTTGCAGAACGGTGCAACAGAACAATAGTTGAAATGGCTAGAAGCATGTTAACGCAAGCAGAGTGTCAAGAGTTCTTATGGGCGGAAGCAGTTGCGACAGCTGTCTACATACGCAATAGGTCACCGAGTAAAGCCTTGAATAATGCTACTACGCCTTACGAAGTGTGGACAGGTAAAAAACCAGTGGTGAAACACCTGAAAGTTTTTGGCTCAGTGGCTATATCATTAAACAAAGGACCAAAAAATAAATTCACAGCCAAAGGCAAGCAATATGTGATGGTAGGCTACTCGTGCACCTCAAAGGCTTACAGATTGTACGACCCTAGCGGCAGATGTGTGATTGAACGCAGGGATGTATTTTTCGACGAGAATGTATGCGCAAATATCCATGATAGCAAGTCAACTCCGTTCCAAGCTACTTATGTAAGTGACAGTGCAGAAGAAGGTGAAAATAACGACGCAGATGATGGAATAGTAGAGGCAGCAAATGAAAATCTTGATCCAGCTGAAACAGATGGGGCAACAAGCAAGGAGGAGCAACAGCAAATACCTTCAGAAATAAGCCAACAGCAATTAATTCCTGTCAGAGGCAGAGGTAGACCTCAACTTATTCGAAGTGGCACAAGAGGACGACCAAAAAAGCAATATAATATGCTGAGCGCAATAGAAACTGATGGAAATAATGTTGTAATACCGGAAACTGTACAGGAAGCATTGTCTGGAACAAATGCAGAAAGCTGGAGAAGGGCAATGAACGACGAGTATGAGGCCTTAATCAAGAATAATACATGGACGCTGATCAATCCACCGAACAACTCAAAAATAATCGGGTGCAAGTGGGTTTTTAATGTAAAAAAGAAAGAAGACGGAAGCATTGACCGGTTTAAAGCGCGATTAGTGGCAAAGGGCTGTAGCCAAGTTTATGGTGTCAACTACAAGGACACATATGCACCAGTTGTTCGAGCTGCAACCATTCGGATGTTGTTGGCCGTCGCAGTCGAGATGAAACTGTATCTGCACCAAATGGACGTATGCACAGCGTACTTGAACAGCAATCTCAGCGAAGAAGTCTTCATGAAGCAGCCAGTAGGTTTTGAGTCAACAACACATCCAAACAAAGTGTTGAAGCTCAAGAAAGCGCTGTATGGACTCAAGCAGTCGGGAAAAGAATGGAACAAAAAGGTAGACCAGGTGTTGAGAGATGCGGGTTTTACACCGTGCAACAATGAGCCGTGCCTCTATAAGCAGATTTATAATGGTAATATATCTTTGATCGCCATATATGTTGATGATATCATTATAGGTTGTCAGTCAAAAGACGATCTCATTCAAATAAAGACGTTGTTATCCAACGCTTTCGATTGCGTTGACAAGGGTCCATTACAACTATACTTGGGCATTCGTGTGCAGCGTGAAGGCGAACTGGGTGCAATTACAATCGACCAGACCCAGTATATCAAGGATGTCTTAAGTCGTCATGGTATGGAGAAGTGTAGATCAGCATCAACTCCTTTGGATGCTGGCTTCCAGATCGGTTGTGACAACAGCGACTGCAGAAGGGTTGACGCAACGTCATATCAATCGTTGGTCGGAGAGCTGATGTATCTGGCCATTCACACTCGGCCTGATATATTGCACTCCATTGCAAAACTGGCGCAACGCAACGCAGATCCCCATGCAGAGCACGAAGCAGGACTGAAGCACATACTACGTTACCTGGCTTCAACGATGAACAAAAGGCTCAAATTCTTTGCAACTGGAAAACCACTTGAAGGATACGTAGATGCAGACTGGGCCGGCAATAGCATTGACCGTAAGTCGTATACTGGATACGTATTCTACCTGGCAGGATGTGGTTTCTCTTGGGAATCGAGGAAACAGAATTGTGTGGCGTTAAGTACGACAGAAGCTGAATACATGGCCTTATGTTCAGCAGCTAAAGAAGCAATATATTTACGCAGATTGTTAACAGAAATCGGATTTAGCATTGATGATAAGCCTATCAAAATATATAGTGATAATGTAAGCTCACAACAATTAGCCAAAAATTCAATGTACCATGCACGATCAAAGCATATTTCTATTAAATACCATTTTATTAGAGAAGTTTTAAATACAAAAGAAATTGAATTAATGTACGTACCAAGTGACTCTATGAAAGCCGATATATTAACTAAAAATTTATCAAAGACGAAACATACTAAATTTGTTGATGAACTAGGTATTAAACCATAAATTAAACCATTTGTATACAGAGTCACTGTAATTTTTTACGTAATTTTGTATAATACTCGTGTTGAGGAGGAGTGTTGAAAGTATAAAAACCTTTTCATATGGCAACACTCGCCCTATTACTCTCTGTAATGTAACTCGCTAAAATGCAAACTTCATATTTGTTTCTCTAGTTGTATGTCAGTCCGCAATAAACCTTCGAAACGGCAACAACGTGTTTTTATCTGCCAACATGTTTCCTTTTCTTTAGCTTTTGAATATTTTTCTTTGATATTATTTACTATAGATAATTCATTATTTGTTTTTGTTTCTTTTGTGGGTAGCTCCTGCTTTATTTTAAATACATTTTTGTACAGTACGCTGGTAAAGTTTTTTAACTGTCTTCTTAGAATGTCCATTTTATAAATTTTTTTGTCTATATGAACCCACGACTTTCCTTAACTTCAACTACTTCCGAACTACACTCTGAAAGCAACTTCTTGGAATCAATTTAAACTACAGGCATTGCAATTAACCCTAATTTTAAGTTTTAAAAATATGCAAAATAGACAAACAATGGAATTAATTAAAAATATATGTACAGTATAATATGTGCGAGAAACCCTAGGGGAAACCCAAAATAATCCTAATTGTTCATGCCGCTAGTAAATGAAAAGGAATCCGCTTTCTTTATTTTTGTTTTAAGATTGCTTACAAATGAATTTTCTCAATTATTGCAAATAATTTATATTCTAGTGCTAGGTCTGTTAGTTACAGAAAAAACCGAAGTACTATTCCTTTTAAAAAATTAAAATCATAAAAATAATTACCCATAACTGAGGAATAAAAGACCTTGATTTTGCAAAAAAACAAAAACCCAGAGCCACCATCAAGCTATTTCATATCAAACGTATTTTGTAAGTTTCATCTTGTGTCGGTGCCATTTTCTTTGGCGGTTATAGTTATTTCGTACCTTTAAAAATTACTCACAAATGTTCCACTTTGAAATTTTGCACATTTGTAGCTTACATAACTGTTTACTTATTTATTTATTAGCCAAACAAGGCACAAATACATATAAATACATACAAATAAATTATTTAAAAAAAAGCAAGTGTACGGTACAAATAAATAACACATAAATAAATAACTAATTGAATAAACAAATAAGTTTGAAATTGAAAATAAGTAAAATAACAATGAAATAAAAGAAAAACAATTAAAAACGATAATTAAATAAGAGCTTAAAAATTATGGTGTACAAATGGCTTGGATAAGGGAAGACTTGAAGGATAGTTTGGAAATCGTTGGGGAATAAAGGTTGCTAAAGCCATTGAAGACCCTGCAGCATCTATTCACTGGCTCATTAGCTGCATAGATGGTGGAATGTGGATATTCCTTTAGTAAACGATTGGACCTGGTGTTCCTTAAGGGGATATTTATCACAAATTTACTATTGAGGAATTCAACTCTAATAACGCCTCTAATTACGTCAAATGTGAAGCAGGCCGATATCATCATTCTTCTGGATGCAAGTGAAGTTAAGTTTAAATGACCCAATCTAAACTCATATGGGGGTAAATTTTCGAAATCGTAAGGGTTGTACAGATCTCTTAGGGCGAAAAGTAAAAATTGTTTTTGAATGGACTCGAGTCTGTTATTGTGAATTTCGAAGGCTGGGCTCCAAATAATACAGGCGTATTCAAGAAGAGGGCGTACAAGTGCAGTGTATAATGATCTTGTGGCCCACAAGTTTTTGAACTCCTTGGCACGTCGTTTAATAAAGCCGAGCTGCTTATTCGCACGGGAAAGAATTTTGTCGTAGTGCAAGGTGAAACGAAGTTTCACATCCATCACAACACCGAGATCAACAACGCTATCAACGCGAGTTAATAAGTTGTTGCCGAGAAAGTAAGTGTTCTGCGTAACCGTGCATTTACGGCTAAAACTTATAATTTGGCACTTATCAATATTCAGCGAGAGCTTGTTTATATTGCACCATTGGACAAGAGAATCAAGCTTGGATTGAAGGAAAAGTGCATCAGATTTAGATTCAATGGTGTGGTACAGTTTGAGGTCGTCTGCATAAAGTAGGTGAGGTATGTTTGACAGGACGTCAGATAGATCCGAGATGAATATGTTAAAGAGAAGTGGGCTCAAGATCACCTTGTGGAACACCAGAGGTAGCAAATATATTTTTTGATAAAATTCCTTGAAATTTAACGAGTTGGATTCGGTTGTGGAGGTAGGAACTGAGCCAGCTTAGTAAAGATCCGGCAAGCCCGAATTTGTGCAGCTTATGGATCAATATAGAATGGTCAACTCTGTCGAAAGCTTTGCTAAAGTCAGTGTAGACTGCGTCAATTTGATAGCCTTTTTCCATTTTACACAAAACGTCCGAAACTAGGATTGTCAAGTTTGTGATAGTTGAGCGACCTTTTCTAAAGCCATGCTGTTGCTCATTCAGACGGGAGTCAACTAGTGGGGAAAGTTTATTGTATACAACCTTTTCAAAAAGTTTTGGAATGGAAGATAAAATGGCAATGCCCCTGTAATTTTCGACGCAGCGTCTATCGCCATTTTTGAAAATTGGTGTCACATATGAAAGTTTCCAACAGGATGGGAAAACACCGGATGAAAGTGACCTGTCAAAGAAAATATGCAGGGGTGTTATTAGCTGCTCTACGCACCTACGCAGGAAGGACGGTGGAAGGAGATCAGGACCAGGGCCTTTGTTGCAATCGAGCTCCAAGATAGCTTTACGTATTTCATCGCGTGAAATTTTAATTTGGCTGAGAAAAGTGGTTGGTGCTGAATTAGAAGGAGAAACATTTGAGTTAGATGGGTCTGATACAGTGAAAATTCTCTGGAAATTATCTGCGAATAAATCGCAGATATCTTTAGGAGAAGCAGAGGTGATATTATTATAGGACATTGACAATGGATAACCGGTGACTTTCCGCTTCATATTTACAAAATCAAAGAATTTTTTTGGGTCGTGGATTATACTTTCACCGGTTTTCTTAATATAATTGGCATAAGCATCGCGAGACTTTGTCGAGAATTACTTAACTACTTCATTATAAGCTTCCTGAATAGTAGAATTAACATCAATATTTTCCTTTAATCGTTTATATAGTTTGTTTCTATGATTTCGCAAATGCCTAAGTTCCCTATCAAGCCATGGTTCAGACAATTTTTTCTTTTTTTTAATCTTAGGTACATATCTTTCAACGGCGTCAAATATTTTATCGTAAAAAGTGGAAATGGCTTCCTCAAGATCTAGCGCTGAAAGAGTATTCGTCCAATCTATAGAGTCAAGTACATGGTGAATACTTTCGTAGTCAGCGTTAAGAAAGTCGTATACAATTGAATTATTGTACGTTTTTAAGTAAATAGAATCAGGAGTGGGAAGTTCAACTGATAGTGCAGTGTGGTGTAAACTATTTGAAAAGAGATGCTCTGCATCATTAGTTGGACTTACCACTACTTCGTCATAGGCGTTTGTAAACACAAGATCCAACCAATGACCGTTTTGGTTGGGAGTTGGAGAGACTTGCTGCAAATCGTTGCCATAAAAAGTACTCGCAAGGTTGAAATCATTAGAATCTGAGAGGTTAACAGGGAGAAGAAATGCGTCGTTTTCATCGGGGATAAAACATAAGTTGGGACGATTGAAATCCCCTAGGAATATTATTTTGTCTTTTTCATTCAGAGACGTTGTAATGGAAGATATTAATTCACAGAAATGGTTGTAAACTGATTCGTCCGATCTGGGTGGAATATAGGCCAAACTAATATAAAGGAAATGGTTATTCAAAGAAACACGAATAACAAGGTGTTGAAACAATACATTGGGGGTGGTGTCAATAATCTCACTTGAAAGTGTGTTGCTAACCGCCAGCAAAACCCCACCGCCTCGCGTTTGACCTGTGGAACAATAGTCACGATCGCTTCTGTAAATTGTCCAACTGCTATCAAGGATCTCTTCATTCTTATGGGAATCATTTAGCCATGTTTCTGTGAAGGCGAGTAAATTAAAGTGGCAGGATTTTGCAATACAATTTACAATATATAAAAAAAAATTAAGAAAATCGAAGGTGTGCATTTTGAAATATTCAAGGATAAAGGAGACTGTAATGATTCTTTTTATCCTTTTTGGCCAGGATGTTTCTCGCTCTATTTTTTCTGGGATACCTATACCTTACTTTTTCCAACAAGCCATGTTTGAAGGCTCTACGTAAAGTAGAAGATTTTATACAATTTTTTGAATGCAACACGAACCGACGTTTCTCAAAAACTTCAAAAGGCCATTTCACTGCAAATATTGGATATTTTTCAAAAAATTTTATTGGTGCACATAACTTAACTACTTATATTTAAAGTGAAAATTTCATTGAAATCTGACGATAGCGATGAAAGACCGGTGGTCGATTTTCCGTGGAATAACCCTATACTAAGTTGAAAAATATAAAGAAAAATATATAATTTCGAGATTTAATTAAGTCAGTCCAGTCCAGTTCGAACGCAGATCTCATGTGAAAGTCATGTGATATTTTAAAGAGAAGTGGAAATTGTTTAAGATAATTAATAAAAAAAAAAACGTTCAATTAGAATAAAAAGAGTTACAATTATTTTTAGAGTTTACCTATTTTAGTAGAACTTTTTATAGCCAAGGCATGGAATAGTGATGGAGCCTGAAAGCCGGCACTCGTCGATATTTTAAGGAGAGAATTCGGAATAAAAACAAACATATCCCTTGTTGTGAGTATTGTGTCACAGCAAGGGATATGACATTTAAATAATAATGAGGAAGTATTAAGATGGAGGACCGGACGTAACAGCAGTATTCAAAAATGCTATGGAGGAGTGAACAGAACAGATGAAAATAAATGTTGATGCTAGAAATGGTGACGACGAAAACGGACAAAAGAGAGGTATTGGCAGTTATGTACACAATGTGCTAATCACATTTAATGTTAGAGACAAAAAGCAAACCAAAGTCTTTAAAACTGTCGACAGAAGTAAGAGACGATCCGGATCAGGAGTATAAAAATATTAGACGATAAATTTTACATACATAAGATATTTCATAACATTTAGATCCGTTTGGAGTTAGAGATCAATTATTTTGTACATCTTAAAGTCGCCAGTAAACAGGGGGCAAGAATAATAGACAGAGAATGGACAGAGAATCATTGATTTATACCAGGAATAAAAACGGACCAAGTATTTTTGAGGTGTGTTAGAATAAAGGCAGAATGGAAAAGAGATACAGGAGCTCTGAGATACATAGGACAAGAGTAGGTAAAATATCCCTATATCTTCGATCTTCAGAAGATAAAGCCTGTGGATAACAGAGTCGAAGTCCTTTTGCTGTAGTTTTGTAAACCACATCAACTTGCTTCTATTGGTCTAAGGCGGAGGCAACCAAGGTATTGAAGGAACAACACGTTGGGAGCAAGAGATCTACATTTCGTTAATTCATTCTGCTCAGATGCAGGAAATGGATGGACTACAAGAAAAAGTTTATTACAAACAACTTTTTTTTTTTCTTTAACAGAAACAAATAAAACTACATATTTCATATTTCACTTTCTTTCGCATTTGCTTCACCAGTGCGAACGCAACAGTGCTATTGCTACGCAACACACATGATGGACGTAAGAGCTTTGGGCTATTTATATGACATGTTCAACGTTCCTCCGTCTATGCCATAGTCAATTATCTCTGCAGGATTGTATTGCTTGACAAATTTTTAAAATGTTAGCGGCTAAATCCTCTTTAAACCCTTTAGCAGTTATAGGACTTTTTTATTTCACCGTTTTCATGATCAGAAAAAAATTAAATACTTTTATTTATTGTGTTTGATTGTTATTAAATACAATAAACTTGAAATATATTCTTTCAGTGGTTTGCATATGTGAAAACTATGAGGACTCCTTAAGTCCCTAGCTCCCTAGTCTGCCGCAAAAAAAGCCTATTTTTTTACATTTAAGGATAAATTTTTATACTTTCTTCGGAAACCGGATGTAGCTACATTGGGTGTAACTTAGCTAAACGGTTGGATCAGCAACATTCTCTATCAAATATTTGCATATTACTGCCAAATTAAAGCTATTTTTTTTTAGGAAAAATTACAAATTTCAGTGGGGACGAGCCAGCGGTTTCGAGTGGATTTTTTCTATTATTTATAATCTTTATTTTTTATTTAAAGCTCGCATAAGTGTGGATTGATTTTTTTTTATACTTTTGTCTATTATTTTGTATACAATAAGCACTGAAACACATGTTGGATGTCTATCAACAAAAATTAAAAATGAAGACATATTCTGCTAATATGAAAAACCCCTAGCGAATCAGAACCGCTAGAAACACTAATGTTCGAAGAACAGTAGAAGATTCGCGCAGATTTTGAGTTTGTATTCTACCACTAGCTACATAAGAACACTGCCACTAGCTACTTCTCCTACCTAAGACCAATACACCCTAATTAATAATAGACCCTAAGCCTATTTTATTCCGATAAAGTTATAGCGATTGAAAGATGTTTAGAGTTGCCATTCGAAAAATATTCAGACCTTAAAAAGTTTATACATTGCTTACTTATTTTGATTGCAAATACTTAATGTAAGCATTTATTGCTACGAAAATAACAATAATGTTTCGTGTTGCCAACCCTTTGCTAGCACCGAAGCCAAAAATAAGGCACATCTGGCTCACGTTGAAGTCAACCTACTCTGCGAATTTCGTATTGATCTGATGACTGCATTGGAAGTTATAGGGATACAAAGAAATTCGGGGTTGCTACTCGCAAAAGCTCTCAAATTTTGTAGATTTTAATATTTGTTGTTTATTTTTAGTATTGAAAATTTGAAATTTGAAAATTTAAAGATAAGATCGCTTAAAAAAGATATGCGAAAAAAAAACAAAATCAATCATTGCTGGCAGCTCTATCATTATTTTTCCAACTAGATTTCTACTGAATATTGTCTAGAATAAGCTGAATTAGCCATATGAATTTCTTTATGATTCCATGAGCTATAAGGCAAAGAGCCTTATTTTCCTAAGCGAATTTTATTAATTTAGCACACCAAAATTACCATAACTGGCAGCTCCAACCGAATTTTTCAACCAACAAATTTCTATCAAACGTGGCTTAGAGTAAGATTCACCTGCTCTGTGAATTTCGTCAAAATTTGGTGACTAAATCAGAATTTATAAGGCCAGAAGTAGTCATTTTTCTTAGTGATTTTTCAAAATGGCACCACTGGCACAGAATTGCCCACATTTCAAAATCGCTTCTATCAGACTTAGTTCTAATTAAGACCAATACATTCTATAAATTTCAAATGTACCTGATTATCGGATCAAGAGTTCTCGTGAACATAAGTTTTTGATGCTAAAAATATAAGTAAATTGGGGATGGATTACCAAAAGATCTCGCAATTCGAAAAATTTTCCAGATCTCATTTTAGGATCAAACATTTCCAAAACCTTATCAAATCTTTTTTAAGAATACGTTCCATAATAGGCACTAAAATAAGCACTAAAATATCACTAAAATAACCGCCGATACCAAAGGGTGGTGAGACCTGGATCTATTCTGCATGCACATCAATGTATCCTGAAAATTTAACCTTAATCGGATGGCGCGTTCCCGAGAAATAGTCATAGATTTTTTTTGATGATATATATATATATATATATATATATATATATATATATATATATATATATATATATATATATATATATATATATATGTATAGATACTTTAGGGCAAATCGATGATTTTAATACTAATGTTCTTCAAACATTAGTAAAAATCAAGATCACGCGATGATTCATTCAGAAAACTCATCCAGGAAGGAAATAGAAAGTTGCTTCCTCTACAGCCCGATTGCATTGTGCATTGTTAACAACATCATTAGTCTGCTATTAGAGATAAACTGCATTGAACCCATTGCAATAATATCTATTGTTAATACACATAACTGACTTTTGCCTGAATGAAATTTTACCCTAGCCACTCAAGTATCCAGCAATTCAACATAATCAAAGAAATGACAAATTTACACATTTCAAATTTGTATCCCCTTTTTCAATGCCCCTATATGTCTCGCATTAATTGTTCAGCTCTAATTAAATTTCTAACAAACCAACCAACAATCACAAGAATCACCAAAAGGCTAACCGAATGAATGAAACTCATAACAAACGATCAGAAAACTGAATGAAGTCATCACCTCGACAAACAATGTATATGCAGCAACAATAATCATAGCCATAGCAATAATTAATATTGTTTCGAAGAAGATTATTTTAATTTATGACTGAAAAGTCTGTGGTGGTACGATGACACGGTGCAGCGTGGTTCTGCAAAAGTAATTTCACTTTCGCTTTTCACCAACAATGCAACCAACAAACGAACAAATAAAAGCGAATGAACGAATGACGAGAGCAGAAATTAACAAAACAAACGGTTTGCACTTTTTATTTTTGTATATTTTCTATGATAATAGACTAGATTTAGTTGTTTACATGATGGAGTGCATCGTTTTGTTCTCCTCGGTTCAGTCATCCATGAGTTTGTTCGTCGGTTGCAAATGCAACAATGCGTTGCTTTCAATAAGGTTCAATGCAGTGAAATGTCAAGTTAATTTGTAAAGTATGTAAATGGTGGTGTATGAGAGGTGCATTCACATCTGTATTGTTTTTTTTTTTATTATAATTCGAATTAATAAAATTTGAAGCGAATATCTCCTGAAAACTGAATGATAATTGATGATATTATGCAATTATACTGGATGAAGATGATGCGGTTTGAATAATTGAAATCAGAAAATGTGAAATGTTAATTGCAATCATCAGATAATCGTGACGAATAAAAATAGATAATCGATTTATTTTCCGGGTAAAATTTTTGAAAATTCTGGAGAGAAAATTGGGAAATAAAAACGCCTTTGGCAGTTTGGATGCAGTTTATTTTCTGTAAAATACAATTTAAGGAAGCAGTTTTTTCAGCATTGTTGTAAGTGCTAGGACCGGTAAGTGATGGAAAGAAAGATACGGTTGAGCTCGGCATGGAAATTAATGCTTCTGTTTCTAATCAAGAAACTCTGACAAGCTCTGCAGTCTGCTCGTTATCATCAATATATTATACAACACCTCAAAATCCTAGTTAATTCGGCCATAGATTGCTAATAACACATTATTGAAATATTCACAAGCGATTTTCTGATCCAATCAATTCATCAAAAATTTCCATGTATTCACAACAGACTTCATGAGCTGTTAAATTCAAGCTTAAGTTGATTAGAAGCTTTAGAGCCTAGACAGACAGCGCAGCCTAAATTATCATTTAAGTGCTGTGTGTCATATAGTAATTTGGAGTACTAAATGACCAAATTATCAATCATTAAGCAAATCGCTAATGATCATTAAACTTTGGTCATTTATTCTCAAATGATATAGAGTTACCCGTTATAATACATAATCCTCTTGTAAAAAGTCACTTTTCGTATTGAAAAGGAAGAAGAAGACAACTTTTTTGAGATGTCAAATTTAAATTTAAAATATTTAAAGAATTTTAATGTAGTTCTTGCGCGGTTTGTACTGCAACTTCATTAATTAGTACATAAAAGAGGCAAACATACACTTACAACACTTTCAGTTTCTCCATTTTTCAAAAAACTGATTGTTTTGAGTGACAGACAGTCAGTGACAGAATTCACTATTGACGGAAGGGCTGTGTGTAAGTAACTTTTGAATTACTAACTTAGGTATAAATGATCGTTAATAAATTAGTAATTTAAGTGCCTGTCTGTCCAGGCTTTAATTTACTAAACTCTTGCACCTGCTAAAGCTTGTTTTTCGTATAGAGTCTCGATTGCAAATAAAACGTACATATTTTAGATTTTAGAAAAAATCTAGATTTTTGCGCCCAGCGTGGGTACGAATCTATTACTGGAATCTATAAAAAAAAATCCATTATTTTTGAATGAAATTTGTCTAATGTTTTATGAAAATGCCATTGATGATAATACACAACATTACCAATAGGAAAATTATGGAATGGAAAGTGGGTGGTATTGAAGGAGGTGTAGCCGACCGGTTGCGAACTTAGCATGATTTTGCTTCACCGCTGTAATCAAGTGGATAGTGCAGAGTGAGCCGCTATATTGTTCGCCCGACGAGAGTCATCCATGTTGTCCATCTTCATCATCATCAGCCGCTGCACGTGAACGCTCGAGATTATTATATCTTTTATGTATTTCTTGTGTAATATTAGTTTACTTTAAATAAACATTTAATAATAACCTAAAGTGGTGACCCCGTAAAAAGTGAGCACAAGCACCCCAATTAATAAAAGCGATGACCGAGAATAACATCGATTTGCAATCGCAACAGTTGCCGTCGAGCGAAGAGTCACATGTGGATGCAACCACGGTCCCACGGCTCAACCCTCCATCGATGACGGGAACGAACATCGAAGCATATTTCATGTCATTAGAATTTTGGTTCGCGGCGTGTGGCATCAGTAATGACAAGCGGAAATTTAACTTTGTCATGGCGCAAGTGCCGCCAGGAAAGTTAATCGAATTACGTAGTGTCGTAGACGCAGCCCCACAACAGGACCGATACACATACATAAAGGAAAGGCTACTTAAGCATTTCGCAGATAGCCAGCAGCGCCGACTCCAGCGAGTACTTTCCGACATGCCACTGGGTGACATGAAACCCAGTCAGCTGTTCAATGAAATGCGCCGGGTTGCTGGCGCTTCGCTGAGTGAAACAATCCTGCTCGACTTGTGGGCAGCAAGACTTCCAACACATGCTCAAGCAGCAGTCATTGCTTATAGTGGTGATGCAGTGGGTAAAGCAACTATCGCCGATGCGATCGTCGATTCACTTAGCTTGCGAAACGTCAATGCGATTGAAACTGGCGATATGCACGGAGCAATCACTCTAGAAAGTCTTCAGGCAGACGTGGCTCAGCTCTCGAAACGTTTAGAGAGAATATTTACGGATCAGGATCGTTTTGTTCGACGGCCACGTTCACGAAGCCGAGGTTGCGCTGATCGAGCTCGATCGAACTCACGAGGAGCGGAATACCACACATGCTGGTATCATCGAGTCTATGGTGGCGAGGCACGCAAATGCAGGAAACCGTGTTCCTTCACCAAGTCGGATCCGGCATACGAACGTCAATGACAACCAGTGTCTAATGCAGCATCGAATTCGGGCGTACCATCAGATGCTGTACATGTATATCGCCTTAAAATATCCGACGCGACCAACAATCTACGTTTTTTGATTGATACGGGCGCTGATGTATCTGTTATTGCCAAGCACCCACGTTGAGATACACTCAAACCGACAACAATGCAACTCTTTGCTGTCAACGGGACACCAATTCAGGTATTCGGAGAAGCTATTCTTGAAGTTAATTTGGGTCTTCGCCGTTCGTTCTTGTGGAAATTTTTAATAGCGGATGTTTCAGCTAATATAATTGGTGCCGATTTCATTAAGCATTTCGATCTCCTTATTGACTTAAAGCGAAGTCGTCTCATAGACAACGTTACAAAGCTTGAGTCAGCAGGAATTCTTACGTCGACACCCATCACAGGCATTAAATCTATCAATAGTCTAATGCCTTTCCAGACTCTTCTGAACGAATATGCGAGTATAACACGACTCTTGCAGCCAGGAACAGCCGTATCTTCAAATGTCGTACACCACATCATGACGAATGGTCATCCTGTCACAGCGAGACCTAGACGTCTCTCACCAGAAAAGCTCATTGCTGCTCGTCGAGAGTTTGAACACCTAATGCAGCTTGGAATTTGCCGGCCATCAAGCAGCAGTTGGGCAAGCCCACTTCACATGGTTCAGAAAGCTGATGGATCATACAGACCATGTGGAGACTATCGAGCCCTCAATGCGATAACCATTCCCGACAAGTACCCATTACCGTACTTACAGGACTTCACTGCGATTCTGCAAGGTAAGACAATATTTTCTAAAGTCGACTTACAGAAAGCATTTCACCAAGTCCCAGTGCATCCAAGTGACGTGCCGAAAACAGCAATAATAACGCCATTCGGCTTATTTGAATTTGTCTACATGACATTTGGCTTGCGCAATGCAGCCCAAACATTTCAACGTTTGGTGCATAACGTTATACGTGGATTAGACATGGTGTTTGCGTATTTAGATGATTTATGCATAGCCTCTTCGACGCCTGAGGAGCACCAACTCCATTTACGTTTGTTATTCGACAGACTTAAAAAATATAACCTAGCTATTAACGTAGCCAAATGTGAATTCGCTCGGAGTGAGATAACCTTTCTCGGCCATCATATATCTGCCGACGGAATTCGTCCACTGCCGGAGCGTGTAAGTGCCATTCAGAATTTTCAACAGCCATCGAATGTAAAGGACTTGAAAAAATTTCTGGCGATGATAAATTTTTACAGGCGATTCATACCAAATGCAATCGAAGCTCAGGTACCATTGTTCACTATGTGCACTGGGAACATTCGTAATGACAGATCGCTGCTTACGTGGACTCCGGAGACAAAAACTGCTTTTGAAAAATGTAAGCAGCAGTTGGCAAGTAAAACTTTGCTAGCCCATCCAGCAAAAAATGTTGAATTATCTCTTTGGGTTGACGCGTCGAACATAGCAGCTGGGGCAGTGCTCCACCAAGTAAACGAAAAGAAAATCGAACCATTGGGGGTCTTTTCCAAAAAATTTTAACCAGCACAGTTACGATATAGCACGTACGATCGCGAGCTTACGGCTGTTTATCTTGCTGTGCGCCACTTCAAGTTCATGTTAGAAGGCCGGACGTGCCACATCTACACCGACCATAAGCCTCTTACATTTGCCTTCCGTCAAAAACAAGATAAAACTTCAGATCGTCAAGCTCGCCAACTGGATTACATCGGACAAATCACGACCGACATCAGATATGTAAATGGAAAACACAACGTTACAGCCGACTTGCTCTCTCGTATTGCATCCATCAACACCGTTCCACATATTTGCTATGATGAACTAGCAGATGATCAATTAACTGATGACGAACTTCAACAACTCTTGCAAAAAAGTAATTCAAATCGGTCGATCAAATTCAAACTTTTTAGCATTCCAGGAAGTACAAAGCAAATTTACTGCGATTATTCTACGAAAATAATCCGACCCTTCATCACGAAAAAATTTCGGCGTGATTTTCTGCAATCGACGCATAATTTATCTCACCCTGGAACAAGAGCTACGGTCAAGTTAATGACACAGAGATTTATTTGGCCGGGCATCCGAAAAGATAGTCGAGAATTCGCTAAGACGTGCATCGAGTGCCAGAAAGCAAAGGTGCAGCGTTATACACATTCACCTCTTGCGCGCTACAGTGTACCAGGCGCGCGATTTTCGCATATTAACATTGACATTGTTGGACCCTTTCCGCCAAGCAATGGTCACAGATATTGCCTCACAATTATAGACAGATTCACGAGGTGGCCGGAGGCAATCCCTGTTCCTGACATGACCGCCACTTCTATTGCACAAGCATTTCTTAGTGGATGGATTTCACGGTTTGGAGTGCCGACCCACATTTCGTCAGATCAGGGACGACAGTTTGAATCAACTTTGTTCACTGAGCTGATTCGCACTCTTGGTTCCAGACACCTTAGGACGACGCCATACCATCCACAGTCGAATGGTATTATTGAAAGGTGGCACAGAACTTTAAAAGCTGCCATTACTTGCCACGATACCGACCGATGGACTGAGCATTTGCCGATGATTCTTTTGGGTCTGCGAACAACATTCAAGGATGATATCAAAGCTTCGCCTGCCGAGCTGGTTTACAGTACGACGCTTCGTATTCCGGCAGAATTCTTCAGCGAGGATGTACGTAACCAGACGGAGACAGAAGTTGTAGCTGACCTGCGGAAATCAATGCGAAACTTACGCCCGCATGACACTACATGGCATTCGATTCAAAAGATATTTATTCAAAAGGATCTCGAAACCTGCAAACACGTTTTCTTGCGCAACGATTCTATTCGGCCAACCTTGTCTCAACCGTACCAAGGTCCATACGAAGTGCTGGAACGAAATGAGAAAATTTTCAAAATCAATATCAACGGTCGAATATCCAATGTGTCAATTGACAGGTTAAAACCTGCATACTTAATAAGCAACGAAGAAGATGTTCACGATTGCAACGACCCGCCGACAGAAGAATCTGGATCTCATAACCAAGTCACGCGCTCAGGACGTCGCGTCATCATTCCGCCCCGATTTCGCTGAATTGTTTTTTCCACGGGGGGAATACTGTAGCCGACCGGTTGCGAACTTAGCATGATTTTGCTTCACCGCTGTAATCAAGTGGATAGTGCAGAGTGAGCCGCTATATTGTTCGCCCGACGAGAGTCATCCATGTTGTCCATCTTCATCATCATCAGCCGCTGCACGTGAACGCTCGAGATTATTATATCTTTTATGTATTTCTTGTGTAATATTAGTTTACTTTAAATAAACATTTAATAATAACCTAAAGAGGTATGAGTGTACGTGCTGGTTAAATAAGTATTTAAATAAAGTATTTCTGTGAACTACGAATACCACGTATAGCGTAGTACGATATATGCTTGTTTAATGTGGAAATTACACTCAGATACAGGTTTAATGTGAGCCTGGAAGATTCGTCAAAGCCAGATAGTGTTTTCTCTGTTTTTTTTCAATACGAAATACTAGTGGGTTTTATTCTGATTTGCATAATTCCATCGAGCTGAAATTTTCAGGAGATATTAATGCATATAAGTTGTAGTGTTTTGTACAAGAAAATATATATAAACCATTGGCAACAGTGAAAGTTTAAATGCACTTTTAGGTTCCCCTATATTTCTGAGAAAACAGGTTATTGGGGAAAAATAAGTAGAGCAAATGAAAAATAGTCAAATTTTTAGCTTAGTTATGGTAATATTTAAAATATTTTTACCCCCACGCGGATGTCAAGCACCTAAAAGTAGGCAAAATATCTTCGTAAAATTATAAATTGTGATTGTTTGCTTCAGAGTCATCATATTATTACAAAATGTACAGCACAAGAAATACTTTTATGTGACCTTTGAAAAATGTGGGCAACCATGTAGGCATCGCAGGTACGTAAACAAAAAACCAATAAGCAATAATAAAATCGTGAAATTATTTGATTTTTGAAAAAAAAATGATGCAGATTCTTGATAAATTTGATGCTTTTTATTTTCTGTCAGTTTGAAATTTTCAAAATTCCTCATCTTAGAAGAAAAGTAACATTTTATCAACTTAACTATTTTCTGGGCACTCGAATTTAGGGTTCGGACCATGAGATCAAAATGAATAGAGCCAACTCTGGATATGTTGAATATGTTAGCTGAAGTTTCATCTTGAAATGACTCTCAACCAAATAAAAACTTTCTGGCTTATAACTCCCGATGTGATTATTCTCAGCCGACTAGCTCAGTTTGGCGAGGGTGTTTGAGCGGGTGATGTCCTTTGTGCCACGGCACGCATTACAAAACTAACACATTACATGAAAGCGAAAAGGATTGAGGGTTCTCTGTAAAAATCATAATGAAATTTACTCGGAATTCATTTTTTTCTTTAGTTGTATTCATAGTACAAAATCCTTTGTTTTACAGGGACAGTAATCTCCTTTGCAATCGAATCAACCCACTCAACTGAAATCACATTAGGTACTCATTGTAAAATCTTTTGACAATGCCATCGAAAAAACAAAGTTAAATATTATGTGGTGATTTCAATACCGTAGGTTACTTGTTGAGATCGCTTAGATTCTTTAATTGATATATTATCACCTGCATCAGCAAGTGGTCCATCACCTCGATTCAACAGATTTAAATGCCTTACTATGTTCAATAATTAATATTAAACTTTTTTCGACTGCCAAAGGTCACGATTTAGATTATTTTTTTAATAGTTTAGTTCGCACTATTTTCTATTTATCTCCAAAAAATGCGGACCCGATCTGCAGAAGTTCTTGATTTATATCAGAAGCCAAATTAACCATCATTCTTATTTTTTCACACTAGTTCAAATCAAATGTAGGATGAAATTTCTGTGAGTCTCAAATCACAAGACCAAAAACGACATAAAATGGCAAAAAATGATTTGCTGTATCAACTATGCTATGCTTAAGCTTCCTATTTGAATTTTATTCTTATTCTAAGCTATTAATTTTATTATTTTTAAGAGCCTGTGCTGCCTCTTGGCTGCATTTTTTTGGTGGGAAACTTGGTGGTATAATATATATTGTTCGTCTCTTTGTTCTCCATTCTCCTCATTGAAGCATTTCGAACTCTGCAGCCGAAAACCGCTCACCACAAAATAATCGGAGCTCGGTTTACCTGAATTGTATAATTTAAGATGCAATGCTTAAAACCATTTCAAATTCATTTATGAGCTTTCCAGCTTTCATATTTTTTCCAAGACTCAAAACAATTCACCAGCGCAAGAACTTTTCCCTACAAGCCCCAGAGGCTCACCTTTTGATCTCAACAGACTGATGATAGTAAAATCCAATCAACCACCCACAACTCCTACCAAACATTTGCCATCAAACATCATGTCCACAACTCACATTTGCAGTAAAAACTTTAATGCATTGCTGCAGATGAAATCTTAAAATTTTGATGCTATCTAAAACGAAGTTCAAAAGACCAGTCAGTTGAATGCGACATTGAGTGAAATTCGTAGTACTTGGTGGCGAATAGGATGTCAGTACTCGTAGTTTCGGACGAGTGTAATTCACAGTCAGGTAAGTCAGGTCAATGGAAAGTGAATATTACTTTGCGAATGGTGCGCAAGTGTATCATTAACGCTGTGTTGCAGTTTCACATTCATTTGAATTTTAAAATTGAGATCTGGTTAGAGTGACCTGGAGTTATGGGCGTCAAATGATTTTCTAAGATACTGGTATCGGGTGAATGGTTTAGTATGTCAGGTGGAGATGTAATGGTTGATATGATGTAGGTCATCAAGGTCGTCTTATCAAGACGGTCACCACCATGCAATTTGGAAAGTGTTGACTTTTTTCTTAGGAAAGATAATGCTTTTTCCGACATTTTTGTCATTCAAAGGGCGCAATTCGATTAAAAATTACGTAAGATTAAGATGTTTTAGCTCAAGAATCAATTTTTTGGGTTTATTCAAATTTGTTTTTACGTACAATTTCAGTAGCAGTATGGTAACATAGGGGTTTTTCCAAAGTTCTTCTGGATAGTTCCTCATAAAATTTATGCCTGAACCAAGCTCAAACTCAATCATTCCTTATTTTTTCTGCAAAGACGAAGAAACATTCCATCTTTGGATCTGATATTAAAACAAAGAGCACCTCCACTATTCACTATTTCGTACTTTCTTCTATTCTTCTGCCCTCCCCGCTCCCCAAACCAACTTTCCATCCGGATTCAGGTGAATGTAGATAGAGTTTGCATACCGTGTGACAACTGTACGAAATCAGGTTTTCCTGGGTACGAAAGTGCAGCACGACATCGGCAACGTCAATTGGAAATGTGTCATAGAACTGCAGAAGCCATATGTTGGCTCCAGTCGATCCACAAAGAAAGATCTTTCTTCGTATGGCGACCGTGACAGAGCCCTGTGGGAAGCCGCTCAGCAAGTCACATTGCCTTGAATTACCTGACCAGCAATAGCAATTCGTTCTTCTTTTCCTTTGCGTTGAGTTTCGAAAACTCGTTTGGAAAATCGAATTTGCCTATGCGAATGACAATTTCCTTGCTACATTCGCGCGAACGAACCCAATAAAGCATTGGGATCATCTCTTCGGCTGTGGCAAGATCATTCAAATTGCAAACGTCCGAATGCATACAAAACGATGCAACTTGAAGCTATCTATCATACTAAGCACTGCACTGTTCCTCGCTCGGTCTTTCGTCCATAGGTTTCCCATCTAACACGGGCTAGCCGCAACGAGCAAGCCAGAAAGAAAATAAAAGTGATAGAAATGGAAAAATAATGGTTGAGATGATCGTGCAGGCAGCAGCAGTCGCGACGCCGCGAAAAGCGCAAGAGCGGAAAAACGATTGAATCGAATGCAGCAAAGAAACGAAAATAAATGGAAATAATGACACTGGCATTAGACAAAACCAGTCATGAGCGCAATGATAATGATGCGGCAGTGAAGTGATTGCACGCTCGGCCGCAACTAAGGCTAGTCGAATAGCAAAAAACTGCACCGGCAGCAACAACAAAACACACAAAGCGTAGTGCAGCGAGGGGATCAGCCGTTGCAGTCTAGTAATAGTGCAATAGAGTCGGTGGCATGGCGGCAGCTACGAAAACAAAAACAACAACAATAACGACAAGTCATACTAACGAGTTCAAAAACTTTCTCCTGCTGCACGTAATTTAAATTGCAATTGCAAACGTTATGTGCCGTAGCGGCTGCAACAGAATAATTTCAATGCCCCCGAGTGGCAGTGAAGACCGAGGGAAAAATTTCGATTCGAAGTTTGCTACAAACTCGTAGTGATGGTTCGATGCGCTAAGTTTTTGTGTGTATGACGTTAGAAAATGCAGTTAGACAAGCAACATGTGGCAGCAACAAATGACTATGGAGCTAGTGACACGGCGGAAATTTAGAATTTGCGACTGCTGGCAGGAGAGCAGAATTAGGTTAAGGAGGAAGTGAAATAGTATTGAAATGTAAAGTCCTACTGAATTGCTGCACGCTTAAGATCAAAGAATTCGATTGAATTTAATGCTCCTGCAACAAAGCAAGGATAAACATTTCGATAAAAATGTCGTGGGAATGCAATGAAATTTTACAGATTTTTTTTTTGAAAAACTAGAAACATAGATGATTTTCCCCACGCTGGGCGCAAAAATGTTGGGTTCGCTTACGGTTCCGTTTCAGATTTCGGAATGTAAAGATTTTCGCCATTTTTTCACCAAGCCATGCTACCATGACATTTTTTTCGTATGATAAACAACACTTTATAAAGCCCTCAAAATCTTACTACTGCTATAATTTTTGTTCTTATTCAAAGCGAAATTCATTTGACAGGGTGGTTTCGGAATTTAACTGGTCTAATTGACTTTTGAAGGCGGTAGCAATTTGGCCACTTTCGTTCTGAGAAAACCTGCTGAAAAATTGAATACGTCAGCCATATCAAATCTTTGTTTTTCTTCTCAGTCAGTCCCCAACACTATTGTCATCTAAATTAAAATTATTTTTCGTTTGCCTATGATAAGAGTTTATTGATAAATCGATTTTCGCAAGCAGTTCCCATAGTATTTTTAATTTGGTTGTGTTTGGTTTGGTTGAAAAAAATGAAAAAATCTTATAACAAACTATTTGAAAAGAATGTTTAATACGATTATTTTGATTGTGAGTAATTTTTGCCGTTAAACACAAGCAATTTTTTAAGCTCAAGGGATATGCTTTGACGCTAATAGTAAAATTGACGGAAGGACGAGAAACCAGAGGAATGAGAGATAGGGATAATGCCAAGGACGAATCGGTGGAAGTTCTGGGTAAAAAACTGTGAATCTGTAATCACTTGGAAACAATGTAGATGGTGGATTGCGGCATATTCGGATTGTTCTAGGTAAAAAAAATGTCCTGAAAATTTTGTGGGAACAGGCGCTGACTAACAGAATGTGATGACTAATCAGTGCTCTTAAACCTCAAATTTCATCTGCGAAATGTCCAATGCAAATAGCCATACGTCTATGTTTAATGGACTCAATACTGAATGTAAAGGTTCCATAAGACAAAGTTTGAAGAAGAATTTTCAAGTTTTTGGCTAATGGAACCTTTACATCCGTGACGCTATCAACATCTGTCCAGATACAGGAGTTATATTTAAGCCAAAGTATATTGTAAGTTTTGTGGATTATCTAAATGTTAGATACTGAAAAATATTTGTTACATGTGTTCAGAGAATTTTAAACATTTCATACGAAAAATATGGAGTTTATTTGAGATGATAGCAAATAAATTTTTGAGCGTGAGAGAATCTGATCCCGGATCTACATTCTCCAAAAGCTACTACTTGAGGTTCTTTGTGTTCTGCTTCATTGGTTGCCAACCAATCAACTTATCTTACAGCTAATTATATTACAGCTTAAGCTAATCTTGTTGCTAAATCGTATCTCAGCATGGCACAGAATAGAGTTCTCGCTGCAGCGAATGTTGACTACATCGAAGTTTGGAGCTTACAACTCGCATTTCTAGGAAGGTTGCCAGGTTATTTTACGCAGAATCCTCCAAAATAATTTCATACCCCAAAAGATGCTGCTTTGCCTGGTTTGCTGTATCGAGAATACTATCTTTAAACGTTTAACTAAGTACTAATACTTCAATGCAGAAAATATTCTTTTGCTCTTCACCAATTTCAAAAGCTAGTTAGAAAAAGAAGAATGAGCATCAAAAATATAAGTTTAATCAATCAGCAGGTTTACATATCCCAGTGAATTTCCTCCTTTGGTTTCTGGAGCGTATATGGTTTTACTTACATGATACAAATTCTGGTTTGAATATTACAGTATCCACCCATATTATCGCCTCATACATATCAGTATAGCCATTTTCAGGCACAAACTTAGAAGAGAAGAATACTACTTGCATGAATTTCAAAATTTAGTAAAGTGATGTACTTGTTACTCATGTTAATTATCGAATGTTTATCTTACAAAACTTTGGAAGCGAGCTATATCATAAATGATGAAAACGCTCAGTGCTTGCAACACTTTGCCAGCACTGAAGCCGAAAGTCTACCGCAACTGCTTAATGTCAAAATCAACCAACCCTGTGAATCTCGCTGTCATCCGATGACTTCATCGAAAGTTACTGGGACAGAAAGATGTTTGTGGCTGCTATCCAAAAAATATTTTCATTATAGATATTCGCCAATGGTATCATCTGTTGGTACGAAAATAACGAAAATGACTAATGCTAGCAACTCCCTGCTAGCAGCAAAGCTGGCATCAAATCTGCTTCCCGTTATGACCAGCTCACGCTGTGAATTTCATTTCGATCTGATGGGGTAAAAATATGATGGAAAAAAAGGATTACCATCTGCAAAAGTTTTCAAACTTGGGAAAGTTTTATATTGCTGTTTATTGTCTTCAACCAAATTTGGCTTATAGTAAGGTTCATTTACTGTACAAATTTTGATTTTATGACTGCACCAGAAGCTATAAGGCAAAAAGCTTTATTTTACTGAGCAGATTTTCAAAATTCAAGACACAAATATTACCATACCTTGCAGGTCCAACCTAATTTTTCAACCGACCTTCTACCAAACGTGGCCTAAAGTGAAGTTCAACTACTGTGTGAATTTCTTTAAAATTTGACGACTGAATAAGAATTTATAGGACAAAAAACAGTTGTTGTTTTTCTCAGTGATTTTTCAAGATGGCACCACTACTATAGAGTTGCCCTTAAGGTTAACACATCCTGTGAATTTTATATTGATCTGATTATCCGATCGTGAGTTCTTGCGAACAGAAGCTTCGAGTGCTCAAAATAGAGGAATTTTGATGATGGGTTGCCGTTCTTGTGTAACACAGAATGTTCAATTCTTTAAGTTGACAGGGTGGACAAAGGATAAAATCTGTCAATCGTTTGGATTTTTTTTAAAAAAGCGAACGTTTTTGAGGAGGATCGATGATTTGAAAAAAAAATGTTCAAGTGCCTGCCGTAGCTACAGGGTTGCTCGCAAACTCATGCATTGTTCTAGTTATGTGCAGTTTTAGTCAACATCAATACGCCCTGAAAATTTCGCGATCATGTCAGAAGTTATTACAAAGCGAAATTTAAAAAAAATCCTTACCTACTTTAAAGCATTCGGAGCCCACGTAAGGTTCAGAATTTCTAATTCTTCATCATAAGCAAGTACAAAACATTATCCATTTTCATTTCTAGTACGTGTTTTTACAAAAAAAAACTTTGCATATAAATATAGGAGTACATAGAAATCCACTAAAATTCTGACAGCTGGCAAAGGGTTAAAGATGTCTTCATTTTAACAAATCATGAACTTTGTATGCATCTATGTAATAATAATATCAGCTCAATCGATCACGTCAGAGATTATCTTCCTTAATCTTGTTCCTGATATATATATAAATGAAGAAAGAAGAAAAAAATTCCGGGAAAACAGTTTTAATATTAATCTTCTTCGAACATTAATAAAAAGCAGACGAAAGAATAGGTAATGAATAGTAATTTCTTTTTTTTCCTTTTTGCCAAATTGAATTTTGATAATATCAATATAAAGATGTTATAAATTAAGCTACTACTCTACACTTCTTTGACATTTTCACAAGAAACTCCACGGAAGCATTTCTTTTGCCAAGGGTATGAAATTCAAAATAAATAATACGAAATTCATGCATCTTTTTGTCTTATAAATATGTACGGAAAATGTGGTAAAATATTTTGTGCAGTTGGTCAATTCCTTAAAAATTTAAATGAAAATTACTAAAAATTGTGACTGGTTGGTTTGGAATACCCCAATACCCCTAAAAATCTATGACCATTTTTATAATGCCCCTTTTTTGGGGGAGAAATACCCCAAGCTGGCAACCTTGGCGATCAGGCAACAATATCTCGGAGACGCTAGGAAGTCCTGGACCGATGAATAATTCTGTGCGGTAACAAGACAGTCTCCATTGTCGCGCATTGCACCAGACAGTTACTAGGCATAGCTCGTAGTACTCTGCGTTGTGCTGTGGGCATTCTTACGGGCCTCTGCCTCATAAAACCGCATGCGCAACGGCTGGGCGCAGGGTTCAACGATATTTGCCGGAGCTGTGGATAGGACAATGTAAAGGAATCTGTCCTCCATCTCATGTGTCAGTCTCCGGTTTTAGCGAGGAAGAGAGTAACAGCACTTAAAAGCGATAGTGCAGTTTATCATGGTTTCCTGGTTTTAGTGACTATGGGAGAGTTAACTACAGAGGTATCACAACGGACTTCTTTTGTGCGTCTGTTGGCAGGCCTCTGTTTCAGCTTCGTTTTGTGTTTTATGCATGTGACCGTGGTTGATTTAAAGATTGCTGCCACAAGAATTATCTAGAGCATGCGAAAGCAGGGGTTCTGTTGCCGTAGAAACTACGAATTAGACTGAAGCTTATGCTAAGAAGCTCATTAATAAAAATTAAGAATAAGGTTAGAGAGAATATTCTACCTTGTTGTACACCAACATTTATGGCATGGATATCAAATCTGACACCATCGATAATGACACAAAATGAACGATTATGGTGGAAACTTTCAAATCATCTAAAATGCAGAAAACCTTATAGAGTTTACGCTAAGGTTTAACTAAAGAATAGGTGCAGCGCTTGAGGACTAAGGGAGATATAGCATCAGGACCAATGGACTTGGAGCTATCAAGGCTAACAAGTACTTTGAATACGTCACTAGTGTAAAAGTGAAGAAACTGTTAGTGAAGCTTGTACATAACAGAGACAGAACGCAAATTCTATCAGTCAAGAAGAAAGTAGAAGTTTCAGGCAAAGATTGCAGCAAACAGACGAGCCTCATCCAGTGCAAAAAAGATAGCAGAGAAGAGTCGGATAAGTTATTCTTTACAGCTTTGCCAAGTGACCAAATTATATCATCCTTGCAGTTCGTGAGGACTTTGAGTCCAATGTTTTAGTACAAAATGTAATACGGCTACCTGTATAGCACCGAAATGTCCATAGGGTCAGGATTATTGGAAAAAGTTTATTAGATCAAGACATAGCTTCATCAAGCACACACAAACAAATGCCAAATGCTCTTTAAATAGCGTCTTTCCATTCATAGGTAAATCATGATCAACCATGATTTAACTTGGTCGAGTGTTTTCGAAGCTATGTCGTATATATTAAAGCATTTCGTACCCGACATTTTCGGTAGTGAAGCAATTGGTCCTGTGGATCTCTCTCTCTCTCTCTCTCTCTCTCTCTCTCTCGGAAAAAACCTTTGAGTAAAACCAATTTAGCCTCGTTTTAATGAAACGGTATACTTTGGGAGGCCTGCAGATTAGAAATTGTTTCGAAGCAGGCTGAAACTAGACAATAATCTGAGCTTCCTAAAAGAGTTGCTACAGAAGTCATATTTTTCGGGATGTGTGTTTTCACCAAAGAGCCCCATAGCTTCACGTACTTAGCTAGTGGCAGAAGATTGCCTAAGTCATTGAGCATTGTGTACGTTGAAGTGACTAACAAAGTGATTTCAGACGAACTAAGTCATTTAATATTATTCAATAATATTCCATATTTGGTGCAAATTCTTCATAGTAATGTTCAATTTGACATCGGGCATATTTGGTCTGCTATATAAAACAAAACGAAAGAAATGAGAATCTAATCTCAGAATTGAAAAATTCTGCATTCCTCAAAGTAAAATGACCAGAAACTGTAACGTAGGATAAATCATAACGAGCACAAATTGCATCCCGTCTATGTTACGATAGCTCAGGACGAAATTCTAATTTAAATCAGCCTCAGCCACAATCCTGGTTTTACTTGGATCTATACAGCCAGTTTCTTACCAGCCAAGTGATAGTAACTGGAATTTGTCAAATACTATAATTTGATGGCTCAATACCCCGATTGCCTTCTTTTATTAGTTTTTATGGATTCTTCAGCTGGCTTTGGGTTTTTGGTGCAACGTTATCTGAGCGCCAAAAAGAGTCTTTAATACAGATTATATATGTGAAGCCACTATACTTTCAGGTTTTTTTTAGTTGTTTTTCATAAGTAAGCCATAAATGAGCTGTTTCGGGACTTGAGATTAGCGGAACAAACATTTGCTTAGGGGTGTAAAAACATAATAGTTTTATTGCATTTCAAAAACGTTGAATAATGTCAATTTTTTTTTTGCAAAGTTGAGCACAGTAATTTTTCATCTATCAGATATCGATATTTATCTGATTCCGGCATTCACATTTCATTAAACGATTCGCGGTAGAGATCAATTTAAAATTCAAGGATTACAACGATTTTATAACAAGCCCGCATACACACTATTCGTACGTATTACACACAAACCGCCGTAAAATTATTTAAATTTTATTTCATTACTCGTATGTACTGTTAAACGGGTACTCAGTCCGTATATTGTAGATACAATCACCGCACAGCAGTGAGCAATTAAAGGTAAAATTTTCATATGTCCCCAGCTGCAACTGTTGGTTAACAACAGCTCACTATGACTATTATCTAAGGCAATAAAGAATGGAGTAGCACGCAAATAATCGATGCAAGCGTAGGACAATCATTGTCTGTAAGTAAATGCATATATCACATTGCCAGCGCTTACATGTGTACGCATGCTATAAAAGCTCGACACTGGTCGCACTTCATATATTCGTCAAGAACACCGATTACGTACAATGATTAAGTACCTACGTCCGTGACAAACGTCTTGATTTCAATGTTAGCAGCAATTTTCAGTGTTTTTCATTTCTTTTGCTTTTCAATTTAATTTTTCATTTATTTTTATTTTCAGCATTTTAATAAGGTGTGCATATTAAAAATATTTGTCGATTTCAATCAGAAGAAATAGTAATGACTGGCCGTCACTATTGTTTGTATCTTACTGCCAGCTTCCTAGACAGTGAGACGAATGATTCATGATGGCTTTTGTCGATCTTGCATGATCACATACATTTTTGATATTTTCGCAGACAGGTAAAAATATCAATTGTGTAATAGGAACAAAGAAAAAGATTTGAGAATTAGAATAAATCTATCGAAAAATCAAATCAAAAACCACCAACTTACCTCAATCTTTTGCTTTCCTGTTGCCACAAAACGAACAACTTATATCCTTTTGTGCATTTCCTCGCCCTCAGATCTAATAGCTAGTTAGTATTCCTGCTATATGTTGCTTGTATTATTGCTGTTCACGCATCCAATACGAAATTTCATTTCCAGACGATTATTGCTCGCTTGCTTGCTGTCAGCTCGTACAAGACATTTATCGAAGGCAATTTGTTAAGTATAGCTTCTACTTTTTTGCTTATTGTTTATTGTTAAGGTGACGGTATGTTGTAGCCGCGCATATAGGCAGTTAATGTACAGTCTTATGGGTGTTATTGCAAGTAGTAAATAGTCAGTAGTCGTAAAAGTAGTAGAAAATCTCTATTCTTGAAATTTCCTTGTTTTTCCTTTGGCACGACGGCGGAGATTACGTGTTTATTATTGTTGTCGCTATTTGTTGCTAGCTGATGCGATCGACGCAGTAGCAGTGTCTGAAAATGAAAATTGAATGATGTAAGCATAGAATAAAATTGTTTACACATTTTAATCTTAGAGTAACACTTTGAATGTGTCAATATGTGCATAGAATATTCTTATCAAAACGTAAAGAGAATTCAAAAACTGAAAACAAATAAAATGAATTCAACCTAAACATTGAAGTTTTATTTATACAGAATTAAATTTAAAGAAAAATGTATTGTAAAGCTACAGAAAAGTACCAATAACTCACAAATTTAGCAAAGTGAATGCTATTTGTATTTTGGCTTACCGAATTCAAGCTAAATATTCAAAATAGAGTTGATAGCGTACTGTCAAGGTGAAAAATAACGATGACTTAGCCCACATTGGGCGCTGTTATTTTTCTATTATTTATATAGTGATATAAATCAGTGTTTACGAAAAAGCATTGATTTTGAATCAATATTCACTAATGTTTTCCAATTTCAACAAAACTTACTTTTGATTTTACTTTTACATGCTCAAAAACAAATACTTCATTTAATATACTGATGGATACTCTGACAGAACATTTTTGAGATATCTTTCTTCTTCTTAAAAAAGGCATTTCTCACACACTTGCTGTTAAATGAAAAACATTCTTTCGATTACTGATCAACAGAAACAAAAATACACTGAACTGCTATCGTTTTTGTGTATTGGAAAAAAACATAATGCACAAATGATTGCTTGCTGCAAATATTTTGCATTGATATTCATAAAGTTTTCTTGTTAAAAAAATTTACAATTCCTGAATATGAAATTTCTGCACGTCGCAGCTAATTGAATATTATTTACCCAATCCGAATAAATCACATTTATTTTATTCATTTCAACTGCATATAACGCAATTCAATTAAAAGCAATAATTAAAAATTCAATTGGAGTAATAGTAAAGAATCACTTCATTTCATTAATTCAATAATAAATGTTCGTAATTAATCTGCGAATAATTTCATGCCAACTGCTCCAAATACAACTAACAATGGAAAAGTGAGTAGCATATCACTGTAGGTGGTGTGTCTGTCTATTTACATTGGCAGTTAGCGCCTGAGGCTAGAACTGTATCGTTTTTGTTATGCATGTTGAAAGAATAAATCAGAAAAGTACCAAGAAGAATGACCACAGCCGACATACCGGAAAATACATATTTAATCAGTCAGCTGATTAGCTACTGTCACGGTAGCTAAGGAAGAATGGAATTAGATTTATGTTTGTAGAATTTCAATAATGCACTAAATGAAAGGAAAATCGTAATTATTGTGAATTGGTAATGGGTGTAAGTAGTTTGAGTGGCTGTCGAATGAAGTAAGGACTAATCTTACGCAGCAGAAGCAAGCTACCTATGGCTCAGATATCAACATAAAAGTGAATACTTTAACATCCATGCATTTGCGCACTACATCACGGAAAGAAATATCTGAAATAATAGATAATTTAAAAGCTGGAGTATCCCCAGGCCTCGATGCCATCACTTGCGAGGACATCAAACTATTGAAGAACTACATAATAAATATATTCACCGCCAACATCAATGAACACCTTAAAACTGGTTCCTTCCCTGATTGACTTAAATTAACAAGCATCACTCCTGTTTTCAAAGGAGGTGATCGTGCAAATCCATCTAATTACCGCCCCATTGCTGTCACCAGTATTATGAGCAAAATATTTGAGAAGGTAATAAATTCAAGAATATTACAATTCTTAGAAGAAAATTCGATCTTGGCTCCAATGTAGTATGGATTCCAACAACATAGTAGCACGTTAGCGGCAACCTTGGATGCAGTGCACTTTATAAACTCTACGCTAGATAAGGAACTCATGCCGCAGCTATCTTCGTTAACTTACAAAAAGCTTTTGACACCATCGACTATGGAATTTTACTAGAACGATTAAGCAAATACGGATTTGGGGATAAAATAAAGCTACTCACCTAATAAATAGGCGGATAGTAACCAAAAATTCTAATTACGTCCGCCAAGAATGTGAAATAAATATCGGTGTACCACAAAGATCTATCCTCGGCCCGCTTCTTTTTCTGCTATACGTGAACAGCATACAGGATATTTAGCTATCTTGTAAAATTGTACTTTTTGCGGACGATACCTTTCTTCTCTATTCCGGGAATGAAGAATTGAAACTACAGAGCGCTATAAATGCAAATTTTGAACGATATTTCAACTGGCTTCAGCAAAGTAAACTAGTTCTTAACATCCATAAGACCAAATATATTGTGATTCAGCAGAGGAACAAACGTCCAGTGAACCTCCGCATCGAAATAAACGGGGTACAGCTTGAAAATGTAAATTCAATTCAATATCTAGGATTGGTGCTAGATGATAAAATGACATGGACAAACCACATCGACAACATCAGATGCAAAGTAATATCGGAGTAATAAAAAGGTTTGAATTTATACCTTTGCAAACCAAGCTCACCATTTACCAAGCGTATATTGTTTCTTTAATCACATATGGAGTATTGTTGTGGAGCCAGACTTCCAAACACAACATTGAGCTTATTGGAAGACTTATGACCAAAGCTATCAAAATAATTCTTAAAATGCCCACACTTACCCCAACTTCAGCGGTATATGCTAGAACTGGGCTTCTAAATATCATCAAACTTATACTGTTTGAACGAGGTAAATTGACTTATAAGATTTTAACGAAACAGCTCAAATTTCCAAACATTCTTCGAACTGTTGGTGATTCCACCAATATTCCAACAAGAAATGCGGGTAATTTATCAGTGCAAACTCCAAGGACGGAAATAATGAAAACCGACCCTGTACAGGAAGCAATACATTTTTTTAACACACTGCCTAATTCGGTTAAACATTCGGAAAACTTAGTAAAGTTTAAAGAAAATCAAAAGCTCTACATCTATCCCTACTATCCCTTATACCAATACACCAATTGTCTGGGAAATACTAGGAATAATTACTTAGTGATGATTTTGTGATGCACATATTGAGTGATGGAGAGAGTGGAGTGAAGGAGGTAAAAAAAAGTATAGCCGATTTCTCTCTTCAATTCATCAATAGACCACAAAACAAAACTGCGATATGTAAACCTCTTTTCTGTTAAGACATGAAGGGTGCTTGTTGCTTTTCACGAATAATTACAACGAGCGAATTTGCAGGTTTTATGGAAATGCTGACCAAATTCTACGGCGCTATAACAAAAAAATATAAAAAAATATAACAAAATAAATAGACTGCTAGATTCAAACTAACCTTTCGTACTTCCGGAAATAACAAAATGGAAATGGGGATGAATGCATTGTTTAATTATTTATACCTTTTGGCGACGAGAAAAGACAAGTTTACATTATTTGAAATCATCTGCGGATTTCCTAATGCTATTTTGTAATCTTTTTGATATTAGTTATTTTCGATTAACTAGTTTCAAACAGTATCTAGCAATAATTCTCTGAAATAAATTAAAATTGTTCTATCAGTGAAAATCAATTAAAAACTTATCAAAATTCAATTGAAGTTGCATTAAAATTTAATTAAAATTAAACATATATTAAATAAATATACAATTAAAATCCTATTCAAATATAATTTAATTAAAATCAACTTAAAGTTTAAATGAAATCCAATTACAATTAAATTAAAATACAAGTAGAATTAAAATCATTTAATAAATAAAATAATTAAAATAAAAAACGGTTAATTCGTTGAATAAAACGTATGTTTTTAAGAATTTTTTTGGGCGATACAGGGAGAGTTATCAATCAATTTCCATATAATAATGCAACATTTAAACAATATTTTTCTAAATTTTAATTGCGAAATATTGAAAACTAAGCGAGTGATGGTTCATCATAACTCATCATAACTCGCAACAGAACCACGTGAAATAAAAAAAACACAAAATGCATTTGTTAAAGGAGATCTCTTGAGGTAACTCTGGGAGGATTTTTTTCTTTTTTGATTTTTCAATTTTTCGTAGCACTAGGAAGGTAAAAAAACCGATTTTCGCTAAACAACAAAAATTGGCTAATTTGTTATTATAAAGTTAATAATTATTGAAAAAAAAACAAAAAAGAAGGAAGAGAAGGCAGTTACTAAATAGATTGTATGTACCTTTTATATATTGGGAACTTCGTTGTAGCATTAGATACTTATTTTTTTTAGAAATTTAAGTAGCCAGGATTTCGGAAAAATGTAAAACGTCAGTTGTTGAAAATTGTATATAATATTAGTTTTGAATTTACTTTTAGTTTTTATAATTTTGTAATTTTAGTTTGTATTGATATTTTTAGGAGTAAGGTTATAATAAAATTAAATTATAAATTACGCTGTTTACACCTAAAATATTCAAATTAATGTTTTTCAAACTTTCAATCTTATGTAGAATGGCTTAAAATGTTATCAGTGTATAATAAACCGTTATAATCAGTAAATTTAGTTTTGTTTAAATTTTTGCGACTACCCGCTTCCTTAATGAAAGTTACCAATTGAAGTTCTTCAATCCACAAATGGAAGCAAAAAAAATATTTAAATTTAAAGATGATCCAACCCAAAGTAGAATGCAGCCTAAAGGTTTGTTCTATTACAAAATTATTTGCAATTTTAACCAGAAAAATCTACTTGCAAATTATTTTAATACTTATATGAAAAAATCATGAAAATGACATCAACTCATTCCAAAGATTTGCGAAAATTTGTACAAAGGTTTAATAAAAGTTATATAAATGGCATATCAATAGTGCTGTGAAATATTTGTTATATTTACAAGCGAAAAATTGCTGGCCTTCAAAATGGCACTTCTTTCAAAGCAATTTCACAAAATATAGAGTGGGGTCACAAGGCTGCAGTTGCGATTCGCCAGATCTAGCTCCGAGTGACTTCTACATCTTTCCTCGGCTCAAGGAAGATCTTCGGGACAAGAAATTCGAAGATGATAGCGAAGCGATAGCCGCTGCTGAGGCGTTGTGAGAGAGTGGAGACAAATCATTTTTTCTAAGAGTATCTTGGGTTTGGAAAAGAGATGGACTAAATGCATTAGCTTATTAGGGGACTTTGAACAATAATTTTTTTTTTAAGTTTAATCACCTTGGTTTATATTGATTATCATTACTTTTGGATCAGCCCTCGTACATGTGCTTTCAGTTAATCAGTTAATTGAACAATTGCCACCGATCAATGTGTGGCAAAAATTAACAACACACATTTTTTTTATGGTTCCAGGTCTGAAATCGAAATCGGATTAAAGCGGCGCTACATTGCATCTTTGCAAAACAAATCCAGTTTGAGCTGGTGCGTTCAAAGTAAATGAATTTTAATAAGATTTACTCTGAGTACCAAATTTTATTTATACAGCTGCATTAAATGTCACCTACAGATACAATAAAATTCATTTCGCATAGTAAACAAACACTTATATAAATGTTAAGTACATTGTTTTTTAGAAATTATCACACGATTTTAGAAGAAAATGAATGAATAGAATTGGGTTTGTTTGACTTCGCTAGTTAAGTTAAAATAAATAAAAAATTAATCAATAACAATAATAAATACATTTATGTTTGCTATATTAAAAAAAAAGTTGTTTTCGTTTGAAACTTTAATTCGTCGTCGTCGTAGCACTACAGCCCCTCTCGGGCCTTGGATTCTCGCAGGTGACGCCTCTAGTTGTCTCGGTCCAATGACCTCGTCCTCCAATTTCGAAAGCCGAGCAGCTTTGCGCAGTCTTCGTCGACAGAGTCAGACCAGCGTTTTCTGGGTTTTCCCACTGGTCTTCGACCCTCGGCCCTTCCGTCGAATACCTTCTTAGGTACTCGATGCTCGTCCATTCGTTGCACGTGACCAGCCCATTGCAGCTTCCGCAGTTTCACTATTGTAGCAACCTCTGGCTCGTCAAAAACCTCGTACAACTCGTGGTTGTACCTTATCCGCCATTGGCCGCACTCTTGTTTAGCTCCAATTATACGCCTGAGGACCCGTCTTTCTAAGGCGTTCAACATATTTGCGGACGCTTGGGTAAGGGTCTAAGTTTCACATCCGTAGCACAACACAGGTCTGATGATTGATTTGTATACTTGGAGCTTCGTCTTCCTGTGTATGCAGCTGGTCTTCAGTAGGGCCAGAACGGAGTAGAAAGTTTTATTAGCGAGCTGTATTCTCCGTTTAATTTCGTCAGTTTCACTGCCTTTCGTTATCAATTTCGAGCCTAAGTATATAAATTCGTCCACATTCTCTAGATTATATTCGTCCAAAATTATATTTTGTATAATGGAGGTCTTCTTTCTTGTTTCCGTCATGATTTTTGTTTTAGTCTGATTGATCTTCAGGCCTACTTCTTTGGCTTCCTGATCAAGTTTCAACAAGAGTTCTTTGGCGGATGTGAAGGAACGGGACAAGATGTTAATGCCATCCGCGTAGGCCAATAACTGGTTCGACTTATACAGAAGCGTACCCCCTGTGTCGACAGGAATCTTCCTTATCACGTATTCAAGTGCTAGGTTGAACAGCAGAGGGGCCAACCCATCGCCTTGCTTTAGTCCGACATTTGTGTCAAAGGCGTCAGTAAGACCGTTGTTGACTCTGTCGACGTCATCGTCATTTTGGTCAGCCGGACTAGTTTTGCCGGGAACTTTAATTAAACACAATTAAATGCACGCAAACATGTATCGATTGACTGAAAAAAGTATTTAAAAAAAAAGTCAGAGGAAACATTTTCACTTCCAGTTTAATTTACTTTTTTTTACTTAAATGATACCTTTAGCTGACTACCATTGCCCGTTAATTTCAAACTCAATATTTATGTCTCACTTTCGCCTGACAAAAGAAATACGAAAAATTTAGAAATACGTTTTCTCCTTGAATTCTCACGGCGAAGACAAATCTAATTCAGCTAGAATATAGATCACATCTTCTGCATTATTTGATAAATAAATATTGATGAAATACTAAAAGTAACACTAAAAACACATATTTCTTTTTCAAACGAAGGCTTGCACTAGATTAAGACTGCTAACTGACGGTGACCGCAAAAAATGCAGCAAAAATTTGAGAACAATTTTTATATCATCGTAAATCAGTACGCTCTTAGTTAAAGAATAAACTGAATGTCTTATTTTAGAAGAATTTTTTTTTTAGCATTTCATTGTCATTCAACACTAAATACGCTTTGAAGTATATCGTCTATGCAATACTACCAGACCTTACTAGCCTAATCAACAACAATTTCAATCTGAATTGCGTAATGTTGCGATTCTGTTCAAGATTGTTACAAGGCTACATGCGCCAGAGAATCGATAATTACTCGCAGCTTAGTTTTGATAATTTTGTATACACTAATAAGTTTGTTTCACTACAAATAATTAGCTTCAGTTATTTGAACGTATCGCTCAAGTTTAGAACAGACGTGTAATTCATGAGCTAGCGTTCAGTTGTGGTTGTCAGTGTCGCCCTTCAGTATCAGTCAAGGTTCTAGTGATAAGATATGACGTGATATACGTGTAGTTTAACTGCTTCAGCTCAAAGTTTGTCAGATATTTTTCAAAGAGCAATGAAATTTAATGGTAGCGACTGAAGTAATGAACAAAAAAAAATTTGTTTTGATTTTTGCATTTTTTTCAACTAATCATCCATTTTTTAACAAGCTGCCACAATAATGGATCATAGTCACCCATAAATTCTCAAAATGAAAGTTAACAAAATGAAAAAACATACGTTCTGAATCGAATCTTAGCCATGAATTTAAATTTGGAAAAAAGGAGTTACAGCCACACTGCAAATTTGAAATCAAGCGGAGCTATGAAAACCAAAAACCATATTTACTTACGCATGAAAATGAAATAAATCATAGTCGGAAAAGTAATATCAAATTGAAGTTCTCACAGTACAAGTGAACTTATGAGCAATCATATCGATGATTTAATCTTACGCGACACATAACAATGATGAACAGTCGCGACTATCGTGTGATATATTGCGAAAATATTTTACTGAAACTAGGTTTACGATTCGAAATTCCAGCTATGGGTGGCATGGGATACTTAAAAAACATAAAATTACATGCGTACTCTATAGGTACTGTACGCAGTGCAAAGCGGGCAACATATTCTAAGTATTTTATTGCACACCATAATTTTCGAATATTTTCACGAGATGATTCAGCACCGATGTTTTGCTGCTTTGACTACATGTTTCGGAGCATAAGTTCCGTTTGAGTTGAATGTGAAAACGAGTCATTCTAATATTAGGAATTTTTGTCTATAAATATTCCAGTGAAAAGTAATAGCGAATAGTAATAGCGACTCTTGTTCTCAGATTAATGAATGGTTGAGCACAATATTGGAAAAAAACTCGGGTACAAATTAAAGCGCCCAGTGTGGGTAGAGGTGTTCCCAACAAATAAATCTGATCATGATTATTGGTTAAACAATTAATTGAAAAACATTCCTAATTATAACAACGCTCATAGAGTTTTTATCAAAATATGCAAGTGCAGAGTAATAAAGTTTTTTTTCCAAAATCTTTCAACAAGTCTTTTATTAAAGTCGGATATTGTACTATTCTAATGCACTATTTTTATACTGCAAAACAATAAGAAGTAAACAAAAATTGGAAGAACTTTAAATTAAGAGCAAGTTGAATGTAAACAGTGAATTTATTACATTTCGCATAATTATATAAAGTAAAAAAAAATAAACTTAATATAAAATAACAAAGATTAATTGAAAATTTCATCACAAAATCAACCAAATGTACAGAGTGTCTATTGACAGACGCGATAAAAAAAAATGAAATATTTTTTTTCTGATAATTGATCAGTTCCATTTTTTACCGATTGGTCTTTAAGTTTAACGAAAATGTGTGATTGGGATAATGACGCAAGAATTTAGATTGTACACCGCTATCAGGCATTGGAGTCTGTGTTTTCCGTCCAAAGAGAATTCAAGTGCACGTTTGGCGGCACTCTGAGCAAATGGACTATAATGAGGCTCGTAAACAAATTTTCCGAGCGTGGAAAAATCACAAGTAGCGTTTATTATCGAGATAACTCAGTTTAGACGCAGGAATCTATCACTGCTATAACTGCTGCCATACAATCTAATCCTCTTAATCTAAATGGGTATCAGTAGACAGTCTTGCATAAAGATTTAAATTTATTTCCACTAACAGACAAACTGAAGGCAAAGTGGAAGATGTATTTCAACTAAATAAGGCGTAAAAAAACACTTACAAATAATATTTAACAGTTTAAATACATTTAAAATGTACATGATGTAATAATACAACAACAAAAATTAGAAAAATATAACCATATTTGGTAGGGAATTGGATAGGGGCATTCATGACGTGAGCACCTTAGTCCGAGCAGTTTTAAACTTAGGTCTAGAAATGGTCGGGGAATAGTATTTTGTGAAGCTGTTAAATATTTTGTAGCATCGGTTGATTGGCTTATTGTTGGTGTAAACTGTATCGGTGTTCATTCAGTAAACTTGTGTGCCTCGTCCACCTTACTGATTAGTTGCAGGCTATTATATTGGACAGGGACACAACATTAACCAAGCCCCTAGTAACATCAAAAGTAAAGCAGGAGCAAATCACTACTCTCCGCGTAGACTTGGTAGATTGAAAAGATTTAGCAAGGCAAATGACCAAATTGAAGGCAAATGACCAAATTCGTATGGATTATACAGATCTCTCAGCGCAAAGAGCAAGAAACTGTTTCTGCACTGATTCGAGCCTATCGCTATGGACAATACATGCATATTCGAGCAATGGTCGAACTAGAGCTATGTACTATATAAAGACCTCGATTTTTGAATTCCTTCGCACGTCTTTTGATGAATCGAAGCTGCCTATTAGCCTTGCTTAAGACTTAATCATAGTGTAAATTAAAACGATGCTTGTTATCCAAAGTAACCCTGAGGTCAATGACACTATTAATATTATTTATTGCAACATTATTGAGGCGGTAAACAAAATTTATATTAATAATTTTGCTTGAAAAGCTAATGACTTGACATTTACTGACATTAATATCAAGATTATTTTGTTTGCACCAATGGTCAAGAGATACCAGTTTAGATTGAATAAAACCTTAGTCTAATTTCGATTTAATTGTGAAGTACATTTTCAGATCATCTGCATAGAAAAGGTGAGGAATGTTTGATAAAACTTCAGAAAGATTCAATATGAAAATATTGAAAAGAGGTCCCAAGTGACTACCTTGTGGTACACCAGATGAAACTTCGATTTTTTTTTCAGATAGGATACACTAAAACTTAACGTACTGCGTCCTATTTCGAAGATAAGAGTCTAACCAATTTAATAAGAGACCCGAGATGCTCAATGATCAACGCGATCAAAGGCCTTGCTGAAGTCTGTGTAGAGGGTATCAATTTGATGCCCTATTTTCCAAAGGGATTCCTCCAACGATAATAGAAAAGATTTCCGATCCTACCCTACAGGCAGAAAAGAATTACTTTTCGATAATTTGATAATTTCATCGGGCGTGGGAGCCATTTAAATTTAACTAATTTTAAAACCCAATAAAAAAACCTAACAAAAATGATTTATTTTTCAAATGAATAAAGAAAAATAAATTATGTGAAAAAACAAAAAGTTATTTGAGCTTTTTCATGTAATCATCAGTCACTCTGAGCATAACATTTTGCGAACATACGTCGATTTCAATTTTTTTTTATTAATATATATAAAAATATTGATGAATGAAATGAATATAAAAATACTGATTTCAATTTTTTTTTATTTACAAATGTTCTATTCTCTATTGTTCTATTGATATTTCTTTCGGCCTGACAAGTAATTATCCACTCAATTAACTAATAATAGAATTATATCAGTCAAAACAAATCATCATCAATAGCACCATTGTACTACTTACTTACTAATCTGGGATTTATTCCATAATTAATTAGATTATCACCTTCGACGTTGATAGTTATCAAATATGCAAATAAATCACTTAAATCAACATCAAATCAAGTCTTCCTTGTAGATAAAATACTATTTAAAATTCTATTCTATTTGAATTAGCCTCGCTTTGAAATTTATTAAGTGAGTATTCAAGTTCAGTAGATCGGTTCAGTATTTAGTCTGGCAGTAGACTGAAACTAGGTGTTATTTATGGCTTCAATGAAAATCATGTTCCGGTCTGTCCGTTGCACTTTGATTAGTTTTCAGTACAGCGATTTGTAGTTCATACTTTGAATACATACTACTCACATTTTGCATGGTTTTATGGAATTTAATTTCTGAGAATGCCTAAATCAATGGTTTGTTGGATTAGGTCAGTTACGAGTAGCAATCATAAGTCCGTGATTTTTGCTTGGGGAACAGTACAGAATTGTAGTAAGTGTCGTGTGATAGTCACTTGAACTCAGGCAATAAATCGGAAATTCAATACAAAGTGAATGGCTAGTGGGTGATGATAAGAATTTATGAATACAGGTGAAAATAAATCAGTGGCCGCTAACCTAATAATATTAAAGCTATAGCTGTAGTGTAAATATTATCAAAGTAAATAGTTAATAGAAAAGTGAAGTGCTTGGAATAGTTTAGTTTCATGGTTAAACTACTATTTAATTGCACTGCACTAGTTTCTCAAGTATTTCGTTCTAGAGTGCCTCTTTAAATGTTTAATTGGTCATTTACTAAACTTTATTGATTCTTCACAGTCTTTCATTAGAAGTCAAAATGAGCCCTTTGCACATTTGTCACTTAATTGCTACAACAATCAAGCTTTTCTTTAATTGCCACTACGAATTAGTCACTTACTTCCTCATCAACCGAACACCTTTCAACTATATAATTGATACATTGTGTGATCTAGATGTGTTTAACAAATCATGTGCAACATTTTAATTGTGATGCTGGAAAATATAATTGCCTTGAAAATATTGATTTTATGCGAGTGTGAAACACTCATCTAAGAAATTTGTCTAATTTTGCATAGTTTGTAATTAAAAGAAAAGTTCTTGTCAGTAAAACGTGTTTAAATAAATCTACCACAGTGATTATTGCGATCAATCATTGATAGGCTTAGAAATTATTTTTACATTTTATAAGGCTGGGATGATTTACCAAATGATTGGGCCAACTCTTCACAGCTTCTCAGACTACAGGACGCGAAAAGCCGATGAGCTGATTGATTGGTTTGAACATATTTTATTGATTTTAATTTAATAAGTAAAACATATGGCTGCGCAAAAATATTATTGATAATTTTAGCAATTATAATTGTAAGGTAATAATAACCACAGTAATAGACACATTGATTTATCTTGACTAGAGTTTTTTTTTTCAAAACCTGTTATAAAACTGCAAAAAAAACCGTTTGCGGAATAAATTTAATGAAAAAAATTTTAAAAATTGAGTCCTTGAAATTATTGAGGTAAATAAAATGCTGTGCAAATTTTTTTTTTATGATGTTACTAAATTTATCGTCAGCATATTTTAAGCAAAACTGTAACGAATAAAAAGCAAAAATACATGTGAAAATAATGCATCATTGACACCTTGATCTTATGGCAAGGAACCAAATTATCGCTGAAACTTAAATAGCTCAAAATTGGAAATAATATACCTAGCATTTTTTTAAATAAATTTAGTTCTTCCAAATCAAAAAATGAATTAACAGTGTCATCGTCACTTCTGACGAGTCTCTTGATATTTTGCCGAAAAGTGATTTGCATCAATCCTGCAGGTATCAATAAGCATCTCAAATCATAAAATTTCTGCAACCTAATTAACGGCAAATGTCAGCCAAAACAAACCATCTCAAAAAATTATGAGCCAAAAGTCAAATTTGATATTGTGAAGCTTCTCTCACTACTTTCAAAAATACCGACTACTAAACTTCTGGAAATTAATAAAAACTGTTAAAAAAATAAATTATTGACGTAGCTTCCTGAAGAGAGCTGATGGTTACTGTTCAAAAGATATTGGGGAGAATGTTGAAGCCTTCGCAATGGTAAAAACTAAAATGACTCATTAATTCAGCAAAAATATATAACTGCTACCATTTTGTTTGAAGCTATTCAAGAAGTAAATTGAATGACGAAGGGTTAAACTTTTCGGAGCACACTTTTCCACGTATCCCGGAGTGTGGTAAATAAGTTTGTTTACATATTTTTTTATGGGCCTCATAAACATAGAAAAACAAACTCACAAATAAAACATATAAACATGCCGTTTAGAAAGTGGATACTGTTCGTTACAAATGTTTAGATCAATATATCTCAAAAACGATTAATTACAAGAAAAAGTTATATAATCTTATTTGTAGGATTTTTCTAAGCTACAAATTCGTCATACATTGTTTTTCTGAAGACATTACCGTTACTGAGATATTAAGGAGAGGTCACTTTTGCTGATCTTTGACCCCATATAAAAATTAACGCAGTACTCGGATCGATGGGGACTTTTGACATTTTGCTCAGCACGCCAGTAACAAGGTTCACACCAAAATCCAGCTTTCCCCTAATTTTCTCGAAGCACCATTTTAAATTCCTCTTACATATAGTATTGTTGATCGGAGAATGGCAGAACAAGTGAAGAAAAAAGAGACAAATCTAAATATATTTCTAATACACTTCATATGCTTCAAATAATCTATTTCGTTACGCTGTTTCGCATCTTTTAACTTCAAAAAATAAATACTATGCGATAATCTTTACATAGAAAAAAGGACATTGAAAATTGGTCAAATTTATAGCTTCTAATTAAATGCTAAGCACAGAATTACTCGCACTCTAAATTTCAAAGTACTTACTTTCGAATCTATCTTGAAATTCATAATTTAGTACGAGGCGCTCGTCCATTCAACACAAACCTCAAATGGAATTTTAAACAAGAATCCTATGAAATAAAGCCATGTCGTCTTTGGTCACAGATGAGCACTAGGCATCCTATACACGACCAATAGTAGGCCTATAGAACAACAGTTAGATTGCCGGAAGCAAAACAAGGGTCAAGGCATAAATACCCTCTTGCAATCATGGAAGTATTTGAAATTAAGGAACAAACAAATAATTCCACCAATCCATGGTTTTCAAAGCCTGAAATAAAATTTTCATAGCAAATTTGAAACCTTTGCAAAAACCTTGGAGCACCAGTTTCATCACAATATCACACTAGACGATAAACTGGACAAAGAAACGGTCTTCGAGAATGCAGCCGGAATGATGCTCAACGCTGACTTGCTGGAGGAGGGAATATTATGATTGACTAATCTAAATGAAATGGACTTCTTAGTGAACGGATCTAACAGCCACAAATTATTTAGAGTAGACAATATTATAAGCTTCTATCTGGAACAATTTTATCTTAACTTCTGTCTGGAACAAAAAGAATGATAATTTCGCACTTGAAAAGAAGTCCTTATCATAGTCTTGCCTAAACCAGACAAAAGTTTTGCCATATCGTAAAATATTCCTTTTTTGAATGAATATCTCTCACGCTTAAGCGAAACGAATTAAAACGAAACTCTCCCGAAAGAGCAATTTGGCTTCAAGCCCCTTGACTCCTCCTTTTAGCAAGCGCGTTCAAATACAGCTGAAAAGAAATAAACCAACCAAAGTCAAAGATGCTTGTTTTATCTCCCATAGCCATGGAATTTGACAAAGTCTAGCATGGAAGACAAATATTGAAGTTGTACGCATTCTAGTGACCATTTCAGCTTATAAAAAAGGTCGGATCCTTTCTAGAAGGCAAAACTTTTTGTGTAAGAATACACAACCATTTCTCTTCACAGCAGTCTATAGAAGTTGCGAGTTCCACAAGGATCACTCTTATCACCATCATTGTAGAAATTACGGGTAGTAGACATCCCGGAATCACCAATCGCCAAAATAATTTTCTTTGCAGATAATACTACGTACATACATATAGCTAGGCTTGCAGATATCGTTAATTCGACCGTGCAAAACTGTATGAACACGCTTCTGTAATACTTCCAAAAATGGAAGATCCATATAAGCACTGACAAAACATAGACGATCTTTATCATACGCAAGAGACAACAAACAACACGAAGCTAGTATATTTGCCACTAACTATTGAATACTAATTGACTTGGGTAGAAAAAATGGAGCAAAAACGAGCTAATCTATCTAATCCCTCAATCCTTATGCCTATTGATAAACACAAAAACCTGAACATCGAAAATAAATTTCGGCCATTACTTGAAAATAAGCAGTCTTTCTAAAATCTCGCTCAGAGAATCTTCAGAATTTCTCGGTATGTAGACATGAGGATAAGATCCTGAGCGTAGAGGCAGTTTACAATTTCATTCGTGACAAGGCACTGCGTTTCTTCTACAAAATAGACAGATATTTGAATCATACTATGGATATTCAGAGATTCTCGAATGACAGGAGATTCCAAGCCTATCCTCCCATCAGTCGACTTACGTGAAGATTAACTGCACTGCGCTAGGCAAACGTTAGTGATTATAGCCTAGCAGGGCAAAAGAATATTTTTCGATATTTATTTATTTATGTACGGACAAGTTGTCCATCAAAGCAGTAGTTACAATAAATGCAACTTAATACTAATTTAAAATAACTTGCAATAATAAATAATCTTAAAAATTTAGAAATTAATAAATTAATAATTAATAGCTCAATCAATAAATAATTCAAGTCGCCAAAAAATTGCTTTTATCACATTAACCCTCACGTCAAATGAATGAACGTAACTCCATAATTCATTACCTGTGCGCTTCATGCGTTCAAAAGGGGAGTGGAGGCTAAAATTTGTTTTAAAATTATGAAGGTAAAAAATATCGTTGCTTCTTGTTGACCTAGTAGGAGTTCTTAGGCCAACATCCACAAGCAGCTCAGATGAGTCCCCATTTAATATTTTAAAGAGGAATATTGCGTCAGCGCTTTTTCTTCTACTTTTAAGGGAGGTTATATTATAAAGGGACATAACCTCAGCTCAATTAACATTAGCCGGAAAAGCATGTAGTTTGAATCCAACATATTACAAGAATATAACCACAATATCTCGTCTTCAAAAAAATTAACGAGCTGCAGTAATAGCAGATCGAGTCAAAAGGCCTAGTGAATAAAATATTAATATAATAATATAATATTTGAGCCCATTGCAACAAAGTAGCTGAAAGACACACCAAAAATTTCAAAGCCTGAAAAAACGTAAATAGTCCACCAAACTTCACTGCTATTTGTATGATGCTATTTCTTTACCTATTCAAATTTCTTTAAAACTCTTTCAACTAATTTTACAAATTATAGAATTATTAAAATTTTAAATTAACGAACTAATTTAGATTCAATTAAGACTAGATTAAATCCTCTAGGAATAATTTGGTACTTATAGCGGTAACTCAAAAAAAAAAAATATTTTAAATAATAACTTATATTCAAGTCAACATAAACTGGTACAACAGAACAAAAGAAAGATACATTTATATTCAAGCAGCAAAAATTATATTCTTGGCATCGAAAATATCAGAAGTAAACTAGTAATTGTAATTTACATTGGGCGAGGTTCGACTGTATACTTGATAGCATAGTTACCAAAAGTGCAAAGCAAAAAATATTTATTATTTACTAATTTTACTAAATTTATTTTGAGTAAGTTGTTTTTCTAGGGTTTTATTATTTTCAATGCATGATTTGCTTTTTAACAACTCCGTTTACATCTTTTTTTTTGGTATGTTGTTTGATGCCTATCAAAAATATTGTCGCTCATATTTTGTTTGCGCACAAATATTATGTAGCCGCGACAGCCCGGCGCGCTGCACCGCATTTTTTGACCTGGTGGAAGTGATTGAAGATAGACGGGCTAAGGAATGATCACAAAATTTGTTGCAGTTGGGTATCAAAGGCTTGTTCATGGCTGGTAGCAGAATCATTAAAATATATTAGCATCTTTCATTTTATATAACAATTTGTAGCCAAAATATAATGGAAAAAATCGTTTTTCTTTTTCAAAATTGCATTACTTTTTCATTTTTAATTTTTTTTTTTGACAATTCTGGTAGGGGCTATAGACAAAAGTATATTAAATAAGATTATGTTTCATTTTTATGTTTCAGATCATCAGTATCGACGGCAAGACTTCCACCAGCAGCTAGAATCCGTTTGGCGCGCCACCATTGCTCCATGTCCCCCCCCCCTCCCCCCTTTGCATACTTCGGCTAAAAATTTTTTGTACATTTAAAATAAACTTATACCTACAATTGAAAAAAAATTTTAAGTGTCTATCTTAAATATATTCCCCAAAAAAAATTCCTGAAGAAAGCACATTTTTTCAGCCGCACAAGGTAGAAACCTGCCTTAATACTCAGTCATTGCTGCGCACAATTCTCAGAACTAGATGCATACCGACTGCAACATCCCGCACGCACCAAGCCATTTTCGCCCTCACTAACACATTCGAATTGCAAGAAAAAGTATAATGAAACCAATGCAGTATTAGAAAATACCTAGAATCGGATGGATAATTGTTTCGCTGAAGTTTCGCTGAATTGGCGAAGGAAAATATACAGAATTGCATTGCCGAATGGAATGCTTCAACGCACTATGAAAATTGAGCTAGCGATAGAAAATTAGCGTTCCGTTTATGTTATCGTACTCGTCGACATCGTTTTTCATTGCACGAAGAATTCATCCTTGAAAAATCTAAGTATGAGCACTAGCACTGTTTCTATAGTTATTTCCTGAATAGATTGTTTTCGCAGTGCGTAATACATTTCGCTGCACTTGCAATGTGATTCTATGACTGTAGTGACTAGAATCGGAAAACAACGGAGAAGAAAATTATCAATATGTTTCATTACAAAGAAGATTTAAGTATTGGGTTGTATACGCGATGGTTCGGAAATAAACAATTCTTCAACATGAGTAATAGAAAAATGAAAAAATATACTTAACTGAGCACTGCAAACATAATTTATATTCATATGACATGAAACGATGGCAGCAGTAGTATTTTTTTCAGATTTCAGCTAATGAGTCTATTGTTTATTCCATGAAAATCAATACAAATACGGACTACGCCCAAATATTGAATTCTGGACCATTTCTTTATTTTCCTGAGCCAAAAATAAATTTCTTACTTCACCATACATGCTTCTAAACAGAAAGTTAAGGATGTTTATACTAACCACAGCTGCAATTGTGATCAATTTATATCAAATTCAGTTTTGTTTGGATCTGGCCCACATTGGGCGCTAAATATTAGTTAGGTTTTTAGCTATTATTTGCATCAGATGTTGCTTGAATGTTCACAAATATGATAATAGAAGCTGTATATAACCAAAATACTTGAAACGCTTTCTTAGGAGGCATGTTAAAGCATCTCGCACAATAGGAATAATTGTCAATCCACCAAAACAGCCACAATAAAATTAAAAACCAGCTTTTAACTCATTACTACAAGTCTTGTTCTACGTTTTTTTTGTTCATATTAGTAAAGCACATCTTAATATACTACTTTGCGTATCTCTAGTTAATCAAAATAGTTACTTTTCGCTTAAAATTCAAGAATACAGATCCATCATTCCGACTTCTACCGAAACCCAACCAATCCAATCAACAGTCAGTCATTCGAAGGCTACTAAACATCAATCTCGAACGAAAAACCAGGAACGGAAATTAAATCATTACTGCAGCTCCTCTTCATCACTTAACACTTCTCTCGAGAAAAAAAAACTCAGTTATTCATTAGCTGTTTTCTGCTGCTCCTCCCTTTCGACACCTTTTCCCATTCATCATACTCAAAACTCAGTTCAATTAAAACGCATTTCTATACACGACTATTGTTACTCACACCAAGTCGCATCGAGCGAGGAAGGTTATCCTGACAAATGCGGAAGCAACCATCATACATATGAGTAATTCAAAACAGCAAGCACAGGTTGGCCTTAAATGGTGAGCCCCGCACAGCTTTAACCAGCAACATGTGCATTGCAAAAAATTCTCTTCAAGAGTCATTGATATACATGCGATTAGTGCTTTCTGGTTACTTATATCTGTAGTGTAAATAACTTAGCGTGAGTCGATTTATTTGCAAGTGAAAACTTCATAGAGTTTCGTGCTTCCCTCACTTCGCACGCTATACGGTGTCTGTTTCATTCCACACATCAAATCCGAAATGAAGGTCGTCATTCTAAGCACGGTTGGCTCACGATTGGATTTGCTTTTTTGATTCTTTTGTGATTCAACGGGTTGACTTGTTTATGATTATTGCCATTTTCGACCATGCACTTTTTGTAAGACCCTGGTCGTGGATTGTGGATCTTTTCGCGTAAAGCTCATATGACTCTCGATGCGAAAAAATTCAATCGTAGAGAACGATGTTTACTACGATGGATGTTTTTTTCGTGTGGGAACTTTAAATTTACGTGATATGATGAGTATTTGTATTTTTTAGCATTGTGTACGTATTTATCCCCAGGAAGTAAAATGATGGCTCCATTGTTGAGGTAGATCAACTTTTCGAAGATAAAATTTTCGAAGGGAAAATGAATTTTAGCATAAAACTTAAGTCTTGTGTGAAGAAAAAAAAAACTATCTGAACGCAAAATTATCTATATTTCCGAATCAAATGTTTTCTGCTTGGGAAAACTTTAGAGCCGATATACGTTGTTTATGCTATTCTAGACAAGAAGGAAAAAACCATCACAAATGAATTACTACTATGAGAAAATATTAACAAATTTGTCACAGCTAACGTAAAAAAAAATTAATAATCTCCCACTGCAAGTGGTCATGTCAGTCAGGTATGCACTATGAGCTGATGTTTGATGAGAAACACTGCATACTTAGTTAAATGCACTTAGGTTAGATTAGGTTAGTGAAGAGGGCTGCCGGGAACGCGGCCAGCATTAATCATTAATCATTTATTAAATTCGTCTAATGCAGACTATACACATACAATAAAAATTAATCATTCTTACACAGAATTCGTTTAAGTGATGCTGTAGATAAATGAAAATCAAACTTATAATAAGCTTCGTTAAAGCATCTACTTATTGAAGTGACTGGTTCATTGCAACCATAATTGGTCCGATGTTGAGGGATCGACAAAAAGCTAACACGCCTGACACGTTTGTTATTAGTGTTAAAATTAAGTTGGCTTAATAAGTAGTTTGAGTCAACGGTGCCATCCAAAATTTTCGCGGCAAATAAGATTTTGGAATTTTGACGTCGAGAGTCCAAGGTATCCATTCGTAAAAGATTTAAGCGGTCTTGATAAGGAGGTAGATGTAAAGGGTCATACCACGGAAGACCGCGGAGGCAGAAACGTAAGAACCTCTTTTGAATTGACTCAATTTGGTCTATGTAGACTTTTTGATATGGTGACCATACAATACTTGCATATTCGACAATAGGTCTTACTAAGCTACAAAAGAGGGTCTTAGTTAGAAAAATGTCGTTGAATTCCTTCGAACGTCTTCTGACAAAACCTAAGGCATTGCTAGCTTTCACAACGATTGAATCGATGTGATCGTCAAATGTGAAGGACTGATTCAGCAATACTCCTAAATCGAGTACTTTCGCTGATCTATTTAAAGATGTACTCAAAAGTGAGTATTCATAGATTACAGGATTATTTTTGCGTGTGTAACATATAATCGTACACTTGTCAGGATTAATTAGGAGATTGTTATCGGAACACCATTTGGCAAATCTGTTTAGATCCTGCTGCAAATCATTGCAATCGTTAAGGTTTCTCACAACTTTGAAAATTTTAGCGTCATCGGCATAAAGAAGAACAGAAGATGACTGTAGAATGGAACCTACGTCATTAATAAATAAGGCGAACAGTAAAGGGCCTAGATGACTACCTTGTGGAACACCAGACGTGGTTCTAATTTCAGATGACAAGGCACCGCGAAAGGATACACGTTGAGTTCGATTCGTCAAGTAAGAGTCAACCCAATTTAAAAACAAGTAAGGGAATTGAAAGGAATGAAGCTTAGCTAAAAGTATAGAGTGATCAAGCTTATCAAAGGCTTTCGTCAAGTCTGTGTAGGCGCAGTCAGTTTGGAGCCCAGCTTCAATTGAGTTGGTTATTTGGTGAGAAAATTCAAGCAGATTGGTTGTGGTTGAACGACCTTTCATGAAACCATGCTGATACGGAGCCATAATTGATTTGCAATGAAAGGCTACAACATTCGTGACTATGGCTTCAAAAAGTTTTGCGACACAGGGAAGTTTTGCAATAGGTCTATAGTTGCAAGCGTCATTACGACTCCCTTTCTTGAATATAGGAGTGACGGTGGAGTATTTCCACAAATGAGGAAAGATGCCTGTTTTTAAGGATGTATTGAAAATATAAGACAGCACAGGTAGTAGTGACGACACACAATATTTCAAGACCAAATTAGGTATGCCATCTGGGCTAGGTGTTATATTATTGTCAAGTTTATTAACAAATGTGATAATAGTGTCCTCGTCAATTTTTAAATCCTTCATCTCCAAAGAAGAAACTGTTGAGTTCGTCAAGTAGGGTGAAAAGTGTCTGGAGTTAGGAAAGTCCGTACGATAGGCTTTACGGAAAACGGAAGCAAATAAATTACTAATATCAAAGGGATCATCAAAATAAGAGTCAATAGATTTAAATGTGAGTGGATACCCATCGTTATAAGTCTTAGAATTAACAAAATTCCAAAATCTCTTAGGTTTGTGCCCACCAGTTTGTGCCCATTCGCCACCCTCATGTACAATCACACGTATTCACACTTACAGCCATGGCATTGGCGGGATTCGAATCCGCAGGCCCCGTAGCACGCCGCTTTTCGACCTGACGCCTTAGCGAGCAGAGCTACCGGGCCCCCTAGCTAAATGCACTTAGTTAAATTTAAATTTTTGATCATGTCACAAAAACAATTCCATTTTCTCTTAAAAAAAATCCTTCCATAGTTTTAGACGTTTGAATTAATTCATATGAAATATTTTGAATGAATATAATCAAAAATAATTTCAATAATGCTCTATGGATATTGAGCTTATCTGAAGAACTGGATACCCATCTTAATACGGCAGTCCAAATTTTCAAACATTATTTCAAACTTAATTTCAAACTACTCTAGCTAAGCCTCATCTTTATCCAAAAGTTTCTACTACGAGTTTCTGATGAGTTTCTATACGAGTAAATAAATAATTCAAAACAACAAACTACGAAAAACTATAAATTTTATTCGCTTAATTTTTCATTTGTTTTGTTTTGGTGAATGTCATCGATGAAATTTGAATAATCAATGCTGACAGTGGCCTTAACTAAGGTTTTTCCCTGTGCACTGTATTGAATTCTATTAACATAATGGGCAAAGTATCGGGCAACTTGTGCGTACAGAGTATGTTTATAAACATTTGAACAACAATACGCGTATTGTGGTAGTAGCGTTCACGTTTTATGCGTCTATTATCACAATGAGTCTGACTGATCGACACAAAGTGAAAAACGATAATACGAGCGAAGGCAATAATGACGAACGATATAGCAACGCATTTAACACACTAAAGTTTCAAATGACTTATGATTGTTTACGAAATACTTGTAAGCTGTAAATGTAATTTCTGCACTTGAATCAAACTGTTTTGCTGATAAAGTTACATAGTAAATGTTAGTTGATTAAGATTTTCGAGGCTTTTGGTAATCTAACTTGCAACCTTGTTAGATTACCAAGGACGCTAGAAACAAAGGTTTAAATGAAGGCTCATTATTTTTTCTATTTTTTTTAGGGAGTTTGATAGTGAAATAATTCTGAAATCTGATTTTAGCTTATATGATTATAATTATAGTATTGATAAATAAAATAAGTAAGAAATCCTGGAAGCAGGTTATCAATAACACATTGGAATAAAACTAAAATAATCTTATTATCCAAAGCAATGCAGCTCTCTAGGAACTCATTTTGGTCTTTGGTTCATCATAGATCCGCTTGTTTTCTTCTTTGCATGATAAAAATGACAATTATTAGCCTCTACAGTCTGTAGCCCGGTCATAGTTAATTAAGAATGTTCCAGAATGTTCGTTTTGTACGGATTTTGATAGTATATCTAGGCAAAAAAACATCGAAACAATAAAGTTAAGGGCAAATTTACATCTACCAAAAAATTTAAACACCACAGTAGTCTTGTTTGAGCTTGCTTTAGTAGTGCTTGTCACATTTTCGAAATTAAGTCTGACTACCTTGTCACCAACTATCCTACCTATTAGCAGGAAAATTTCAAAAAAATAATATTGTATTAGAACATAAAAACTAGAATTGATATCATTCTAAAGCGTTGAGAGATAGCGTTGGCAAGTTTCGGCACAAATATTTTAGCTGTTCTCAAACTTACAGACCAAGAACACAAAAAACCGTGGGCGAGATAAGTTTAAGCTTATGTCCATGAAACTAGTACTAGTACGAGAAACTGAAACTAAAACTAGTAGTAATAATACTTGAAGATAATTCCCTTTAAATGATGTCTTTAATTTTTAAATTTAAATCTTCTTTAAATCGCACATGGTCCATTCTGTGAGTCAAATTTGTGAGCACTCTCTCGAACATTAATAACGCGTATTTTCCACGCTTTTAATGCACCAGTTGACTGCGGTTTATGAACATAAACAAGTAATTTCACATACCTCCACAATAAGTAATCTAACAGAGTCAAACCGCAAGATCTTGAGGGCCAATTTATGCGGCAATTTCTTGAGAATATCTTGTCATCAAAATTTTCCTTGAATAAATGGATGGTTTTGTTTGCTATATCACATTTTGCACCATCCGGTTGAAACCACAAGTAAACCACACTAACATGATAAAATTTTGCAAACGAAAAATCAATGATCATTTGTCTGTAGTCTGTTGGGAATTTCAAATGTTTTTTTTTCCAAAATTTGTGACGATTTTTTTTATTTTCCCATTTTTTATACTTAAACAAACCTGATTGTGCTCAATTTCTCTTAAAGCTCTAAGTCCATTTACCCAACAGCACAATAAAAAGATTCACCAACATTTTTCAAACCATTCCTGAGAAAAAAGTAGATAAGTGCAAAAAAACATAATGTCGCAGGATACGTCATCAAAGTTGGAAAAATGTTTTGATGCCATTTTTGAGGGTTTGTCATTTTTTTTTTATTGTGATTCCCAGACAACTGGTTTGTTGGTATAAGGGATAGCACAAAGTTTTTACGTTCCAACGACACGCGGTGTTCCCAAGTGGTCCCCCATCTAGGTACTAACCGGCCCAACACTGCTTAACTTCGGTGATCGGACGAGTACCGGTTATTCCAGTGTGGTATTGCCGTGTAAACATTTTAAACGACATATTTTAATTCAAAGACTATGTATTTTAAAAAGATGCTCGTAGTGCCAAAAGTGAGTCAATAAGAAAGTTTGAAGAGCATGCACAGGGTACTGACATGACCTATGCACAGGGTACTGACATAAAATTATACATCCTTATCCTATACATTCGCATGTCTTCTACCAGATAACAATGCATTCTATTTCTTTTGTGCTAGGTTTATGTAGTATGGACGGTGGTAGTAATAAAATTATTGTTCTATTCTATTCTTATCTATTGAGGTTGCATCTACTTATGATCACTTATCTTATTTCTTAGCAGTTTATCTCACCTTAAAAGGAGCAAGGTAAAGTTAAGTTAGGTTAAACTGGCTGGCACAAGGTCACACATGGATCTTTTACTGTTTTTTGGCACTTTGATCTATTAAATCTTTTAATTCATGTTATCCAATTAGGATTCAAATATTTTCAGTAATTTTTTTCATAAATCTACGTGCTAGAGCAGAAATTAGACTTATGATAAGGTATGTATATGATTTTTTCTAAATGTTTGCGTTTATGTTCTCATGAATAAAGTTTTGGTTTATAGTTTTTTGTTGATTAAGTAAACACTTGAAATTAGTATTTGCTGATTTTACTGTAATTTTGATTTATATTAATAACAGATTTGCAGAAATATAAGTGTCCATAACATATCAAATGTATACTACATTTTTTTCTAAATCTGCTGCTATTTCGGATAAGTTCTGATTCATAATCCGAGGCTAGTGTAATAAGTCAGTGACTTTTTGAATGAAAGATTTTTTTTTCGACAAATAAGCATTTTATTTCTCAGCATAGTCTCCTTTTAGCTTTACACACTTAGTTCAGCATTAATAGGTTTCCTCAAGGCCTTCAAAATAGGCGTTTGTTTGAGTGATCACTTCTTCAGTCGACCCAAACCTCTTAACGCCCGGTCATTTCTTCAAATTTGAAAACAGGAAATAGTTGCAGTTCGTAGCTCAATTGATGGATTTTTGCCATGATGACTACATGTGTCTGCACTCGTGCATTGTCTTGATGAAGCAACACTTTTTCTTTGCAAAATGCAGTCGTTTTTGCTTAGAATCAATACCTAATCCGGCCAAAAGCTTTGGGCAGATTACAATCCTGGCGAATATCGCCGCAATCGTTTCACTCTTTGAAGGTAATCAATGTGAATGATACTACGTGGATCCCAAAAAATGGTGACCATGATCTTGTTGGCCGACCAACCCTCTTGGCCATTTTTAGTGCACGTTCACCCGACACCCGAAGAAATCCAGTGTATTGATGGGTCCTTGGTTTCTGTGTGATGGATTCATTTTTTGGCTACGGTAACGAAACGGTACAAAAACTTGTTCTGATTGTGGCTGAACATTGCGAAACGCTCCTTTGAAGTGGTCGAGTGTGAACAATCGCGACATCCATCGGGCGAATAGCTTTTTCGTATTCAAAGATTCATGTACATACAATGTAATGTATCCATTTAGTTGAGATGCCTCAGTCTCCTCACGTACTATGATTCTCCTATCGTCCAATATCATTCCATGGATTTTATCGACCATTTCTGGCGTGACGACCTATTTTGGGCGACCTGAACGCTCGGCGTCAGTCACTAATGCTGTTACGACCACAACGGAACTCAGTGAACCACTTCTTAACTAATTAAATTAATGATGCAGAGTCCCCATAGTGTTTGTCAAGCCTTTTTTGGTTTCGGCGATGGTTTTATGCTTAATCAGCACATGCATTTCATTTTTTTCCATTTTCGCTAAAATCCATGAAGTTTTTTTGCTTTCAATGGCTGTCAAATACAAACTAAATGGCGCAGCCTGCTCAAAATTTTACAATAGTCTATTAACCCTCCGAGAACACACCTATTTTTTCGATCATCGAGAACAATTGGGGTCAAATTGACCCCAACCACTTTTGAATCGCCGCCACTGAAGATTTTCATTTGAAAAAATTTGTAGATGTAGATTGAGGCCTCTTTTAGTAGATCTCATGAATTAGAAGTGGCCTAAATGTCCTTAACATACCTAAAAAAATTCGCGAAAAAAAACAGTTTTATCGAAAATCAGCTTTTTTACAAAAAAATCGTAACTTTGTCAATTTTCAATGTTTTTGGCTAAAAATTTAGGAGGATACACTCAAGGTATGACAAAATCATAAAAAAAAATTAGCCCTATAGTGACCCTTGAAAAAAAAGTATTTATTTTGCATATTTACGGTGGCGATTGTGAGGATTTTAAAATTTGCACATTTAAAAAAAAATCATAACTTTGTCAGTTTTCAATAATTTGAGCTAAAAATGTATATGGATACACTCAAGACATAGTAGAATAATAAAAAAAGCCCTATATAAAGGGTTGCAAAAAAAAGTGTTATCTTCTGAATAATCAGATTCTGATTGCTCCGAGACATGGTCGTCTTCAGAGGAATCACTGTCGCCAAAATTGTTATAATTGTCTTCAGCTAACAAATTATTGCGTACACTAGAACGCAGATTATACGTCATATTGCTAAAAACATAAAATAAAAGCACTTGCAAACTTATTTTTTGGCTTTTTTAAATTAATCTATCGATTTATTAAGTAAAAAAAATTGAATTTTTACCTCAAAATTGACGTCGAGTACATATGGGGTCTATTTGACCCCTTAATCTGCTTCAAAGGCTTCTCAACGATGACTGACGACTTGGGACTGTATGCGAACGGTGTAAACTGATAGTTAAGACACAGAAATACACTAAGGGGCCTATAGTACCCCCCTTTTCCCGCAGGTCTAAGCGCTGCGATCGGCCAAAAAGGTCGCTGGGGTCAATTTGACCTCCGGTGTTCTCGGAGGGTTAATAGATAGCAGTTAACGGGAGCAGTGGGAGCTGCGCGGGAATTTCAAAACGTGCCTGTCTTATCAACTGCCCTCGTAATTCGTCTCAATGTCCATAATTGAACTCAGAGCAGCAGCATGGCTTTACACATTTTTGAATTAAACCTTTTGCAGAACAGATTTGCGCTGCTTATGTGGACAAATCTTTCATATAACCACACAAGCTTTTTTAGAATTTATGATTAAAAATGTATGTCTGACAAATTTATACCCAGAGAGCATAATTGTGGGTAATGGTCTCTAATGTTTCAATTTTCTGAGCAATCTTACAAAAAGACATTCAAAGAAGATAGCTCTATTTCTCAAATCAGCACACAAAAGTTTTTCTTCCTGCTCATAAATTACTTTAGAAATTTTATGTGTGCAATTGAACAGTACTTTTCTGAAACATACTGCTTATTGAATAATTTGCAAATAGTAAAAATCATGTTTCAATTTGACACGAAATGACACAAGCTAATGTGACATGAGCAGGCGATATTAAATCAACACGTTAAAGACATTGCCATGCTTCAACCATTTCTCGTTAGTATTTATTTACATTTTGAATTCATTACACCGTTCAAAACCAGATCTGATTGATCCGTTAGCGGAAGTCAAAGTGTTAACATGCATATCAATAGTCTTAACAAGCAGATTAGAGCAGCTACTGCAAATTGAAATTGAGTTATTAAAATTAATGCGAAATTACCGTTAATGCGAACTATGCGACCGCTGTGATCGATGGACAGTTATGTGGTGAATTAAATCGGTATTTAATTAGGTATTTATGCATTTGTTAGGTCGCGCTAGTTCTAATTGAGAGCATTTTATTCTCATTGAAATACGCATTGGAAAATCGGAGGGTTGTATGATTTTTGCATGTTAGAAGCTTTTAGTTATGTTATTTCCATAAATTAAAAAACAAATACATATAAGATACTTTCAACTCATTTTGACAGCTAGCGTGTTGCAAGCTAATAAAAACAAGTTGCGTCATATTGCCAATAATTTGTATCAACATTGACCTCGTAACACGGAATTCAATGCGTCCAAATATTGGGCAGAGCTATGAAAACTTCGGAAAATGTTGACTGAGATTATTCAAATCTATGAAACAGCCATGTTTGTCTTTGGACTTTACTACAGACAAACACGGTTGCTTCAATTGCAACCGTATTTCGGGTGTAATTTTTAAAAAAATTTGTTACTTTCGAATTTTTTAATTAAATTATAATATTTGGTGTTGCATAAATGAATTCCACTTCAGATATACTGTCCAAAGCACTGCATAGTGTAATCTTAATTAACAGAACCGATCATTACAACATGTCCAATCAAGGTCAGCTTTTCTCAAGAAGAATGAAAGTTAGCAGCAATGGCAGCATTAACCCCATTTTAACTGTTTCATAATCCATGCCATAAATTAACGATCAATAATAGGTTGCATTAAAGTACACTGATTGCATACAGACCTTTAATGACTTGCGCCCTTCATTCAACTCGTTTTATCTCGAAATATTCGAATGACTAGTACTGTCGATGCGTTGATGCTTAATGCATTGTGGTTAATACTATGATACATAATCTATTATGGCACTGGGTCATTTTGATAAATCTCGTTTTAAGTTTTGTGAAGGAAATACACATGAACTTTGTCATATTTACTGTCTGCAAGCTTTTAACGTGTCAAGAGATGACAGGTTTGTTTTTTTCCTTTTCAGTTTTTTTCTTTTCTTATTTTGATTAATTACTTCTAAACTGGCATGAAGAAATGTTGAAAGTAGTGAAAAGACAATGAAACCAGACAAAGCCAAAGCTTATTTTATATGCGCATACATCAATTCCATAAATACTTGCTTTGTTTAGATGAAATTGACGGTTGTAGACATCTTTTTAGCATTATTCCTTGAATAAAAATTTATTTTTATCTGTTTTCATTCCCAGCGACCTTCTTTATTCTATAAAATATACAGCAAACTTCGTATTGAAAATTAAAATTACACTCGATTACACTTATAATCTATTTCACTAGAAGTTTCACTCGTTTAGTACATACTCGTATGTAAGTACATCGAAACAATGCTTGATTAAAATCTCAAACACTTCACTTCTGGAAAACCGTTTCATCGTTCCTATCTTCTCTTGAACAAATACATCGAATTTCGGATTTAAAAACAACCGTAATCGATTCAATTAATAATCAAACCTATTCAAGTAGGTTAAGGATAATCAACAACGCTAGAATGTGATATGTATTGTGATAGATTGCTTACACAAATTCATTTTAAATAAATTATCAAAATTTTCTTTGAATTATTCAAAGAAAACCGAATGACCTTAACATTTGAAGCAAAATAAAAACAGTTTTATTTGTAAAATGAAAATACTGAAACGATGTATTTACATTTCATTAGTATTGAATAGATATTTGTTGTTATTTTTTTTTTTCGAAACTCGATTTGCAGTTTTTTTCTGCGTTTGTTATCGATAAACTGCGTTAGAAAAGTATTTAGGACTCGAAGATACATTTTGTTGCATAATGATAGCTACGCAAATATTTTGAGTATCTGGTGAAGTGAAAAATATTTTTCATTCCGATATTACAGGTGGTTTTTATCAATATGAATATAAAAGAGAATAAATGAGATGTCACCCAGTTGAAGGTAATATTGAAAGTATTGCAATAAAAACAGTTACATTCAAAATGTTTTTCGAATGCTTTGAACAGATGAAATCTGGCAGAATAAGATCGATTAGTATCTGCTGTTTCAAGCAGTTCATTTGAATTTGCCGATGCTATCGAAATGCAACCTGATTTAATCTTGTCATTGTGATATTTCGACTGGGAGTTTGCAAAATATTTTTTGATGTTTTGTTGCATTCAGGTATTCGTTTTGCTGTCTTAGATGGTATTGAGTTCAATTTCGAAAAGTTTTTCTGATGTTTATCCGTTGATTTATTTACTATTTAGAGCTTTGAATATTCATTTTAACGATAGGGTATCTTTAAATAGTGGTGAGATAGAGGTTAATAAATTATAGGTAGATGCATCGACTAGAAAGTGAATTCACATAGCTTGATTTTCTTTAAATATAACACTCAAAAGCGAAATATAATGAATATTATTTTAAATATGCATGCAAGTGAAACAGTGTTCACGTTTGAAATTAAGTACTCGGTTATAATAATAAATACATTTGAAGTTATTAAATATATTTGAAGTTAATTTTATCGGACACAAAAGTTTCAATACAGTCCTGATTTAAAATGGAATTGTAATTGCGTAGACCTTATGTTACTTTATATTATAACATGCAGTATCTGCTAACACTTAGTAATTGAAATGAGTTATGAATTAATTTTACGATCTAAATTTATGACTGCAAAATAATAAAGATCACAGCTCCTTTTACCTCTGTTTTGATTCAGATACCTCTAATTTGAATTTATTTCAAAGTAAGATAAGGTCTACTTTTTCGTCAAAACCAACAAAGACTAACTTTAACATCGCCCTTAGTTTATTCGTTCACCAGTGCTATATTTCTGTTGGTTTTTTAAGAGTTTTGACTCACTTCACGCTTCCCCACTTCACATAGTCCTGCTTATTGGCTTAACAATATTTTACTCAAAAAACTTAATATTCAATACAATTTGGCCTATCTTTTTTTTTTACAAATTGTGATCGAACTTGCTTTATCCAATATTTCGCAATATTCAATCTTTGTAATTTTTCAACTGGACCAGTAAGAAAGAGGCCAGATTACTTTAGAAACTTCGATGTCTTCACTGTCGATGTGGCGATTGGTCCTAGGGAAAACAAAAGATCTCGCTTTTTTAATGGCATCTTCAGTTTTCAAAAGGTACGTGCTGCTGCCAAAAAGGTAGCCACTAATGCGATATTTGGTTGCCTTAAACCTGTTAAGGCTTCTAATACATCAGATGAACCTAAAACTTTCTGGACATACATCAAATCCCCTGAAACTTCCTCTGACAGTCCTTTTGCTATGCGTCTTCTTGATATGTCTGTATCTTCTCCATGAGTTGCATACAGCCTTTTCGCTCAATTTTTCTCTGTTTTCACATTCCTTCACAATCTACCTACGCTGTTGACTAGTTTTTCCGTAATTACTTATACCCTGTCTTCTTTTTGTAATGATGCTTCGGAAGTTGAATTATTAATGAGATTTCTTAATGAGATCTTTTTGCTAAATTACTTTTATTTTTACTGTGTGTTCCTTTATCAATAATTTTTAATCATATAATTTCAAGAGGTATTTTTTACCATTTTGGCAAACCTCTAAAACATTCTCCATCCACGAAGCGGGTGTTACTTTTTCTATCTCTAACTATCACAGATGCTTGAAAATATCATCCACGTACCCTTTAGTACCCAGCTCTTGCTAGCCAGCAGCCAAAACGGATTCATTACAAGTAAGTCAGCGGTTTCTAACTTATTGTCATTCATACATACCGACTTTACTAAAGGTTTCCATTCAATGCACCATTATATTCGTCTATCAAAGGTAGCTGGGTTTGGTCTCTCTTTTTGTTCTTCTCTTATATTTGTGATCGCTCTTGCATTGTTACTGTTAGCTCCTGCTCTTTTTCATCCAGTTTCCCTACCTCAAGAATTCCGCAACGATTTATTGTTAATACTTTATTGTTCTTTCTGTTTATTAACGGCCTTCCATCTCTCTCGAACTCACTCTGATAACCTCAAAATTTGTGTGGCTACATAAATCCGCCAGTGACTGTTTCCTGTTACAAAATAACTTGGGTGTTTTAGTTAACTAGTGCGCTGCGAATTCCCTTACTCTGAATATTGTGAAGGGCAATTAAATTGCGATCAGTTTTTTCCTTCCTTCTTCTTTTATAGGCGCTATATATTTGTTCCTATTGATATAGGAATAATCTGGACCATTTTGCGAGTTGCCTCCGAAAGAATTATTAGATGTTTGGATGTCTGCAAATCAATTTAAAAATTGAATTTACGATAAGCTGTGTTTTTGAAGATACGCACAATTTTGAATTATTATCTTAGTTGCGATAATTTTTGATAAAACAAAAAACAAAAATTGTCGGTAGCCGAGAACTCAATGTTGGTAGTTTTAACCTAAGTTGAAATTTGACCAGTGTATACGCTCGTTTTTCGGCTTCGTCATAATATCCTCTAATTCTTTGCTGGAAAGTAGCCAAGATTGTTCCCATTCATAAGAAGGGCAAAAGTAAAGAGGCCAGCAATTTCCGTCCAATATCTCCACTTCCTAGTCTGGGGAAGATTTTTGAGAGAATCCGGATAGAAAAGATAAAACATCATTGTGATCTTACGCAGGTAATTCCTGTATAACAGTTTGGCTTTAGGCGCACGCAGTGAGAGCAGCACGTCGTTTCATACATTTCATACATTCCCGGAAGAGGTGATAAGATTCGCAGCAAGCTTTCTTGCCATCAACTATGTCTGCGTTAATGGTGCAGATTCACCCAAAGGACCTGTGATATCAGGAGTTCCACAAAGTTCTGTAACTGGTCCGATTGTTTATACCATATTTACTGCTGACCTTCCTATTCCAGTGGGCCAATCTCAAGTCCAAATTCTTCAATATGCCGATGTCACGCTCTTATTTGCGTCGAGGCAAGATTCGCTCAAAGCAGCCAAGAGCCTGGAATACTACTTGGCTGAATTAAGAATTTACAGGCCAATTAGCAGTAAGATACAGCCTTTAAATTTTGCAATCCTTATAAGTATCGGAGATCGCGAACTGTTCGATACAAAATGTTCGAAACTTTTAAGATAAATGTAATGTGGTCACATTTTCATGGCCCCGTACGTGAACAGCGTTCAAGATCTCCGGCTTTCTGGTAAAATAGTATTGTTTGCTGATACTGGAAAAAATGAGTCAGCTATCGGAAAACACAATAAGTATGGATTAATACTTGAGATTGCTACGACAGAGCAAACTTGTTATAAATGTCTACAAAACCAAATTGTGTTCCAGCAAAACAATAAATGCCCTATTAATCCATGTATTTGAATTGATGGAGTTCAACTGGAGAAGGTCGATTTAATAAAATATTTGGGATTAATTTTGGATGAAAAAATGTCCTGGTCACATCATATCAACTACATCAGAAGTAAAATTGCACTATTAATCGCAACACTGAGAAAACATGATTTCCTAGAAAAACACACGAAACTTCTAGTCTTAAATGCCTTTATTCTTGCTACTGTCAAACATGGAGCAGTTTTGTGGAGCCAAACTACTAAGCATAACATCGAGCTAATTGGGAAACCTGTCACTAAGGCGATAAAAGTTATATTTCGATTACTGATCTTAACACCAATGGTCACTGTGTACACTCGATGAGGGTTGCTGAACATTCAACAGATTATTAGTCTCGAAAGAGGAAAAGTAATATACCACATTATCAACAACATATGTTTTTCTCGGACTGTTGGAGAGTTAGCCAGCAGAGAAATCAGGTCTGCCGGCAAATTTTTCGGTTTTTGAACACCAATAATTTATACGACAATACCACACTGGAATAACCGGTTCTCGTCCGATCACCGAAGTTAAGCAGTGTTGGGCCGGTTAGTACTTAGATGGGGACCACTCGGGAACACCGCGTGTCGTTGGGACGTAAAAAAATGTGTGCTATCCCTTATACCAACAAACCAGTTGTCTGGGAAGCATTATAAAAAGAAAAGAAAAAAAATAAACAAAAAAATGGATCGATTGAAAATGGATCCAATACAACAGGCTATAGCTTTCTACAATACATTGCCAGATACGATAAGGAACTCAACCCAACGGGATAAGTAATGCTTAAGAATATATTCGGTAAGCATTTCGAGTAATGCGTGGAAGCATTACCGAACCATTGCATGTTTATTTCTTTTTAACATTTCATTTCGTAGGCTGGGAAGATTTATACAAGGGGAATCTTATGCTATGTGTTAGAGCTTTTTGGAAAGTACAACATCGTATTCTCGCATTTCAGTCATCTAGAGTGAATACGAATTGAAACTTTGGCCGGCGGCAGATCGTCCCTCTGCATGACCCGAAATGTGTGGTTATTGCATGCTGAGTGATTATGACGCTCATTGGAAATTCCAATAGCGTATTCTCGCAGCTACTAGGGGGAATCGGTACTCTTGTTTTTCATGCATTTTACTTACCCGTGATGATTTGAAATGCTCCGAAATTGTCATCTTTTCGCTTTATATAGCACACCACCCATAGCCGATATATGCTCGCAAGTTCTTTTCCCCTTATTTCTGCGAGTGATGTTCATTGGCCAGTCATGGACTCTTAGAAAACCCCTTGCAAGCGGATTAAATTTTCATTACCAAGAATGTTTTCTGCATATATTCTGTCCGGAATGCATTACAGCGATTTCCGTTGGGCCATGTTAATGAAGACGTCGTAAGACAATAAAAGAGAGTCTAACATATTAATCAGAATTGTGCTGTCCCTTATACCAACAAACTAGTTACCTTTGAAGCACTATGAAAAAATTTACCGGAGGGGAAAAATGATGCAAACGGACCGTGCATACTAATTGAGTGATGGAGAGAGTGGAAGAAAGGGGAGAAAAAGTATTCTTTCGTAGTAATTTAATTTTAAATTTATATTTTTCAAGCTTCAGCAAATTTTCTGGCAAACAAAATTACAACTAAGTGCATCCATTAAATGAATCTACCGAGCCAATTGATTGTTCTTTCACCACAAATAAATCAATTTATTTTCGCCCAAACAATTATTACCCACAAAAATAAGCCAACCATTGAAAATCAAACCACAATCGAAACTCAACTAACAATCTAAAAGAATAATCTTCAGACAATCTGTATCTATTACATCAAGGTGTGAGCCACTGTAGACAATAACAATCTCGCTAAGTGAATTTCAATTGTTTTTCTAACAATATCAGGACAAGCCATTTTGAAATCTATACACCACTTAAAGATCATTTGACGATCTTTTGACCTGCAATCATTTATCACGATTTTCCAAAGTTTTCGCACTTCATCAAATTCAATCTCTTATTTCGCAAACCATTGCATTATTATGATTTTTATGCCACGCCCCCATCACGCCTATACAACTTCACATATACTCGTTTCATATTTTATCTCGTGCCACAATTCAACGCGAAATTCAACCATTCAAACAAATAAATGATAAAAATTAAAATCATTGTTGCGAAAAAAAGTTACGTCGAAATATAACAATCGCGAAATATTATCTTGTTGTATTCAATTTAGAAATAACACTGATACCTAATTGAATTAATAGCTTTCTTTCATTGAGTTTTCCAAGAATTCGAGCCATCATTAGAGCAAGTGTTTTTTTGATACGGCAATATAGAAATGCTGCGATGATCGAAACATATGAAAACATATGAAAATGATACATCAATTAGAATGTACCGAACAAAAATGTATTTAGGTGCAGAGAAATTCAAAAACGAATGGTGTTTTAAAGAATTTTCAAGGCTTTCAGGAAAGTTTTTTTTTGTGCAAGAATTATGGTTCGATGATATAGTTTTTATGGCTTTGGTATGGTAGATTGAGTGGAAAATGTGACTCCGGAATTTTTTTCGGGCGAAATCTTTCGAAATTTATGTGTGCAGTTTATAGTTTTCAGCTCTATCAAGCTAAGTTTGAGAAAATACATTTATTTTTCGGTTGTAAAATGGTAAAAAAATCTACACACTATTAGATAAAACATGCTTTAAAATAAAATCGGTAGAATCGGGGGAAAAAAAGTATTCTTTCACCTGCATAATTTCAAGGCGAGTTTGTTTGTAATATATCCTTGGCCAACAATTTGCTCGCACAGCACCTTAGCACTAGCGAAAACTCTTTTCTCTTTCACGATAACACAAACTCTTTTATTCGTCAGCGGCTTATCAGTATATACAGTATTAAAAACTAAACATCAATTTCCTCTTTTATCTTTTTTTATAACATCGAAAAATTGCTCATACCAGCAACATTCATATATTTATTTATTTATTAGTGTCTAAATCAACAGACAAAAATCCAATTAAAGACTAGACAAGGAATAAACTTATAAAAAACAAGACAAAATGAAAATAAAATACAGTATAAAACTTGAAAAACCTAGATTAAAGAGAACAAAAATTATAAATTCAAATTAATCAAAGTATACAAGGGGCGGTAAATGAAATAGAATCATAATTTAACAAATAGAAAATTCAGCAATTTAATTACTTCATTTCCTAACATAAAACACGTACTCTTAATTTTCTTTTAAAAGTGCATAACGAAGGCGGAAGAGGACCAATATTCAAGCAATTATGTTGCCTAGGCAAGAGTTAATGTGGAGAATGAAAATGTGTCTGAGTACGAGGAAACAGTACGTTGAAGGTAAGCTAAGATCTGGTAAAACGTACCAGGTCACGTACAGAAAAGTGTACACTGGAATATATGTAACAGAGTACAGGAGACATTCGTCTAAATACACTCTGAGTGACATTAATAGACACGAGGAAACATGAGCAAAAGGTTCGGACTTTTAAGAATGGAGCCGCACAAAAGTGAGGCCTTCGATGTGACACGCAAGATGTGGACATCAAATTTTTGTCTAGTGTCAAACACAATATCAAGGTCCAGAAAATTATTAATAGAACCAAGGATGGAATAGGAAAACATGATGCGGGATAATGTACACATAAAGGATATCTGGAAGCATTTAGAAACATAAAGTTTAATATAATTGACAGAGCACGAGTTGTCCGGTGCAGACAAGTCATCCTGCACCTGAGAGCAGTCATTCACTGACACAGGGAATTAAAACGGGAAGGAAGATCATTACTAAATAGAAGGAAAAGCGGAGAACCAAGAATCAAGCCTTGCGGACTACCAGAAGAAGAATAGAAGGGAGAAGAAGAGCAAGCGTGAACAAATATTCGATCGATTGATCGTGCTTGTGATCACAAAGATATGAGGAAAACTAGCAACGAAGCTGACCTGAAATATTGAAACGCATCGAGCTTTGGGAGCAAGACGTCATAGTTCACAGACTTCAAATCGTTTCCAAAGTCAGTATATAATACATCCAGTTGCCTTTGCTGATCAACGGCGGACGCAACAGTATTACTGAACGAAAGTAATTTGGAAACTGTTGACTCACTTTTGACGAAACTTGCTCAAAAGCAAGAAGAGGTTCAACTATTGAGTATACTCTATTGTAAACAACTCTTTCGAAAATCTTACTGAAGCAAGATAGAAGGGATATGGGACGATAATTGGAGACGCAGGACGAGTCTCCGGCTTTCGTGGTGGGGAAAATATTTACGGATTTCCAGGATGAAAGAAAAGTTAAGGAAGAAAACGAATCAGCACACTTTCGAAATTTTTTCTACAAAAATGACCACAAGGACTGTTTGAAGAACGCCAGACAATACGTGTAAAAATCGGAGCATCCACTATTTCAGTTGTTGTTCTACAATGTGAGATCTATATTCTCCATTTGTTCTATTCATCAGATCTAAAACTAATCAAGTTTTTGGTATTTTATGGCAAAACGAGTTTACAAACTTTACTAGTAGATTGGCTGTTTCGCATGAGTAAAAGATCCTTTTCAGAAGGCAATTTCTGCAAAATGACGCCACACAGTGAGCTACATGTAAAAAAGGATCAAATGAGTCCGTGGATGGATGAGCAATTTTTCGCTGTACGAGTAGTTTTTCCTTTGTCTTGAATATTATTAAAGATATAAAAAAATACTTTCTTTAGCAATTGCTATATTGGAAAGTTGATAAACAGCTACAAAATAAAAAATAACTTATATATGTGAAATGTAAATAAGTTTTAATTTGTGGTATGATGCTGTACGTGCAAATTAAGGTTTAATTTGTAGTATTTGTGGTACGAGCAAATTTTTTATATGCATCTGTACAATTTTTTACATGCGTCTGTAATTATACTGAATTTTGTTTTTTCAAAGAATTTAAATAAAGTAACTGAAATATTTTGAAAATTAAACAATAAATTTAAGGTAAAATTAAGTTAAATTGAAAATTTAATGAATTGTTTTTATTTTAAAATAAACAAGACCGAAATGTGAACCACCTCCGCTTTTAACGTCCGCCTTCTAAAAAGTTGATTCGTGTAAATGCCAACTGCTTGGAAACTCACGTATAAAAACACGGTTATAGTCCAAATAGCTCAATATATATACTTCTGTTCCACATCGCATTTTTGTGGATTGAGCTCTGGAACAGTTGGAAGACGATTTACAATGTTACAGACGAACCTCAGAACGAGATTCAAAAGCGGATTCGAACATATGATTGGTTTCACGAAACTTGCCACAGAAGGACATTAGATAAAGAATCTGCGAAAACTTTTCAGTACAAACCTATCAAAAGCTTTATTGTACGCAACTACGACTATTAATTTGGTTTTTACGGTTATTACGTTAACTACATCACAAAAATCTTCATACAACTGGCAAATGATTAACATTGTATAAATGGAGAATGTTCGAAAATTCAAATCTGTGCTATAAAAAATATTACGCAACGAAGCAATAATTTTCAGTGGCAAACTTTAAAAAGTTATATTAATTAAAATATAAAAAAAATTATAATCATATTTGGTCAACAACAATAATATTTTAATAGATGCTTTACTGAATGCTTGGAATGAAATTATTTCGAATGGGAGAGAAATCGTCATTCTTTTAATGCCTTAAAGATGGGCTAGCTAAATACAATTTTCGCCACAAAAAAATAGTACATTTTGTCAGTTTTTACTGTACATCGTTTTTATGACACTTGTTTGTTCACTATTTTATAACTTTCATCCATAATGAGTATGCTCAAGTGGAGATCGGTGAAATAAACTAAATTTCAATTACGTATGTTTTTTTGTAGCAAAAAATATTGAAGATTTTCAAGAGTATATAGAGTTTTGTAGCTTGATGAATTTGATTTCTCAAAAATATTTATATTCATGCAAACGGAAATAGTTAATAGAAAACGGAAATAGTTAAATAGGAAGTAAACAAATCGAATACCGAGCTTTTGACATCGTTCGTCTAGCGAAGGATCTTTAAAAAACGCAAAGCTCATTGGAGATTTGTGAACGAGATTCAATTGGGATTTTTTTTCCAGTACTACAAATCTTCTTCTTCTTCAACGAGTCATCGTGCGATGTGCGATAAGTCAAAGTTAAATCGAGTCTGGTGTTATATTCATATTTTGGAGAAGTTCATATTATATTTTGAAGATTGTTATGTTTTGCTGAAGTCTTCATCTTCCAATTGCTCCTAATAATGAGCGTTCGAGGAATATAAACCAAGAATTTTTTTGCCCTTGGCTGGTAAATGTTAGCTTAAGTAAAGCTATATTTCAAAACATACAACCTCTCTCAAGCGGTCTCTACGACAATAAGGCTATTAAAAATAATATCCTGGAAATTCTAGTACCAACTGACCATGCCATGATCTCCTTCTCCTATTTTTTTTTTCAATAAGTTTTTTTTTGAATTTACGATCTAAGAAACAATTCTTGACTTTAGAACCAACATTCAACGCACCGCTGCCAATGCATTACGCAATATGTGTGGGATAGGAGGAGTCGAAAATTGAGCTTAGCAACAGATTCAACCATACAAAGTCGGAACGAATATTCAAATCATTTTATCAAAGAATTTTGGTAAAATATAATATCATTAATCACTCTTAAAAATAAAATAGATACCAGTTTCCTATCGCGTGTTAGCTTCATTGTGTTTCATTTTAAAATTTTGATTCAGATTTTAGTAAAATTTCACTTTGTAGCAGGTAGAATTGTAGAAAGTACTGCCTTGCTTGTCTTTCCCAATATATTTTATGCTTCCGTTTTCAATTAAAAGCTTTAGCAGAAGGAAAAACTATTTTCACATTCCCATCTCTTTTTTTACTTCCCAGACTATGTGGAATCAAAGCCAATGCTTTTAACCTTGGGCATACAACCTGGGCCCAGTGAAATTCGACATAAAAAGCTGAATTTTGGTGTGAATTTTGATACTGGCGTGTTGAACAAAATGTCAGAAGTCCCCATCGATCCGAGTGCTGCGTTACTTTTTATACGGGGCCAAAGGCTACCAAAAATGACCTTTCCTAAATATATCAGTAGCGGTCACGTCTACGGAAAAACAATGCATGACGAATTTGCAGCTGAGAAAATTTCCAACAAAAAAGACTTATTGTAACCACAACCGTTTTTGGGATATATTTATCTAAACATTTGTAACTCACAGTATCCACTTTCTCAACGGCATGTTGATATTATCCGATTTCGATTACGACTTGGAATGCTTGTGAATTTGTTTTTCTATGTTTAAGAGGCCCATAAAAAAACATGCAAGCAAACTTATCTACCACACTCCAGGGTAGATGAGAAAGTGTGCTCCGAAAAGTTACCCCCTCCCCTTTGTCATAAAATGGTATCCCTGAACTTCCATCCCCAATCTTCAGGGATGCGCTCGTAGCCTACTATTTGCCCTCTATTAAACAAGATCTTATCACTAGATTATCCTCTCAATTGCCTATTCTTGACATCGCAAGACCACCCCTACACCCACACCCTACCCACATCCTACCCACCCCCACAAACGAACCTCCTCGAAATAACCGGTTCTGTAGTTTTTTCCCACACCGTCTTATCCCATGAACTATCAGGACAAGGCCACGTAATTTCAGGTAAAAATTGGTTTCGAGGATTCATCACAGGATTGGTAAAAACTGATTATTCGGGGATAGTCTGCAAGGGGTTGAGCTCCTATTGCTTGACAGAATTATGCCGTGATATTATCTTGCTTTTTTCTACTCCTATTCTGTGCATGACGTCACAGGGCCATGATAGTTACAAAACCTATTTTTGCCTGCAATGTTGTTGTCTTTTTCTGCTTCTTCATCCCTTACAGGATGCAGAAATACAGTTTATATACGACAAGAGAGTAGAGAGCAGATGTCCCTCGTAGTTTTATGGCAAGCAGGAGTGGGAGTTTGGAAAACTTTTCGGAGCACACTTTTCCACCTAGCCTGGAGTGTGGTAGATATGTTCGTATATATGCTTTTTATGGGCCTTTTAAACATAGAAGAACAAACTCACAAACATTCCAAGTCGTAATCAAAATCACTTTTGGTGACCTTTGACCCCGTATAAAAAGTAAGGCAGCACTCGATGGGGACTTTTGACATTTGGTTCAAGACGCCAGTATCAAGGTTCACACCAAAATTCAGCTTTCCCCTAATATGTCCGAAGCACCATGTTAAATTTCCCCGGACTATATTTTAGTCCCAACACTTTCGAAATGAATTAAATACTATGTATCACAACCAATTAAATTAAATTTTATAGTAGATGGCGGTTGAAGTTATATTGTTGAAAAAGTACTGCGCAAATTATGCTTTTATGTGTTTTTTTAATCAAAAAAATACACATTATTTTTACGTTGTAAACCGAGGGTAAAAGTAAGTGATCGGGGTCCAAAATAACACATTACAATCGGGTATAATAACATAGTTTCAATTGATGGAAGATGTCATTCAATCGTTTTCAACTTTCATGTTATTTTTTCAAACCTGTTCTGAAATTAAACTAAATGATACCATAATTTTCAATCCAATAAAGGCTGATAGTTTTAAATATGTTTCGAAGCAAGGACTAAAAATCAAACAAAAATGATGCTTAATATTGACAATTCTACTTTCAATATATTCAATTATAAAGTGTTACTTAAAAAAATCGTACCTTAATACTAATATGTGAATCATAGCAAATATTCAAAGCAGCACGTCCTTGAAATTGAAATATAATCCAGTGAATTATAATTTTTAATTGATTGTAACTTATATTTTTCCTTTTATTGCTAACTATTATTGTGTTATATTAATAGTCACACAGAAATTCAAATGTCGTAGCTATTCTGGAGGAAACAAAACGAAATTCGGCAGATTCGATACTTCAAGTAGACTGGGAACAGCATCTTACAGAGTTGAAATTATTTGCACGTTAAAAAACAAAACTTCAAACAGCTATATGTTTGAAATTTTTTTAAAATTTTAATACTTGGTTCACTTTAGTCCATAAAATTGAGCGTGAAGTAATGATTCACGTATTTTTAGGATCTTGTTGGATAATGCATAGGTTATTCACATTTAAAATTTATTGGCGAATAAAATTTTCTATTAACGCTCAGAAGAATCAAATAAATATATATTGGTATTTAAACGAATTCGTTTCATTATCTAATAAACCTCACCTTCAGATTCCATCAAACAACAAACATTTTAAAATCACCCCTTGAGAACAAAACTCTGTCGAAAACAAAATTTCAGTCGATCATTCAACTCAAATTCTAATATGAACTCACATCAACAATAATTTTAACAGTTTAATTGCTCTTTTCATGGACAAACCATTTTACAAAGAATAAGTTTCCGATATTTCATTTTAATTTTTTTTCTCCCCCATCGAAATCCGGAAGTACTGTTCAGTTAAATATCACACTCAACTTTTTCAAGTACAACTTCGAATGCAACAAAAAAATATACTTTCATAAAGTTCGTTAGCAAATCAGCTTTTTACCCAAAGCAGCATCTATGAAACATGTATAGATACAAAAGTGCATTAAACGATTAAATGCTATTCGTGAGATCAAGGCAAGAAAAACATTTCAGGGACATTTCGTTGTTTGAATTGCTGTCTAACAGCAAGTTTCTCTGAATTTTTTTTTCAGTTCGAATTTATCTAATGGTAAATTATACAATGCATACTTATGATTGTTTAGTAGTTGAAAATTGATTTCGCTAAAAATCATTGCCACGATCATTGCTAAAAGATCATTGTCATGATCGTACAACAACATTTTGCGATCAATAACATCATAATGCTGTTGTTTGGGTAAGCAAATGTGCAGTTTTGTTGGCTTTTCAAACTTGATTAATTGTTTTGAGGGGTGTTAGAGGAGGTAATTGAGAATGCACCGGTATAAGATGTTTTTATGAATGTTTAGCTTTTGCGATTGAAAAACAGAAATGTTGAAGTTTGATTTGTATGAAAGATGATAAGGGAAGAGCTATTTTTGGTAAATTCATGGTCATCGCCTACGTAGATACATTTAGTGAACGAAGTGCTAATGGATTTATGTAAATTATTTTTGAAGATTTTATAACTGATTCGATGACGAATTATAACTGGTCGTGATGGATTAAATCATGGTATAAATTTCGAAGACGAATTATAACTGGTCACAATATTTTCAATTGTATGACTCAAAAGGTGAATAGGCGAATTATTGTTATTTTTGTTGATGTATAATTGTTTTCTAGAAGCTACTATTGCAGCCCTAATGTTGCGAAGCAAAAACGAAATATTTTTAGATTTAACTTATCAAAAGAAATTTTGTCTAATGAAATTACCATTTTCAGCCAATAACGTTATTATAAATTCTGCGTTTTTCACGAGCGAAATTCGCCGTTGCAATCGATCTTATTTTTTTCCAAGAATAGATTAGACATGTAGAAAGATGATGAGGTATGTATGAAATAGAAATATGTGAAAAAAGAGGTATTAGCAAACTGAGTTGTGTACATAAAATAAATTGTTTTACATCTATTCTAACACACAGGCTATGACTTTATAATTTTAAGCGAACATTCACTAAACAAACAATTTATTTCATTTTCAATTATTCAATTAATCTGAACTTTTAGTTGATACATTAGTTTATTTTAGCCATTCAGAATTAGGAAACCTTCAAATAATTTTGAGCTATACAGCATAACACAAAATTGTGTGACTTGAAGCAGTTTGCAATAATAGTTTGATGCACTGTCACAAGAAGGTGAATTGTTCAAGAAAGGTATTTTTCAAGGGTGAATTAGTGGAGAACTTATTTCAAGGTTTGATTTATTGAATAACAAAATCCATCAATTAAAAGATGATATTTCCTGAAGCAATTTTTTTTTATGTCGTCTGGTGTATGGTTGCTTTGTAACTTGCTGATCGAGAATTTCTAGCATATTCAACCAATGCATTGAAAATTCAATTAACCAAAATGCGCGATTGGTATCACTTTTCAAATCAATACTAGCCGTTCAAGACTTGCCTTTCAATTCAGCTAGATAACAGTACTTTCTAAATGCATTTTAAGAAATGAATCGTAATCAGTTTACTACAAAATTAAAAAAAATAAGTATGTCGAAATTGAAAAGATTTCGGTATGGGGTGAAAAGATCATGAAACAACTGCAGACAATCGAAAAATTGTGAATGTTTTTGGGGGTATGTTTTGTTTGTTTATTTATTTTCAGTGTGTTATCTTCTCGTATATTTTTTTGTACGTTTTTGTGGTAGCAGGGGCAAAAAATCGACGAAGAATACTCAAACACATATAGAAACTAGACGAGAAAAAATGATAACAATAAACAAGCAAGCAAACAAAAATAAACAAACCCCAAAAAAAACAAACATACACACAGGAAAATACAACCATTCCAGCCAGACATCTATCGGTAAAATTTGCTTAACGGCTATGGGGAATACGTAGATGAGTTTAACTAAACTATGTTCCAAAGATCAAAAATCGAAACAAAGACCAGAAGAAAAAATAAATAAAACACTGCTAAGAGATATTAATAAGCAGCCAAAAAAAATTAAGATGATTCGAAGATATGAATTCCCCTCCACCACTGCGACCAAAACTAGAAATGACTTATGGGTTCAGCTATATTTTCTATTGTCATTTCCTACCTTATTATTTCAGCACCACCTAATGTTCTTTTCATTTAAACATTTTTATTTGGATTTATCGAAAGAAATAGTACGTCCTCTAAGCATTGACGTTGCCAACTTTATGTTGTTTCCTATGTCAATCTACCATAAAGTACCCTTAAAGGTCTAACCAGTCACGAATTTAGTTACGCGGCGATGCATAAGCGCCGAGGCAAACCACGCAAAACATATGTTGCTTGCACCCAAACACAACTTTCCGACCTACTAGCAAAGTGGCATGCACATTGGGCAACTTTTTGCTCAATTGTCGCTATGAGCTGTCCGTATGTAATGTGGTAATGAGATGCGACTTAGCATATGTTCGCTCATGCACTGTATGGGCATTAACATACACACATGTTTGCGGATGTAATAAAGTCCCTTTTTTGCTTATGAATCGGTCGGTTTTGACATTTGCTTATGTTCGCAAACTCATGTTTGGTTAAGGTTTAAGCCTTTCGGTGTGAAAAAAATCGCAAGCCTGTTGAACAAATTTTGAATGAAACCAAAGAAGAATAGTCCTGCATGCAATGCGTTCATATATTTTTGGGGACTATATTAAGTTACCCAAAAAATAGAAATGCTTGAAACGCCATGTATTTTGCCCCTTACACTCAGAAAAATATGTTCCCGAGAATAGAAAAAAAAAGTATTTACTCCCTTCAAAGAAAGCCTCGCTTTTGATATCAAGGGAGGGAGAGTTTTTGCGTGCCAACGACATGCGATGGTCCAAAGCGGTTCCCCATTAAAATATTAACCACGCCCAACACTGCTTAACTTCGGTGATCGTACGAGAACCGATTGATGCCAGATTTATGGCACACATTTCCTTGAAACTATACGAAATTTCACTCAGGGCAAGTTCAATATCAGTTCTTTGAAATGAATAAATTCCTTTTTTTTTACTGAGTCAATATTTCTTTGGCGCATAATCGTTATCAATTTTCTTTGATGATGTGTTAGAAAAGTAATAATATTTTTCTGAGTAAATTCTTTTTTGTCTTTTTTGCAAACGCCAAAAGTTAAAGAAATTTACCTTCTTTTTTGGCTGATATTTTCTACGATTTTACATGTTTCTCAGAAATAAGATACACTGAAAAAAAAGTCGTGGTTGATTTAACTATTGTTGATAGTGATGCAACAATTCATTCAAAACTGTCGAATGAACTACGAAGAATGGTTCTTTCTACTATGCTGTGCCAATTGACGATACAAAAGTAGTTGCCTCTGCTGATACAAAAAATATCGAATCTTTCGAGGATTCAACTGTTTTGATTGTTTAATGACTACGAAAAATTGTTGTTCTTTAGGGAAATAAGCATCACGTCATTTAACACTACAAAATATTGAATTATCAACAATTTTCATAGTAAGCGGACCACTCTACAATTGTTAAATTCAACAAACATAATTCCACACCACAGACTATAGTCGTTTACTATTTCGTACTATGTACATTGTTGGAATACCATAGTTTGTGATTGCTTACTTTTTTGCACCACGGACGTTGTTTATCAACCATGCGTTATAGTACATAAAAGTAAACAACGATTTCCTTATGATTATTTTAACCATAGCCCGTAGTTGACGCAAAAACAACTAAAGAAAATTGTTGATTTTACCAAGATTTTTCTCTCAGTGCACGTATTTTAGACTGCATAATACTTAAAATGCATGTATGCTTTGCCAGAATTGAAACTTACAACAACTAAATATTTCTTGAAATTTTGTCATCAGACTTTGTATCTATTACTATAAACATGAATTGTCTATCTACCGCTTAAAAATATGTGTATTTTATATCTTCTCTTCTCTACTTTTTCAGCTTTCAAATTTATTGAAGCCTGCGCTGTTCTTGAATCAAACGGAATATTCTGCTTTCCGAAATTGTCAACATTAAATTTAGTTTTAAAATATTTAGATAGTTTTCCACCTATGGAGCTGGAATGATCAACCGGATTATTGGCAGTGCTGAGAGAGTTAACTTTGTTCATAGCCTAACAAGAGTTCTTGGTCAATAACTGAGTTGAAGGTGACATTAGGAGATATCTCAAGGAAAAACATTTTAATGCAAAAAAAAACATGTATAACAACCTGTCTTCATATTTTCTTTAAGACAAACTATTGTTCACATTTTAATTTTTAATTTTTTTATGCTATGTATGAACACTATTCAATGGAAATGTACTATGCATTTCGATGTATTTGTAGTTTATATTTTTAGGAATTCACTAAAGTTGCAATGCATAGTAAAACAAAGCCCAGCACCTCTAAAAGTTTTCCAAGCCAGTTACTTCGCATAAATATCCGTTAAATGCTGACAAATATCGACAAATAACTATTCTTTATTGCTGTTTGGACGATATCCAAGAAAATTTTAGTCAGTCAGTGTCATTCTGATTGTTCACTAAAATATTTCTCGCTTTGATCTTTCACATAAAGAAAATTGTCGACTTTGTTCGGTCATTTATAATCCTCATCGAAATTCATGTGAGCTAAACAAGAAACAAATATGAAGAAAGCATTTACAGATGTATGTACAAAGATAACACATACTTATGTCTGACAAATATTCAAAAAAAAACTTGTGAGTGAATTTCTCTTGATTTTGTAGAACAGTCTGAATTTTCCGGACAAATTATATTCGATTTCTGAATAGTTTTTTATAAACAGAATAATTCACTGAAATAACCATTTTTAAATGATTTTTGAGATGAGAAACTGAAATGTGGAAATAATTAGATGAATTCGTAAAACAATAGAAAATTGTGAAATACATGGCAGAGTCAAATTAGCGAACTCGTAGTTTTCAAATATAAAGCAGTTTCAGTTTATTTACATAATAACACGAATCAATTGTCAGATTCGGGCTAATGCCTAGTACTATACTCTTCGCGAAACGAATTCAACGGACAAATCCCATACAAAAAGAGCTTTTCAATTCGCCAGTAAAGCTCTTTTGTATGGAATTTGACCGTTGAATTCGTTTCGCGAAGAGTATAGTACTAGGCATAAGAACGAGACGTTTTCGTCGAAAAGATTTCATTTCGGGCAAATTTCCGTTTCAATTGAAAAAGAAATCAACAAATGAAAAACCACCATTGAAAATGTAACAAAACAATGAATTTTATCACATCTCTAGCCTCCAGTCAAAACTGAATCAAACGCCTTGAAATTCAAAATAAACAAAAAAGTTTATGCACACCTACCACAACTATCATATCCTCCGCTACAAAAAGAAACTTTCTCCCCGCAGGTCAATATCAAATTTTTTATCATCAATTTTCCAGGCTCAACAGCAACCAACAGCTTATCTAATATGTATATTCAAAGATCGTGCGTAAGATTTCATGGTGCTTGGTTGGCAAGAGATAATCAAAGTTAACCACAAATCTATTATTTCAATCTACATACTACGACTTGCATTTTCTATCTACGCATTCAGTGCCCGCTACTAATCGTATTCTGCCGCAAACACAGTAAGTATTTTCAGTGATGTTTAGAATTTTTCAATTTCGCCAATTTGCGGATTTCTCCGTAGCTTACACAGCCCTACCATATTTTACATGAGTTTTCCCCTTCCATGCCGTGCTTCTAGTTGCGAAATTGAGAAGCACTGATAAGTTTACACGCCAATGACCGAATCCGGGTGAAAGACCTTCCTTGGGAGCCACGCAGCATCATCCCCACACACCTTCAGCCCCTTCAGCATTCAATGAAATTCATTTCACAACACGGTCAAACGTCTTCGCTGTCGTCCACGTCTTTGCCATTGCCTGTGCCTTCTTGCGATTTTCGCTCTCCTTGCGTACTTTTCGCGACTCTCCTCGCCACATGGCTCTTCGATTGCATGTTGTTCGTTGTCGTCGTTTATGTCGTCATCTGCAACAGTTCAATGATGCACTTGCAAATTGTATCATTCATCTCCTATTTCGCAAACAGACGGAATTGTTTCTTATTTTGCCTCAGCTTCTTTTCTCCTTTCAATACTCTGGATACTGGCAACAAACGATTGTTTCTGCATCATTTCTCCACCCCGCAAGAGTGACGACATCAGCTCTTGTATCCTCTAGAACATCTCGTGCAATTGAAGCTTGAAGGTGTTGTAGAAAATAGCTTTTCTTGTCATGAGGTTTCATGCGAAGTAACTTATCGGACTCCCGCGCTTGCCGATTGCCAGAATGTAAGACTTAAATAAATATATCCCCTTGCTCTAGAAATCTCAAACCCCCTCAAAAATTTTGCAATCATGCAAGCATTTGTGTATATACGTCTGATCCGGAGCTCTGCGACACGCTGCAACAATCACCAATTTTCCTTTTGATTTTTTTTCAAAACCATCACGCAATTTCCCAGGCCTCGAAGTTGCTCCCTCTCATCCAAAGAGCATTGAGATTTTTCTTAAAGGTTCCCATTTCCAGATATTACTCATTCAACTTCATCTCTCCTCATTTCCACCTCATTCATGCATCGCTAAAGAGCGTGTGTTGCAAAAACATTCAAACAGCTGGCACACTCTGTCCATGCAAAATGAGGAACGCATGGATACGACCATCGCATACATATGGTCGATTTGCTCAGGCACGAAGAGAAAGCTTTCTCCGTACCATCAATAAAAATTCTACACTCCTTTTGTACAAAGTCCATAAATATGACGAGATCAAGAAGAACAAGCACACAAAACACAGAAACATCCACCACAAATAAGCAAATATGGTTATTGGAGGCTGCGCAACTTGCCATGCCTATTCGTTGCACTCGATTGCATTCATGGTACGATGCACCGGCATTGGAGGCTCAGCTAGTCAGCAACATGTTAATGATAAATGATCTGTGAAAAAAGCACCGCTCTCCGGGAATCTCTTTCACATAACTTGCTGGTGACGGACGACGTTCAGTGCATACGATGTGGCTATACATATGACATAGATACATGCATATAAACATGTTCGCATTGTGTGCATCGGGTGCATTGACAGAGAAAAAATTGTATTGCATAATGTTTGCCGGTAGATTATGGTGATGTGATGATGATGTTATTGAACTTTTGTGGCGAATCACTTATGCTCGAGTTTTCCTTTTTGTCTTGCGAAAATTTGTTGAGTGTGTGCATGCCGAGCGGGGGAAAAAAATGAAAATGAAGAATGTTTTGAATTGAATTTTGACGATAGCTATGAAGATGTGAATCACGCGTTGGATATGTTTAGTTATTGTTTTGATGGTTTTAACACACACAAATTTCTATGAAAGTAGGGGCAGAGAAAGTAGTTTCTGTAATAATGAAATTTAGTCAAACGGAAATTAATTTCATGAAATTGGTGTCTGGTGCATTTCAAAGCGCATATGTAAAAATCATCTCCTAATTTTTTCAAATTCATAAATTATCCTCGAAAAGCTTTTGATTAAGAATTCAAGCTTGAATCGAACAAAAAATTATAGACAGATCAGCAGCGCCCAGTGTGGGCATTGAGGCAATGCCAAAATATTTATTTTTCGGTAATGATTATGCTACGTATCAGAAAACTACAGGTATTGTAGTGATTAAATTATATTTACTCAAACATAAGCGTATAGTTAATTATTGAAATAATTTTACCAATCTAGCATACTTTGTCGTCTTCATCATAGTAACACCAATCTTTCTCGAACTTACCTGAAAATAAAAAAAAAATTGTTAGTAAATCTCTTCATTATTTATTTGATGAAAATTATTTGTTGAGGTGATTGGAGGTGAGCAAATGAGGTATTGAAGTTCTAAAAATTATCGTAGATGGTATCCCTATCACTGTTTCACACCCAGAACTCTACTAAACTTGGCTTACAATAAAATCAACCTACAGTTCAACCTGTTGTTCAATTTTATGAATGCATCGGAAGCAATAAAGCATAAAGGATTTTTTTTTCATTTATGATAGTTTAAGATGGCACCACACTTTCTGGGTTATCCACATTATAAAAAATAAAAATTACATCTGGTCCCATTTAGTATGTCCTGTGAATTTCATATTGATTTAATAATCCTAGCGTGAGTTCTCGTAAACTGAAATTTAGAGGGCTCAAAAATAGGTAATATGGTAAAGGGATAGTGCTTTTTTCCAAATTTCAAACTAAAAGATTGGACAAAGCGTCAAGTTTACAAATCGGTTCCCTGTTTTCTGAAAAGCGAAAATTTGTTTGAAGATTAGATGATTTGAAGGATTTTTTCCACGAACTTGCCGTAGCTTCAAGTCAAAATTTACGACATCTATTTCTAGTAAATATCGATAGATCCTAGTGATGCTAGTCCTAGTGAATGTCCTAGTGATCCTAGTGAAGTTAAGTTTCTGTTAGACTTTTTAACAATTCGCGAATCGAAAAAAAACTTGGTCCACTTTTTTGTACTCAGCGGTTTCAGAGGGTTAGAAAATTATGAATGGTTATAATAGTTAAGTTTGGAACATTACCAATTTTCATTTTTTCTGAATTTCTTCTTCCACAAAAATATAAGAGTACCTGAAAATTCACTATTTTTCTTCGAAAATCAATTAAAAAAAAGAATGAGGGTCCTAGCTGAGAGCTTTGAGGAACGCTAAAGATTCCTGAAAATACGCTGCCAATAAATTGACTACAGTTTTTTTTCAGTTTGCTGTTAGCGAACGATCTAGTCACGTTAATCTAGTCTAGTCACATGATCTGTCACATTTTTTCAATTTACTAATTAATTGACTAAGACGATATTTGGCAGACAGTTTGTGTTCGAGGCACGGCCTAACAGTGAATTCTGGTAAGACGAAACTTGTTTTGTTCACCAGGAAAATAAACCTGAAAGGGCTAAGGCTTCCAGATAGATGTAACTCTTTAACTTTCAGATGAAGTCAAATATTTTGGAGTAATCTTGAAAAAAAACGTCTCTGGAAGAACCATGTGAAAGTGAAGCTTACTCGTGCTTTAAATGATTTTGAACAGTGCAAGAGAGTTTTTGCCACCACATGGGGTCTAAAGCCTCGTGTAGTTATGTGGATTTACGTTACAATCATAAGGCCGATAATCACGTACGAGTCCGTGGTGTGGTGGACTACTGTGAAGCTGTTACATGCTCGCAAGAAGTTAGCCACGCTGCAAAGAACTGTGCGCCCGGGTATCTGTGGTACCATGAGTACTACTCCGGGTGCAATCTGCCTCCCCTCGACATTCAAATTCAGAGTGTGGCGATGAGCTCTGCCCATAGACTAACTCAGCTTGGCATATATGTAGGAAATTACAATGTGGGGCACTGCTCTATTAAGAGTTCGATGTGTGAGATCTCCCCGATTCTCACTATGCCTTCGGACGCTCGAGTGCCGTTTGTCGACTTCGTGAGAAGATACGAAGTAATTTTCTTGAGCAGAGGTGACTGAGAGGATCCAAATGCCTGTACGAGAGGATACTCCGAGATATTCTTCACGGACGGCTCGAAGACAGTTGTACGGTCTAGAGCTGGTATCTATCTCATCGAATGGCAGGTGGACCTCTTCCCTCAGAGAGCATGTTTCTGTTCTTCAAGCAGAAATATTCGCTATCCTGAGATCTGCATGCTGGGCAATTAAAGAAAGGTGGAGAGAAAAACGTATTACTATTTTCAATGACAGTCAAACTGCGCTCATGGCACTGCGTAGACTCCTGACTACTTCGAAAATTGTCCAAGAGTGCAGGGCACGATTGAGCTCTGTCGCCAGATTCAAAAGAGTGCATCTGCTTTGGATACCGGGACATTGTGTTGTTGAGGGAAATGAAATTGCTGACGCCATTGCGAAGCAAGGTTCGACGCTTCCACTATGCAGTCGGCACACCCGCCTTGGATGTGCCGACTGCATCTGCACACGTCATTCTTCGGAAGTGGGTAGTTGATTCCACTTCTTCTGATGTGGCCAGGCACATAAAGGTTTTCCTCTCAGAGTTCAACCATGCGACTGCGGGGTTTCCGCTCAACAAGAGCAGGAAATTTTGCTGAACCATGACAGGCATTCTGACTGAACACAGCTGCCTAGGAGGACATATGCGAATATGTTACACAGCATTTATACTCGGTAATAAAGAAATTAATTGAAATCTGCTCATGCACAAAAATAAAAAAAATTATTTATTTATATCTAGAATAAGATTCTTTTCAATTAGAGGATTACCAATAATTACTATAGCATTAAAATAATTACAGGATGACTTCTGCTCATCCTGACCAGAAGAGGCTGACTCTGTGGAACATTTCCTTTGTGAATGACCAGCGTTTGCGCGTCTCAGATATCAATGCTTTGGCTGGGATGTGACACGCATGGAGAAGATAGCCTCCTTTCCCCTATTAGTGATCCTAGATTTTATCAGGAAGTTCGGGAAGCACACACAAACACACACACAATTAAAATTGTCAAATATTTTTGAACTATATATAGATGTTCGGGTCTAAGGTCAATTTACGAGCGATGCATTGCTCAAATTGATTAGTTGTTGTCAGCAGCGATCCTCATTGACAGTCCTATTTGGCTTCATCAGCCCATAGTATATGATTCTTCCCTGGTCCCACCAAACGCTTTTTTTTTCATCGTTGTTGATGAGCTGTTTTTTACGCTTGACAATCTCGATGCAGGAATTGTATTGCGAATCGTCTTTTTGGAGCAGCTGTCTAAGAATCAAAGTGGCAGTTGAAATTCCTGAAGCAGATGTCTAAGACTGTTATTTCTCCATATTTTGTGTGTTACTAAAACGGAATATGATTTGGTGCCTGTGAAAATGAAGCAAATAAAAGATAAAGAAATATTTACGCAACTGGGCGCACTTAGTTGGTTTCTGATGCATTTGATTCAATTATACTGGTAACCATTTTGCTGTCAACTATCTCTGCTTTACTATTTCTTTTTTGACTTGTTGAAATTGAGCAATTCATGCAACAGCCTTCGACTCGAATTAACTTAACTCTTATCGGTACGGCTGCAGGATTTTACTTTGATTTTGTTGAACTTCTCATATCATATTGGAACTCAATTTTGATTTGTCAAAAGAAATCCTACAACAACCCCTGTTGGGTCTTCTTGAGTTAATCAGCTTGTATACATGTGTGTGAAGTGATTAGTTCTACGAATCACTTGACCCCCAATCTAACCCAGGTACCTATTCAGAATTACGCTAACTTAAAGTTCGTTCGAACTTGGATTCGACCCAGGTACCCCACGCACTAGGACCTAGTGCTCTACTCACTACACTACACGAGCTTCAATTTTAGATTGTGCTTCTTTCATTACCATCATCGCCACTGCAACCAGTTTCTGGTCCTGTTCTCCATCGACAAATGTTTTTTTTTCGTCCCGATCGCGGGCCGATGTCATCCAAATAAGCACTTCTAAGCTCCGAGCGTTTTGGTCTACGCCATCCCTCCAGCGTAAATAAGATCTCCTCTGCTGTCACCTGCCGTAAAATCTGCTGCAAAGACTTTTCTAAACAGTTTCTTCTTCGCCTCTTAGGAGCTAGGTGCCCTCTCCACCGGAGTCTTCCGAGCTTCTTCTTTGCAAATATATCTGCTTCTTGGTAGATAGCTTGCAACTCATGGTTGTAGCACCTCCGGAATCGCTTTTCTTCACAGATGTGGCCAAAGATTATTCGCAAGACTTTCCTATCGAATTTAGTTTTGATTAATTGGATTTTTTATTGTTAGTGATTTGATGCTACAACTACGCAGTAATATTTAGCAATAATCATTTTTATTTTAGTTATTGTTTATTATTGGTTATGTTTTTATTGATTCTTGCCAACGTTTTATGAGCTCTTTGAAAATGGAAAACCAATCCAGTTGCGTTTTCTGCAAGAAATGCTGTTTGGGATTTAAGTATTTTTTTTTTTTTTTTTTTTGGATTGTTAACAGGCTATCAAACTGTAACAAAGAGTTTTTTCAAACCAAATCTATACTAACGCTACCAGCAAGCACAAGCAATATAGATTTTGCTCCAAAATTGAACCAAATTCAATAAACACCAAGATTTCATCATGTGTCACCAAAATAGATTCGCCCAAATCTTGTCGCCAGGGTGAATGACACTGTTATTGTTACTTTTGTTATTATTTTATTTACACAAAATCTAATTACAAAGTCGGTTTGAAACAACAAACCAACACTATGAACTTGATGACATTTCAATATAAAAATATCCATCAGAATCTTATAATTATTTTCTTTGTACTTGCAGATGAATGTCTACGCATCAACAAGTATTTGTCACTTTATACTGTCACAAATTTGATATTGCAGGAATTTTTGATTTTCGTTTCGTTCTCTTTTTAAATCTTTGTTCGATTCGTGTTTGATAAGAGAATATTTAATCATATAGCGCTATATATATATATATATATATATATATATATATATATATATATATATATATATATATATATATATATATATCTGTAGCTAATTTTACCCGATACAATTTATCTGTGTTTTGAATATTCACTTGCACATGTCTCTGGCTTTGTAATTTACGTCAATTTTTCAAATTATTATTTTTTCTACTTATTTTCTTTGTCAATTTGATTTATATGCACTCTATTGGTGAATGAATAAAACGCTAGCATTTTTTTTTTTTTTAGAAAACCAATGACTTGCTCAGCAAGCGATTACGTGTGAACTTTACTTAGGGTTATTGTATTGTTATCAATAATTTGATATTTGTTTTGCAAGAATACTAGTGGAATTTGATTTGTTTTTGTTTTTTCGATTTGTTTTACTTTCGAGCTTTGTACTATCGCCGAAACAGTTATTAAACGTTTTTGCTGTTGAATTTTAAATAACATCTAGAATCACAGCACACAATTAAATAAAATCATTTGTTTATGATCTTTGACTCTATAAAATAATCGATTTTCTAAATCACACATGGATTAAATTTCAGATCATACTTCAATTTATTGTACATAGCTGCATACAAATCCAAAATTAGATGTCAGCCAACCAATCAAACAACTGCACTTTTGTGCATTTGTTCCATTCCGTCTGAGTCTGAGTGCTTGGTGGAATGTGTCATATTATACCGAGACTGTTTGTAGTGTTGTGGTGACTAAGTTTGCCTTCATCATGTGATCATTATTATCATGGTCGCCATCGTTTGTATATGATATGCTGATAGAGGCCAGACTTCGCGTGCAGACTCTCCGAATGCATCGCGAATCCGAGCAACATTTTGCTATTTTTACTGCTGCTCTAAGGCCTCATTGCCCTGTCGTCATACAATTCTTATTACCCAGCACACAGTGCTGACCTATATACTAGCGCTGTTCAACATATTCAAACGTAGGAAGCACGGACTATTTGAAGATTTGATATGTTTTGCTTGTTTGTCCCTATGATGGAAATAAGTTGCATATGGCCATGCGTAGACACTGGTGCATCTGAAGAGCATTAAGTTTGAAATAGGAAACATTTGACGAGTACGCAGAAGTAGGCGTAGCTCATGTGTCGTAAATAGTGGCATCCGAGAAGGAAAATTCTTTAAATTAGACGAGCTATTCTGGAATCACTAGGACATTCCAGAAAATTGGATTTAGATTTTAAATAATATCTGTGCTATAAATTTTCAACATCTATTCAATTGATTACTTGCTCATAATTTATAACTAACTGTTTGTCACAAACAAATTTTCATCTACGTACCTACTCCTACACACTTCCAAACACACTCGAAAAAACCTCTACTTCCGTCTTGTCAACAACCATCACCTTCAGCATTCTCGAAAACTCAGTACTTATCATCGAGAAAAACACCTAAAGATTTTCAATGTTTTTCGTCTAAGTTCTGCAATATACTTCAATATCTCATCTTGACAATATCTTCTACACTAAAAAGCTTTCGATTTAAATCCCTTAAGATTCTTAAAGTAAATAATTACAGATGATTTAAAGTCATTGTTACCTTGAAATTAAGATTTTTAGCTAGCGCGCTTTGTTAGTGAAAAAAAAAATCAAACAAGAGAAGAACTAGACCTTCACTACGGCTGCCTACTAATTAAAGTATTTAACGCATTTTGAGACGCTTCAAAGTCAGTTACTTAGAATTTAATGAAAAAAAAAATGACAGTCTGCGTAGATACGACTCTAAACATGGTGAATTTAAGTTGAATTGATAAGATAATAAAACGGACTTGGAACTGATGATGAGTGCATTTCAAATTTCATGGCTATACAATCAATGGAAATGTCAAGAGGATATTGATGTCACGATTTGTGTTGAAATACTTGAAAATAGTCTCGATTTTCTGGAGCATTGAAGATAATTCGAAATATTGAACATTCATATAGCCTTTCACACTTTGTGGCTGAAGCTCTACTGAGCAGGGTAATAAAAGGAACAGAACGGACTGGAAGAAATGTCAATCTTTGGCCCGATACTCACTGGAATTTTTCCCGAGGAGCATCGATTGTTACCATGATCTGGATAAGATGGCTAACATCCTTGCTACCACTCTGAATTTGCTAAGGCAGCATGCAAACTACACGAGGGCAAAGATAATCTAAAATCTTCATTGTGGAATGTGAAATCTGAGAATCTGGGGAAAGATTTCAGGAAAGAGTTTGATAATGCAAAAATATCTAATGACTGGTTACTGAATAGAACAAAACTGACGGCTTTTAAGTCTTTCGTACCCACTGTCCTAAAGAGAAATATGTGATAGCCTAAAGGATCAAATGAGTCAAATCACCTACGTTAAGTTTTAAGTTCAGCACCGAAGGGTGTAGGGCGCATTCAGAACCCTGATAGGATCTGGACTAACTGGCCAGCCCTGATAGCATTCTTCCATCTAACACCCAGCAGGTGATGAAAGTAATATACTACCATGGCGGAAGCAGATATGTAATTCGACTTTGCACTTTATTCCAATCAACTAGCGGGAAGTAACAGTTGTGTTTACCTCTAAATCAAGAAAAGCTTCACATCTTAAGCCTGAATGATTATCGTTCAATATTACTTACCCCTGTATTGTTAAAGATTCTAGAAAGGGTCAATAGGTATTAGATTGAAAAGGCAATTGGTCCTACACTAATATTATTCACGAAAATCTTGCTTACACCAAAGGTCAATCTGTTGAAACTAGAGATGAGGCGTATATACTGGAACAGGTATATGGAACAGGTATTTTTTTGGAACAGCCAGTACCTAGTACGAAATTCGAAAATACTAGGTACGAGTATTTTTGTGAATCAAGAATTTACCCAATAAATTTCGTCCATTTGATTCATTTCAATCAAACAGTGATGCAATAGTATCCTAATATTAATATGCACTCGTAAAACAACTCAGAAAGGTCCCCGAATTTATGCTAGACAAAAAATTTTTTTTGTAAAACACGAACGTTTTTGCCCAATTTCCCCTATCGAAAATTTTTTCGCCCTTAAAATATCACTAATATATTCCCCGACCAATTTCAATCATCGAAAGCGCCGTAAAGGCAGTTTTTGCCAAACTATGGCCAAAAAACCCCTTACTCCCCTACAAACCGAAATTTTTGTATCACAGCAAGAGGTCTTGGCCCATAACGAACCACTCAAACCCAAAATAGGCCGATTTTATCCGATTTCACCTATTTTCACCTTGAAAAGTTTTTGAATAATTGAATAAAATACTCGCAAGTACGAAAATACTCGATAAGAAAATACGCGATACGAAAATACTTGCAAGTATTTTCAAACAAGTATTTTGGAACTATACGAGTATAAATACTCCTATCGTTCCAAAATACTAGTTTGAAAATACCTGCAAGTATTTTCGTATCGCGTATTTTCCTACTTGCGAGTATTTTTGGACTTGCAAGTATTTTATTCAATTGTTCACAAAGTTTTTAAGGCAAAAATAGGTGAAATCGGACAAAATCGGCCAATTTTGGGTTAGAGTGGTTTGGGACATAACGGGCCAAGACCTCTTGCTGTGATACAACAATTTCGGTTTTGTAGGGGAGTAAGGGGTTTTTTGGCCATAGTTTGGCAAAAACTGCCTTTTAGCGCTTTCGATGATTGAAAGTGGTCGGAGAATATAATAGTGATATTTTAAGGGCGAAAGAATTTTTGATAGGGGAAATTGGGCAAAAACGTTCGTATTTTACAAAAAAATTTTTCAGGGTGACATTGATGTGGGGGAATAGTAAATTATATTATCCACTCTAGTAAAAATCACTGCCGAAATTTCTCTCCGTGTAGTAATGATTTTGCTGAGTCAAAAAAGAAGTGTCTACAAACTATATATCTAGTGACAGATACTCAGTTGACTTCTGCGCTCCCGATAAAATGACCCACTTTTTGCTACAGTAGAAAATGCTGAAACACTACTAGATCTCTGGTCACTAGCGAAAAAGTCATGGATGCAATCATTTCCTTCGAGAACTTCAAATCACCGGGCCTTGATTGAATCTATTCAACTATGCTGAGAGTGAGAATGGACTACATGTAAGCAGATCTGAAGGTGTATGCTCCATCACCCTGGTGGCAAGTTAAGGTTGCCTTTATAATAAAACCTGAGAAAGATGATTATTTAGATCCGAGGCTTGTAAAAAAACACTTCAACTTAACCCCTTAATTGACGAGCAACACAGGTACCAGCGAGAAAAAGATGTGAGACGACCCCTAATTATCTGGTTTTTAGAGATGAGGGGCGACCTCTAGTGGCCTCTTCAATGTTCACAAATATCAAATATCATCTTGCTTACAAGAGGCAGACCCTTTCGAGCATTTCCATTGCGAATGCCCAGCGTTTGCGCGCATCAGATACCAATGCCTTGACTGGGATGTTGTGTGCGTGCAATCAGGGATTCTGTCAGTGTTGCCACGAAAAAAAATATTTGGGGACCAACATTTTGGAAAAAAGGACCAAAGGGGACCAACTAATTTCGTTTCAAAATGCTGAAAATATAACATTTTTGGATTATATTATACATAAAGTAGATACCCATGTATGTGCATCTTTGTAGATAAATGGTTTCTTTTTGTTTCAAAGCTCTCTTACGAGAAAGGAGCAGTCTTATATGTACAATCAGCCATCCGTCAGAAATATTTCTATGCGGCATAAACAAATCAAAATGCACTTTTTGAAACTAAAACAATTATAAAAATATAAATCCTTTGACACGCAATTCAATTCTATCCCAAAGAAAGTAACGGAATTTTAGATATGTGCTCTGAGAACTAAAATTTTATTTTTTTACATAAATACTAAAACCCAAATTTAAATAAAATTTCAAAACTGTCTTTTTATTTATTTTTTTTATTTTTAGTTCATACGCTCATTTGATTAGAAAATTTACTAACTTTTCAAGTACATTATACCCTAAATAGTGAGTTAGTTACTCATTATATGCAAAAAAAAATAGTCATTATATCATATCAAAATACCGAAAATATAAAACTTTTTACTATGTTGATTCAGGAACTAGACACATATATGCATAAATATTATTTGTATTTCTGTAAGTGAATCAAATGATGTAAATCTTTTCAGGCAAACATTTCTTCAAGAAAATATCACTTTTCTGTAATTAATTCAATAAACTGCATAGAGCGGAACAGAAAGTTAGATATGTGCACTGCAATTAATCATGTTTTATATTTTTTTATGCTTTAGTAGTAGATTGACATGCATACTAACAAATTAAAGTGAAACATACAATCGAGTTTTTGCTTTGAAGAAGCGCACGCTGCGCAGGTAGCTCTTCTTTTTGATTTCAAACGAAACAAAGTTCAAAATTATCGATGAAAGCAGAGATTTGGGATTTTATTTGTAGATTTGGTAAGGAAAGCAAAGTAAATTGCTGATAGATGCGAACGGGACCAAAACCTGATGGTTTTCCCAAGAAAGGGACCAAAGGACCAAAATTAAAAACTTTGTGTAAAAGGGACCAAAAATGGTCCCAATGGACCAAAGTGGCAACGCTGGATTCTGTATTTGATTCATGGATCCGGTAATCTCTAGTAATTTGGACGTACGAGTACAATGGTCTGAGTATTTGGTCTGAGTACTTAGTAGCGCCAGGCGCTCGCTCTCCAGCTGTCCAGCTCGTTCATATTTATCTGCGTAAATATCCAAATCACACACAAATCCTTTTATATATACTCCAACAAAATGTTCAATCCCTCTTTATGAGTTCTGTTGGATTATGAGTTTTGATTGAGTTTTTTCCTTCTTTTATGAGTTTGAAAGATTGTTTGTGATTCATCATAGTCTAATCAACTATTTTCTCTATTATAAGACCAAAGAATTTTTGAAAATTTTGGCGTAATTGCGTTATTTTGGTCGAATTTGAATTATCATTCAAAAAATTATGAAAGAAGTAAACTGAATCTGCTCTAACTTGCTATTTCTTTTATACTCCTAAGTGAACTGAAACTGAAACACTGTATCAGTAATCTAATCATGAAGCAATAAATACATTAGATTTCAGCCGGTATATTGCCAGGTTCACCTTGTTGATGGTAAACATTTAGAACTGGCAAGAAACATTTGATTTTTTCCATTCATACATCATTTCATCACTAGCCCATGTGGATAGTGACAAATCATCCTTCAACTCTCAACTTGTTCTGATTTTAAAATATCAATATGATTAACGTGTAATCTTTGCAATATTTCAATGATCTCTTCGTTTCTATGTCTGGAAGGAACACCCTGAAAATCGGCTCACTGAAATCGATTTTATTTCCAGGGTGTTTAATTTTTCAATATCGTCAATGTTATCAATGAAGCCTTTTAAACCACCTATAGAAGCTTCATGCTTCAATATTAACAACTTTGGATTTTTTGAATCTAAATTATCTGAAATATTTTTTTTCCACACCACTTTCGATCTCATCTTTGCAATATTTACGAAACAAAAGCGAATCAAAACACGCTCAACAGAATGAGCAGCAACACTGTTTCATAGCTTTCCGTCGTCCCTCAAAGTTAATCGTTTTGCAAACTATCTACACACACACATAACACGAGCTACACCTATCTACATCACATACACACAATAAATCTAATATAATTTCCTTATCTAAACTGCTAGCTCTTAAATATTTTCCCGTTTATTTATATTTTTTTCGACCATCGAGGGCTTTAATTCTCGACCTTGAATACAAACGGCTTCAACGTAATCGAGTCGTCGCCATTCTCTACCAGTCATTGCTGTTACACGGTCGTCATCGCAGCTCGGGTTAATGTGAGTGGTATCAAAACTCACTCATTTCAAAAAAGTGATGATGACGACGAAAAAAAAAATCAAATACGACCAGGCAATCAGCCGCACAATCAAATCTAAGCTCGCCCAAAAGATAGCGAAGTAACCAGATGAAGAGACTCTTCGCATCATTGTGTACTGTTCATAAAAAAATGATGTCTGCTCGTAAAAAACAAACTGAAGAAATCAGAAAACAGTTTTCAAGCACGCGATTAGACTGTTGAGAAAAAAACTACGAAAAACAAAAACTGAAACTAAAACGAGGTCAATTTCAAGAATTTTTTCCTAATTCAGTTAGAAAAAAAACTGCTTGAAAAACTCAAATTTTTTTTCGTGTCCCACCAGGTTATCTGAAATTTACAGCAAAAACAGCTATCTAGAGGAAATTTTCAAAGGGTTTAAATCTGAGCTCTGATAAACTGCATGAGTGAAATTTGTGAAAACGTAGTCTGCATTAAACGGAACGTGAAATTTCAATTTCAAGCTTCAAAGCTCTGTTACTTCGCATTTTCACGCAACATGTTATCAGAAATGTATGTGATGAATTCCGATCAAGGGAATCAATTGAAAGTTGCTGGGCCCGATTCGTTGCAACACTCTTTATTTCGTGGAGTAAACAACACTCTTTATATCGTGGAGTAAATTAAGAAACAATGAAATTCCGTGAAATAGATAATAATCATTTTGCTCTGAATCTTAGGTACGCACTGATGTTAAAATAAACGTTTTATTTCTGCTCGCACTTGCGTATAAGTCGTTCGAAATGGGTTGGGGCGAGTGCGAAATTCGATACATACGACTACATGGCAGACTAAATGTTTGTAATTTGAAGATTATTATGTTTCATTGACTTAGGTCTTTATCTTTTTATTACGACCAATTCAGAGTCAATTTTTCTAAGGTTATTTGATAATAGTCAAGGTTTTCACTTGGCCCCGAAGATAACGGTGATTTTTTTTCGCTAGCATTACGTCAATTGGCGCTGGCGGGAAATAAGTTAAATTTACTAGACTGAAGATAAGATATACGAATCGAGTAGAAACGTTTTTTAAGGATGGACTAGCAGTAAAAAAAAATTGACTTGTTGTAGTGTAATTTCCATATAACTTAGTTTATTTGCCAGTCGAAATAATAAGAACTGGTTTGAAATTCACTGCTTGTAAAGAAATGAGCCCACATTGGGCGTCACACTTACATAAGCATTTAAACAATTATTCTACATCGAAATTTTAGTACTTGTTGTTAATTGTCAATTTGAACATTCAATGACATCACTTAGTAAAGAAATGCATGTATCGTTTTTATCTAGAAATTTTATTTGGTTTTGTTGAACAACTAAAACTTTATATCGTCTTCATATGGGTTGAGTTAAAAATTATCAGTGCATTCACTACCCAGCAGATACTTAGTCTAGCCCCCAGTAATATACCCCTATCGCTTTCGAGGCAGTAATGTGATCAAAAAGAAATTAACAGGACTCTTAGCAGATCTAATAGTCATGATTAAGTAATTGGCCCAGTGGTTTGGGATGTGGTGAAAAGGTAACCGGGCGCGGTTTTTATGCGCTAGAGTTTTTATTGATGTTTAGTGGATTTCTCTCCGTGTCGAGTTATCCGATAGAGCTGAAATTTTCAGGAAATATTGGTGAAGTTTTTCTTCAAATTCGCAAAAAAAAATCTTAAATTTTATAGCTAACAAAAATTTTTTTATTCACAATAAAGTACCGCTATCTCTTTGACGAAAGCGAGCGTTCTAGTGAAGTTTTAGGTACTTTTGCATTGGAAACATGATATTCGAGAAAAACATGCATACAAAGTTCAAAAATAATATTTTTAGCTTAGTTATGATAATGTTGGGGAAAATTTCAACCCTATGTGAGCGATAAGTTCCTAAAAGTTCCTAAATTTGTGAAATTTCGAATTGTGATATTTTCTCACGCAGTAGTCAGATCATTACGAAATTTACAGTGATTCAAAGCAAATTTTCGAAGGGCTTAAATCAGAGTAGTAAGCCGCATCAGTGAAATTTGTGGAAACCTAGTCTGCATCAAACGGAGCGTGGAATTTCACTTTCAATTGAACATTTATGGTTTTTGGTTAACGTGTGACAGGCGCGTTAAGAGATATATTTCAAAGCATCCACATTCTTGACAAAAATTTTGTTTTTAGGAAATTTTAGGGATTTATGAATTTTATACCTGATTCGTCCAGCAGAAATGAAAATTCCTCATCGCACAAGAACGGTAAGCCGTTAATTTTAGCACCCGAAATTCGGGCTCATGTGCACTAAAACCCCAACAATCAAATCAAAATGAAATTAATATAACAGGTCTGTTCGCGTACTTTCATTTTACTGAATTTTGGTGGGGGAATCATGTGGTGGGGGAAATTTATGAAAACAAAAGTGTCAGTTGTCGGTTTTTGGGAAAACAATAGAGATTATAAAGTCATCTTAAGCGGTGATGAATTATCGCCACAAAAATATTCGTCCTTCATAATAACATTACGCGAAAAACCGTTTGACAGTTTTCAGTATTTTTCAGTAGCTCAGACCCTACTGAAATTTACTGAAAGAGGGGAAATTTTCAGTTTTCAGTGAAACGGAGTACAAAAACGGGTTCATTGCAATTAATTGCAATTAATCGTAGTACGCGAACAGACCTAATATATTGGTCTCAAATGTGACAAAGACTGACGGAAATATGGTGGATATGCTGGCAACTCTCTGGACGTAGTGCGTTTTTGAATTAACTCTCAATAAAATATGAAGGACGGCTGAACATTTTTGAGCCTAAGTATGTTTTAGTAACTTAGTAATCACATGTCTGAGTCATTTGAGCATTGTACGAAATTGAAGTACAGAGCTGTCATAAAATTCTTCAAAAAGAGCAACAGATCGCTGGCGAAAATATTTGAAGGAGTATTTACAGTTTATGGGGAGTCTTGCCCTTCATTCGCCACCATAAAACTACGCAGCCGAGAATTCAAGCATGACAGAGATTCGCTTGAAGATGATTCCATATCGCCTTCAGACACTGCCGTGACCAAAGAAAATATTGAAAGAGTAAAAAAAGCTGAAAATGATGGACGAATCAAGCTGTGGCAGAAATTATAAGATACATAAAAAAATGTGTGTGAAAAAAGCGTCAAATCATTGGCGAGGAAAAAAGAGGCAAACTGATGAAAATAATATTGTCTTTACAGGACAATACACCTGTGCACACGGCACGAGTTGTAAGGCGTGCCCTGAGCGAAACAGATTTGAAGAAATCAACGTCCCATCATATTGTTGAGACCTAGCTGCCAGCGCATATTTCCTTCGATCCTATGTTTAAACAAATCTTCGAGTGCGAAGATTTTCAAGTGGCGAAAAAATGAAAGCGGCAGAAGACAAACATTTCCAAAGCACAAAAAGCAAATATGTTTTCACTAGCTAGAAAGCCTCTTATGGCACATATAATAAGTGCATTGAAATAGAGGGAAATTGCATAGAAAAAATAAACTATCAGCGTTTTTAATACCCTAGGCTCAAAACTTTTCCGCCGCTCCTCGAAAGAGTTGAATAGCTTTTCATGCAGTTATCAATATGATATGAATTTGACACAAATATCTCAATAAATAGGTTTTATTGAGATATGCTGTTCACATTATGTGGTTATCGTATGCACTTTCAAAAGCAGGAAAATGCGTTTGCATCGCATTAAGGTGCATTTGTTTGACAGATGCCGTTCGTATCTAACTTTGATTAGTTTTCGGTTGAAATATAAAAATAAAATTGGATGGAACAATGAGCATGCCTGCAGCAAAGGCATTGTTTTACTGAAATTCAAGACAAAAATGGGTGAAGGCAAGTGACCACATACGTAGTCGAATTGGCCTAACTATGAAATAATAAATAAAATTAAATGAAACCATTTTTTTTTCAAGATAATCTCCACAAATACTGACACATTTCTGACATCTGTGAACTAATATTTCGAAGCCTTTATAAAAATAAGCACAATCTCTGTCTTCAAAATAACTGAAAACGGCCGCCTGCAACTCGTCATCACTTGAAAATTGTCTTCCTCTTAAGTCCCGCTTTAAATTTGGACATAATTAATGATCAGAAGGGACATGTCTGGACTATAAGGTAGGTGGTCCAGCTCCATGAATACGCATGGATGAACTGTATACTTTGAAACACTGGCGGTGTGAACGGGGGCGTTGTCGTGAACCAACGGGACACATTTAGATAGTTTGCCCTCTACGCTTCTTCTTTATCATGCCTCGCAGTTTATATATTAATAAAGAATAATATTCGCTGTTTACGACTGTATTGCGTTCGTTGAAATCCACCATCAAAATATATTGGCAATCCTAAAAGAATGTACTCATTCTTTTTTTGTCAGATTGTTGCACCTTTGTCTTTCTTGGTGACTCTTCACCTCTATGACACTGTTCCATTGACTCGCGCTTGCTTTCTGGATCATAATACAAGACCATAGTTTCATCACCAGTCACTAATAGCTCGATCACATTCTTTGGGTTTTTCCGACAAAGATACAAAAACTCGGAAGCACAGAGCACTTTTTCCTGCCTCTGCACAAATGAAAGAAGTTTCGGGACCCATCTTGCACTGCCTTTTTTCATATGACAATGTTCATGGATTGCACGATGGACGGTACTTTTAGAGAGTTTAGAGAGCCCATGACGAGCTGCAATTTCCCTACTTTTCAACCGATGGTCACTCAAAACCTCTTCCTCGTTTAGAGCAATAGTTTCAGGAGTGAGCACTTCCACCAATCGACCGCCATGGCCGATATCATCGACGATTTCTCTTCCGAGGCGAAACTCTTTCACCCAAATTTTCACTGTGCTGTAAGAGGGAGAAAACTCCTTGTACACGCCATCTAATCGTTCTTTTATTTGGGCGGGGGGGGGGGGGATAAGCTTTGTTTAAACAGAAACTTTATGACGCTTCGATACTCGGTTTTCGACATTTTGAAAAAATAAGCGACTCTTGTTGTTCAAACCACTGTTAAACTGAAACTACGCTCTTCAGGTCGATGAGTGTTCGTATACAAGATACCGGGTGGTGCAAAATTAATCACCCAATTTTGTTTTTGAATAACTTTTTTACTCTGCTTTCGATCAACAGGGACAAGTAGATTTCTTGTGAATTGAATTGTGTACAAAGCCTTTGACTCCGTTGGCTATAAGCTGCTGCTTTTGAAGCTGGAACGTTACAGATTTTAAAACTTGCTTCTTCCTTCTTGATATAGCATGACTGTATCTGTGTAGTAATTTCCAATTTATCCATCCCAACTCTCTTTCTTCTCAAATTTGGAGTTCCACAACGATGCATTCTTGATAACCTTTTGTTTTTCCTCTTTGTTAATAACTTCCCTTCATGAATAATCTTATCTATGTGGATGACTTCATGATTTGTGACCTCACGATAGTTGGAGAGATTAATTCCAAAGAAGATGCAAACATCTTCAAAGTGATCTAGCTATATTGGACATCTGGTGTGCTGCCACCTTTATCACCCTCAATGCTTGAAATGTAATCATACGCCTTGCTGCCTGAGTACCTCTACGAACCTTGTCTAGTTTACTCATGTAGTCGCTTCTGCAATTGACAGCAATAATCAAGTGGATGTCATTTATACTGATTTTGCCAAAGCTTTTGACACCGTTAATCATACGCTGCTTCTTATCAAACTGAAGCATTATGGTTTGCTTTCCTGGATCTCTTCGTTTTTAACTGATCGCACTTGTGTTGTCTCCCTCTTTGGCTTCTCGTCCTCACCTTTCTCCCCTTCTTCTGGTGATCCTCAAGTTTCCATCTTAGGACCACTTTTGCTCAATCTATTTATCAATGACCTTCCCACGGTTCCTAAGTCTTCTTGTCTTCTATATGCAGATGATTTAAAAATCTTCCGAGTGATCAAAAATACTGCTGACTCTCTGCTTCTTCAGGATGATTTGTATGCTCTCTCTGGTTGGTGTAACATTAACTGTTTGCCCCTTAATGTTTCCAAGTGTTTTTCTATGTCTTTTTTCCTTAAGCTTCACACTCATGTTTTTCCTTATGCTATTGATGGTACTACCGTTTCTTGTGTCGATCATTTCTCAGATCTTGTAGTCACATTGATCGTAAACTGAAATTCGACGTTCAAGTCCTTGCTATCACTAGAAAAGCTTCTCGAATTGCTGGCTTCGTGGTTCGTTCTTGCCACAATTCATTTAGTATTGCTACTTGTATACATCTGTTTATTACCCTTGTTCCTTATTTACTTGTATACTGCAGTCAAGTGTGGTGTCCTCGTTTCAAATACCTCTCTGACGCTATTGAATCAGTTTAGCGCAGGTTTACACGTACTTTACTTTTTAAATATAGTCTGCCGTATTTATCCTATAGTAAACGTCTATCTCTTCTTAACATTCCTTTCCTTGAGCAGCGCAGAGTTTACTTGGATGAGTGCTTCCTGTTTAAAATCTGTCGCGGCTACCTTTTTTCTTCATTAGCATTTTTGTTCATTGAGCGGGACTCCGTATGCTCGTACTGACACTTTCTTCTACTCTCCCGTTTTGCGACTCTTACGCACTCCAATAGTCTTCAACTTGGTCCTCTTCCACAATCTATTGCCTTTTACAAAAATGTGGCCTGTAGTAAAATTTTCAATTTTATTTACTTAATTTTATTTTCTATTCTTGTTTATAATGGATTCTTTCTTTTCGTTTTTGCTCTACTTAATTTTACTTTCTTGTTTAATACTTTAGGAATTTTTCGTATATTTTTATTTTTATATATGCTTATTTATATGTTTCCAATTAATTTTATTTTCTATTTTCTTCATGGATTCTTTCTTCTTCTTTTTTCCTACTCAATTTTAATTCATTTAATTTACCACTTTAATAATTTTTTTTTACGACTTAATTTTACTTTATTTTATTTACCACTTTAATTATTTTTTATATACTTATATTTATTTTTACTCATTTAGTTCTTACTATTTTTTATTAGGTCGATCTCTTGTTGAATTGGTTATTCGTGTTCGTAATGGATTTTTTTTTCTTCTTTTTTTGCTTCAGTTTATTTTACTTTATTTTATTCTAACTTTAATTATTTTGTATACTTATGTTTATATATTCTTATTTAGTTCTTGTTATTTTATTTTGCTCTTGTATCCAATCTGTAATTGGGCAGTTTTGCCTGTTGTATTGAATACGTACTAAAATAAATAAATAAATACACTCATTGAAAATCCATTTGGTACATCTTTATTGTCTTCCTGGCTCATATCTTGATGTGGTGGAATACTTTAGGGATCTTGGTGTTGTCTTTCATTCCAAGAACATCATGTAATATCAGTGCTTTGGTATCACGATTCTCAGGTTTTATCTGCAGGTCCTTAAAATATTTTGCGACTGTTTTAACTCCTGCCTTTTTTTTAGGGCTCGCTCGTAATGTTATTGGTTGTTGACTTACTTTTTCTTTTTAATATATTTTTACAGGCAAGGTCATATTATTAACGTGTCAGAGAAAAAAATGTAAAAGGCAATAAATATTAAGAATCAAACCTATAAGATCCAGCAGGCCAAAATACATAATATAGCCACTATATTTTAATTTATTTTATTGTTACTTTTACATTTTCGAACATTAGTATTCAAATCGATTTGGCCAAAAATTCATATTTCCATGTATATATATATAGACATACATATATATATATATATATATATATATATATATATATATATATATATATATATATATATATATATATATATATTTCTCGGGAACGCGCCATCCGATTCAATTGAAACTTTCAGGAAACATTGGTGTATATGCAGAATAGGTCCAGGTTTCACTAATTGTCAATTATCTTTAACTTTTTGGCGCCGGCAGCCATTTTAGTGATAATTTTAATATACCTATTATTCCGTACGCAAATAATTTTTGCAAAAATTAAGGTAGCATAATGGATTTCGAACGTGTTTTAAATGTAAATCGGATAGTGTTTTGGAATTTTTTAACCCCATGTGTGCGCTAGGTGCCTAAAATGAGAACGGGAAAATTTGAAAGTTTTTAAATTACGATAACTTTTGATAGAGCTATTCAATTATTATGAAACTTTCAGAACATATTGGTGTTATTTAGTTGTAAATCTGGTGTAGCTTTCAATGAGCATGTTGGCAACCCTGTAGCTAGGGCAGGTGCTGAAAGTGAAACCTTTAAATCATCGAATCTCCTGAAAAATTATCGCTTTTTGGACAAAAAGCCACACATAAATAAGTCTTATGCTTTGTCTCTATAGCCAACGTAAAAAAATTTGAATTTATATAACGGGCATGCCTGGTAACCCTTTCCCAATTTACCTATATTTTTAGCATCAGAAACTTTTGTTTATGGAAACTCACGATCCGATAATCAGAATTAGTTGAAATATACAGAATGTATTGGTTCTAAGTAGGACCAGATCTGATAGAAGCGATTTTGAAATGCGGGCAATTTTGTGCCAGTGGTGCCATCTTGAAAAATCACTGAGAAAAACGAATGCTTTTGGCCCTATAAATTCTGATCCAGTCATTCGATTTTGTCGATTTTGATTTTGATAGATTCGATTCACACAGTAGCTGAACTTTACCTTAAACCACGTTTGGTAGAAATTCGGTTGGAACTGCCAGCTATGGTATTTTTGGTGTCTTAAATTTTGAAAATTCCTGAGGAAAATAAAGCTCTTTGCCCTATAGCTTCCAGTCCAGTCTTTGAATCATAACGAAATTCAAATGGCAAATTAAACTTATTGTAGGCAATATTCAGTAGAAATTTAAGTTCAATACAATGAAAGGGTTGCCAGCTATGGTTGTTTTTGTATTTTTTTTGGCATACCTTTAGTAAGCGATTTTAGCATAGAATTTTCAAATTGTAGTGATCTTGTAGTGAAAATAAACACCAAATATTAAGATCTAGAAAATTTGATAACTTTTGCGTATGGTAGCCCTAAATTTCTTTGCATCCCTATAACTTCCAATGCAGTCATCGGATCAATTCGAAATTCGCAGAGCAGGTTGACTTCAACGTAAGGTAGATGGAACATATTTTTGGCTTCGGTGCTAGCAAAGGGCTGCTAGCACTAGTCCTTTTTGTTATTTTTGTTCCAATAAATGCTTGCATTAAGTATTTCCATCGTAAACATTTGCAATGAAAATAAGTAAACATTTTTTAAATTTTCCAAGCTCTGGACATTTTTCGGATGGCAGCAAACACCTTTTTACTGCAGTAACTTTCGATGAAGTCACCGAAATTAAAATAAGCTTAGATTCTATTATTACTCAAGATGTTCTTCGAACATTAGTGTTTCCAGCGGTTCTGATGCGCTAGGGGTTTTTTTTAATTGTTTATTTGCTCTAAGTATTATTATTGTTAATTGTTTCTAATTCTAATTCAAATTAAAATATTTTTGTTTATGTAGGAGGAAATATATTCTTCATAGAAAAATCAGCATCGAAAACTGACTGCGATTATAATTTTCCTACATTTACTATACATTATCATGAACCAACGAAAAACAAACTTCACAAAATGCTGATAAACAAAACAAATTTGATTCGTTTGCAAAGCGTTTTGTTTGGCAAATGACTACGAGTATACTAAAAATAAAAATTAAAAACACATTTCTATATTTCCTTTGTTGATTTTTTTCCGATGAGCTTGTGTGTGTGTATAATACTCAGTTTTTATTACTAATTACTTTTTAAATTTTTCATCATTTAGTTGCAAACCATCAAATTGTCCAAAATACACAAAAGAAACTCATCATTATCATCAGTAAATTATCAAAATTTCGTATAAAATCTACTGCCAGTCATTAACCTCTACGATCCATGGAAATAAATCACAACGTTCAAATTCATACAAATTTGAATTATTATTCTTAGACCAGTTCAAATTCCATCTTGAAAGATATACTCCTGACCTACTCAACAAAGAACAAAAAATCAATCCAAAGCCCCTAATCATTCCACTAGAAAAAATATCACACTTTCACTTTCCGAATTCCATGCCTACAAATTTATTGTCTTCTTTAATAATACAATGATCCGAATCATATTAATAGATTCTATCATCTACTGCCCACAACTGCTTGAGCAAAAATAAAAATCTAATTTCCTATGCAAACTCGTGGTCCAGGTCGTTGCCGTTCAGTTTTTCCGTAAAACAGCTGTTCGTTTCACGGGACCGGTACATATGGTGAAATGTTCCATTCACCCAAGAACAGCCAAAAACTTGAAAACGGTTCCAAAAAATGATCGCTATCGTCATCATCATCATATGTGTGATGTGTGATGTGGGGTTACTGACCGCCACTACGCCGGCCGTTCGGATAATCATCAAATAATGTTTAAATAATGTTTACAAAAAAAAAAACAATTTGTTCTTGACGTGGTTGGTATTACGATCCAATTCGACCTCAACCCACGCACACACTACTTCAGCAGCAGGGAAGCGCATGAAATTTACATACGAATGCGTACAATGAACGTGTACTCGTACATTTTAATAGTCGAATTTATGTGCGTAAAGTTGTTCTTCAACACGATTTTCAACAATTATGATATTTGGTAAGTTCTGGTGATTTCAAGCTTATTAGCTTGTAACGAGCCTCGAGAATGTTTGCCAATCGATCGGTTATTTGCGATCTGGTCAATATTTAAAAATAAACAGAGGGCGCCGACACCTGTACGAAAAATAAAATCGAAGAAAAATCTTAAGAAGCTCATTGTGTATCTATATGCGGTTTGCAGTATGCGCAGACATACTAACTACAATACACGATCATATAATAAGCTGGCGGCATATGAGAGCACGCTAAAACATTAACGGGCCGTGCCGGGCCATTCAACTTTTCCGTTGATCGCATCGCTCATACTACATTTTTGTATGATGATATTGCTAATGAGCTTTCACTTTTCACAAAGAAAATGGAAATTATGCTATTTTCTTTCGTTTCAAATCATTCTGGCTACCGATCGACTGAATGCGTCATGGGATTATGATCAGATTATGATGAATATGTACATATAGATGTGAGAAGGTACATATGTACATATATCTATGGAGTATCTGAAGCGTGTCCAGAAGTAGATTATTGGTAGAGGTAAAACAGACGAAAAGTTTAAAATGCGATTTATTTGATTTGAATATATACAAATATTGAATTGTAAATGAGTGATTAAAATGAAATGAAATTTTCCAATGATTGATTTAACGAAATTGGCGGGTTAGCTTATCATCCGATTTACTGTGGAACATTGAATAAAATTAATGAAAATTATGTTTATTGCTCAATTAATATAGAATTTTCAATTAATGTTTCATTTTCCATAAATACATAATTTTTAATCGAATATTAATAAGTGATAATAATTGTTTTTAGATAATTTAGAAAATAATTTTAAATTGTCAACAATCAATTATTGTGTTTTGATGAGTTTTGGCTTATAGAAAAATATACAGAGTGACCCAAAAGTTTCTCTCCACAAACTTTTTGTTATAAAAAGCAAACTAACAAACATAATTTAGAAATTCAAATTTATTTTTGATGCCAACATAATACTGATTCTTATTACTAATAATGCGAATGTCTACCGTTATTATCTATACATTCTAAAATACGTCGTCCAAAAATATCACATAAATTTTCTAATTCGGCCTCGGTGTCGCTGCTCCATTCTTGCTGTACTCTTGCAATTAAATGTCGTCTATTCTTTGGCATCGGATGTCTAAATACACTCTCGTGAAGTCTAGCCCAAACGTGTTCGATTGGTCTAAGATCAGGAGAGTTTCCAGGCCAATCTTCCCAAACAGTTGAAAACTTCGATTTTGCCAGTATCAATGTTGCCTTTGTTGTATGCGCTCGTGCCCTATCCTGCATAAGAATTACCAAATTTTTATGTGGAAAATGTCTTCTGTCATCCTGACATGCTGCCTAAGCTGGTAAAATGCTGTTTCGATAATAGGATTCATTTACAGTTGTATTTTGCTCAACAACATGAAGTCTCGACTTTCCACGTGAGCTGATTGCTCCTGCAACCATTATCTTGAGGTCAAATTTCGGCTTTTGTATGGGTTGAATAGTGCTTGGATAACTTGTTCTTACTCTCATATTTTGCCTTTTCGGCGTTGGGTACAAAACAATTGGGGATTCATCCGTAAAAAGTACGTTACCTCTCTTACACCTTCCAAGAGCACTATCTTTACAGAATCCTTCGCTTTGCAACCTTCTACAGAAGTTTAGTCTATCTATTATATTCTTTGCAGTAAGACGCGACTTTACTCGTCTCATGTAGGCATATCTTCCCCAATTCGTCGATTTAATGTACCGTTGAACCGTTGTCTGCCGCCGTTGTTGGTAATTTTTGGATTGATTTATCCTTTTGGTCGCTGTCCTTGTTCCAATGCCTGGCTTGTTTTCCATCATCTTCCTTATTTTTATTTTAGGTGAAAGAGTTGTCGGTCTACCTGAGCGTCCTTTGTGCTGTATATCGCCTTTTCTCCTTTCTAGCCATAATCGTACGGTCTTCCTGTCAACGCCTAGTGTCCTTGATATTTCGGAAACGGATTTTCCTATTTCGCCAAGAGTTTGGATTTGAATCCTTGTTTGTATCCTATTCGAAGCCATAATGAAGAAGCATAAACGTCCTCTAGGATAGACTTTAAAAAAATAATGATTTTGCAGGTAGAGTGTAAAAATTGCTCTAAGTAAAATCATTACTTACGATAAACACGGCAATGAAAAGGATCCTTGAGGACATGAGCAATAAAATTTCACAGGTAGGTTCGCAGGAAGACCCTTAATTACCCGGGTAATTCAAACTAGCTTTATAAAGGGTACGTCTCTGTACCTGACTATAGGAAAAAATTCTGTTTCATTTTCTTTCTTGGAAATGCACTATATCGCTTTGCACAGCTAATATTGATGTTAACACTGTCGTACCTAAGCACAATATGACCTTTGAATAATGCGTTTACTTAAATAGATGGGGAGAAACTTTTGGGCCACGCTGTAATTGCTGTTGTCAGGCAATTCAGCAATCGCATAGAACGCGAGCACGTGAGGAGGAATATAAAGAACTCCGAAGAACAGGGAAGAGACTTTACAGACAGAAGAAGGCAGCCTGCGAAGAAGACCTAATCTGTGACACTTGGTTTTTATTTGTCAATGCCGAAAGCTGCAATAATGCGACCAATGCAATGAAAAGCAGACAGATAGTAATTTAGTCGGTCCTCTTTACTCAATTTGATTGAAGTTATTCGTTCACCACTCAGTCATTCATGAGGCATTTTTAAACATATAAATGGACGCATATCATGAATTGACTTCAATAACATTATCTTTCGGTGGGGTAAACCAAACACAGCTTTTTTTGCAAAATACGAAGTCCACCAGAGACTCAGAGCTTACGCTTAAAACTTCATGTCAAACAAGTGCCTAATTCTAATGTATTCTTTTAGCCCGAACAGATCCAAACCAATCACGAGCACAAACGAGTCACCTCTGATAGCAAACCTAGAGCTAACATGTCTCAAACCAAACTGAATGCGTCCTCAAATTAGTCCTTCAAATATATCTTTATGTGCTAATACATCTCTTCATACTCTTCCTCTAAAAATACTGTAACGGTATTTTCATACGCAACAGTGACAAAACAGTACTCGTTCAAATTCAAACAGAATCATTTTTTGAATCACGATAAGCTTTTGCCATGAGTGAATATACTACCATTTAGCCACCAGCATTATTTCAATATGGTTTTGAGCTTAATAGAACTAAGAATTTTTAGATACTGTTTGAAAATAGTTTAATTAGTATCACAAGAAAGCACAATAGCATTCTCACTGTTACAACATATCCACCTGCATTCCAGTTTAATTTTCAAGTTTGATCTCAAATGTCATTGCCAAAATTGCAATCTCAAATGTTAAAAACGTGTCCCAAACGTTACAAAACACACTTAGTAAACTTGCCCAAAACTACTTCGTCACTATACCGACGCTCGTTTCACTTCACCTCTTCTCTATCAACGCCAAACTCATCGTCATCGTCATGCTCAATATCAATTATGCAACAACTTAATTTTCCACCTATCTCCCAATCAATCGCAAACTATATCTCCAATAAAACCAGTATTAAACCTTCCATGACGATATTCACCGATATACAAGTTTACACGACCTGGCCCAAAAGCCCAAAGCAAACCGAACAACAATAGCATAATAAGCCAGCACTATTTTCGGTTAGTAAATTGATGGGGCTATGGTGATGACTGGTGTTGGTGATGACCCGCTCACGGTCGGGCTGGTCTGCTGTGACTGAGTTGTGACTGCTTAAGAAAGAAAAAAACGATTCATCGAAATCAGGCCAAGGTGATTGCCGCCGTCGATTACCTTGAGGAGGTCTACTCTTCTACACATAAGTGCGACGTGACCTAGACGGGGGCCGAAAAATGTGTAAACCAAACAACCAGCAACTAGTTTTTGTGTTGACTATGTTGATGGTGATGCTGATGTTGGTGGTAAGCGGTATGCGTAGCATATCAAAGAATAAGAGACCAATAACAGTGTAACAGTGATATGATAAAGACGAAATTCATTGTATCGTAAGAAACTACGAAGAAGAGGAAGGAGTAGAATAAGGAAAGAGTAGTCTCCATAATATTATGAGAGGTTAATGTATTTCAGTTTTATGATGGTCATGTCGTTATTGTGACGTGACATGCATTTTAGCTTTTGGTCAACTGATGGAATGAATTATTGGTGATTTCGAAGCAGTCAGATCATATGAGGTAAGAATAATAACGACTTTCGGGCAAAAAAAAATGCAAAAACAATCATTCAATCATTTACCGAACATCCATTAAATGTCACCTATATGTTCGCTGAAACTAGCTTCTTGCCAATAATTTGAGTTTTCAATTGATTTTTAAGTAAAACATTCCGACGCCCAACGTGGGCAGCCGCCTGTGAACTAGCTTTTTTTTCAAGAACACATTTTTTTTTGTTCCTCTAAATAAATTTCTACAGCCGCAAGTATTTTGAGCGACTCATGTCTAAAAATGATGAAGCATCTATACGGTGATCAGAACAGACACTTAAGTCAATTTCATACACAAGATGATGAACTTAAAATCTACTGAAAATCCTTTTAATCTTACCGCGAAAATGTCATCTACAACCCGTCTGTTTTCTCGAAACTCACCTGAAATAGAAACGAAAACAATTAAGAATATAAGAGTATAAAAACGAATAAAAGTAAACATAATTATATAAAATTCAAGCAATTATTTCAATACAAAATGCAACACTGTCCGAATTGCATGTCCACAAACGATTTTTAAAACCGTCGTCGTACCCAACACGCAAACGCTCTCACCATTTCATCATTTTTTCATCGCGTGCAGGAGCAAGCAAGCCTGTCATCAATCATCACTGCAATCACCTCCAGGGACTAGAATAGATAGACATGATTGATAAATGCAACAAGTTGTTGCGAATGTTCATCAAATCTGATGAGATAGTTTCAGGTATCTAGCTAAGCCCTCAAGTACCATTAGTCGCCTAATTTGCGGATGGTTAGTAATTTTCAACGAGTTTCTCTCTAGTTTTACACTTTCCTCCATATAATATGGTATTTTTTGCTAGTTATGTTTAAAATTATCTGATTTTCTCCTTATGATTTTCGCAAAAAAAAAACAAAATACACTAACAGCTTAAGTGAATGAAATATAAAAGATCTGAAGATCTATTCATCTCCGAAATTCCAAATGCATCTTAAATAAAGTTTCATAATGGGTAATGATTCACTTTTTCATTCACAAATTGAGATCCGGATCTAAAATAAATTTGTTCGTTTATTTTTTGCTGCAAATCTCAAAGGTTTTACATGAATGCATGTGACCAGTTTCACATTAATTTTTAATAATTGCCTTTTTGTGTTAATCCTTTAATTTAATAAGCTCTGGCTTTTCTAAAGTTATCGCGAGAAACAATCTTGACATAGTTCAATAGTTACAACATTCAATGCAGTGGTAAACCTCACATAAGACTGTAGGTCAATACTTCCCCAACACATCAACCGTCCCGAAATAGACTCTTCTAAATTTAAATCGTGTTTTTATCAAGTCTACAGCCATTTAAATATTTGCGAACCAGTCTAGTCTACTACTAAATGCCACCGTGTGAATCCCATAGCATTAGGTAGAAAGTCGCATTATTCTTCCCACAGGTCTCACGACTCCACGCTCACCCGGACCCACGAGCTGTCGCGTCGCATTAAACAGTTTTCTTTCAACATTCGCCGGCATCTCAATCTTGCGAAAATGAAAGTCGCTGAACGCTGCCACCAGCAACTTACGTTATCAATCGCTACAAACACCACTAGGCAACTTCCATCAAGCTCACTTTAACTCAACGGCATTGAACTACACGCAACATACATTCACCCACCGCCTCCATTCGCTCCCACAGGAGAATCTATACATCTCCCATGTCCCCAAATTCCGGCAACATGTTTCCAGCAAACTTTCAACCTGAGATATGTTGCATCAGCTAAAACTCTGAGAAGCACATGAAAGCATCATCATTGCTCGCTCTCTTCCCGGGGAAATGCTGGCGAAAAAACAGATTTGCACGAAGAAATGCAAAAGGAGAACGACGAAATGAAAGCGAAAATGAAAACAACACAAGCACCGGTGCTCTGTGATAACGTCGACAGGCAGCTGTTCTCCACTCCTTCGCCCCGAAGCAGCGCAAGCAAAGAAAACACCGAAGAACAGAAGGAGAACCGGGAAAGAGGTAAAATATGCTCCCGAGCTCCCCATTTGCTCCCAAGATAATACGATACAGGCATTCATGTGTGCCCGTACTTGTGTACACAAGACCCATGTGGCTGACAAGCAAGCGACTTGTGATAGGCATAATGTTGAGCTAGGTCGGTTGAGGTCGTTGGCTCTCATTTTGCAGTTGATGCTGTTTGCTGTTGTTGGTGTTGTTTTTGATGCACATTGTGGGATTGTGTGACAGTGGCAAGGCAACAGCCTCGATGTGGTGCATTGTGCTGGACACATGAGTTTGCTGTTGTTGTTTTTGTTGCTTGTCTTTTTCGACGACCAAATCAGCAGCAAATGGTTGATGATGGTATCGGATTATAACTAATTTTGGATATTGTAATGCTGCAGGACAAATGCATAAAGTTTTGATTAAGTTGCAGCTCAGAATGATTTCGCTGGTGTGAAATGGAAGTTTTAGCTTTAAATATTTGGAAACAGGCTTTTTCGCGATAATATATACTACTAATTATAATAATAAGTAATAAAAATTAATAATTTAAAAATTTTCTATCGCTCACCAACTTAATATTTTTTTCAGGTATAGTTTAATTTTATTTTCTTGGTTCTAGCTTAATAACAGCTTCATTTGAAACAAATATCGAAGAAAGCCAACAACTGATTTCAGAATGGATGATACTTAGTTCTTCCTGACTTGTAAATGGTAACGAATTTAACCAAAAACTCAGCTATATATGTATAACCAAAACCAAAAAAGATTTTTTTTTCAGAATCCTTTGCTAAATGGTTGAAAATGTTGAGGTGTCCGAGTTGAACGACGCTATAATATGGTAAATATTTTGGCAAAGCGACTCTAAATGATCAAGCTCCGCTCAGGTTTGAAAGTCGCAAAAAATTAAACCTTTGATCAACAGCTTCACAGCTTAGTTAGTTAGCTAGGTTAGCGCTCCTTTGGAGTAGTTTCAAGCTCACGCAGCGATATATTTTTGAAAAGGTACAAATAACCTCCTGCCCTATAGTATAAAATTGTACTGGGCGACTCAATAACAAAATAAAGAAGGCCTATACATAGGCAGCTATTGGCTTAAGGTAAGTCGATCAATTAGGCGAACAGTGAACTACTAACATACTGGTGAAAAATAGCACAGACAGACTGACGCAGGCTGGCATCAGAAATATCCTTTAGGCTGCCATTGATGCTGCAATCACAGACGACTTAAGCTATCCTGCACTTAACGTGACACTAAATACGTCAGACACGAGTTATATAAACGATCAGAAGATCAACGAAGGAAATCTAGTTCCTGACCAGCTGGGAAAGCTTGAGCGATGAAATCCATACTTTGGTGGTTTTATATACCATACTGTAGCATTCAGAAATTTTACTCGAAATTCATGGACGCAAAATTTTCGATGGCACTGTAAAGACAAATATGACAAATGACAAATATTTTTTTAAATTAGTTAAACTAAAGGAGGGATCTTGGCCACCTAGTTCTTCTTTGCTTTTTGTTTGTTTTCGGTTAAAATTTGGGGTCACAACATTTGGGTTCATGGCCCCGCCTAAATGAGGGGCCTGAGGCTGTCTGCTTCATCCTCAGGCCTACTAAATAGAGACGGTTTCTCCCCTTTTTTAGATTTCTCGCGTTATTTCGTCTCCTTTTCAACAGGTAGCTAGCAACGTGCTTTGTTACGTCTTGGCTGGGTCTGGCTTACAGTCCATGACTGAGATTTGCATCTGATCCTTTACGGACGGAAGGCCTTTCCTTTTCTTACTTTGCGGCTAGTATATTTTCATAACGGATGAAATATACGTAGCGTCCGCCTTTCTCTGGGAGCAAGTTCACCCCATTTTCAAACAACCCACCCCAGCCGCGTTGAGTTAACAAAATGGCAAACCAGCATCCGTCGGGGTCAGACTAAAGGATGCTCCTTTTATACGGACGAGGGACCTTCACGGCCATTTTCAGGGCATTTTTTTTATCTGCTCTTGTTGATGGTTCGCCATCATTTTCACTCCGCTTGTCAGGCCCTCTTCAGGACTTCGGTTCAGTTCAAGCGCCGCCGAGCAACACTCCAGTTATTAAATCGGTACAATATTTGTACTAGAATCACGGTCATACACAATTCCTGATCGAAAACGAAGCCTACTTTTACCTCTGCTGGAGTATGTTAGCTTCAATTCCTGGTCTGATATGTGACTCCTCATCGATGTGAAAAGGAATGGCTTTAGTAATATCTAACCACCATTTCTTAAGATTTCCTATGTGGCCAAAGTAAGAAAGGATATATTTGATGGCTAGATTCTAAAGCATAGCATCCGTGAACGTCCATTAGAGCTTTTTTTATGTTTTCTGGCAGATGTGAATGACAGAGTTCTTGGTAAATCTGGAATCCCTTAGGAAGCCTTGAGGTTTCAAAAGTAACTTGACGCACAAATTGCTGAAGATAACTAGTGTACACCTAAGGGTCGGCAGAGATTGGATCAACCTCTTGAGCGTATCTAGCTTCCTAGAGTTTTAGAGGCTGTACCTGTACAGTGTACAGTGCTAGTCGGCTATTGGCATCAAATTCAATGTTTTGAGTGTTAGATTGCGATCGCGGATCATGTATTTATATCGAAAAGGATGAATTGAACGACATTTTAATTTCATTTGATTACAATCGGATTTCAATTAACTTTTTTTTTGCGTTTGGTGAAAAGATTAAGCATCCTTATTTGCCGCATTGTAAGTAGACTTGACTTGATGGGTTACTATTTGCAAATTTGCTGATGGATGAGCCAAATTTCGACCGAATCCTGATTTTAATTATCGAATTTGTGAATGAGCTTGGCTGTCGATTTGCCGCCCACTTATGAGCCCAGGAATCTGCATGGCAGAATTATGAGCAAGTGATACCAAGGCTGACAATGTCTTGAATAGAGCAAAGCTATGCACCATGCCATCAAATGAGAGTACTGAAGATATTGAATGGCCGACTCTGGAGCAAAAACTGGGACATCTGGAATTCTATATAATCACAGAACCAGACGGGCAAACCAGTCGCTGAGCCGTTTTTCATGAAGATTGGATGAAGTTTTTTCGATATTTTATCTGAAGTTAACTAAACTAACAAAGCTACCTTAATTTTCTTTCAAAAATCCATCAATCATTTAACATATTTTCAATTATTGTTACAAATGTCGACTACCCCATTTAAACGATGAGCTATTGTACAGTTTCAGTAACATGTGTAACATTTTCAGTAGCTAGTGCATGGTGATGCACACAACAATGAATACTATTGTAAAAACAAAACTTTCTAGAAAAAATGATTTTCGAAGCAGTGCAGAGTAAGTTTGTAGGTTTTGAATGCATATTCCACCAAACGTACTTTTTATTAGATCCGATCCGATGAACACATCGAAAATGATTGTGCAGAAATACTTCCAGGGTTACCACACGCAAGAGATTCGAAATTAAGAAAAGCAAGACGCTTGCTACTTATTTTCATCGCAGCTCTTGTTTATCACCTTATCTCCTAATACAAAATTGATGAAAATGCCCAGTGCTGGCAACACTTCTAATACTGTAACCACAACAGCTTCACGTCAAGATTAACCCAACCTGTCAGCTGCGTTTTCATTCGAAAGTTAGGGGGATGAAAAAATTTCGAGCTGGTCTCTGAAAAATTCAAAACTTGGAAAATTCTAAAATCTTTTGCTTCTTTTCTTCGCAAAGAGCTTATCAGATGTAAATTTTATGGTAGCATCTATTAGCACAAAACTGAAAAGGATGACTGTTGCTTGTAGCCCTTTACTGGCACCGCGTCAAAATTACATCAAATTTGCATTACGTTAAGGCTAACTTACTCTGTGAAATTCGGTTCGGTCCATTGGCTTTTATATGCAATTATAGGGATAGAAAGATTTCCGGGACTACTGCCCACAAAAGATTCAAATTTAAGGAATTGAATGACTTGCTGTTCATTTTAATTTGAAGACCATTATAATTTGCAAATTCGATAGTAGCATATTTCAAAATAATCAAACAAATTACCGTAGCTGGAAGCCCTTAATTTTTGTATTTGGGATTGGTTCAATGTTCGCATCGGAAGTCATAGCGCAAAAAGCTTTTATTTTGACGAGCGACGTTTCAATATGGCGCCACAGGCACAGGGTTGCCATCATCTACATTAAACTTCTGTCAGATGTGTTTCCTACTCAAAGCCAATACAACTTGTGAATTTCATTTTGATCTACTAAACCGATCGTGAGTTCTCGTGAATACAAACTTCGCATGTTAAAAAATAGGTGATTCTGTGAAGGACTAAGGTTTTTGTGAGACGCGGAATTTGAAAAGTCTCCAACTGAATGTATACACGATTACCTTTGTTTTCTAAAAATGCCAAAATTATTCAGGGAAGCCGATTATTTGAAAGATTTTGCATGTTTATACACGGTTGTCCACACATTCTTCAATAAACATAACTGCTCATTTTCGATTAACATCAATACGCCGTTCAAACTTCGTAACTATCTAATCTTTCTGCCAGACGTAGTAATCACAGTTTGAAATTTCCACAGTTTTTTTTTTGACTATTTTTAGGCAACTCATAACACTCATAGGCTTAAAAAAATTAAAGCAATATCATTACCAAGCTTATGAGATTATTACTTTGCATTTTGTAAGCTTTTTTTTTTTTATAAATTTCACTAAAATGCCGGCGGAAGTTGCAGATATTTTTTTTTTTTTTGTTAACTGAAAAAAAAAATCGTAAAACTCAATGTCTCTCACAATCATCGCTCGAAAATTTGATTGCAGTCAGATAACAAAATCCGGAGAAAAACCCACTAAAATTTCGTGTTGATATACATATACGTATGTATGTAAATATGCATTTTTAACCAAAACACTATTTTTCTTCGAAAATCAATTATAATCTTTCATATCTCTAGAATTTCGCACGATATAAAAGGACTCACATCGAAAATGAAGCAACCATTTGTAGCTTTAAAATAGTCCCATAATCAAATAGTCGAAGAAAATCTGCTCGAAAACTTCTCAAAACTAAACATTAAAGAAAACAAACCAAATCAACGTGGACGAAAAATCACCCCACAATTTAAACATAACACCTTCAAATTGAAAAAAAAAATACTTTTTTCAAAGGTTAGTTTTCAAAACGACATATCTTAATGAAACTTTGTCCATATACTTTATTTGCTTATTTTCTATACAAAATAATTTTTTAAAAATGTTTTGTGGCCCACTGTTGTCTGCTACAATTTTTTGAAAAAAATCCCAAAAAACCCGGCGTGCACGAGAACTGCCCTCAGAAAAGTCAGGAAAAGAAAAAGAAAATCGAGGTTTTCCCCCCAAAAATCGATTATAACTAAAAAAATTTAATGCCGATATTTCGATCCTGAGCATTCACATGTGTAGATTAACGTGTTAAAATTTCAGAACGATTGGATAAATACTTTTTTTTAATCATGCACGCCAACTTGAAAAAGTGTGTTTCGAGAAAATCGCGTTTAAAGTTAAAATTCAATATTTTTTGTGCGTGGCATATATAACAAATATATAGGTAATACTAGTATCCCAAAATGTCTCCCTCTATCTTTACAGCTGATCTGTGAGAGAATAAAGTATTGTACTGTATATATGTATATATTGAGCAGATGTTACTAAGAGTAAGTCGATGTAGCGGTATAGCGAAATGAACGAAAATCATAAAAAAATTACCTTGGCGCGCTTCGCTATATGTACTCACACATTTTTTTTTTTAATTTCAATTTTATATTATTAAAATCCTGTTTAAAAGCTACATTCTAACATATTCTATCAAAACAAAAAATCGATTTATTGAAAATTTGAAGGTGCTATGTCCTCTTAAGTCGGGCATGTAGTTTCACGAAACACTTAATGCACTCGTCGATGTACGCAAAGGAAGCAGTGCTTCCCTTCCTAAACCGCTTGGCATAAACAAAAAATCAATACAATCAATATTTAACAATCAACAGATTTACAATCAAAACAATTACTTTTTTTTACAAAAGAAAAAAACCCTATGTATGAAGTGGTTTTATAACAGTCCAACTATAGAGATCCGAAGGTAAATTACCAGCGATGCAACGAAAACCTCAATCTTTTTACTCAAAACCTCAAGCAAAACCTCACCCTACTATTCAATCCAGAACATACAGCAGCGCGTTGAGATAAAGAGAGCATTTACAGCGGACGCTTAGTCCGCGGTCTATACACCAAATTCCACCTAAATTATTTAGACCACCTGCTGTAAACTCTCAGAACCCGGTACAAGCGATAGGTCAGTAAACATGCATGCTTAGTTTATTACGCACTACATATTTTATATTATTATGCAAATATATGTATATGTGCTTCCCTCAATCTAAAGCCGGAATTACATGCTCGCCGAGTAATGCCAAATGAAGACAAGGTGAGTGTGTAAACGGTCTCCTTGTCTAGTCTCGGCTGTGTTTTTCATGGCAAGCACGCGTGTGTAAATGGTTTGCTCGTCGGCTCTTGTTTGTTTTACGAAGGGATAATGATCCTTTTACTGCTGTGCCTGAGTGTTTATGACCGTCTCGTCCGAGTTCGAAGCCGCTGGAAGCGAAGTCGGTTTTATGCATCAAGTCAAAGGGATTCGAGAGGGTAGCATGTGCTCATTTAAATTTTCGAATTTTTCGCCGGGACTTCAAACATTTGTTTGCGTGTCCCAGATTGAAATAACTCAACGCACACCAGGCAGTTGCAATAGCCACAGCCCGTACCTCAGTCATCGTTCACTGAACTGAACAAAACAGCTCACAACTGTCGAAAGATGCAAAGTGCAATATCCTAAGTAAACAATTCACCCTATGAAAGGTGCATGGTGTATGGTCCGTGTTGTACGGTGCAATATCCTAAGTAAACAATACACCCTATGTCTTGTTGAGTCTCGTCCAATGTCTTGTTGAGTCTTGTTTACTCTTGTACCCGAGACACTCGTTCCAATGTATAAATCGGGCATAAAAGTCACGAGCCGCCACATGCTTAAAGTGTTAAATTGTACTTAAAAACGGAGTGCCGTAGTACTTGAGTGAACTGCCTTTAGCTTTTTAAGAGCTTGAAGTCTTACAAGTTGTTTGCATACAGAAGGCTATATTATACTTCCCTTCTGCCAAAGGGTCATTTTTATTCCTGTTTCGTTATATTTTTCTTTTGCATTTAACATCCGAGCTTTTCGTAACAATTATTCGGACTAGTGATTTTAAAATGTGTAGACAGTTATACAATAACCAAGTCCTAGTTAAATGCGGTACATATTTTGGTGTACGGTTCGATAAATGCATAAAAACAGCAGTTGATCAAAATTCCCAAATGTACATTATTCTTGATTTTTTTTACAAACACACCATTTCCTCTCAAATGATTTCAAGGATATGCAAATTACACAGCCTGAGGCCAGCATCTATTACGGACTTGATACCGTGTTTCACCGTGTCTCTGAGATTTTTGGTTTTGAAATTGTTCTCCGGGTTTTCGCCATACACATCGGGACCAGAAAAATTTTTCAATCAGGACCAGAAAAATGAAATCTATTTCAAGTCACTGAATAAAAGAGCATTAAGAATCATTTGAGATGTTTTTCGGCGTTTGCCACAAAACAAAAAATCTTCGTTTACATATTCGCAAGCCACACTAAGCCAAACTTTTCTCATATTATTTTTTTCTTTCGAGTGAAAGGCTTCGAATCAAAGCATTGGAAGACATATCTTGATATTTTCAGGAGTGAAAAAGAGTGTAAGAAAGGATTTCCCACACTCTTTTTCATCAGTTTGGTATTTTGAGAAGCAGACAGAAACGTGTCTTTCTTGATTTTCTTCAAAATAAATGCTTGTCTCTGTCCTACATTGTTGGTTAATTTTTTTTGTAGGCATATTTTTTTCTGTTTCATGGCGTGTCATTTGATCGGCTAGTTTTGATTTAGACTTTTTCGAAAATTTCAGTTATTTCTTTTTGAGTTTTTACTTTGCCGAAAATTTCCAATTATTATATTTCGATCATCTAAAGAAATTTACTGAATATGGCGTGCCACTTTTAATTCTATTGCATTTTATTTCTTCCGAAATCTGATCAGAAAAACGCAAAAGTATCAATTTCAAGCGATAAAATTTAGCGAGTACTACATAATTAATAATCAATGTATTCGAACAAAAACTATGTCGGTTTTTTTCGACAATCTATGTAGAGTAGAATAACAGAAAAATGTTTTAAAATTATAGTTACTTTTGAAGATATCACAATTTTAAGTTAACACTGCTAACACGACTAGTCTGCCTTTGAGTAAGTTGTAAATCTGGGTTTGTGACTAATTTTTTTTCTAATCTTCAGTGTGTGCAATAAAACACTAAGCACTCTTTAAAGTTACACCTCTATTTCAATAGCATACATTAATTCCGGATATTTTACATAAATTTCACCTCAACTCTACAAGTGCCAGGCGATAAGTCAGTCCAAAACCTCTATGCCTATCACAAATTCAAATCCCCCTAAGGTCTTATATTACATTCCACGCATATTTTATTCACCAAAAATGTCATGAAACTAATATTTGTCCTTACAAACACCCTAATGACTCCTTCGAAATCATGATATTTACATAGATTGACATTTATGTCAATGATAATCAATAAAAAAAAAATTACTCATGTCACCCATTTAACGACATCGATCACACAGACTAACAATTTAATCTGGTACTTATCCGAATAAATTAACAAATTGCCTCTGTCAAAAATAACCATTATTATTCAATCTCCTGATTTTCCCCGTTTTTTTTTTTTTTTGTATGTCTCGTCGCACCACAAAGCATCATCAACAGCTGAATTGTAATTTTTCTCATTGACAACTATCAAGCATACCATAATAACGAAATCACTTTTTCTTTTGTTCAAGCGCCGCGTTATTGTCGTGCTAATGATTCATTTGTATGTTATCTTGTGTTTTTCATAGCTTTAGCTCAGCTAAATTGACAAATATTGCAAACATAAATGACAAACTGACTATGAGATTCCATCGGCTTAAGCATGTCGTACAATTGATATGATCCGAACAGTAAAATTTAGCAACGATAATAATTTGTCAAAGAAGAGGTAGGTATTGAATAAAAAATTAAAAAACATAAACACATACATATGTATGTATGCATGTGAGTGGCTTCCCGGTAGTGGAATCAGCGCTTTCATTTATCTTATTTTTAAGTGATCACTGAAATTAAGCGTCTCAGAGACTGAGCCGTTAAGACGAATATACAAATGAGAATGCGGTTATGATATTATGTAGACATGTGTTGATATGAGCCTTTCGCCTAAGCGCGTATTATTGCTTGCGAAAATCATTTGGAAATCTGAAACAGAATGCTGAATTTCTGTCTGATATTATGAAATGGACAGATATCTCAGTATTCATAGATACATATATGCATAATCATGTCTGAAATATGTTTACGCATAATGCTGATGCAACATGTTGCTATCGTTCGAACTTGCAAAATTTGACACAGATTAGATACCTTTTTGGGTTTGTGTAGATGATGCCCGCATTTCTTTCTGGAATGACTGTTAAATTGAAAAATGTTTACTAATTTGTTTATGCATCAAGCTATTTAACTTGGAAGTTTTCACCCAAATGCAATTTAGAAGTGCATTTGAAATGCATATTTCCACCATCAGCCACAGGTCTTCTTCAAACCGTATGGAAAGTAAATTATGTTGATTACCAGAAAACGAAAGTTTTTTTTCTCAAATTTCCTGAAACTTTGATTATCATCTCCTAACGAAAATCCACAAAACATCGTCAGTGCTAATCGAATTCGCTCCGAACTATTCAAATGTCCGATTACAAACAAATCCATCAAACGATTAGCACATAGTTTTTTAATTTCTCTTTTGTTTGTCGACTCCGAAAAATCTTTCATTTCTACTTCAAAGGTAATTAGTAAGACGGAGTGCAAAATGCAAAGCTAACATACAACCAAAACGATACCGTATACAGAAACAACAACAGCAGTAACGAAAGGAAAATCGACGTGCAAGCAAAGTAATATAGTGATAGCGATTCAAGAGTGAAAACGAAAAATATGCGAAAAATTGTACGAAAATAACAGCAACGAAAAAAACTATGTAATGAGGTCAAAGACAAGGTTATCCAGTACGTGACGTTGTAGCTGAGGTCGTAGCAAAAAATTTAGTTTCGGATAAACTACGAGTAGTAACTCTCCGTATTTGCGGGCCGCACCACGAACAGATATAAAAATGCTTGTAGATATGTATGCAAGAATGCTGGCTAGTAGATACATACATATGTGTATGTACGTACACATATGAATTTCTGCAAATGGAGATATCACGTTTCAGCCTTCTTTTTTAATTTCGGGCTATAAAACAGTATGAGCAAGACTGATGTGTATAATTTTGGTATAAACTTCGGAAACGAGTATGAACTTGAGGTATGGCGCATAGAGTGGAGTGTGCGTGCAATTTGTGGATTCATACTGTGCACAATACTGCTGCTATCACGAGCAATGAATGATGGTGGTAAAACGTTTTCGTTTTTTTTTAATTTTTTATTTTTGTGTCCAATAAAATTTATCTGGGAATTTTCGGATGGGTGAAGAAAGTTTGGATATGAAGAATCGAAGCTGTTGATTTTTAAATTGGTGGTAGTTTCTAGAAGGGAGGTTTCATTGCTAGTTTATAATCTCTGGCATCAACTGTTCTTTTCTTCGGCAATTGTTTAAGGGAGGGGTAAGGGTTTCAGCGTGAGAAAAACACTTGTTTACGATTTTTTTAGAAATATGGATAATGAAAATTTATTTAAACCTTTTGTACATTATTAACTATCATTTCAACAGCATATCGGCAAACAAACCGGTGACAAACGACGCGGTGTTTATTATATCTCAGCTGAAAATTATCGGAAATCTAAGAACATTAAAATTTAGTTAAAGTATCATCAAAACCTCCCCTCAACGTTTTCTGATTTCCATTTCTTTCATTTTTAATTTATTGCTCATTTGAAGTGAAAATTGCAATTTTTCTCGAAAAGTTTGGCTTTTTGTAAGTGGAAAATCCCCTTAATGCAAAAAAAAATTCTAAAGCTTATCGTTGGGGACAGGGAAGGAAAGATCGGTGACGGTTAACCGGTTAAATCGATCGGCTAATTTTCACCGGGTAACCGCATTCATCCAAATCGATTAATCGGTTAAATGTTTCGGTTAACTCTTTTTTCACATGGAAAATCTTGCTCTCTACTTCAAGGAAAAAGTCAAGAAAGAAATAGCTAGGTTTGCTGTGCTGTCGCCGTGTGCTGCAGCACTGCGCGTCGACATTATCTCCTCACTGGCTGTCTCACTCCCTCTTGCTGACGCGAGTCGACTTGCTCGATTTTCGACGTGTCAGATAGAGCACTGCTACCGCCTTCTCGTTCTCTTGAGGATATCCAGGAACTGTCAGCGCACGCTCTGCTCATGGAAGTGAAACGGATCGAATTTTTTCCGCACCAGTGAAGCTGCCTCGGATGAGCGTAAGCAGCAGCAAATCAAGGCTGGAAAATCAGAAGTAAAGCGCTTGAAGCTCGTCCAAGAGGTACGGACGCGCTGGAAATCGGGCTACTACATGATGCAACGCTATCTTGAGCTCGAAGAGCACATTATTGGTGTACTTCTCAAGATACAGCGTGACCGCCAATTATTAGTGGGAAAAAGGTCAATATTCTAATCGAGATCAGGGACCTCCTGAAGCTTCTAGAGAAGGCAATCAATATGCTCTTCAAAGAATAGGATGCAACTTCAGTAACGTTATTCTTATTGTGTACGGAATCAAAACAGTGAGAATAGCGTGGCACTTATGATTTAAGAGTGGCCCACGGACCCCGGGATTTTCGGCAGGCAGGCTTGTGCATCTGCCAACAAGATGTGAGACTTGGAAGGCTCCACCAAGCTCCACTCCTCGCCTCTCGCTTGTCGCTGACAGATGCATGATGAGTTGCCTACCTGTAAAACAACACCGGATCTCGTGGGCCACCCTGTATATATTTTTGACTCCTTTGAACACACACTAAATAATTCATCTAAACTTTCTGATGGTTCCTATCTGCCAACAGAGCCCTTGTCATTCAATGACAACCAGCAACTTTCAAAATTTTCTGAGATCAAGTTACTTCGCCCATATACAGCAGCAACTTTTCTGGACCCTCGCTATAAAAAGTTAGTCTTGTGAGTATTTCGCCATTCGATTTGTAGTCTTCGTAGTTGGAAATAATTTGCAAGGGACTTCCCCTTCAAGATGTTGCCACATGCACACGTTCGTCCAGTCCAGCAGTCCGGTTGGAGGCGGACAAGGTGGACAAGACAGACAGGTGCATTTGGTGCACATCATGGTAAAGCTACTCCGGTCGTATCAGGCCCGGCGCTTCTGATCCAAACGAGGGTGGACAAGATGGGCGTGTGCAGTTTTAAGACATCGATACACGATTGTAACCGTATACCGGAAATGATGCTTGAATCCAGCCATGCTGTAGACCTGGACGTTGCGCCTGACGATGATGGTAAAGACTACTCTTCGGGGATCTGGTCCGCAGTAGACAATCTCCTGCGCCCAAGCTCTGCAGACACCATACCATCGCAGCTAAAGGCGTACCTCAGCAGCGCCGTTGCAGATAGGCGCACAAACCCAGACCCTATGGAGGTGTGGGACTCTATGAGAATTGGATGTGAGCAACTCTACGAATTAGCCATGCTCTATTTACCCCTTATGGCCACTTCAACTGCTGCGAAGCGACTCTTCTCTCACGCAGGTAGTGTGAAGTGCACGAAGAGGAGTAGATTATCTCTTAAGAACCTGAACATTCTAGTCTTCCTGCGTTCTGTTAACCAGGAAGATTGGTTTGAGTCTTGAGATAAATTTATATTGTGTCCGGTTCTATAATCAAATTTTTATATGTTATAATGTATTTATCGTAAATAGCGTTATTTTGAGTCCAGTTTGCATTGAATTCATTCGAAGAGACTGATTTTTGACTAGTCTAAGTCTAAGTCATTTATATTTTATTGAATGCTTTTTAGCTCTAAGTTTAAAATTTTGTATGATCTCATTCTACTCATTATTTATTTTTGATTTTATCAGTTTTGCAGGAATTCTATTTAATTGTTCTGTTGACATCATTTGTTCATAAAAATAAATGCTTTTTGAAATTCCTGATCGATCTCATTTTTCATTTAAATGATCAAAACTCATTGCAAATCTGAATATACGAGTATAAAGGTTTTTAAAATTTTCCAGATTTTTTTCGCAAAAAAAAACCACGATTAACCGGTTAAAATCTTCCATCTCAGCACTTTCACTGGCGAAAAACCGATCGGTTAGCGGTTAAACGTTCACGGGCGAAAAGCCTATCGGTTAGCAGTTAGCCGTTCACCGGTGAATAAAATTAGTTTTCCAGCCCCAGTTGGGGGAAGCATTTTACATGTAGAAAATGTGTGCCAAGTTCGGAATGAGCCGGTATTATGATTTTTAAATGGCAGTGAACACGGACTTTTAAAAAGTGGTTTTGAGAAAATGACTACTATACTCTGAGCTGTCAGGGCTACAACGATTGAGGAGATGGGACTAAGTATTCAATAACTTCGAGAGTTTTGCTCTGATTGACTCCAAATTCTTGGACTATATTCTTCACAAGTGGTAGCCCTTACTCCCTCTCCCCTGTATTTGGTTTTGGCACTCACAGCACTAAGAATAATTCAATAAGAATAAAATTCAGACACATCTCAAGTAAAGGCTTTCCCGTTGAAAATAGTTGTGGAAGATAGGTTTTATATAGATAGGACTTTTTTGTAGTAGCATGAAACGAAAAACTGGCCCGATTACTAAGCATAAAGGTTCTATCTGCGGAAGATAGAATCTTTATGCTTAGAAGTGCGAGGTTTTTTGTAGATGGGGATATTTTCCGCTATTAATTTTAACATATTTCCACAAAAGATAGATTTTTCATACTACGTAAAATGATGTAATTGAGTATGTAGTTTTTGAATCCGGTGTTAACTCAAAAATGATAAAAATGGCAGATAGAACCTTTATGGTTAGTAGGGCAGTTACACGCTCGAAGGTAGCATTGCACATTTGTGATAGGTAGAATAATCTATAGCCATCTATCCAAACAATCAAGCAAAAAAATAATGTCCGCATGCGCATACACAGAAAGCTCTAGAGCCATTTGTCTGAACAATCGAGCAAAACTCAAGCAAAAAATCTTTGCTTCAGAGCAGGAAACTAGCAGAGACGACTGTATTCGATTACAGGCTTGACTATTCCAGACATATAACAGGAGAGTATATAAATATTCTTTCGATAAATTGAGCCAGGCAGTCGGTACAAGCGATTTATGTGAATTCGAAGTAGAGTGAATTATTTTGAATATTGGAGCTGTGCTTGTTAAAGTTATACGTACGCAAATGTTATCGAAGATTTATTAAAATAGTGTCATGTTTAGGGCCTTTTCGAACTGTTTTCTTCACTTTTATCTTCAGCTTGCTTTAATAGGATTTGACATAAGACCAAGTTTCGGTTATCTTCGTCTTGGCATTGCTCTCCCCCGTGTAACAGTTGATCAGCACGTTCGCTTGATCACGAAATCTAGTTGTCAGTTTGGGGTTTGTAGGTTATATTACTAAGCCAAGCAGGCAAATTCGGACACATTGTCCTTGCTGCAACGAAGACGAATTCGGACATGAATTCGGAAAGAGGGGAAAAACTCTTTCACCACATATTTTTAGAATTACCTGAAATCCGTAATAATTGTCAAACCCAAAAATTATTTTTATGATGTTATTAAGTAGTGTCCTCGATTAGCTCTAGAAAATGTATAAAAGTGTGGGCCTGTCGCTAGCATTTAATCAGTAAAAAGTGAAAATAAGGCTAGATACGAGCAATTAAGTGTTGCAAAAAAAAGTCGAAAATTGTAGCATGGGCACAGGAAACGTGAAATAGCTGAGAATGAGAATGAGAATCATTTTACAAGAATATGCTAAAACTGGAACCGTACACAGGAAGGAAGGTAGCGGTGTGAAACGAATGACAACGAGCAGGGAAGGCAATTTTTCTATTTCGAACGGTACGAAATAGGTTGGCCGGGATGGTACTATCATGTCGAACTCTAGCAAAAAACCCGTTACTCGATAAGAAAATGAATCCCCTACGTCTTAACTGGTGTATGGAGAGACAAAATTGGACCTCTACAAAATGAAAACGAATTGTTTTCTCCGACGAATCAAAATTTGATTTGCTTGGTGCAGATGGAACCTTGAAAGTTCGACGGAGAAAAGGCGAACGGTATAGCTACGAATATATTCAACCAACGACCAAACATTCTGCATCGAACGATATGGGGATGCATCAGCGGAACTGGAGTTGGCAGTATTTTTATCCTACAGGAAACTGTTAATGCCGAAAGGTATAAATCGATCATCATCGAAGGGAAACCTTGAAGGATTTATATGTCCAATGCTATTTTCCAGGATAATCCAACACCATGTCACTGTGCTTGTTCCGTAAGTATGGAATAAATTATACTAAACTTGTTTCATGGCATTTGGTTAACTGAAGTGTCGTCTCTTTTCCAGGTACAGAATTTTAAAGAAGAATTTGGCACCGAGGGACTTCTCTAGCCAGGAAATAGCCACGACCACAATCCAATAGAAAACCTTTGGGGGATCATGTCGAAAAAAGTGAAAGAAAAGAAGCCGAAGACAACCCCAGAGCTTGACAGAATAATCCAAAAGAAGTGGGCAACAAAATGACTCTCGATATCATCGATAGCCTTTACGAGTCAATGCCCTCAACGGTAAAGGCTATATTTAAGACTAAAGGATTTGCTGTGAATTATTAATTATTATTGTTCGATATTACTTCAATTCAAAACTCACGTTTTAAAATCAATTCAAGATACTTTATTTCTATTCAATTTCAATTTGATTAATTTTCGATTAATTCAATTTCAAAGGAAAAATTCTATTACAAACTGTCCAACACTATTCGACCGATTCCAAGATTGATTCAAATTCAACTGTACCATGAAAATGGACTTGAAAAATTTCTATGTGAAAATTCCGGTAAATTTAACATTTTTAACATTTCCAATAACGCTACATCTATATTGTTGCAAAATTGTCCTCCAGTATTCTACGTTTTGAGACACATCCTTAACATTATAAGTCAGCTGATTCTATGTCTGGTTGAGACACATCCTTAACATTATAAGTCAGCTGATTCTACGTCTAAACTGACAATCGATCCGTCGACTGTTATGCAGGTAAGTGAATCGAATATTGTTTTGTTTTTTTTTTTTTTTTTGTTATTAATTTCTTTCATTTCAGGTCCATATTAAACAATTATCTTAATAACAAAACTAACTAAAAATGGGACCCGCTATTATTATTTGTTGGCTTACAGTGTTTTTTGTTAATTTCAATTGTAACAGTTTACCCTAAATATAGAAGATGTATTCTTTCCGCGATTGTTATTCAGTAGGAGAATGTTCTATTCCAGCCGAATTGTCTTATTTTTATAAGAAAACTGACTAGTGCGAGTCCTTCGTCGTTAGGTGCGAAATTAAACACAGATCGCTGATAAAACTTTCATCCCCGTTTTAAACATACTGAAGTCCAGGTGCCTACACAGGATAGGAAAGCTACCCAATTCATACGACCTGTGCTGTGTTATGGATATGAAAGACGGACCCTCAAACATTCTACCGCAAACATTTTGAACGCTTTCGAAAGACGGGTCTTTATGCGAATAATTTGAACCAAACGAAAGATCTCAACGAAATATTTGACGATCTAGAGATTTTCACTGTCATCAAACTGGGAAGCTGCAATAGAGTAGTCATGTGCAGCGAATGGACGAGCATCAAGTACCTAAAAGGGTATTCGATGGAAAAGCAGAAAGTCGAAAGTCAGTGGGAAAACCCAGGAAACGCTAGTCCAACTCCGTCAACGAAAACCCCGTTGAAGGACGCGTTTTTTGGACCTAGACAATTGGAGGCATTCTCCGCAAGAACGGATTGTTGTGCTACGACAAAGCAAGATGATCCAGATTTCGCATAAACAGGCTGCAATTCTGTATAAATTTTTTTCCTGTTTTGGCAAAAATTTGATCACTTTATGGTGCTTAATGTTTTCTTTACTGACTTGACAGATCTCTACAAAAACCAAACAAGAACTGACAGGTGAACGAAATTTTGCATATGACTTTTCAATAGATGAGTAATAAGATTGTTGTTATCTGTTTGACTCATGTAGCCCGTTTAGGGGTTAAAGGTGCCTCCTCTCTTATAAGACACAATTTATGAGCCGAGCCAAAATAATTTTTTCCGAGTAAACTAGTGTCATAAACGAAATCAAGATGATGCGAGGCAGTTTCTAGCTTCTAAAGCTTGTACTAGTGTCTCTGCGACAGGATGAAAACTATTAGAACTATAGAATCATATCTCGTCAATTACGTAAGAAGACGAAAAATCCTTCATACTACTACGGCAATAAGTTTTCTTAATTGGAAAATTTGTGAACAAAAAACGGGCACAAATGCCAATTGAACAGATTTTAAACATATTTTGCAGTTGAACTGAATAGATGACAAATACCGAAATCAGAGATGAAAATCTTAGTTGAAACAATTAATGTATGCCTAGGAGAAGTCTACCAGAGACGTCTACCAACATTGAAATTTGCACCACTAAAGGAATTAAACAAATAATGAAACCAGCAATGCAATTCTGAAAAATATACCCAAAAACGCTTGATTTTCGTAAATTTTATATTCGATGACTTCTTAGAATTGTAGTATTAGAATTGTAGTAACATGCATACATATGTACATATTCTCTGCACTCAAAGTCCTCGCTTCTTTCGCAGACATTTTGTGGAAGTTACGTACATAGCTTGAGTAGCCTAGTGGGTAGAGCACTGGTTTCTTACGTGTGGTTACGAATCCAGGTTTGGACGAGGGTCCGCGCACCAAGCTTTGAGTTCACCTAGCTCTGATTAGGTATCTGATTCAAATCACTGGTAAAGTTAGTTATGGAACTAATCACTCCACACTCGTATTCACATTGATTGAAAAAATTGTAATGAAGCTCTCTACCAGCTTCAACCCCTAGACCCGTACGTGGGTTGTCGTGGGATTATTTTACTTACTTTTTATATAAATACACCATAGTACAAACTAAATGCATCAACTCTTCGTTCAGTGATATCAAAATCATGAATCATATCTACTTTGTGCAGCATTAACTCATTGGTCGTTGTTTCCATTCAACGAAAAATCAGTAGTCAGCAGGATACTTACAAATATATTTTCCCATCAAACTTCCTGACAATTTACCTTCAAACCAACATTATCAACTTCCAATCTATCAACTACGCGGAAATGTAATTTTATAAACAGTATGTTATGCCGTCATGGATAATACATTTATCGTAAATCCATCTAACATATTAGGTTTTCATCTTAACTTACGAATTCAAACAGTGTCTGCCGATGCAACAAAAGTTGCTGAAAATAACATCAATTCAATTTCCAACGGAAGTAAACAAATAAACAAGGAAATAAACAAGTTCTGAAAATTACTCGGACGTTGAAAGGTCGTTGCAATTGAACTTCCGAAAAAAGGTTCTATCCTTGGCGACGTGGCCATGAAAAGATTGGTAGAAACTGATCAAGGAGAGTACTTAATAAGTAATGAACTCAATTCTAATTCTGTTTGCGACCTATACAAGGTTGTTTCACTGTGATGTGATATTCAAAACAGTGAACTATGAATTCGATTGGATATAGCCTTGAATTTTATGCTAGAAATGTTATTGGTTCAAAAACTATTTTAACATGAGGGTCATTTAATTTTATTGGTTTCAATGAGCTAACAGTCAAATTTACGATTGAAGATCGAAAATCTTAAAGCGTAGGAGTCATGTTATTGATTTTTTAGTGGTTCGTTCTATTGCTTATTTAATTATTTTTTTAAAATTCAGTCTGGTGAAAGCTATTATTTAAGGCTAAAAAGAACATATTAAGGTTGAATATTCTTCTCCTTTTGTGAAGTGTTCCTTTATAATTTATCATCTCTATATCATCACCCTACGAGTGCAAAATAGTTACTATCAACCCAATTCAATTTTAATTTCAACTCTATTTAATTCATACGTTCAATGAAATACGCTTTCAGCTTTTAAGTTGTGAAGAAATCAAATGTAGGTATTGAAAACAAACGAAATAGACAATAAATGTTCACTTAACAAGATATTTTTAAAATATTGAGACAACAAAAAAATTTTGAAATTAAATTTAACTTTCATGAGTAAAGCATGTGCTTCATCATTGAATACTTACTGGGAAAAAATCAGACTTTTTCTTAAACACGTGTCAAAATGCGAGCAATGATCATGTCGCTCTTTAAAACAAATAGACAAGATCTAGGTTAGTTAGTAAGTTACATTTAAGTTAGATTAAGAGTCAAGCAATATTGTTTTCTCATTTTTCCTTGAAATTAAACACACTGCATTCTGTTTATACTTTAGTTGCAAAGAAAATAAATATTTCTGTGCACTAAGTTATAAGAGAAAGAGTAATAAAAAAATAAATAATCAAGCTGACTCTGGTTCTTTCACTACTTTTATATCTTGTTCTTTTAATAACAAAATAATCAATTTATTTTCTTATGATTTTTCCCTTACGCCAACCACTTTTCATTGGCTGCCTTTAGTCCCATTAAAATTGAAACTATGTTGCACAGCCACTTTCCAATGATAGTTCCCGTCCAAAAGACATTCTCAATATTGTAGTAATTTTTAAATTATGGCTCTCCATGTTCTTCTTGACTTCTTGCCCTTTAGCTAGCCCTTTTGATTACCGCAGAAAATTCTAGGTAACTGACCGATGTGTCATCGAAGACATTTTTGGTTTTGGGGCCAACAGGCGAAAGGGACGGGCAAGTGGGACTTACCCTTTTCCTTCCTTCAGATATCGCAGTTGGTGCCTTAAAAGGGCTGCCAATCGACTCAGAGGCTGTTTGTATTCCTTGAACACTGTTATGGACCTCGCTAGTGTCCATTTTCTTTCCACTTTCATTTTTCTCGATTGTGGTTTCTCCCACGTTAGTTTCGAGGTCCGCTATTTCTTCGTCGCCAGTCAATCTACCGGCGCAAAGTGACAGCTTGGATTGTTCGAGAAGTTCCAGGAGGAAATCTTCTCGGACGTCCACATTAAAATTTTTGCAGAGTTTTCCAAGCCCTTACCTTGTCTTTTTTGCGACGTAATCGCACTCTTTATCTAGTTCCGTGGTGTCCGCACCACCGTCCGCCAACGCGGCAAGTTGCTCACTCGATATTTACTTTAATTTTTTAACTGCCTAAGAATATTAAATCAAAATTATACTACAAAGAAGGGAAATCTAAACAAATATATATATGCTTTTAAAACGCGTCCCAAAATATAATTTTTCAAAATATAAATATTTTCAAAAAATTCCACACGGATAATCAACCTACCTACGGAATACATACGCCAGCTACACAAGTCCACAAACGATCAGCTTCAGTTGTCCTCGATACGAAATTTGAATTCTCGAACGCTGAGACCGCACCTCGTACGTCTGTTTTGTTCGAATGTTCGACTCCAGCTCCTGTGAGGCTTCTGAATTGAAAAACATCAAACTTGTATTGCGAGAATCATGTTAGTGTTTAATAAATTGTCTTCCCGAAAATCTTGAACTTTGTGGACCACAATATGCTTTCAAAAAACGTTGAAGGTTTTAGCATATTTGGTCCTCTTTACCCACGTTTTTTTTATATCTGCTTTGCCATGTCTTTCCCGTTCATGCAGTTTTTCATGGATATCGTCATTAACCCTTCAATGTTAATATGTTCCTTCTGTTTTTTTTTCTTTAGGCAGATAACTATGAATTGAAGAGAGCGATCAGATCTTTGAACAGTTGTTATCAGATGTAGGATATAATACCAAACTTGCTTTTAAAATCTTGAAATGTATTTAGATGTCACTTCACTCATAAAAATACATTATCTTAATTCCTGTCTATCTTTCTGCTATCCAGAAATTTAAAAAACTCAGTTGGCTATTTGACAATAATTTGAAATTAATGACCTAAATAGTCTGACCAGCGTACTTCAAGTTTTTGGTACGTGGTATTTAGAATATGCATGTGAAAATCGGTCCATTCGTTTCATATGTCTTCCCGACACTGTTGATTGGTTCACTAGAACACTATGTTTTAGCACGAATATCCTTTATCTTCTTCAGACTTCCATTTTGGAAGCTCGCCGATTGACCCCGATGAGTGTTTGGTTTCCAAAACCATTCAAAGCTTTACTTAGTTAAATTTAAGTTTCTAAATAACTTCCTTCGATGCAGTCTGGGCTATTGGATTAGCCAAAGTATTCCCAAATTTTTTTTGCGCTGAAAGCAGTCTAGATTCACTTATTTCTGCTAAATTCTTGTAGAACTCACACTTCTTTAAAATTTGTTTATCTTTTGAAAGCAATCCTTGTGAGTGTTTTTCCAACAACTTTATAATTTATGGTCTTTTTATGTTGAATTTACATCTGCAGTGTTATGAAATAAATAAATATCAGCTCAGTTTGATTTCAGGTAAAAACTAAACCAAATCCTAAACACAGCTCATATAGGAATAATTTCAATTTTCTATGAGTAATTTTTTGCCAATCAAACCCACCAAAAACTAATGACATTCCTACAAAAACACCAAATCAATTTTGTTTGCGTATTTGAACGCACAAAATTACATAAACCTTTCAGATTTATTTTTATTATTTCACCTGCTTTCCATCATTACAACTTCCTTTGTCCTCTCATATTCCCGACTCATCAATTTCTACACAAGCTTCTCTGCAAATATTTACTTATGTCTGAAGAATATTGTTTGAAAGCCGTGAAAAATACAAATACACACTGCATAGTATTTTTCTTACTTTTTTCCCCAGATTCTCATTTTCTACTGACAAACATGAATAAGATACCTTCGCACATCCAAAAGCACATATATGTACCCACCTCTCTACGTATTTATGTACATTTTAGCGTTTTATTATGCAAATTTCCGTTGTTGCATTAACATTAACAACAGCTACACAACTAAAACTGTATCTTGGATCGTCTGCGTTATCCGCTAGTGTACTGTACACTTCAGTTTATTCTCATATTGTGTTTGTACTTGACTTATTAGCCTGAAGTATCTTTCCTGCGTACAATTACCTTAAGTTGATTTGACCTAGAGATTTATCAAGTTTATGCAGATATTTTACGAAATTTCATGCATAAGAGTGTTTGTATAAATTTTCCTTTCGTATGCGTGTGTGTATTGCATATTCTTGGTTGAACTTGAAATGAGCAGCGATGACTGGAGCCAACAAGTATAGAAATGTACAAAAGATATGAGCTGAAAAAAGTTGGTTTAACAAACAGGTATAATGCGTAACATTGATCTGCTCAAATGAAATGCTCGAAGATTTCAAATTACACCAGAAAATAATCTCTACGAAGCAATAATTCGACTGAAATATATAATATCAATGGTAAAAGTAACGTTCTTACAGAAATGTGAAAATTTTCCGACTGTGGAAACTGTTTTTAAAGGCAGAAGAATCTACTCATCAGCATCGAAATCTCAATTCAAAGTGCATGGCGACCCACGCTGGGCGCAATAAATAAATGATGTTAAATGAAGGATAAAATGCATCAAATATGCAATTATTACTTTTGTTTGCTTACAGTTATCGTTGATTTATACTATTTTAATAAAATGTAATAATCAGCAAAACATTTTAACACTAGATTTACAGACTCAGCCAATTCGACTCATTAAAAATTTGCTTTTGTTCAAAAATATTTTGTTTAAATATTTGTATGTACGTTTTTATTTACGTAATGAAAGATATGTAAATGTTTCCCTGCATCCGTAAATCTAGTGTTAATATTGAATATCAGACTTTTCAGCACCAATAGTATCAATGGCGGGACAGCTTCATGACGTGCTAAATGTTCATTCGATTCGGTAACGATAATAAATTGTGTATATTTTAATAAAAACTTGAAATTTATTGTACCTTCTAATTTAGTAGAACCATATATTTTTATTGCGACATACCTGAAAAAAAGCAAAAGAAAAACCGTTATTGCAATATAAAATCACTTTTCAAAAAACTTAAAGCGGACTATATATCAAAGGAATCATGTTCCGGGTACATGCATTTTTTAACTTAGACTACATAAACGTATGCCTGAAATTCGCTTCAACATCCACTTGACCGAACGAACCATAAATAACACACCACCTTGTCTCAGCCTGACCATAAAAAGGCTTTCAAGTTCACGATCAACATTACCATTACCGATACCTCCTTCTTCGTATTCTACCAAACATAGCAATTCGCAACAACAGTTCGCGATCTTCCGCCGAAATTTCAAAGTGAAAAGAAAACATCTGAAGTGCGTCAACAGCAATAACATTAGCTAACAACATTTTCAATTTATCAAAGTGAGTAACGTAATCTCGTTGATGACTCGAAAACGAAAAACGTTTTCATTATAATTTTCGCATTAAAGAGGTTACACGTGCTATAAGCATCATTCCAAGACACACGTTGCTTTGTGTATTTGTTGCCAGCAACAGCTACTGCTACGAACAACAAAAGCGAAAATTATTTCAATGATATGTACATGAACTTGCATCATGGTGTACTTTGCAGAATTTGTGTAGCTTTTTTTTTCAATACTGAAATATCTTCACATCTGAAAATAACTCCACAAAAGCCAAAAATCAGAAGTCCGGAAACAGCATCATCGCATTCAGTATATCTTTGTTAATTATTCGCTAGTATTGATCCAATGTAAAGGAGCTAGGCAAAAATCCATTGCCAAAAAAGTACATTACATCTTTCTGCAATGAAAAAAAATTCAGGGTCGATGTTACGAGTCAACCTTCAGAAGCGACACAACGGAAGAATATTGAAACTTATAGTATGTTTGAGCAATTTTTAAATTATAGAGGTGGTTAGATAATTTTTCACTGCGAAATTTTCAGACACTTTGCAATACTTTATCGTACCTAACTATTACTGGAGTGAGCGATTAAAAGATGCGAACCAGAAAGAGAGAGAGAGAGAGAGAGAGAGAGAGAGAGAGAGAGAGAGTTTGAGAGACCAAATCGCAAAAGTGTTGCGATCTAGTGTCTAAATATTGCAACTTCAATTTAATGCGATGTCTGATCGAGACAAGGTTAGTTATGTGGTCGCGACATTGAAGTTTTGGTAGATCACGAAATAAGAAGTGTGTGTTATAAAACGTATGAATAGCGGCCTCGGTGTTGATGATTTGCCTTCAACGGTTGAATTCAATGTTAGACGAATTTGAGAAATAAGTAAGCATGTTCACTCAATGTTTCGAGAATATTAATTTTGGAATAGATCACGTGCGGTGGAAGGTTTTGCAAAATAAAAGTGTTGGTGTTATATTTAGCGCGTGTTATTTTTGGTGACTTTTTTGGTCAAAGAGGAAGAAATAAAATATGTAGTACCAATTTACGGTTGAGGTTTACCTCGAATGATTCATAAAAATATTGTGATGAACTGGGATTTTTGAAAAAATAGATATGAGTCTTTATTCCTCACAGCAATTGGCCTTTTACGTTATGAAGTTCATTTTTATTTTATTGGGGAGCTGTGTAGAACGGAAAACGTGAATGAGATAAGACTCAAAATATAGGCCGATGGCTGTCAAATCGGAGCAGCCAAGTACTAGTCAAAACAACTAATTCCTCGTCACATACAGGGGAATAGAATAATACTTATAATAATAATAATAACAATAAACCCACTATTTCCACTCTTTTCTTCAGTAACATATTTCTCTCTGTTTTCTTTTTCCTTTCAAGCACAGCTACTCTAAATTCTGATGATAGGTGCGTTTTTTGCACACCCGAGCAAATCAAATTTTGTTAAGTATATTGAATACAACAACAAAATCCTGCACATGTCGCGTCACTGAAGCAGAATATGTTAGGCAGCGGTTGTTTATGGGCTTGCATGTAGAGTGTGATGATAACAGCAAGAGCGTTCTAAACGGTTCGTACTACTGTTGTTGATTATTGTGAAACCGGTAGTTTGAATTGAATGAATTGGCATAGCATTCCGCAATTGTCACTTTTTTTACATCAAAACTTGTAGTGTGCAGACTGGTTTTTAGTGTTTCACTGCAAAACCTAGATAATATTTCATTCAGGTTTTTTCTATGTGTCATTCTAATTTAACAACCAACCTAAGCGAAAGCTCAGCGAATGCAATAAGATTTTCGAACAATGCAATTTTCTGCTTGGGATCGTTTTTTTGCAGCCCTACGTTAACGTGCTTTGCTGGGTTGCAAAAAACGCACCTAACATCGATAAATATTTAGACGTACTTGCAATAAATAATATGGCTTAAAAATATAAATTTTCAGCACCCATACTAGTTTATGTAAAACGTATTTTCTACTCGTGCCGCATTTTAAAATTCACCACTGTCAAATGAGCTGATAACAGCTGTCAACGACACTGTCATTTTTACTCAGTTAGGTCTGACAAATTGCCATGGAAAGTTAAACCCGCAGGAGCGTCTACAAATCGTGAAAATGTATTTTCGATATCAGTGTTCAGGGTTGCAGCTCAAACATCGCTACCTCCTATGATTATATCGCAGCTGCGGAGGCCAGTGTTGCTGACAATTCAGATTTGTCGATTTGCAGGCGTTATATGTCGAGAATTTGGGATATGCCCGTCCACTATGTGGGAAATTTTGCGAAAGGATCTCGATGTCAAGGCTTACAAGATCCAATTGGTGCAAGATTTAAAGTCTTATGACTATCGGATGTGCCAAATGTTCGGAGAACGAGCCGCAAATCAACGGGAAGTTGACTCTCGTTTCCACGGGGAAATGTTGTCCAGCGACGAGGCTCATTTCTGGCTCAATCGCTGCGTCAACAAGCAAAATTGCCACATCTGGAGCAAGGAACATCGTCCTTCTATTCACGAAAATGCATTTTATGGTGGGCTCTGCATCCTGGTGGCATTATAGGCCCGTATTTCGGCTCATACCGATGCTACACCAGCTTTTGTTCTAGATTTTGCGTCGTATAGATTTGAAAGAGACGGCGCTACATGCCACACAGCGATTGCAGCCATCGATTTATTGAAGACGAAATTCGGAAATCGCATTTTTTCGAGAAATGTTAATTGGCGATTTGACTCCATTGGATTACTTCTTGTGCGGATACGTCTACGCGTTCTACGCTGATAAACCAGCGACGATCAACGCTTTAGGAGCCCAACATAACTCGCGTCATTGATGATATACGGCCTCAGGAGCTTCAAAACGTGGTCGAAAATAGAGCTTCTAGATTCAGCATTTTGAGAGGTAGCCATGGCGGTCAACCTTACGAGATCATCTTCAAAAAAGTAAATTTAAAGAGCCAAATTTTGCAATAAAAATAAATAATCCGATTGATACTTTTTGTTTTAAACAAGTTTGAGATCGGAACCCTATAAAAAAAAACTCTTTATATCAAATCTGCTTAACGCTTGCACCAACTTATTTTGTCAATTTTTTGTTGATGTGATAAACGCATCGAAATTTAATCATTTTTTAATAATGTTTATTACAGCGTTATAACTTAAAAATTTTCTCATAGGAGTTGTTGGTGCGAAAATGATTAAATTCATCGTGGCTGGCAGCCCTGCCCTAATTTCACAACTTAAGATATATCAAACTTGACTTGCATTATGTATAACCGGGAGTGTGAACTTCGTTTTAATCTGATGCCTGCATCAGAAGTAAGAGGGACAGAAATGTTTTTTTCTTTATTGAAGATATTCCAAGATGGCACCACAGCCACAAGGTTACCCACATTTTGAACAAAATTTTTTGTTTCTAAATTCTGCACATAAAGAATGTGTGCTGAGCATCATCGAGCTCAGTCACACAGTACTGGCAGTATGGTGTGACAACCTTATCCGTTCTGTTCAGGTATTTACTGAAGTAACCGTGCCAAGTCAAGAATTGACAAAGGTAAAAGTTAGCCTTCCCGTGGCTCCGGTTAACCCAAGGCTCAATAAGACCAATTAGCTTAGCCGTCAAGCGTCATTTATCACTTGCACTCCAACGTTGTTGCCAAAGTTGGGGAGTAACCGCACGCGTGTTCGTCAGAGCCTCAGTTCTGCCCAGCTCTGAGCGAAAGAGGTACCCATCCTTGCGTTCTCGCGTTAGTAGGTCGATCGGGATTACTCCCTACAGGCGATTTGCAACACTGCCAATGCGCTTCTGGAACTTTTTAGTTCGGAACGCATCTCCCCAAATTTTGGCTACATAGCAAGATCAGCAGCCTCAGTCTTATATCACTGGGTCTACCATCGTTGGCCATTAGCCTACTCAGCGAAGTGGCGACTATTAGAGCCCTGTCACATGTCGTGTGGATATGATCCCAATATGTTACCTTGATGTCCAGAGTCACTCCCAGATACCTGACCGACTTACTGGTCTGGACCTCCACCGAACCAACTGTCATGGGTATGACAGTTGGTATTCTCCAATTCGTCAGCATAACAATTTCTGTTTTAGAGACTGTCAGCAGAAGGTCGTGCTCGGTCATTCACCGATCCACTCTCTTTATGACTTGATTAAGTCTGAGTTGAGCGAATTCGGCAGATCTGAAAGTGATTACCGTTGCGACGTCATCAGCGTAACCTGCCAGAAGCACAACCGCAGGTATTTCCAGACGCAGCAATAAGATTACATGATGTTTCAGAGGTCAGGTCATAAGATCGACACCTGTGCCGCACCTGAGGTGACAGGCCTTCTTTTGACTCCTTCGTCAGTGTCGTAGCACAGCCATCGATCCCTGAATTAGTTCCGCATCATGGCTAGCAAGTAGCTAGGGATATGGAACCCCTGCTATGAGGGCCCGGAGGATGTCCATCCACCCCGACAAGTTGAAGAAGTTTTGCATGGCATCAGACATATAAAATCATTCAAACAAAAAATTCACAATGAAATTTCCTGCACTTATTTATCGCCACATCTACTTTAATTTCTTTCGAGCAAAAAGTTCCAATTTATCGTCAGTGTTAAATAGATGATGCACCATCTGCAATAAATTTTTGACTAACTTTCCATCTTCTACAATTTTCCACTTTAACGTACTTGAATCAAACGAGATTCGAATCACTCACACAAGAGTAACACTTCGTTCTCACTTAACATTGACCAGTTGTTTTTAATTCCAAATTTTTCTTATCCACAGACACTTTTTTTGTGAATTAAGTTTCCTTGGTTGTTTCTAGATAGATTTATCTTTCCGTTGTTATCGTACTTTTACTTCCTTTAGCCCCGAACCTAGTCAGCTTCAAGTCCCTAATCGTAGGTCCACCGATCTTCTTATTATATGTCACTCAAAAAAAGGCTTTATATTCGAAGGAATGTTTTCACATATTGTCTTAAAATCTTTATGAGGATAACATCTATATTGAGGATTGGAACCTGTTTCAGCTTTTCGGAACAAGTACCAAGTAGAATGTCTTGCAACATAACTTTTTTATTTAATTTGATTCTTTGCTATTTTGAAGCTTTTGAAGCTGGGGCAGCTAGTGAGTAAATCACTGGCTTCTTATGTGTGGAGTCTCTGGTTTGAATCCAGGTTTGGACGAGAGACCGCGCACTTACCTTTGAGTTCACCTAGCTCTGATTAGGTACCTGATTTAAATAAGTCGTAAAGTGAGTCATGGAACTAATTACTCTACAATCGTGTTTACATTGATTGTAAATTTGTGAATTTACCTTTCTACCAGCTTCAACCCCTAGACCTGACAAACTGCTGTCGTCAGATTACTTCCCTATTTTCAACCAAAAAACATTCCACAATGTATATGCATAACATATACACAAGACATACCAATATCTTTTATTTCCCCGTCTGTATCAAGGACTCTAGAGTCATGCTTGAAAACGAACTCAGATTCGCCTTTTTTACCTGGTCTTTGATATATTGTATTCCAAATTTAATCATCATCATTCATTCAGATTCATTTCATTATTATCATTCATTTAGTAAAACTAGAGCTAAACGTGACAATATTATGCAGATTGTTTTTTTGCCTTCGATTTGCAAAACTGTCATCTCGTTCTATGTTTTATGACCAATATTTCTTTTTCCAATGAATTATAGAATTTTTAACGATCTAATTGTACTAGTAAAGTATATTTTAAAAGTATATTTTCAGTCATTTTGGGCGAATTTATCAGCTCTTGCGTCGCGCGGATTATGGTAAAAATTAACAGCCTCATCAAAATTTGAATTCAATATACGCATACATACTGCTCTCTAAGTATTTGCAAAATAAGTTATAGCACATTTCAATAGACTCCCCACAGTGGGCGCAGAAATATCAAGAATTATTTACGATGATTTGAGCTATTGCACCACTATATTGCACCTCTAGAACTAAAGAAATACCAAATCACTGTATTATAGTCAAACATCAACGTACTGCAAATGCTTAGCCCTGATAACTAGTGTCTTCAGAATTGCAGAGGCTCTTATCTGAAAGTTTGTGCATGTAATTTGTATGTACTATATAATGTATTTAAAACTGAACCGTTCATCTACTTTGCATGCTGTCAAAAATCGATATTTCCGTGGATTTGATATCGAGAGTGAGTCTGAGCATGAATCTGAACTACAGCTCTCATAAGGTGGCAAAATGCAATAGGTCTGAGGATACACAAAACGGAGTCTAGAAACAATTATTAGCAATTTTATCGAACAAATTCCACAACGATACCCATTTTTCGCAAGCAAAAGGTCATTTAGCTTTAATCAACATTTATTACATAAATCACAATGATCTCATTCGTACTTCCACATCAACAAGTAGCTTCCCTTCGATGACGACGCATACTCAAATCACGCGACTCAACACATGCTTAGCAAGGACGTGTACCAGAAAACAACATGGTCGTCTAGACGCTCACGTCGTAAACAACATCGAATCGCTGCACTTCAGTTCCATTTTCACTCGTTCCAATCACGATGATAAAATTTTAATAAAGATACAATCAACTATACCGGCATTAGATCTATTTACGGAAAAAATACTAATGTCCCAACAAAACCCAAGTCTCGTTCGCACTCTTATACACTTGTTGCTACAGTCGCCAAATAGCTATCTACCCACATTGCACTTTCCAGTCAGATAGGGGTAATATAACTGACAACGCGTCACAAGTAGCCATGATCACGATCGCTATGTGTCCGCGAAAAAACGACACGGTCAATTTGAAAACTACTCGTGTTAGATTATATGTGTACTTGAAAATTGAATATCGTTTGGATTTAGCATTTAGACAAATTTGCATTATTGATAGTTCGATCGAAGGTCACGGAACTAGTGTAGCCTTTACGGAACGAACGAAAACCGATGAATGATTTCGGTGTGCAAATAAAATTAATGATTGGAGTACAGTTTTCTTGAATTCAAAACGGCGAAAAATGTTTTATGCAGCGGGTGTGCAGCAATCGATTGAATTGAGAATAATAGATTGTGAATTTTTCTGAAGATTTGTTGAATTGGTTTTGTTATTCTACTTAACATAATTTAGAATTATTTATTATATTATAATATGATTATATTTATTATATTTTGTTTTTTTTTTTTAATTTAGGAAACCAAACATAGCACGGCTGTTTTATTTTCAATTATGAATAAAACTTTTTATAATCGATAACAAAAAAGCAGGTTCATTCGAATGTCGCGAGTGAAACGAAACAATTCATCAGCCATCATAGGAACAAGTTGAGAATGAATGCTTCGCGCTCTGTCAGATGTGATACGAGGGTGGGTCATTAAGCTCGCGGAATAAGTAGGTAGGTCCTTAATGAGGGTAGTTTAATGAAAAGTAATGAGTTATAAGTGACAATAGCAAATTTGTATCAGTCGAGCCATTAGTTTTTGAGCTATCGTCGACCAAGCAACTCAATCTGGACGAAAGTTGAAAATATAGAGAAAATCGAGTAGCGCGCTGTTATAAAGCCCCTCACCATACAAGAAAAGTTAACTCAAACCATAATGAAAAAGGTGGCATCCGTTTACGAAGACTCTTGTCCAAGTAAAACTATGATTTACAAGCGACAGTCTTCTTTTAACATGGAAGGGACTCATTTCAAGACGACCCACGACCCGGACGGCCAATCGAAGTGAACGCTTACGCAATCTCAAAAACAACGGCGCGTTTTTGGACCTCTGTAGTTAAGACGAGGATAGAGCCGAATCATTATTCGAAGCGAGACTTGGATTCATCATCATGAACTTGAGTTCAAACAAGACTCTATGCAGTGGCACTACTGAGATGGTCGAATGGTTCTTTCTTCCAAATTCAAATTATTATTTTCAGAATTGGAGCCTTTTTAAAATTTACTTTTAATTTCTTGTGCAAAATAAGACAAAATCTTTCTTTCTATAACTGAGTCTAGTGGTGACTTCGAGCAGTTTGAAGACTTGCGTGGCGAAATTGGTCGCCGCGTAGCAAGTGCTAGAACGTGCTAGATGAGAAAAAATAAATCAAAAGACTTATTTTTTTTCTTATTTAAACAGCCTGGTTGATCGCCGACAGAGGTAGCGTTCCGAAACATACTGTACTTTATTCAATATTTGATTCTCCTATATATATTGTACATTTTGCTGAATTCAAAAATAAAAATTAATTAGCTAGTGTGGGTATTGTCCGCTTAGAGAAGATGTGGCTGTTGTCGATAGGTGGGAGCGATTTTTGACGTTTGTCAGTGTGACATTTTATCAGTAATCGTACACAACACTACCCAGGAAGTTCAAAGTGTCAAGGTCCGCTGGAAAAATTATGGCGACCGTTTTTTTGGAACTCAGAAGGTATTCTGTAGATCGATAAAAACAAAGACAAAATAATACGCTTCAATTCTGGAGCGGTTGAAAGAAATCTCAAAGAAAATGGAGAGTAAAACTAACCAAAGGCGTTCTCATTCTGCACGACAACGCGCCTGTTCACAAGAATCTATTTGCGTTGGTCGCATGCATAACGTGGGCTTCGATATTTGAAATCACCCACCCAGCGATTACGCTCCCAGCGATTATTATCATGAAGCCTAAGTCAAATATTGTGTTACGAATATGACATTAAAACGTGGCTATAGAGTGTGGAAGAGGGCCTAGTTGGAGGCTATGCGCAAAAGGTGCAAAACAGGATAATGAAAGTAAGTATCTGTTCGTGCAAATTATATTTGATATGACTTGATTTGCTTGCATGCTAAGCGAAAACGTTCATTATAAGGCTGTTAAGGAAGATTATGCCTAAATAGTAAAGTGCGAGTAAACATCCTTTCAACTGATTCAACAGCATCGGAAAGGTTTGTGAAACGAGAGCTCCAGACTTGACTACAGTATCCGAATTTGGAACGAATAAGGTTAGTAAATACCTTAAAATTTGTGTAAAGCTAAATAATATTACCAACTCGTTTTCGACGAATACAGGGCTAAACTAAGGGCATATATTAGCTCCAATACTCTTTAACTTAGCGCTTGAGTAGGTCATCAGAAAAATACCCGTTGACACGAGAAGAACTCTTTTATTTAAGTTGACACAGCTGGTAGCTTACGCTGATGACATCAACATTGTGTCACGTTCGTTTAGCGACGCCAAGGACATATTTGTAGCTCTAAACAAAACCGCCAAGGAAGTTGGTCTTCAAACTAACGAACACAAAACAAAAGTTATGACTCAATCAAGGAAAAGGACACCAATAAGACAAAACATAACGATAGGGGACTATAACCTTGAATGAGCTAGACGAAATCAAAATCAATAAAACATTCAAATCAATAAGACATTCTTTTCAGTGCTTCCCACTTTGAAATCTCGATGCCTACACAGGAATACGAAGCTTCGCATCTATAAACCAATTATCAGACCTGTGCTATGCTACGGAAGCCAAACCTGGACACTGACCCAGGCGTCTGAAAATGCCTTGAATCCGTTCGAAAGAAGGGTATTGTGAAGGATCCTCGGTCCAATACGGGAAGAAGATGGATAGCGAATCCGATACAACAACGAGCTGTATACCATATATGACGAGCCAGAAGTCTCTACCGTCATACGACTACAAAAACTACAATGGACTGGCCACATCGAACGAATGAGCGACAATCGAATCTCCAAACGGTCTCTCAAGGGGCGAGCGAGCGGAGCCAGGCCAGTCGGTAAGCCAAGCAAGCGCTTGGAGGATTCGATAGATGCTGACAGCAGGTCACTTCTGGGAGCACCAAACTAAAGGACGCGGTCACTGAGTCGAGACGAATGGAGGCGAAGCATTAAGGTGGCTAAGGCTCCATTCGGACTGTAGTGCCCCGATGATGATGAAAAGCATTATGGCAAGAAGATATTGCGGCTGCAGCAAGCCGTGAACCACATTTGCTAATGCTTCGAATAATAAATTTCAGTCTACTATGAAAGTTGAAAAGATTGTTGATGAACAGGTTGAATAAGAGAGGTCCAAGTATGTATCTTTGGAGCATACTAGAAGAGGGAGGAACGGTGAAGGCAACACGCCAGAGAGAGACAGAGAGAGAGAGGGAGACAAAACAGGTGCGATTCATTAAAATTGAAGCAATCCAAAATAGTAAAGGCTGAAAGGTACCAGAGCGATTTCGTTTAAGTAGAAGTAGGCGGCTCAGGTTTAACTGAGTCAAAATCTCTTGAAAAATCTGTATGGATAGCAACAACTGGACAGAGAATCATAGATTTAAGTAATTGATGTTTGTCGAGGTTTCCGTTCACCAAGTTCGCAAATAGCGAAAATATTTGACAGCTTGCAAGAAGAAGGAAATTTACTAGCTCAAAGATTAATATTAAACAAAATTGATAGGGGAAGGAATTGATAAGGAGGAAGTTGCGAGATTTTTCACAAAAAAAGTTAGGAATACTATCAGAGTCAGGAGAGCGATTGGAATCAAGAGAATATATATGGCTTTTAATAGCAAGAAGACTAGTCAAGATTGAAGAATAGAAAAAGGCAAATTCAAAGAAATGCTATAAGAATCACTACTCATTACATATTATTGTATTTTATCATTACATATGATTGCTTTCCTGCCTCAATTTATATATTTGAATATGTACGTCCATATTTGCATGCCATTCTATTCAGCTCACATCACATGAGTTTTTTCAACACTTATGTATCTATCATTCCTCTTATCTTTATTACCAGAAAATTGAATCTTTCAATATTTAAGTACGCATTTTTACCCTTCAAAAGCTATAAATTAAATCATTACTGGTGGACAAACCTCAAACAATCGACTTTTCAAAAACCCATCACAACATCTTCATATTGGATAGTACCTAAACTTCCCACTATTAACTCAAAACAGTACATCTTGCGCACATAGGAGTGTGCACTTTTCTTTTCATGATCTTAATTTCAATAATAAATCACCAATGGATATTTCACACCAAACTGCTTCGTTCATTCCAACTTAGCCATACAGACTCGTATATTTTTACTTTTGTTCCATTGCCTTCAATTTTCTATTTCGTTTAACTGTTTTCTCGGACCGGTGCGGTAGGTACCCGCATAGATATCCAAAAAGCGAAATTTCTTCTTCGAGAAAACTGACTATTTTCGAAGCCAAAACAGGTGCTATGGTGTTTTTGCATTGCTTCTAAACGTTTTCATTTTTACTATCTATTAACTAACTACTCATGCATTCGAAACACATAGCTACCGACAGTCTGTAGATGCAGTTGTAGTTATAAGCATACATATGTGCAGATCAACAATGTTGCGAAGCATGCGTTAGACGGTACATTGATCTATTCCATTTTCTCCATGTATACTGGTAATTCGAGCAACAAGTATGTATGTACCCGGACAAGTGAATACACAAAATTATAAGCGAAAAACGAAACAAGATCGAAAAAAGGTTTTTTTCTGGTGCAACCGTTAGTTCGACTCAGCATTTAAGTAGATCGCTTAAAAGCGAAAATATATAGTTTAATCTTGATTCGGAACAGATAATAACTACGCCGAATGAAGAGAAAAAGGTAGAAAAACGCATTGAACGTGTAGCACCAGTAAGTTTGTGCTTACGTTCAAAATTTATGATTACTTTCCGTTTTCAAGTCTGCTTTCTGGTTGTAATTAAAGTGAAATTAAATCGTTTTAAGTATAATATTCATGTTTACAATGGTGCTGTTACACTTGCTGGTCATACTTAAAAGTATTTTTTTTTTCTGGAACAGTCGAAATTTTCTCTTTGTATGCTTAAAGGTCATGACTGCAGGGTACTTATGGGTGCTCGCTACTACGGCAGCTGAATGATTGTACGAAAAACTTTAATGAAAATTTTCATTTTCGATGCAGGAGATTGACACTAGTCAGTGAATGGTTTGGGTACGGTATGTTTCGATGATGAGGTGCTTGAATAAATTAAAGTAAGGGTTCATTGTTATTGCTATGTTATTCTAACTATAGTTGGTTTACTTGCAATAGTTTTGCATAATTGTAGCGACTCACAAGCAGTAGCTACATCTAAACTGTGTGAATTGTCATGTTTAGTGCCGTTTTTAAGTATATGTAGTGTTAAAGGACCAAAAAATCAGCTATCAGCATAATATAGACAAAAAGTAGAGTGTATAGAACAGATTGTCTTCGATTTCGCAAAAGCATTCATAAAGGTATCCCACCACAACCCGTTTCGATATAATAATATCTTTATTGTGCTTTTTAAAATTTATTGTGCTTTTAATTATTTTATCAGCACTAATTAAAAATATTGGTGAAAATGTATGCAAATAATTTGGCACAGCAAAAACTGAATGCGAGTAATTTTGCACAAAGCGCAATTTTTATAAATGCTATTGTTTTTCAAGATTTTCAAGACTGAGAAGTGAGTACTATCTTTTTATTTTCTAAAAACAATAAAATATTGTTGACACTAAGCACCACAAAGCATCTTACTGAAAATACTATTTATTTTTTATTGAATGCATAGTTCAGACAAGGAAGTCTTGGAGCTGCAAATAAAATAGCATGCCACTTTAAAAATTCTGTAAGTCTGTTGGTCAGAAAACGAGCCCATTTTTCCTTCAGTCAAAAGCAATTTAAATTTACTTTGCCAATTTCCCTTAGAGATCTTATCACGTGACTTCTTTAATCCGTCAGAAATCAAAAATATCTTAATAAATGTGCAAACCAAGTCTTTTCCAAGCATATAAGATATCCCGAACACATTTCTCGAAAGTAAATCTCTTGATAAGTAATAATCACGAATTTACAGCAGGTGTAAGGTAAAAATTAACTCGGGAAGACAGAAGCCATATTTTCCAACAGAAGCGAAACACTTTGGTCGAAACAAAGAAAATACCTTGAAAGCAGATGCTGCAATTTTTCTTCGCAAAAAATTCGTTTTACCCATATATTCATTAAAAGAAGGCCTAAGCTCTCTATATGCAATAAACTTCTAGTCCAAAAGACCGTAAAAGCAGCCTAGAATTTTATATGAAGTTTCCGCTTCAAACAAGTGTGCAGTGCACTGTGCACCACAAAAAGACATTACAGGTTATGTAAAGCAAAAACCTAAAAATTATTCTTAATAAACTTACTATTTTTCGACGCAGTTGCTGCTCCCATCAGCCACCAGAAAGGAATACACTTTGAAGGAGAAGAATTCCCAAAAGTTTATTCTTACACTGAAAAAAATCCACATGGCGCCCAGAGCCATGTAACATAGCACATTATTTATGGCGCCATACGCTATGTACATAGTACTCTGAGCTATGCAATATGGCTCCCAGCGCCATAATGTCACAATCTACATAGCGCGTGGTCCTATGTAACATGGCGCAGCATTTATGGCCCCACACGCTATGTACATGGTGCCCTGAGCTATGCAGTATGGCTCCGAGCGCCATAATTACATGGCACAGAAATTATGGTCCCACACGCTATATTACATAGTGCCATGAGCCATGTAATATGGCTCATGGCACTCCAATTATAACACGCAGCCATGCTGTGTGAGGGAACGTATAAATGTCAACAACTGACGTTAGAGCTTGTGTCTACATAATTGACTCATATTTTGAACTGAAGTACTGGCTGCGATATTTTCGATACTTCGAGCGGTGAATTTTCACACTGGAGCAGGAACATTCAATAGTGAGTATGTTGACTCGAATTTATCGAATTTATATTTGGTGGAATTTATATTTGGTGCACTGAAAAAACACATAGCGCCAGACGCCATAGTTTATAGATTTCTGGCGCCATGTACATAGTCGATTTCAATCGATTTGTGATAAAATATAGCGCCACACGCCATAGTACATAGGAGCAGACGCTATGCTTATAGCCCTCCATGCCATGGACTATAGTCCTCCACGCCATGCACCATAGTCCTCAACGCCATGTACTATAGTCCTCCACGCCATATACTATAGTCCTCCACGCCATGTACTATAGTCCTCCACGCCATGTACTATAGTCCTCCATGCCATTTAATATAGTCCTCAAAGCCATATACATGGAGTGGAGGACTATAGTACATGGCGTGGACACGATTTCATAATGAACTTTTTACATGTGTTTTTTATCTTCCAATGAACATAATTTTTTTTGACAACAATTACGTGGACTTTTTGGTGGACGACCTTTTTTGCCTAAAATGACTGAGTGATAATTTGTATGAAACCATTCCCATGTCTAGTTTAATCAAAAATGCGACGATTGTAAAGAAAAGCAAGCTAATAACTTAATAATACTAATTTAATTTCATTGTTAAAAAAAATCTAGCGCAACAGGACCGCTAAAAAGACTAATGTTCAATGAACAGTAGAGGAATCGTGCAGATTATGAAAGTGCTTCAACGTGTTTCGAGGGCAATGTACCGCTTTGATCTCACCAATGCATTTAAACTAATAGGGCGGAAAGGTTTTCAGGGTTCTCACTTTTATGAATTTTAAAAGTAAGGAAAATCAAATTCTTGTATCCTATATTTATTATCGGTTGCTTATCTTACAAAACTTGGCAAAAAGCATCTTCTATAAAACAAATGAAAAAGAAAATTCTCAGTGCTTACAACGCTTTAACAACACTGCAACTAAAAGTCTACCACAACTGCTTCTTGTCAAAATCTAAAATCTAAAATAAATCTAAATAAAAAATAAAAATAAAATATAAATAAAATAAAAAATCTAAAATAAAAACATGACTTGAGCAACATTCATATGGAGTGGTTAAAAAATGTTTAGCCTTTGCATTAGACTACTACCGCAAAAATAAATAATAGTATTGAATTAGTAATTTTACTTAAGTTTATTCATTTGCTTGAATTAATCACTTGCACTCAATAATGCATTTACTTGCAACCGTAGGTAAATGCTGCAGTGCTTAACTTAATTTAGAGTTTTCCTTTGCAAGTCGTATGGAAATCACTTGCATTTAAAAGCCATTGAACTGGTTATTTTGCCCATCTATGAACATTTTCCTTCGCCAGGAAAAACACAGCACATTCAACCATGAATCTAACCAATCTTCACTTTCATTTTCTTTGACCCCATCGTTCTCATCGAACCAAACAATAATTGCTTGCATTAAACCATTCATAAAGTGCATCGTGTTGTAATTAAAATTCACACGTACCAAGCACATAGTATATTAACTTTCATGCACGCAGTCATCATGAAACCCAAAAGCCATTAAACGATAAATGGAAAATTCAAAAATCACTAAGAAAATCGAAGGTGTGAGGCACTTCGAGCACAAACACCCGACGAACAGCTCACAATAGCAACAACCCTGTCAGCTAGAGCGGTAGTAATATCTAATAAAATTTTAATTTTCAATTTCCAACTTCCTGTATCTGCATCAGCGACGAATTGCATCGATCTCGCCATAATTCAACCTTCGTTCATGTGTTGTGAACATACGGTCGCAACCAGGCGCAGCACTATAGCATGCATCGACAGATTTCTCAAAGAAGATGGAAATTTGCGTGCTGCAAAGTGCCTAGCTGCGGGTCCGTATTCGTCATGATATATTTTTCTACCAGCAGCAGCAGCAACTACAAGCGCAAATCAGCATTGCCACAAAGGCTAAGCTACGATGCGATAGCAGGTGTCGGCGCAGCAAAAAACTGCACATTCTTCAGCAATGAACTTTATTATAATGCATTCCGTCATTGTTGCGGAGATTCGATTGATGCATAGTTGAATTCGCTTCCTTCCGCATTTCAGATTTGTTTTTGTTGCTGAGATGAAAAATACAAATGACCTCGAGCTGAAGTTTTTTCGTGCTATGAAATATTACTCGATGAGTTTGTATCGTGCTTTTCATGCATTTTTTTAGAGACTTTACCAGGGAAAAAGTGAATTTATCACAACAGTCAGCCATTTTTTTGAATTATGCGTAATACTTTAACAGGAAAAAAAATAATTCAAAAATTTTAAGATATTTTCCAATTAACTTCTTTCTTTTTTATTCTCACTATGTAAAGATATAAAAATAAATTCGGCAGCACTGGTAGCTTTGAATTGATTACCACATTTATAAATGCACATTTTCTCATCAGAGCATTTGACTCATAACTATTAATTATATTTCAACAAACCAAATGCAATTCATTTTCTAACAAAAAACATGTTGTTTTGAAAATATGCACACCATCTGCTAGTCCCATGCACAAATCTGCAGAGATTTTTCTAACATCCGGTTCAGCTCAGTTCGGTCAAGTCCACACAAAAATAAAACTGCAACACATTTGTCTCCCCACAAGCCCATTTCATATTAACAAAGAAATTATATTGCTATCACAACAGTCAAATATTGCATAAAGATCTTGAAAAATTCAAAGCAACAAAAGAAAATGCAAAATCTGAATACCAACGAAAAAAGTAAAAACAATCAAACATACAAATGGCTACACGAAGAAAGCAAAATTCATCTAATAGATACAAAACAACAACAAAACTAACGTTGAATATATGCAACGAAAGAAAAAGCTTAGCTACACTGCAGCGAACGAAACCAGAAGTGAAGCGTATGTAGAGTGGAATGAATGGATGAAAGTGATAGGGGAGAATGTGCATGCGAATATGCTGGCGAATTAATCACATTTCCGCGGAAATGCATTGCATCGCGACGTTTTCGCTTACGAACGGCACATCAGCACACAATGATGTTTGGTAATGATTTTGGTAATGATGAAACCAACAGCGACTGTGACGATCGGGGACCGTGATCATGGTTATTGTGTGATGCATCCGAACTGCATAGTGCATAGAGAAAGAAGTCAGTGCATTTGAAATGATTCGCCGCAAACTCACCTGACATTCAACTTAACTTTTGCTTTTGAATGCGCACGGTGATTAAGGCAAGTGCAATGATGATGGCAATGCGGTGGCTACAACTTGCAATGATTTCACTCAGGTTAGGTACGTGTGGATGATGGATTTGCGAATGTGAATTGTTTGTTTTACGAAACCATTAGATTTTCGAATAGATGATGGATTGCCAGGTAATTTGGCTTGAAAATTATTATTGCGATTTGCTTCCTCAATTCCTTCCTGGTATTCGTTTGTTTATAACACATCGTTCAGTCATTTTCCTAATTCTTTTATTTTTTATATGCCATACCATTAGGCAATGAGCGATGGATTCGCTTTAAAGCTAAAAAAATGCTACTAGTGATGAATATGCAAAGTAAGCGCTCAAAGGATGATCTAATAGGAAAAAGATTTCTTTCTGGCATTGTTCATTTCAATCTAATTTCCTATTTTTTAGTCTTATTCCTAAAGTAGTCAAAATAAAGCCTTATTTTTCCTGCAAATAAATAAATTTGACCTTTGCAGTTATTTTGCAGGCAGTTTTAAAAATAGTTTAGGCTAAAATTACATGTTTCATCCTTAAATATTTTTGCGCCCAACGTGGGTTTCACTAAAATTGTAGCATTTCAAAATGGATTTTATAATTTTAAAACTAGCTCAGTAGCAAAGTATGTTTCTGGATAAATACACAAGAAGTTTCAACTTTTATACCTTGAAGACAATGTTTAACACCGATTAGATACTATTTTACAGTTTCAGAGTACGCACAAGTATATGTGGTCTGGCTGTAAGTACATGTGGTCTGGCTCAATTCAAAGTTTATCAAAACATTTTTTAAATATCAAAGCCACCAAAAACCACTTAATCATCTCAATAATTTGCAATTAAAGTCTTCCCACTTAAAAAAAAAAACATTTACCTGCCGTTTTCGCATCAAATCAGAAGGTCAAAACCATTCTCAAGTTCAAGTCATCAAACATCTTTTTGAACAATCAGCCTTGGTCAGTATACGAAAAAGTACAAGTTAGTCATATCCAGCTGATAATATCGAGATTCAACCTGGAAATGTTTTACACACGTAATAATGCCTCGCTCGAATCGGCAAGGTCAGTTGCGATTTTGGCAAACACTAAAACACAACACGAAAATCAGCAGTATCAGCAGCAGTCGGAAAACACTTTATTGCAAGCGGTAAAGATCAAATTCATGAGCGACTTGCTACGAAAATGTATCAATTACAGAGCATTTGAAATTAAATGTCAGATCAACTGAGCAGAGGAAACAAGTGGGAAGGTTATCCAGCCATAGTTTAATAGTTTATCAAATCAGTAACAAATTTCCTTCAAAGCTCATGAAATCAAACCCTCATAAACACAAACATATTCCAATTCTTTCAATCGTCATCATCATTACTCATAAAAAACATACTTTCGACTGTCCAACTCGATTGTCCATCAGAAAACAGTTCCGGCACTAAACTCCTTCCCTGCGGCGATCCGCAGATCGTTTACATCGAGTACAATGCAACAAACAATAGTTTGTAAACATGTAGACAAAAAACGATTGCTGTAACCTTGTCAGTATGCGGATTTTTCGCTAATTTCGGGGACAGCCCAATATTATACTGTTAATTTCAACAAATGCCTTATTGATAAGTCAAAACAATGTCTAAATTTCAGCTCATGTTGCATAAATTAAGCTCCCTTTGAATGACACAAGTGTAAATGAGTGGAGTTGCGGAGTTCGATATAAACGAGTATCTATGCATATTTTTTATGATACAGATACGCTGGTGAGAAAAAAAATTGTACGAATCTGAGAATGAGATGGTTTAGACATGGAGGAAACAGGTTCGACAACTAAAAACGACGTAATCGTTGTGTGATTATTGATGAAATTTTCGTCAAGGTGAGCACCTTTCAATTTCAAGCACTTCTCGATGGAATGACTACAGTGCACATAAATGCGAGTGGTGCATGATATTACCGGTTGATATGAGAAAAGTTTCGTCAAAACTATGACGAAAAAGTAGAATGAATGTAAGTTTGTTTTTTTGTTTTGGTTAGTAAGAGCTCGAAGTAGTTTTTTTGTTATTCTTTCGGAGGAGGGCTGAGCCATTTGGGATTTCGGTATATTCGATATGCTTTGCCAAAACAAAGTTATTTTATTTGTACGGGTTTCTGATCGGGTTTTACTGAAGATATAGATTAATAGATTCTGCCAAGGAAATTCAATGAAATATTGGATACTTTTTTTCTATTATTTTTTATTTTGAAACATTAGATAACAACAGGGAGCAACTGAGCATTTCAAAATCAATACCACCTAAAAGTGTCGTTCATTATTAATAATTTTCGAAGATAATTAGTATTAGAAGCATTTTACTTGACATTTTTTTTCTTTTACACAATACATATTTTTATGCATACATATATAAAAATATGCAACAAAAGCTCAAAAAATTCAAGCGGAAATTTTCGAAAGAGAGGTAAGTTATTTATTTTTTATTTATTCATATAGTTTAATTTTAAGTGACCAATCTACTTGCGAAAATGAAAGCATATCATAAATAAAAAGTATAAATTTGTAAAAAAAAAAATCCATCAATTAAATTCTGAATTTTTTAGTTCTGCATGCGATTAATTTAATTTTAAAGATAAAATACCTAAAGTGCGTCTTACATATGATGCGAAACTTGTAGGCATAGAACAGAATTGGTGCTCAATATGGCTTCGTAGCATGCGTAAGGGATTGAAAGTATACTTAGCTGCAAGTATACCAGCTTAAAGAATTTTAAAAATGGCCCGAAATCGAGAAGGACGATCGTGATCGCGTAAAAACCGTGCAATGCAGATACTACAGGGTGGCGCAAAAGCTTCTGCTATTCGACCTGAACAATAAACCCGAATGAATTTTTTGGAAAACTATCTTTAAAAATTTTGAGATTCTCTTTAATTTTTCTTAAATCTACGTAGCTTTAATAAAATCCTGGATCGAGATAAAGTAAATATTTTAGTGATATCAAAATAATGACTTTTGCTTAAGAGAAACAGGTACCAAAATTCGAAGAGTATTAATAAATAGGACGATTGGAAACATAAATTTATATTTATTCAGATTTCGCTAGTTGAAATGAAACCACCAAATTTACCCAAGGACCTTGAACTGAACGACCATTTGTCAAAACCTGAAACATTTTGGAAATATTCAATGGATCGAAAAGAAATTTATTTGCGGTAATGAACTAGACGAATTCAAAATCGTATTGAATGAAGTTCAACGCATGCGACCATTGGACTACAACCGCAGCGACAAAAGTAAAACATTGAGGGCCCATAAGGACACTGTGAAAAAATAGTGCAACGCGGAAGAAGGAAATATGGACGATATGAAAAAAGTGGTTGACCATCGGTACTTTCTACAGAACCAAAAAGAAAGATTCGAGCATTGGCTGAAAACAAACCAGGATTAGGAATACGAATAGTGACGCAACAGCTTAACAGCTACTCGGAGGCTGATAAAAAGTTTCGAGGCGTATTGTTCAGCGGTACATTCGATCCACTAACTGGGGGGTGACAAGCCTATGGACAACGCATCAAACCTTTACTTTCCGATAAGAACAACTGCATCTAATACCTAATCGACAGAATAGGACGGTGAGAATCATCGATACCGCAAATATTCTCGTAATACAGACCCCGAAATTCGGCTTAAGAGTCAGAGCAGTTGGCGGAGTGAGCAGTCGCGGAACAAGCCAATTTCATTTTGTTGAGAAAGAAGAGTCTTTAATAGAGAATATTACAGGGAAAGTATCCTCGCTGTTTTTGCAAAATGCTTTAATAATCTAATCTCCATCAATGCATGGACAGAAAGGAAGTAATTTTGATGCAGGCGATTTATGAGCACTTTGCTTATGTGTGGATTAATTGGCCTGGTCACTCCCTGGATTCACACTCAACTAAAAATGTGTGGTTCAGATAAAAAAAAATTGACAGGAGCTGATTCGGCGTATACAAGTTGGGTGGGACACAATTGCGGTAGAGTATCTAAGAAATGTATGTGAAAATTTCAAAAAGCGTTTTTTAGCCTGTATAAAAACGAAGGAGGGCATACTTCTTACTAATTATATACTATGTTACCCAATGTATTTACGTTATAATAAAATTATAATATTATACCAATTTCTTTTCATTAAAATTTTATACAAATAATTCTCGCGACATAAAATTTTGCGCCGCCCTGTAGAAGGAAAATTCCCACTGAACAATTTGTTCAAAAATGATCCAAACATATTTGCGTTGATCCACATGCAGTATAATACTTGCCAGACAGCAAATAGATTTATTGGAGAAGGGCATAACAAGACATTATTAGAAAAGGTCATCATATTAATAGAGAAAATACATTTGGATACATTAAAATGGTCCATTTAAATTTAAAATATATATCTTTAGCCCTTTGGCGGTGGCGGACATATTTCAGGTACCCCTATATTTATATATTTAATTTTGTACAAATAAGAAGTGTGCGGAATTTTAATTTCTAATGTTTTGAGCATGGGCAAAATTTGGAAATTTTTACCCCAATGTGGGCGCTGAGTAAAACAGTAAAAACAAACTTTTTTTAAAACTTCGATTTGCTATCCTTTTCTGGAAACATCAGATCATAACGAAATTTGCAGGATAAATTAATGTTAAAAAGAAGTAGATATGTATGATTTTTGATGAGTGTGCACCCTTCACTAAATTGCCTAATTTTTGAGTAATCGAAACTTATGTTCATCAGATCAATATTAAGTTCACAGGATGTATTGATTTTGAAAATGAGCAGGTCCGGCAGAAGTTGTTTGAAATTGCATTCTAACTCGTGGCAATGGTGCCATCTTAAAAAAATCCCTCCAGAAAATTAGTGTGTTTTGTTCTATACCTACTGATGCAGCCGTTAAATTTTAACGAAATGCATACAAAAGATGGGCCTTATTACATAAGTTAGTCAGTTACAACTATGGTAATTTTGGTCATTGCTTTAATAAAAAATTACGCTAATAAATTTTCGAATCATAATCACGTTTTAGTGAAAATAAGCTATAATTGTAGCGCATTCGTAAATTTTGAAATTTTTGCGGGCAGTAATCCTTGAATCCGCTTTCTACCCCCATAACTCTCAGCCCAGTTACCGGATCGTAACGAAATTTTCATATTTTCGTTCGATCGTCTCAATCACTATACTCGAACGTACTTTCGATACAGTTGAAAGTACCCTTTCATTAGTAGCAAAATAATATGCCGACATTGATGCTAGATCTCATTGTTTTAAGATTCAAAATTTCGCGCCGAAATGAAAAATTATTAAATTACAGCGCTTACTCCTTTTCATTTCCACTTTTTTGCCGTAACATCAACACTTAGCACTTTGAACCGAATTGCCTACCTTGAAACGAACAAACGAGTTATTTCGTTGACTGAAAATCGTCATGGATACCACAATTCTATTACTTTATCCAATATATAAATACGGACAAACAAGGCGAAATCACAAATTTTCAATTTCATATAATTCTGTAATTCCAAGACAATCCTAGTCGTGTTAAGGGTCATTCACAAATTAATAGTCAATGTCTGAGTTTGGCGTGATTGGTTCTACGACTGACTTTACCCCTGATTTAACTCAGCTGAATTCTTGGAGACTCAAAGCTCGGTCCCTCGTCAGAGCCTGCATTTCAACAATCGACTCTACATGCAAGAAACAAGTGCTCTGCCCACTACATTACAAGAGTTTCCAATGCTTCAGTAAAGAGCATGATCATTGTTATGAAAAAATAACAGGATATCAAAAATAGACGGATGAATTTTTACATAACCTCTCGCCAATAGATGAAGATAGTACCACTGAAATTGAGCTCCAGACGCTAAACTATGAAATAGTTCTTGACCTATAACTAAAGAATATACCCTTGATTCACACATCAATTGTTTATTTAATTGGCATTCAGCCAGAAAATACAATTTCCTCAACTCAAAACATCAAAATATTTCTGTACAACTATTTATTACGTTTCTAATATAACATTTTTAAAACACCGCTTCCTATGCACCCAACCGAATTTATTTCAAAAACTATTCTGAAATGAGCCTTGAAATTATATTGACTGTCAATACTTCATCAATATAATAAAACTGTTTTCCCTGAACCGGACAAAAAAAATACGACTAACAACAAACTAAAACAAGGTCAATTGCGTTGTCTGCATCGAATAATACTACGCCAGCATTATTGCTTCTAGATTCTCTCTGATTAAAAGTAATGAATTCTCTCTAGTCTCCGTATGTATGCAATATTTTATTTTACTGACCTTGATGTCAATTTTATATCGTCGACTCATTCGCAAACTGAATCACTTCTCCACAATTTCGCGTTGTTCTTCTGTACGTGCGATTGAGTATCTTCCGCGTTTAGTATCTTTTTTACGTATTTGCCATAGAGATACACAACGTTCGATTATTAGTTTCCTTCGAACAGTTTTGCGCAACAAGATTGCCACCTCCTCCGCAAAATGTTGCTTTATAAATACAATTTAGGCTATTCAGATCATCGAGACACGATGCCAAGTCATTAACACCAAATAATTGCATATGTATTTCCCGATTACTATTCATAGATTTCCCTATATTCTCCATTTTGCAATAATATATCAGCAGGCGGACAAGGAGAGATTTGTCGTATGCGGAAAGTTTTTTTTTTATTAGAAGATATAAAGAATTTAGAATTTAGAGTAAATACTTGATTTCAAGTTTATTATTATTCTCAATAAAACTATTTTCACCACGAACAACCATAAATAAATACATAAAAAAAACTAACCCAGACAATTATATCATCGCCGTCAAAATAATAGCCACTTTAAGAGAAAACATATAGAAAATTGAACACTCATTTTATATTAATATATTCGCACGAAAAAAAATCGCACGATCGCAAATACTAAACTCACACACACATACACAAACACATACGCTCATCGCTATAAATCTGCGGTGCGCGCCATTTTCATATAATGACAACACATTTTACTACTATGCATCGAAATTGGGTCACCCAGTTTCGAGGTTATGTCACATTTACCGTCGATTATGGCTTAAAAATACTACACGCACACATACACAATAGGCATGCAAACGCTAAAATGACGTGCACGGTGCGGCGCGGCAATATAACCTTTGTTGTAGAGTACAAAGCATAAAGTAAACGATTTACTCAAGCTAATTTACAGTTTTGTGTGATTCCAGTTGTGAAAATGATTGGAAAAAAACTTAGGAGCGAATATTATCTTTTTGCGTAGACTTGAATACGTATTTTAGAGATCGCATTATTTTTGAAATATTTTAGTTTTCATGCAAGTGAGCTAAGAAATAAGATAAGAATTTCTGTAGATGATATTCTTTTTCAGAATGAAACAATGCTACTGCTGCATCAAAATTTTGATTTTTTATAAAATAAACCAATTTGTAAAAAATCGAAAATTAACTGGCTATTGTGTCAGACACATGTTGCTGATCATGCAAGATGGTGCAGTTCGATTTACAGAGTTGACAGCTATGATCTATAGGTTGTGGTTGTGTACTATTTTGTGTGCAGGATTAATTCATAAGTCAGATATTACAATACAGATTTCGCTGGCATGACTTTGTAAATAAATAGTATTAATATCAATTGGTTTTCGTTCTTTTGAGGTCTCGATACCGACATGGTTTCCGTTTTTCCTCCTGATATAATTCCTCGCTCTGCACGGACTTGTCGTATTAATAAATCGAAGTATTTATCATATTATAATTTATTATAAAACGCAAGAAAAAAAAAGCCAGGTCTTGGCAGCACTTCTTAAAGTACATCTTAAAGTATGCTAAATTTGCTTTGCCTTTAGATCAGCTTAACTGACGAAAGTTTCACAACTTTCAACTGTTTAAAATGCTGCATTCCGTAGGGACGATAAACCTTCAACATATCACCTAATTATTGAGCAACCGCGAAAACTCACACCTGCATTATTAGATCCAATTGAAAATGATCGAGTGTATTAACCAAGAGTAGGACCAGGTTTGATTATATTTAAAAATATATTGAAAAGCTATTTAAAAATGTGGGTAACTTTGTGGCTGTAGTGTCATCTTACAATATCGTCGATAGAAAAAAAACACTTTCTTCATCTATTACACTTGATGTAGTCATCAGATTAAATCGAAATTTACATTGTTGGTTAACGTTAACACAAAAAACAAATTTGATCGATTTTTGATTGCAAAACTAGGATAGGGTTGAAAGCTACGATCATTTTGGTCATTTTCGCAGCGAGAGATGCTATCAATACATATTTTGAAGTTTGACGTAAGTCAAGAATACTTAAATTTCGTGTATTTGTCAGCCCTAAAAGTTCTTTCACTCCTATAACTTCGGATGCATCGGACTGAAACGAAATTCACAGACTAAAGGTCTAATCAGTCATAAGTCTGGTTACGCGGCGATGCAGATACGCCGAGGCATACTGCCAGAAAACTGGCATGCACCTTGGGCAAATTTTTGCTCAATTGTTGCTATGAACTGCCCATTTGTAAAGCGTTAATGAGATACGACTTGACATATTTTCGCTTATGCACTGTATGGACACTAATGTTAACATGTGTTTGCGGATGTAAAAAAATGCCTTTTTTGCTCATAAACCGATCGGTTTTGATACTTGCTTATGTTCGTAGACTCATGTTTGGTTAGGGCTTTACTTGTTCTGAACATGATGCAAGACCAATAAATTTTTGGTTACTGTACCAGCAAAGGGTTGCCATCACGAGGTATTTTGGTCATTTTTGTAATACGTGGTGCTACCAAAAAAAGGATATGGTAAGCAACTACAGATATACATATTTCTACCGCACTAACAACCGAAAATCCCTAATGCGGTCTCTTATTTACGGAAAATATGAGGAATATCAGATCAGTGTAAAAGCGTGCAACGGGCAACACGAAAAGAAATGTCAATGTTAGTTTGATTAGTGTCGGTGAATTGACTTCAAGTCAAAATTTCTCACAGAAAATTTTGAAATTGTTCGGCGCGTACAGTGGAAACATAGATCTACGTGAGTGCGCGATAATCTGTGTCGGTTTCCCGAATAAATTAGCGGTCGAAAATTCCAATATAGTGCGAGAATGAAGTGCCGCGTTCCAGGCTCCAATAGTAGCTACAGAAGTGCTTTGCGGGGGATATCATATTTCGGGTTAGTAAAAGTAATCTTTAGCATCAAGTTCGTCTTCTTTTTGAGTGAAATCATAGTTAATTTCATTTACAAAAACCATTTTAATTTTCACTCGCCGGTTGCGGAAAAATAAAATAAATGGCGATCTCTTGTGGTTTTTACATTGGCGTTACCGTATGAACTGTGTAGGGCACACACCCGTACCCCATTCTCACGCTAATAAGCAGAAAATCGAAAATTGAACCATTTCTCTCGTTCAATTTCTAATCCATTCTCTCTTATATCTATGTAAGTCCCATACGACAGAGCTAAGCAAAAAAGGTTCGTTTATTCTAAATTGTGAAACTTTTTCGGATGGCAGCCCTAAAAGTCCGATCCAATTATCGGGACGAAATGAAATTCACAGAATAAGCTTGTTTTAACCTGGGTAAGATTTTATAATCTTACAGTGTCGGTGCTAGTAAAGTGTTGCCAGCACCGGGCATTTTGTTGGTATTATGCGAAGAAAATCTACCAATAAATTTGCATATGATAAGCACCTTCTAATGGAAACAAGCAGCGACTATTTGAATTCGTTAGGTTAGGTTCCGCATCTGCCTCTTTCAGGCAGACTCCGGAGAGGGCACACTTAGCCAAACAAGGGCCCATTCTGATACCGCATTGCGTAGTGCACAGCCCTTATTATTAGAGCCACCCTGAGAACCAGAAAGGGCCGGGCATTCGCACAGGAGATAAAAAACTGTTTCTTCTTCCTTCTGGCATCTGCAGCTCCGGCAGAAGTCGTTGTTAGGGGCATCCAGTCCTGCTGCCTGCCTGCCGAATAGACAGTGCCCAGTTAAGACAGCTATTTAACAATTCAGAGCTCCTAAAAAATTAAATTTTCAGCAAACGGTAATTCTCAAAATCATTTTGCCCCTATAGCTTCATTTAATATGCTATCATAAAATATGCTATCATAAAATTGTTTATTTAAAATATGGTATCATAATATTTTCATATGATTGATATCTTTAAATGATAAATGCTCGAGATGTGAGCCCTGAGGTATTCCAGAAGTTAGGAAAACTGGTTGAAAAAATATGAATAAAAAAATGCCAATAATTACAATGAGATTCTTTTAAATAATGTAGTTGCGTAAGCAACTGAAGAGCGGACCACGAAATCCCCATAGGAAAACTTTTTTACTTTTTATCAAAAACTTTGCTTAGATCTATATGCAGAGAATAAACCTGGAGGAATGACCAAACAAATATCTAAATACATCATGTTAATTCAACAAGTTTGTTCAAGTAGTTTTTCTTTTGACCTGTGGATTGGGTATAATTAGAGATCACGGAATCAGCGCTTTTATGTCAGGATTTAAACTTCCGAATATTTTCGAAATGATGGACATCATGCTGACAGGACGATAGTTCTCAATAGTCGCTGTAGCTCCCGCATTACACAATATTGGTGTGATGAAACCAGATTTCTCTTTGTTTGGAATTGATTTTGATACGAGACTGATTAAGACAGACTCTGATGACTCATTCAGACAACCAGGAGCAAAAGATTTATGGGCTTCCTCTTAGACTGCTGGAACTTAGGCCATTTCTATCACGCACATAGAACCATTTTTAAATCTAATTTCTGTAGAATGTTAATGAAGCTTGATCATAATTTGATGTACGAAAATTGTATTTTGAATTGATAACACAGGTCGACAATTTTTTTTGTTTGTTTATGTTCTAATGCTTAAATTCTGATTATAGGTATCGAAAAACAAAATAATATACATTTTTAGCTTTTGCTTTTGTCCGTTTTACGTCGATAAGTAAATTTTGAAGATTTTAATTGATTTCATAAGCAGTAGGTGGTAGCACTTTAATCAACCCGGTAGCAAATTGCATATTACAGTAGGCCCCGCTTAATGTGACCACGTTGGAACCGAGCAAAGTGATAGCAATTGTCATACTTAAGGAAAATTATGATAGTGTGAAAATGGTACTAGAAACATTAAAATACACAGAATACCATCGGCCAGTCATAGGAGATTTTAGGATGGTTGTTTTTCTGACGGAAATGCAAATCGGGTATACTAAATGCCCTTGTCATCTTTGCATATGAGGTAGTAGCGCAGATTCAGTTCATTGCCAACAGGAAAATATAATGTTAAGTGGGAACCAATTATAGAGCCTAAAAATATATTGATGCCATCATTACATACAAAATTAGGCCTAATGAAGCAATTTGTGAAAGATCTGGATCAAAAGTCTGAAGCTTTTGAGTATTTAATAGGGCTCATTCTCAAATTATCTGAATATCAAGTTAAAGAGGGTATTTTCGTCGGACCATAAATAAATAACGTTAACAACAAAACAAATAACAACAAAACTGACAATTATGAAGAATTGATTGAAACTTTGCTTGAAAGCTTTAAAATTATGGGCAGCAGAATGTCCCATAAGCTTCATATGTTACATTCTCACTTGAAGCAAAGATAATATGGGTGCTTAATTACTCAAGGGAGCAAGAGGAACGTTTTCACCAAGATGTAATGGGCTTCGAATGACGTTACCAAGACCAGTACAACGAGAATATGACGGCAGATTACATTTGAGGCTTTATACGAGAAAGTCCATAAACATAAAAACATTACCAAAAATATTCATTTTTGAACTTGATATTGCAGTATTTTACATTTGTGTGGTTAACATAACTTTTGAATTAAAAAGACTCTAAAGCTCAGCTTAAGTTTTTCTGACTGTCATTTAAATTAAAATTATAACAAAAAATTAATAAAAAGCAGTAATTTTATTTGGAATTTTAAAAAATTGCTTTAGTTTCTACAAAAGCAAACTTTGACCAAAAAAAGTTGTTTTTCCCTTATTAGTAAAGTATGAGAAACCAAAAATTTCAAATGTAGCAGTGAGACCCAAAAATCGTGTCGACCGGTGCAATTTTTGTTCGTATTTTGTTCTGTGGCTGGGTGAGTTATTACCCTGCGAGTGTTAGTTTTAAATTTTATTCTGGCCGAAGGTTGATGTTTTTTCATCCAATTCACAATGAAGAGACTTGAAGTTAGATCTTTCGAATATAGTTTAATCGAATACGCTGCTAGTGCTTTCATAAAACGAAATTCTCGGTTTTCGCACTTTATATTATTTCGATATTATTATTAAAGTCGTATCTTTCTATTGAATGAATTCGGTCAACTTTAAGTTTGCCGAATCGAAAAAAAGATAGTGGCAGAACACTATGCTACAGCAAAGTTTAATATCGGCATTAGCAGAAAAGTTTAGAACACCGTAGATGATTAAGATATTCTCTTCTGGTCTGCTAGCTTAGAGATATTCACTGCAGCAGGTGCTGTCTGCTTTAGAATCGCAAGTTCCTTTTTAAAAGATCGACGTTATACTAGATCCTCCTATCGGTGTAAATGGGACAAATACGATGGACTTGTTTTGCTTTTAATGGGAAAAATTATAGATCATGTCAGATTATTACAAGTGGAATGCTGCGGTTTTTAAATTTGCTGCATTTAATATTTTTTCACATTAAATCCAGATGCTCACATTCACTTTTATGATGGTATATATTTTAAAGAGTTGTTTTTTTTCGATTTCTAACTGAGCATTAAACAAACCGATTCATGGTTTGTGATGATTTCCATTTATTTGATGAAACTCAATAATGATGTTCAAGCTATCTCGCTTTTACACATAAAAACCATCAAACAATTCGAAAAAGTCTAGAATCCAATTACAATGTGCAGCCACGTGTCAGCTACACGCTCCAAAATCCCAAGGTTCACCTTCAATCATTATTCGACTCAATATCTTCATCAACAATCTCCACTCTACTTGTGAAACATTTAATCGGTCCTCGGTCATATCCCTTATTGATTGCACAGCCTCAACTACATACAGTACTGCAGCATCCCCACGCAGACGTCATACGGCATCAAGCAACTACCTATACTATATCAAGCAAATATACGCATCTGTGGCACCACGAGCCATCGAAATGCTTCAAAGCGAATTTTCAGACCTTGAAGCAACTATCACAGCCTAACTACGTCTCAACGAGCAACCGTATCCAAAGTATTTAACAAAATTCCTCTTGCACGCAACCACGCCAAGCTGTGTATCTATCTATCTGCCACCCAACTGAATCTATCCGCGGTTCTTCCAAAAAAAAAAAAACTGTGCGAACTCAAACGCAATTGCCAAAACTGAACAAAGCTGTTGTAGGTTCGTTAAAGCGTAAAATGGTAGGTAATCACAGGTGGTATTATAATTTGCACATGTACAATTTTTTATGTGTCACGGTCAATAAGATATAGGTACGTACACGAATTGAGCTCATTGTTAACTTTGCCGCAAGTATCTATGGATATGTATGTGAGTTCGCCCGGTTCTATTCACGTCATCAATGTATTCATCGCTCAGATTTCGGTTCATGACGCTTGCTGACATCTTCGACGAAAGCGAAATTTCTTGCACGCGTTCATGATTAGGCTTAGCAGTACACATTTAATATTTGACACTGTAATTGATTGTATCTCATCGTCGTCGTTATGAAAAGGAAACGAGAAGACACTTCATTGTGGCTTCAGATCGATTGCCGCAACAAATAAAGGCCAAAAATCACTGTCGTATGGGTTCCCGTTTCATTGCCAAGCCAGCCAGTCCCAGCCAGCTTTACCCAGCCTTAGCCAAGGCAGTTAAGAAAGACGGTACAAGCAATAAAACCGTGCATTGAGTTATTCGTATGAAACAGAATGCGTTACATAATAAACCCTCATCACCTTGTATCGTGTCGGCCGACTATTATCTGTATCTATCTGTGTAGCTACACGTCTGCAATCTATCTACAAGCCGGCTTGTGAACAAGCTAACTATGAGCTCTCTAAAGCGAAATGAAACAATTCATATGATCTTTCGGCCAAGAAAATATTAAGCTCAAGCTCAAGGGCTTCGAGCGTCTGAGACCTAGACGACGCACGATCGACATACTCTAGCAAAATAATACGCGTACTATCAAAACGAGTCGTATCTACAGCCAGCAACACTGCGAAATTGTCGTCGGACTAGTCGCGAGCTGCTAAGATAGCTGTGCTGAATCTTAATCACGCAGCATTGTATTCGAGTACTACGGTTGATACATAGTCGTAGATGCAAGTACGCGGTAAGGTCGTTACTAAATTGTAGGTGTGTGTCATGTTACCGCATAGTTTTTTGCGGAGTTGCATCTACAAGGGGCCTGGAATCATTATCAAGACTGGGGAATTGTGACATAGATGGCATATGAGCAGAGCTGGGTTTTTTAGCACCTTTGAAATCACAAGCAAGGTAGTTATGCGATGAGATGAGTCACAGTTAGTGACTGCATGATTTTGTTGGAATGAAGCACAAAAAGTATGGGAGTTCACAGAGTATTCCACGATATAGATTGCTGATTGGTATGGGATTTTCATAAGATGTTTTTGTATTTTGAGGCCTTATTTTTGGTTAAAACATTTAGAATGACCAAATTTGAAAATTTTACTAAAATCAATATTTAAAATAGGTTATCCTAGAGGGTTGGAAGTTTTTGCTGAGTATGAGTATTATTAATGGTTTTTGTATAGTACGAACTTTGCTGAATGAGAGATTGTCAACACTACGAGGTTGGTATGTATGATTTTACCGATTTTCGAAAAAAAATAAAAACATTTACCTTTTTGCGACAGCAGCGGCTTCTGTGAGCTTTTCGGTACTCCTACAGGAGAAGGCATTTTAAAATCAAGACAGGTATGAGAAATGAAAATTGATTAGTTATTTTTAGTTTGGTTATGATTTGGTAAATTTATACACGTCCTAAGCCGATAATTTTTATTTTGGCTACAATATTATCAGATAAGAATTATAGCTCTGTAACGGAAAGACTAACTGAATATTTCTTTGACAAGTTTCAAACAGTATTACTTTTGAGGAATCTTGCTAAATCGGACGGAACTCTAATTACTGAGTCATGAAGAAAATTCACGAAAATGATTAAGTGTGTCCTGACATGTCCTGTTCGCGGATTCGCTTGAGCTTCGTATCTTGCTATTCATTTACAGTGCCGAACAAAAGTCTACGTAAACCATATAAAATAGCGGAAAATTGTTAAGTATAGCATAAATAATAAATCGTGATATTGCAAAAAAAAGCTTAACCCTTTGCAAAAAAAAATTTTATTGAAAGTACACGAAATTTCAGCTTCTACGAAAAAAAATTTTTTACAAAAAATTAAAATATCCACAGATAACAAAGAACAAAAGTCTACGTACACTTCTAAGAAATAGTGAATATGTTTTGGGCTGCATGCTATAGTGAAATAATTTAAGAAGTTGGTTTTTTACTGTCGGTAAATAAAGATTGCAATGGAGACAAAAAGAAATATCACGTGATATGCGGGAACTTATTGTGAAATTGAAAAACGAAGGACATTTGTTTAGTTTCATATGGCTTTAAATAAATAGAATAAGTCTATATTGCATAAATGTAAAGTTCAATGTTTCTCGCTACCAAGAATGCAAAGTTCAATTGTGCATGCATACATTAGATCAGCATAAATTGGTCAGTCAATCTGGTTTTTGAACTCTTATGAATCTATACAATTATTTCGCTTACATACATTGATCAGCATAAATTGATCAATCACCTTAGTATTTTTGTGAAAAATATTATTTGCTGACATGTGGCTGATTTTTTGTACGCTCAATATATGTGAAAATGAATATGTAGTTAGTAAGCAATTATGTATAATAAATATCGAACTAAGAATTAAATAAAATTATTATCATTCGGAACGCAGTCGAGTCTTTATCTTTTTCTCGTCTTTCTGGTGTGTGGTTTAAGTACCGCTTACTACGTCAACTTTCATTTATACGTTCACGGTTGATGTGCCGTAGAAAAAATTTTGAAACTGGGTACAAGAACCTTAGTCTCGCCTATTAACATAGTTTTTGGTGAGATAAATCGGTGTAATAGTAAATAAATATCATTCCAGTATTCAGACGGTCATAAAAAACTACCGAGTGAGAAATTCTGTTGAAAACAAGCCGAGAAATGGCAGAACTTGTAAACTTAACCGAAATTAGAAATGAAACGGAGATATCTTCAACAATCCTAGCGGAAGACGCTAAACATACAACTGGGAAGGTTGTACACCTAATAACGGTACGTAGATTTCTCCACAGTTTTGGATACTTCAGTAGATCAACACGAAAAAAGCCATACATAACCCATGTCAATGAGAGGAAAAACTTTGGTGAAAATGCTGATTCGAGTCCCAGTGCTGCCATTTTAGCATTTTGAATGCTAGATCTGGCATTATTTTTTCCAAAACGGCATTAGAAATTCGGAGTTAGTATCTGGCATTATTTTTAGCATTTAGATTTATGTTTCAGAATATAATTTTTTTCTCAATAATAGCTCTGTTTGTGTGCTTTCAGTCACGTTCATGGACTGAAACTTCCTGAATCATGTGGTGGGGGAAATTCATGAAAACTACAAAAACGCTCTCATGGCATTTCCTTAAAAATGACAACCAGAAGTGACAATTGTCTGATTTTGAAATTATGATAGTGATTATAAAGTCATCTTAAGCAGTAATATTATATCGCATATTTGAAAATATGTATTCGCGCCACACCATTTAACACTTTTCAGGATGTATCAATAGCTCAGATGCTTTCATGAAACAGGGAAAATTTTCAGTGTTCAGTCAAACAGCATGCAAAAACGACTTCATGGCAATTCATAGTGTACGCGAACAGACTTTACATTTGAAAACATGATGTAATGCCGCCTCATTTCAACAAATATGCGCTTAAGGCCGGAGTATTCTGAAAATGTCAACTGTAAACTTACCCCCAGCGAACGAAACCGCTGTGGGTCAATCAACCTCTGCTGCAAACCCACCCGCTGCCGATGAATTCGCTGCAGACCGATCGTAGCCAAAAGTACGAGTACATTAGATCTAGTAGTACGCCTTTGTGCTTTCAACCGAACAAAGGATGTATACTCGATCTTCTATTCTTTGTCTACGGTTCCCAAGAAATCCCAATGCTAGTGACAAGTGCTATTAACGTTGCAGAAAAAGCGAATTATTGAGTGAAATAAAATGCAAAGTTAGATATCCCAATATTAAGGCAATTTTGGATTGCATTAAATATGGTAAATTTAGGTTTCTCGTTCTATTAAATCATGGTGATGCTAAAAATTAATGATATGGTCCTATTCACTTCAGACACCCAAGCGCCTCGGGCATCTACAAGCTCAAGTTTACCAAAGTATATGCATTTTAGTAACACAAATTTTTTCCTGAATAATGTGAATGAATTGTTTCGTACGGTCTTCAAATGCAAGCAATCGCACAGATAACTATGGAGAAAAATCTTCGTCATCCGACACCAATACTTTTTCTTCATTTAAAAATAAATAATTATTGCTGTTTTGATTGTGATAATTTGAAATGATAATTTGAAAAATATTGGTAGAAGTCAGTTTTACACAAAAAAGAAGATTGAGATGTAACTGACATGTTTGTGATAGATATAGAATGATCTTGAGATGTAAATTTTAAGCTTCTAATTTGTTTTTATTATATAAATGTATATTGTTTTCATATCAAATCATTTTAATCAAATAAGAAAGCATTATTTAGCATTAAAATTTTACACGAGCTGGCATTATTTAGCATTAAATAAAATTGAATCTAGCAGTATTACAAAAAAATGAATGGCAGTCCTGGATTTGACTTTCTGGGACACTGTTCTGTTTACTGACCAGAGCAAGTTCAACTTGTTCGGCCTTGACGGAAGACATAAAATTTGGAGAAAAAATCTTGAAAGTCTTAAAAAGAAGGACTTCATTCCAACCGTTAAACATGAAGGTGGTAATGTTCTGGTTTGGGGTTACATGTCAGCGGCTGGAGTGGGAAATCTGGTCATAATTGAAGAAATTATGGATCTATTTATCTATAAATATTTATCTAAATACATTAAAAAATAATTTAAAACAATCCTCGCGAAAATTGGAACCAGCTGGACACTCCAGCAAAATAACGATCCTAAGCATACGGCTGGTACTGTGAAGAAGTGGTTAATTTTCAATATCCCGAAACAGCTACATTCTTCACCTCAGTTGCCCGACCTCAGTCCCATAGAACATTTATGGGATTATCTCGAGCGTAGAGCCCGAAAACACAGCACCAGAAATAAAGAAGACTTCAAAACCACCTTGCTTCAGGAGGACGGACGCCAAAATACCAGTACAAGTGACGCGAAATCTTGTCAATACTATGCCAAACAGGATGAAGGCAGTAATTACAGCAAATGACGGGCCAACGAAATATTAATTTCAATACAAATATACCACATACTATAATGAGTTGCAGGTGTATGCAGACTTTTGTTCTTTGTTATGTTTGGATATTTTATTTTTTTGTTAAATTTTTTTCGTACAAACTGAAATTTCGTACACTTTCAATAAAATATTTTTGTACAAAGAGTTATGTTTATTTTGCAACTACGCAATTTTTTATTTATGCTATACATATTAATTTGCCACTATTTTATATGGTGTACGTAGACTTTTGTTCGGCACTGTATATAAAGATAAATAGGTGCAAATAATCACAATAGCCATCACCATCCCGAATTCTCAAAGCACGCGCCACTATACTTACATAAAACCAACAAATTCACATAATTCATTCGAACCTGACCCACTCACCGCATCCAATGAGTATACTGATGCCGCCATCATAATGCCAACACAGAAGGTTAAGATCACCAGCTGATTGCCGTCATTCGCCCTCAAGCAATGCATAGCAACATTTGGCACACGCGTCTCGCCTCATCTCATCATCAACAGGCCGAACTAACCAATTAACGAAAGACGAATCGTGGGACGTTTCCGCGACTGCAACATGTCTGTCTACCTGGCCCAAGTATTTTTGCAACCACCCGAATAAACCGATTTGCAAAAAAAATGAGAAAAACCGTCACAAATGAAATCAAACGTTACAACTGAAATCCATTAGCTCAGCTTTCACGGACGTTTTGAAGCTTATTTAGCGAAGATAGTATGACAGCGCGGTTTGCTTGAAAATTATTCTGCTACGCAACTGAAACTTTAGCTTGGATGATATTTTCCTCAATTCACAGTAGCCAGCCAGAAACAATTGTGAAAATTCACCAAATTTTCATAATCGTCTCGTCTCTATTTCACCCCCATTGGCTTCTGTCTCAGAGATACAGTGAGTAAAAAAAGTTAAGGCACAAACTCTAAGTAAGAACAAACAACTTATTTTTAATGCTACTTTAATAATAAATGATGGTATTTTTGCATTTAATTAAAAGTTTTGCATGAGGCTAAGAGGAAGACCAAAAGCTTGCTGGGAGAGCTCAGTATATGCGGACGCCGAGCAACTAATGGGATTCCAAGACTGGAGGATGCGGTCACGTGACCGAAATAATTGGAGGAGATCGATCCAGGCTGTTGTGTCACGATGATGATGATGATGAAAAGTTTTGCATGTTTCCTTTAAGAACAATATAAAAAAAACTCTAGCGCACCTGAACCGCTAGAAAAACTAATGTTCGAAGAACAGTAGAAGAATCGTGCAGGTTTTGAGTGCATATTCCACCACATGAGCTGCTTATTACGGCCAAACTGTTTCAAACGCCACGTTCTACTTTGATCTCAAGAATGCATTATAACTCATATGCTGGAGGGTTTCAGATATTACCACTGACATGAATTTCAACGTTTATGAGAGCAAAACACGGGTTAATTATATTCGTTATCAGTTGCTTATTTCACAAAATTTCGAAAGCAGCATCTCATATAACATCAATGAAGAAAATGCTCAGTGCCTGCAGCACTGTAACTGAAGTTGGTGTTTGGGGCTCCGATCCGAAAAATTTGCAGAACTTTGGGAATTGAAACATCGGTTATTTATTTTCTTTGTAAATGTTTCCGGTATGAATACTAACTGTAAGCATTTATTGATACAAAAGTAGCACAACCGACTCGTACTGGCAACCTTTCGCCAGTATCAAAGCCAAGAATATATCGCATCTGCTTCACGTTGTTATATTACATTCGAAGTTATAGGAGTATAAAGAAATTTAGGATTACCTGCAGCGAGTTTTTTGAAATAATCGAAAGCTTAATATTTGCTGTTTATTGTCACTACAATATCATTACCAATTGAAAATTCTACGATAAAACCGCTTAATAAAGATATTGCAAACAAACACAAAACCAACAATAGCTGGCAACCCTATCGTGGCTTTTCAACCAAATTTGGCCTGAATAATGTTTATAGTAGGTTCCATTAATTGTATGAAATTCGTATTGATTTCATGACTGCACTGGAAGTTATAGGGCAAAAAGTTTTATTTTCCTGAGCGAATTTTCAAATCCAAAGACATAAAAATTACCATAGCTGGCAGCACCAATCGAATTTTTCAACCAAACTTCTATCAAACAGAGTTTAGAGTAAGGTTCAGCTACTGTGTCAATTTCATGAAAATCTAGTAGCTTATTCAAATTTCATAGGGCAAAAAGCAGTTTTTTTTCTTTGTAATTTTTCAAGATGGCACCACTGGCACAGAGTTGCCCACAATTCAAAATCGCTTCTATCAGACCTGGTCCTACTTAGGTCCAATGCATTCTGTAAATTTCAATGGTATCTGATTATTGATTCGTGAGTTCCCGTGAACAGAAGTTTTTGATGCTAAAAATATAGGTTGACTGGAAAAGGGTTACCGTTCTTGTCCGACATGAAATTTCCAAAGTTTTACTTTGAACGTGTAGATAAAGTATAAGATTTGTATACAGATTGGTTTTATTGTAAGAAACGGACAGTTTTTGGAAATTCGATGGCTTGAATGTTTTCACTTCCAAATTTTTATTTTTTCAAATTTAAGACACCAAAATTATCATAGCTGGCAGCTCCAACCGAATTTTTCACCCAAATTTCTACTAAAGGTGGTTTTAAATAAGGTTCAGCTACTGTGTGAATTTCGTCAAAATCGAACGATTCAATCAGAATTTATAGGGCTAAAAGCAGTTATCTTTTTTAGTGATTTTTCAAGATGGCACCACTGGCACAGAATCACCCGCATTGCAAAATCACTTCTATCAGACCTGGTCCTATATAAGACCAATACATTCTGTAAATTTCAATTAATTCTGCTCATTGGATCGTGAGTTTCCGTGAACAGAAGTTTTTGATGCTAAAAATATAGGTAAATTGGGCAAGGGTTGCCAGGCGTGCCCGTTATACCATATAAATTTTTTTTTCTTGTTTATGTAAACAAAGCATAAGATTTACATATGAGTGGCTTTTTTTTGAAGAAGCGGCAGTTTTTCAAGAGAGACGATGATTTGGAGGTTTTCACTTTCAGTGCCTGCCCTAGCTACAGGGTTGCCAGCACGCTCATCAAAAGCTTCACATATCTACAACTAAATAATACTAATATGTCCTAAAAATTTCGTAATGATTGAATAACTCTGTCAAAAGTTATCGCAATTTAAAAATTTTCAAGTTTTCCCGTTCTGTTTTTAGGCACCCAGCGCACACATGGGGTTAAAAAATTCCAAAATATTATCCGATTCGCATGTAAAACACGTTCGAAATTTATTTCGGTAACTTTATTTTTGCAAAACTTATTTGTGTACGGAATAATAGGTATATTAAAAATATCACTAAAATGGCCGCCGGCGCCAAAGGGTTAAAGATTTTTAACTTTTTGTGAGACCTGGCACTATTCTGCATATACACCAATGTGTCCTGAAAATTTCAGCTCAATCGGATGGCGCGTTCCTGAGATTTTTTCACTGAAATTTTTTGATGATATATATATATATATATATATAGAAATATGAATTTTTGGCCAAAGTGATTTTAATACTAATGTTCTTCTTCGAACATTAGTAAAAACTGGTAACGAAACAAATTTCACAAAAGGTTATTAATTTGTGATCATGGTTCCCTTCTTAGTCCACAAAACCATCGAGTTTCCCGTATAAATTATTCTCTGCTTTGATAAACTTTAGAGACGATATACGTTGTCTATGCTGATTTATAAACAAGAAGGGTATCATGATCACAAATTAATAGCCTTTATGAGTAAATGATATCGATGGATATAAGTCGCGGATGTTAAAATGTATCGCAACTAACGTAAATAAAAAATTTTATAATTTCCAACTGCAAGTGGTCACATCAGTCAAGTGTGGACTGTGAGCTGGTGTCTGATGAGAATCAGTGCATAATTTCGAAACCACTTAGTAAAAAAAAAAATTTCAATTTTAATCATCCCACAAAAACAATTCCACCTTAAATTGCACAACATTAACGTTAAACTTTTCACTGATGATCGACCCAAAATAGCGCAAATAAGGTTAAAACAGAGCGTAATTTTATCTGAAATCATTTAAATTGTTTTACAGTTTAAAAAACAATCAACTTACATAGAACTAATACTTTGTAGCTCTTGTACCCATTTTTATCACTTCTCGCAGTCCTTTGGGGATCGTTTTCATTAATTTTTGCAAAAAGTGGGAGAAATGTTGTTGCATTCATCAATAATAACATCTTGGAGCCCTTTATTATTCTTAACCTTTCGTAATGCTACTCTGACTTTGAGATTATGCCATAAATGCTCAATCGGGTTTAAGCTCGGCGTCTGAGGGAGGGTTTTAATAATATTTGGACAGTTACAAATAGCCCAAAGCCGACATTGCTCCGAATTGTGCTTCGGATCGTTGTCCTGATACAGGCCAAAATAGTATAAAATGCCTAATTTTTCAGCACTTCGTTTAATATTTCTTTTAAGAATACCTAAGTTACACGTTTGATCCATCGTACCAATCACAAATTCTATATTTCCAGGGCCAAATGCCCCCATACAGTTCCATAGCATAATGTTCCCTCCGCTGTGTTTTACAGTGGGAGTAGTAGTATGATTCCTCCTAAACTCTGTATTAAGCATTCGTTAAACATATCGCCACCTATCAGATCCAAAAAGATTAATTTTTACTTCATCAACAAAAATTATGGACTTACAGAATGATTTTGTCATTTTTACGTACTCTTAAGCAAAACGTAATTTAACAATTTCATTTTTTTACTAATACAAAGTTTACTTCGGCACATTCTGCCCTTAAAACCCGCTTTCTTTATTACAGTTCGAATAGATTGAGTAGAGACTTCTTTTTCAACTTGTTCTTTAAGGGGGGCCATCCATGTAAAATTTTCAAAAATTCGAGATTCTTTTTTTTTTTGCAAAAATAGTTAAATTAACATCTAAAAAATATGTTTGTAAAGTTTTAGAATGAAATTCGCAGTATTTATCGACTAAAAACTCATTTAAGTACTCCGCCTCAACTCGACGCTCGAGCGCTATTGAATCCGTACTGGAGCGCTCGACCCCCGCTACTGAGTCGAGAAAATCGCCGCAGCTCTTTGATTGACAACTAAAAAAGCTCGTCAAGCGTGTCAAGAAGATTTTCATATTTTCATGATTTTAAGTACATTTAACGGTATTTTTTGCAGGAATTACGAATAATTTCATATAAAACTGCGCTGTGCCTTAATTTTTTTTGGCGCTATATTGGATCACCAGTGAAAAATTTTACGTTAATGTCGTAAAATTTGTTTCGTTTTCAGTTTTTTCGATATTCTTAAAGTAAACATACAAAACTTTTAATTAAATGCAAAACCATTTATTTTGAAACCATTTATTATTAAATTAGCATTTAAAATAAGTTTTTTGATCTTACTGTGAGTTTGTGCCTTAACTTTTTTTACTCACTGTATATATCTGTAGATGTTGAAAAAGTCACTTTTAAGTTATCGCAAGTCTGTCTATCTATTCACGAAAATTCGCTTCTGAGCTGTGACAAGTTATGTAGTATGCAGTGAACGAAAAAATACCGTACCTTAAGCGTACTGTACGCGAAAAGTACACATACCGTACCTCAGTCTATAATGTTTGTGTACATGTACACAACCGATATACCGAACGAAACAGACACGATGCAAAAGTACGCTACGATTGAATACTGTACTGTACAAAGTACACAAACCTTATCCTCTACAATACGGAATGTGTACTCGTACACAACCCGTACACAAACGATATACACTAAACGTACCGTACGTTTAGTGTACTTTTGCGGTTCATTTATATGAAAAGGAAAAACACTTTGGAAGTGAAAGCACTGAGTCAAAAATATTGAACTTCACAGGAGAGCATAATCAATTCATTTCGGCTACGGCATTATCACTTTTATCAGTAATTTTTTCCCAGTTCATATAAATGAACCGCAAAAGTACACTAAACGTACGGTACGTTTAGTGTATATCGTTTGTGTACGGGTTGTGTAGGTGTACACATTCCGTATTGTAGAGGATAAGGTTTGTGTACTTTGTACAGTACAGTATTCAATCGTAGCGTACTTTTGCATCGTGTCTGTTTCGTTCGGTATATCGGTTGTGTACATGTACGCAAACATTATAGGCTGAGGTAGGGTATGTGTACTTTTTGTAGTGAATGTGTTTGCGTACGGGCATCAATAATGTACGGTACAGTACACTAAGGTACGGTACCATAAGGTTTTTTTTCGTTCACTGGTAGTATGTATCTCCTACTGGAAGACATTTCCTCAGTTTTTTTGCTAGTTCTCGAAGCTAACAAAAAACTGCGGAAATTTCAAAAGCGTGGTAATAACAGTAGCCGCAACAGCAACAAAAACTAACGGAGAAGGCTGAAAAGCTTATGTTATGCGTTAAATGAACAAGTAAACTTGAAATGTGTGTACAATGAGAATGCGAATCAAATCAGTAAAAACAGATTCAATTATGTATGTATATATGCCCGCATTGAGTACGTACGTAAGTTGATCTTCAATAGCAGGCCATGGCTACGCAAGGTGAAATTAAATGAGCACATGCACGCAATCATACGCATTTTGTGCGCATTCGCATCCCACAAAATATTGCACGCGTTGCGAGAATGTATCAATGCGATTTTGCTTGTACACACATACATACTACATGAGGCAATATCATGTCAGCTTTTGCTGTTTGTTCCTCGATAATTATTAAGCTAATGTAAAGCTTATTGGACCGGTAAACAGTTAAATGTTTGAAAACGAGACGATTCTAATGCAATTCTGATTAGATGCACTTGAGTGGGATAGTGCATCTGCATTGTGAAGTGCATTCTAAAGAATTTGTTTTGTTTATGCTTTGGAACAGAGTACCGAACGAAATTACAAATTATTGAAGATGCAAACTGTTCTTTTTATTAGAATAGGTATACAGAATATTTCCAAGTTAATTGAATATGTTTGACAGCGGATTAAATTCAATATTTTCTTTTTGGTAAGCGATGAGCCACAATTGGCTTTAATGACAGAAACGATTGAGCTAATAATACCGAATCGCAAGAGTTCTTCAATTATTATTTTGTAATTTCTTTTAATGAATTGTTCTACTCCTTTAAACCAGATTTCAAGATTCAAATAGTGCCTCAGATAAATGACACGGAGCTTCTTGTTGACATAGAGGATAATCCTCATCAAACTTTGCACGAATTATGCGTCAAGCCTCAGGTTGACAAAAGCAGCATTAGTCGCCATTTTTCGTCTGAAAGATGTCTGGGGAAGATACGATGGCTTGATCAGTGGGTACCTCATGAAATCAGCGAAAAGAACCAAATATCAACCAAATAAGATAATAGTCGAAAACATAAATCAGGCTTTTCAGGTGACAAATTGCAGTAACATTGCCTAAAGGTAATTAAACTCGACGAAAGTTACTTGATATCGACGAAACTAATAATTTGTGGAGATAAATAGATGTATTCGTACTCATAGAGTTCATAATGATGGAGGCTTTAACCGATTGACCGCCAGTAGAAGCTAGGGAATTAATGATCTCACAGGCCAACTTAATACTCTTATTCACACTTTATTATAGCATATACTATTCTGGGCAGCGTGATGCCACATGCCAATTATACGTGATGAAAAGTTCCAAATTTCTGTGAGACTTATATGGTCTCACATGGCACATAACGTGTTAAAAAGCCAAACAAGTCAGTTGATATTATCTATATCAAAAAGATTGGAAGTTACCTGTATAAATAAGAAATATAACGCAAAATACTAAATATTAGGTAAGAGAATAATATTATCTCTAATATAAGAAAATATTAATTAGAAATGAATATAGTCAGATTTTCTTTTGTTTGTAAAGTAAAGTAATTCTCACGAGGTGTTCCGAGCCTGGATTCGAACCAGGGACCCCACACACAAGAAACCAGTGTTCTACAAACTAGGCTGCTCAAGCTTACTCTCTTTTATTTATCACTTTAAATTTGAATACGGACAACATTGTTCTTGAAGGAATAACTAAAAATGATTTTCCATACCTGTTTATCAGTTTAGTTATTTTTGAACGTACTCAATTTCTAGCTTTGGTACTCTCAGTATTTTCACACTAGTTTCCTTTTGTATTATTACTTACGCTTAAGTTCACCATCCTGATTTTCCCATTTATTTGAATTGCATAATATTAGCCAATATATTCACGACCTGGCAATTTTCGCCTCTTTTACTGTCTTACCCAAATGCATGATGAGCGAACAAAAACCTTGTTTGGAAGTTCAAAAAAAGGTCCGCACCGACCGCACAAAACTGCGCCGAACCAAACAAAATCGAGCAGCGCAGGATTTTCGTGGACTGTTTTATAGTGAACCACAAAAAGTTGTGCAATTTCTAATTTCCCATATTTTTCCGTTTAATGGGATTCTTTCCTAGACTCCTAGTATTTTGTTTAGGGTCCCCTAATTTTTTGGAGCTCCCATAATTGCAGTTAAAAGCCAAGGACATTCGAACAAAGAGTAACGGCGAGCAAAGAATAGAATGCTCACCACACCAAACATCAAATCTCACCTCACTTTCATTCTTTCACTTCGTCAAAGCTAAATTTACCTAAGCCTTTCTATAATCACCTGTGCAATTCGTAATGGAAAGTATATGGGCACTGTCAAATCTCGAAGTGGAAAACTTAGTCGAATGCTGCATTGTTTTCTTCGGGAAATGGCTTCGAAATAGGAGGAACTTTTTGGATCATGTGAGACAATTTGTTGGTGCACGGTATAGATTCGAAATCCTTAGTATGGCAAATTCGTCTCTATAAGTATTTAGTTCGTCTTTAAACAAAGAGGAATGAAAAAATTGAAGATGCCCTTCAAGTATTTGATGATGGCCAGCGATAAATGCTTATACAAGATGGTTGAAATAGATTATTTTTTGTTGATGATTGTTTTGCTTTCTTTTTTTCCAAACCAGCAGAGAATGCTGACAAAATTTACAATGGGAAAAATTCACAGACGTGCAGCACATCAAAATTTTCCAATTCAATGTTGGAAAACCACGAGTTAATTCCCATGACACATCGTGCGTATAAAAGACATTTTAATGTTAGATTTGGCCCCTCGGAATTAGGAATTCGTCATTTAGTTGATCATTTTCAGCGTCAGGGTTCTGTTTGTGACCTTCCACGTTCAGTTACGGAAAAGGTGAATATTGAACGCGTGCAAGGCACTGTTGCAGTGGAACCAGGAATTTCTGCCTGGAGATGATGTTCTCAACTGGACATTACTAGAAAGTCACTGCACCATATTTTACAGGATTTAAACTTATTTCCGTACAAGATTCTACGGGTGTAGACGCAAAACCAAGGTAACGTGGTTTTCATATTCAATTGAATTTCAACAATTGGCAAGAGAAGACATTAGATTCATTCGCAAATTGATAATTTCCGATGACGCTTAGTTGTAGGAATAGGCAGAGTTGCACGGTTTGAAGCAACGAAAATTCAAGGATTGTACACTAAATAGAATTACATTCTTTTAAATCCACAGTTTGGTGTGGAATAACTTCCCACGAATTTATTATTTAATATTATTGTACTTTTCCATGGTAGTGGCAACGCTATTACATTTACTGGATAGCAATATCAGGCCTTACTACAAAATTTGTGCGACTTGTAATCGAAAATTATGCCACTTGTCATATTGCTAAAGTCACAATGAAACTGTTGAGCGAGACTTTCTCAGGACGAGAAGATTACTTAGTTAGATAAATGACCACCACGTTCTGCAGATCTAACAACCCCTAACTTCTTTGCGTGGGGTCATTAAAAACAAGGAGCTCAGGAATAAACGTCAAACAATTCCACAACTAATAGGCACCATACGCCTCAAAATAATGAGACGACAACCAGAAAAACTCACAGCCGTCATGGAACATGCCTTGAAAAGAGCCACTTTTTGTGAATCCGCAAATGAAAGCTACATGAAAAATATTATTTTTTGTAATTACTTCAATAAAATTTCCATAAATAAAAAAAATGAGCTCTTGAGACCCCTTCGCAACTTCTGGGCCATACTGAATTCGAGGGGTCCGTAGCGCCAATCCGAAGCAGCGATCTACTTCCTGCGGGTTCGAATCCCGCCGTGCTCAAGATATTATTTGCTCGTCTTGTGTTGTCTTGACAGCCGACTGGGAATAAAACCAGCGCTCCATTTATTAAGTGTCACATTTAAAGCTTTGCCGGGGACTAGGCATAAAACTAGCGCTTCAGAAAATAAGAAAAAATGTGGCATTGAAAAGAGAATAAGGGAATAATTTATATCGGCTTCTCCCATATGTGTCTTCCTACCGCCATAGCTAAGCATTGAGCTTTAAAGTGTAATCTCCTGAGTTTTGTCATTGTTATAGAAAAGAAAATTAACTAACTGTTGACAGTGAGAATTAGTTTCCTCATTTTTAGTGTTAAAAAGTCGTTTGTTTACTGCCAAAAAATATTATTTTAATTAATGGCTAGCAAATGCAATTTTTTTTTTCATCGTTTAAGCAAGAGACAGATTATCATCAAAGAAATTCTTAATTTTTTAAGAAATCCAGTCCAAGACCCGATTAAAATGCTAAAAAAACAGCCTAATTTTCAATATATTTTTTCTTCACCTCTTTTATTTTGTATAAATTTTAAAATTTGCATGGGTAAAATACACGTTTTGAAGATTACAAAAAAAAAATTTGATTATTTTTTTCTACTTATTTATAGAGGGCGCCAAAGTTAACGTCTCCAAAAATTCCTCGTCATACTGCGGACAGATAATCTCAGGAATGAAGAATCGGAAACAAAAAAATGAAACCGCATTATAAAGATGAAAGTTCTTACGTGGTAATCTACCACAATATTTTTAAAAAAATGATAAAAAAAAAATGACAGTTGTTTGAAAATATTTTTCGAAAAATCGTTTTTTCACTTTGTTTCACTTGCCAAATTTTTTGGGTTAGATTTTGGCCTATATTGTGGTAGATTATCACACAAGCTACTTGAATAAAGTAGTGCACCAAATTTAACTTAAATCAGTTCAGCCAATCCGGAGAATAAGTGTCCGCAGTTTGAAAAAACGTCATTTCGAGAAAAACGCGTTTAAAGTTTTTTTTTCATTTATTTAGTCTCAGTCTGCAAAATTTTGAGATGTGATTTCTGAAGACATAATAAATTGAAAAACGCGAGAAACAAAAAACTGATTTTTTCAAAACTATAACCGGTACTACCTCCTTAATCAAATCGAACGTACATATGTGGTGCACGGATTCTATAAATGACTATACAAAGAAAATTGAATTTGCAGTTCAAATCCAGTAGTAATAATCAACTCCATTCCACAAATAAAGCTCATTTTCAATTTTACTTCCACAATCGAAAACATATTGTGCATCAACAGTCTTACACCAGAATATATGCACAAACGCATCATATGGATACTCCTTAAAATATCACGACCAGATATACATGCAAACGTGCTTATATCAACAAAGTGCCATACAATTTCGAATCGTTTTAAATTGTTGTTAGCGCGTTAAGTTTGCTTGGCCATGGTCATGTAGCTTTTTACGATCCCACTTGTCGCGGCATTTCATTAACACGCTGACCTAGGTACTACATTACGACTATCAACTATGTCAGTATGTTATACATATACGTATATATGCACTGACGATACGATAGATACGTTTGCATACAGTGTAAGTTCGTTCTGTAATGCTTACTACCTGTACGTATAGCACGCAAAGCTTTCCGCTACGATTTGACTCGAAAGCAATCTGTACGTACATACGTACTATTTAGCATTCCAACATATCTGTATCTTTAATATCCAACACAATATTGTGCTGTCTGCAGTGGCCTACGCAACAAACCGAAAAGATACAACCATGTTTCACACGCTGGTTCTTTACGCAAAACAGAATAATAGAACTCGGTTACACGACTCGAAAGCGATTAAATTGCAAACAAATCGGCGAAACATTGAAATATCTCGGAAACATTGAAATTAAACGCATTCGAAGGTAATTCGGCAATGCCGGCGCTTGCGTTGGCTTCTATTTGCTACAAAATGGCAATTTCTTTTCAAATTGTTCGTTCGCCGTCTATTCATAGCTCATGAGGCAGGCAATGTGGTGGCGACAACAGACACCCCAAAAAAGAAAATATTGACATGAAGCTTTTAAAGGGTGAAATTCACATGCAATATGCATCGACTGCGGCAACGATCACAACCACAACGAAATATCGTGCAACCATGAAATGCACTTGTAGTGGTTATATTGTCAATGAAGGCCAAGTCGAGAGAATAACAAAACAACAAATATAATCAGTCAGATATACTCGAATAGTCAACGAAAACAAGGCAGCGGCACTATAAAATATTTTCATATGTTTCTTTCGATAAGGCAAGTTCGTTTCGATAAAATTTTCGGTTTGATGAAGTTTACAATTTAGATTTTCTGCCAACACACACTTGCCAGCAGGATAAATCCACAGTAAACAAAAAGTCGAAATTTCCTAAACGATACTAGAACAATAAAAAGATTGTACAAATAACTAACAACTGTTTCGCTGTCCTCGCAATGCATTAGAGCTGAGTGGGTGGGCGGGTGAGTGTTTAGTCGGGGTGTTTGTATGCTTGCTAAACAGTATTTTGTTGATAAATGCTGTGGAAGTGCATTGAGAAAAAATTGCATTGCAGTTGGATTAGACGGCAAGCCTTGAGTCATGGATTTATCAGTAAGGGCACAGTGGAAGGAAAAATGTTGGTGAATATGGAAAATATTTTTCAGATTATGATAAGTTTGTTTGAAACACAAAGAGTTTTGTTCAGTTACGGTTTTGTATGTAGATATTTTATGGAATATTTGCTGATCTGATCATTGAAATATGAAATAATATGTGGGTAGGCCACAATAGCCCACACTGGACGCTTAATCAAACAACTGAACTTTCGATAGTTTGACTGAATAATTTAATCAAAATAGTCGATTATTACACTTTTGACAAAGATTGAATACTCAACTATTATATTCTTAGCACTTTTAATTAAAACGGAGCACGCGGACACTGAATACTTAACATTATTGTTGGATTCCGTCCACCCATAAAATTGGCACTTTTGATTAAAATGTAAAAATTGACAAATAGTTTTTGACATGAAAAAATTTGGCATATTGTGAAGTTAGTGATGAAAAACAAAATGATTGTAAAATAAAAGTTAGGTTAATAAAGGTTATACCAGCTAATAATTGGTTTAGCCTAGTCGAAAGCATTAAATATGGCAAACTTTTCGGTGGAGACTAAAGTCCGGACTTATAAAGAAGAGATCACTGACTTCAATCACGATTTTTTTTGTTGCGTGACGGTCAAAGAGTGGCTTTTGAGTTGTAGGCAGTTCGTTTGCAAATATTGATGTTTGATACGAATATACATAATTAGAGTCGATTTATGGAAATTCAGTTGCGAATAAGATATAAAAATAGCACGATTTTCCATTGATAATATAAGTTAATGTTTGTTCTTTTGTTTTTCTTGAAATTTCTTTAGAAATTATGGTGAGCATATGCTGGGAAACAAAAAGGTAGGAATACAAAAATATTCAATTTGATAGATAGAAAAACTATATTTTTTAAATTTATTTATTTATTATTCAGATTATTTGGATCCATTAATTTTCAACTGTTTTTATTTGGGTCTCAGTATTTTTTTTAAACATGGCTTTTGTTATTAACTAAATAATTGTTTACTGAAATCAGTGTATTCACCAAAAACTGGGTGAAAAGAAAAAAGCGACTGCGAAGATGATGGAAAAATCTATGCGCAAAGCAATGAAAAAATCAAAGCAATTTCTTAGATCCTCATCGTCAAGAAAACCTAGAAAATTCTGACAGCGGTTCCAAAGGGTATGACACCTCCAAATTGCTGAATTCAATGTTGACTTTATTGAGCAATTGATGAATTGACGTTGATGGGTAGCGAAGTTATTTGGCATGGTTTTTCACTCCTGGCTGACCAAAACCTGAGTTTCCATGGTTAGATATTGCAAAAATATATACTGCCAATCTACATCATCTAAGGACGTTTCACAGTGGTTCCCACCCTCAGCAAACATTTATTATCATTGGAAATATTCCAAAATGAATGAAAAGTCAAACTTAGATGTAATCCCGGACCAGGAGGGTCTTACCGTCTCGTCTCTGATAGTTTTTACCTCCACCGATAGAATTTTCTGATCGATTCATGCTGGAGTGTGCTTACCTTTTAACTACAACAAATTGCCAATGTGATCTCTGGGCAAATAAGCATGCAACAGTATTATAAGCGCGCAGTACAAGAAGTACTTTTTAAAAATCGTGAGTATTTTAAAATGACACTTTATATTTTTTCAATCTACCCAGATACGGCTCATTACAAAGTATTTCCAACATACACTACTGTATTAGTGCAAAGAAAGTAGATGCACTAAGAGGAGTGCGCGACTGCTGTCAGTAGTCAGATCGGCTGGCAATCTTTCTGACAGGCAGCAAGGCTTCCGAAAAGGGCATTAAACAGTTGATACCGTCTCAGAGGTTTGGTGAAATAGTAGCAAGAGCGGAGGAGGTATGTTACCCGCCATACTGGTTGTCCTCCAGGTAGCGCTGGACGTACAAAACGCCATCAACTTGGCAAGGTGGACAGATATCCTTCGAGCCCTTCGGTTAAGATCTTATCCCTGGCTACTTGCTAGACATGATACCAGACTACCTCAGGTGCAGCACAGGGGTCAATCTTAGGACCTGACCTCTGGAACATTATGGACTATGATATTATGTGCCTGGAAATACCTGCAGATGTGATTCTGATTACGTTTCATCGGTTTCACTCAACTTAAACCAAACCAAGTCATGAGGAAAGTGTATAGGTGGAGCATGATGAGGGTTAAGAAGATCATGGCCTTCAGTTAGCGATCTCAAAAGCAGAGATTATCACTCTGGCGAAGTGGTGGGTACCAACTATTATATCCATGAAGGTCTGCACGCGCACTGTCAGTGCCCACCGCAGAGGTCCCAGCCTATCGCCTATAGCAACCGCACGGTTTCAAAAGAAGCCATGATTGTGGCATCAGGATTAAATCCGATATATCTATTAGCACGAAAGCACAAGAAAGGTTACTTCCCAGAGCCGAACAGATCTGAGGCTCTGACACACGCACATACGCATACCCTCCAATTTTGGCAAATATGTTGGAGTGAAAGTAGTAAAGAACATTGGACAACTAAACTAACTGGCCTGATTGGACCTTGATTTCTTGACAGCTTGAATTGACGAGTGAGACACGACGTTACACAGCAGACGAGAACCACAGCTCTATGAGCATGACAACCCTTCTATATATAGTTAATCTTCAATAATTTGAAAAAAGAAACAAAACTGGCGGGGTAGTTACAAAAAATGAGGTTTTATTAGTTATAAAAAGTAGTTATTGGCCGCATATATTGTACAGACTGAACAGCACAATATTTCTAAGTGGTAATGAGACAAAAAATGCATGACAACTTTGTTAGTTTAAAGACATACATTTCTTCTATCAGCACTAAACCCTTTTGCTTGAACATTCGTTTACTAAGGAGAAATACTTCCATTTTCGGCCATATGCTTTCAACCAATCCACCTTATCATCTCTACAGGATGTATGCACATTTCCCGCAAACTTCATGAAAAATAAAGTTTTCAGGGAGCTCATCAGCATCGATAAGTCATCCAACTTGATGATGAAGCAAAACTTATCACGTTTTGCTCTCAACTGCATTTGCGAATCGATAAGAATTTTCGATTCTAAAATTATTCAGTCTTGGATAATAGCTTTTAAACCAAAAGATAAATGCAAATGGAAATGACTTTTTTATGTATTGTATTAGCTTAGATTTACCAAAATGGTTTTTTTTTTGCGTTTTTTGTTGTAAAAGAAAGCACAACATATCATTCGCGTTGTTTTGTTAGAAAGTTTTACCAAGCGAATAAAAATAGGTTTTTGATTGAAATTATTGAAAATAAACACAGTAAAATTATTTGAAAATAAACAAAGCACCCACGTTGGGCGCTGTGTTTTTTTCTTGAAACATCGCGCTATTTTGGTCGTTTCAGGGAAACTCGGGAAGACGATTTATAGTTTCGTTAACCCTCAGAGACCAAGGGGGGGTGGTCAAATCGACCCCAGAGATCTTTTTGACCGATTGCAGCGCTTAGGCCTGCGGGAAAAGAGGGGTACTATAGGCTCTTAAGTGTATTTCTGTGCCTTCACTATAAGTTTACACCGTTTGCATACAGTCCCAAGTCGTCAGTCGTCGTTGAGAAGCCTTTGCAATAGATCAATCGACCCCATATGTACTCGACGTGAATTTTGAGGTAAAAATGCATTTTTTTTACTTAATAAATCAACAGATTAATTTACAAAAGCCAAAAAATTAGTTTGCAAGTGTTTTTATTTATTGTTTTTAGCAATATGGCGTATAATCTGCGTTCTAGTGTACGCAATAATAAGACAATGATAACAATTTTGGCGACAGTGATTCCTCCGAAGACGACCATGTCTCGGAGCAATCTGAATCTGATTATTCAGAAGATTATATCTTTTTTTGCAACCCTTTACATAGGGCTAATTTTTTTTATTATTCTACTATGTCTTGAGAGTATCCATATACATTTTTAGACCAAAATATTAAAAATTGACAAAGTGATAATTTTTTTTTAAATATGCAAATTTTAAAATCTTCACAATCGCCACCGTAAATATGCAAAATAAACACCTTTTTTCAAGGGCCACTATAGGGCTAATTTTTTTATGATTTTGTCATATCTTGAGAGTATCCACCTAAATTTTCAGCCAAAAATATTGAAAATTAAAAAATTTACGATTTTTTTTGTAAAAATGCTGATTTTCGACAAAACTGTTTTTTCGCGATTTCTTTTTTAGGTATGTTTAGGACATTTAAGGCACTTCTAATGCATGAGAACTACTAAAAGAGGTCTCAAACTATACCTACAATTTTTTTCAAATTAAAATCTTCAGTGGCTGCGATTCTATAGACGTTCAAAAGTGGTTGGGGTCAATTTGACCCCAATTGTTCTCGATGATAGAAAAAATAGGTGTGTTCTCGAAGGGTTAATAGTTTTCATGTCAGACAGTGAACTTTATCTTTATATCTCTTTTCCGATGCAGAAAATTTTTTTTGCTTGACAGTATTTACAATCGATTCTCTCGTTAGACACCATCTTTAATCTAATCTTTATATCACCCATTCTACGATTAATATCAAATAAGCACCCAACTGAAGATCCATAGCTCAGCAAAATGAAATAGATACAATTCCAACCCAGAAAAAAAAGCGATATCAGAGCAAATTTTAATTGGGTTATTAAGTCTTCGTGGCACATGTTGAATTCGGGTCATCGTTGTGGTATTCCATGTGCTCCGAAATCGAATCAAACGAAATTGCAGCAATCACTCAAACACATCTCAATTTACTAGACACACGAATGTATATATATAGCTAGAAACATATATACGAAAACCATCAACCAACCCACCATCGCCATTCAGCAACAAGTTACAAACCTACCTAGCTACCTGTGCATGTTCCAGCACAACTCATATTTACTCCATCTGTAATCAATTTCACCGATAAGTACCTGCCGATGAAATAACAACAATCATAGTAATAATGCAATTAATGAAAAGTCACTTGTTGTCGCCGCGACAATTGGCCGCAATCGGGCAGCTGCAATCGTTTGATGTTTGCTGACGGCAGTTGTTTTCGAGTCGATTCCATTCAATTTTTCTGTGTCAAATTGTATGGTAGGTCGGTAAGCAAGACATACATATATATATATATAGATTTTTGTCAAAAGTGCAATTTTCGACAAACTTCGAGCAACACAAGAGACGATGTACTAGATTTTTTCGGCCAACATTTATAGTGACAATAATCACGACCTGAATTATTCTTTTTGGATTGAGTTCTATGTAGTTATGTGATGAGGGTCTTGATGACGATGATGATGTTGTGAGAAAATAATTCTGGTGGACTTATTTTGAAATGAAGTTTATTGCTTGAAAATGTATAAAAGTTTATACCACGACGGAAAAATATGAGGAGATTTGAACATTTTTTTTTTTGTAAATTCACGGCGGTATGAAAGTTTATTTACCACTTAAATGGTATAACTTCAGTTTTTATTATTTTATTTATATAAAAAAACATCTTTGGACATTATTTACCAATTAAGTTTGTCAGAAAAAGGTTTGTTGAAAATAGAGAAAACTGCATTGAATGAGTGAATCAATGGAAAATTTGAAATTATTTGTTTTAAATTGATTTTCGATCTTTCGATTGATACAAAAACAAATGTATTTAAAATTCAACTGCTAGATACCAATATGAAAGCAGGATACCATGTGTTTATTTCTTAAATCAGTCTCTCAAGAAAAAAAAATAATTTTATTCTTCGAAAATCTACAACGATGCATTTAACAAGTAAATTGCAAGCATAAAACCATAATTAATCTACTCGTAAATAGCTATCATCGAAAGCACTACCAACTACCCAATCGAATACACTTTCTCCATGCAAAACTATCGCTAACGAGCATCAACACCATTTCCCAGCAAAATTATGTGCATATGTAGCTGAATCTTCTTCGAACGAACCATACGAAAACTAAAGATACATTGTATACAAACAAGCCAGCATTCATTTATCCAAGCGCACGCTCGATTAAATCTACCTTAAACTTCATTGCATTCCAACGAGCTTGCATTGAGCATGTTTTTATTTCTCCCAATCCTCCCCGAACGGAGGATGTAATGAGAAAATTTCTTCGAAATTTCAACGAAGAGGCGACCTCATGATATTAACTAACAGGTGATTCGACCGAATCAGCAAAAAAAAACCACACACAAAAATGAAATTTATAGTTGCACACGACGATGATATACCACTAGTTGTCTGGATTTCAATCTACAGATTCGACCATTCAGATATCTAACTGTTGATGCGATCTTCATGTAGTTTCATGTGAATCTCAATGCAACTGTCCACCTTTAGATACAGCTTAGCTATGCACATATAACTGTTTATGTATATTTACTGAATCCCGCTATGATTAATGATATTAATCGACTTGAAAATTTCATTTTCGATAGGTTTTCTTTAATGTGTTCATTAACATTTCGACATTTTATTATTTTTCGATTTTTTTTTCCCCATTCGACTCGTATCTATTGATGGATTTTTTTTTTTTTGAGTTCAGTGTCAATATTCGTTAGTTTTATTTGCATCGCATTGATTATTTTCGACATAGCTCGTTGTATTTTATAGAATTGAATGTGTGGATCCTGTTTTTTTTAATCGGGGTTCGTTGTATCTACTTTGGCTGAGACGAGAAGAAGTTGAAATAAATTCGCTTTCATTTGTGGAATAGTATTTGAAAATGTGCAGCTATAGAGATGATTTCAATTTTTTAGTGTGAATTTTAAATAGGTCAGATGAGGTATTTTCATTTGATTTTCAAGGTCGACGGATGACAAATATAAGATTTTATGCGGAAGATTTTAAGTTTATTACATTCAGTAATCTTTACAGATAGCTTGAAGTGAACGGTTGGTTAATATAAACTCTAATCGAGCTATAATATGTCTTTGACTCGACACTTTAAAGCTAGTATTGCTGTCTCTCTCTCTCTCTCTCTCTCTCTCTCTCTCTCTCTCTCTCTTCAAGTAAAAGCCCTCTATGCAGGACCTCTTGTGATCTTTGTCAGCTTTTGTCATTCGAAAAAAAACAAGCAAGCAAATAAGCTTCTACTAATAATTTATTTGACTGAATTCATTTCGGAGGAATATCATCGTAACTTGACAAAACTAGCCAGAGGTGATGTGAGATGAATTCGCATCTGTTGTGTACGCACTATTTGCGGCTGCAAGCGGCGGGAGGGTAATAGAAGAACTATTCATTCATTCATTTATTTACCGACTCTAAAAAATATTATATTCACAAAATGTGAAAGTATTATACCATAAAAAATTAAATCTACGAAAAAAGTAAAGCAATAATCACAGCATGGAAGCTACGCTGATCTATTAAAAATGTATTTTTAGGAAGAATAAAAAGACAAGTGCAGTGTACCGAATTTGTGCTCCTTAGCACTTCTTAGCATTCTCTGCCGAACCATCGTCAGTGCGGCGTGAAATTTTATCGAGGTTTCAATCCATGTTTGCCCTGCGTACTTTAAACCAGTCGACTACCACAATCTTGTAGTGAATATTTGGAGTATAGACAACTCGCCCTTGAACGCAAAGGAAACAGCTCTTTTCTTGCTAAACATTCCTTACTAACAGATCACATCATTTAACAATATATACTGAAATTCAAAGCACATTATTTTATATTGAAAGTAAAAAAAAATCTTACAGAGCTGCATTAATTCTAATTCTAGTTCTAATAGCCAAAGCACTCTGCTCTAAACGTAACTTTACAGTAATGCAATGGAAACTCCAGCGTTTCATTCAAAATATCAATTATCTCTTACCATTCTAAGCCAGAACATACAGCTCATTACTGAGCATTGAAATATGCTACGCAGAACAATGAAGTAATCTTGCCTCAATGCACGTTCTGATGATGTGTGCATACATCTAATAACAAGCAATACACAATTGACGGTCATACCAAATTCGCAAATAGCAGCGCGGACTCTAATCAGATCACCGCGTCTTTTTTCAATTCCAAAACCCCTTCCTTATCCACCCGAGAAATGGTCGAAAAATCTTTGTGCATAAACGCAACAGTATTTCCAGCAGTTTCTTTTCGGTTTCCGCTTCGCTACAGAACCTGGAGCTGGTTTGCTTTGGACGCCAAAGTTTAGGATGTTATTTGTATGAAAGATTTCTATGCTGGATTTATTGTTTAACATAGGATGTTATGTTTAATTTCTGTAATGCTGTTATTATTCAGCTCTAGAGTTTAATATTTAGCGTAGTATGAAATTCTTCGTCCAAACCTGGAATCGAACTATGAATCCCAAACATTAGGAACCAGTGCTCTACCTACTAGACTACAAGAGCTTGATTGCGCAGAGAAATACTCTTTTCAAGCTAAAGGATCAGATCGTAAATGAATAGAATCATTATGTGAAGGGAAAATTCGAAGAGGCTTCAGGTCATCTGCGTATGAAAGAGAGTCAGACTTTAAGTGAGGTAGAGATTTTTTATAAGAGTTATAACTAATAAACAAGGTAAATTAGGAGGAACCCAAAGATCGAACCTTGAGAAATGCTAGATGAAGGATGGAAGGCAGTTAATGGATACACGATAAGTACGATCAAGAATGAAGGGGGAAAACCAAGAAATAAAAGAGCCGGAAAAACCAAAATTACATACCTTTCTCGAAAATATTGCGTGATTTACACTTTAATGAAGATTATATTCGCTTGTAGGCTGTCATTCAAAAAATAGGTGACAAAGTTGGTGAATTCGATTGAGGTAGTTGTCGAAGAGCTCTCTTTAATGAATCCATGTTGCTCTTTAGAAAACATGTGACTTAAAGCACTGTGAATTCTATGGTGAACGATACGCATAAGTAGCTTGAGAAAACTGGGAACGACTGATATCAGATGGTAGTCACTAATGTAGACCGCCTTTAAAATCGGAAAAACATTGGCCACTTCATTGCTCCAAGGAAAAACAACTTCGGACAAACTCAAATTTTATAAAATTTACAGACAGACGCACAAGAAAGAAGCAAAAATAAAACAATACCATAAGGAGTAATCCGATAGAGGGCGTACTAAGCAGGGTAAGGTGATGACGAACCATGAAGAGGAAACTCAACCAAAAAGAAGAAGTGCCCCGGGAGCAGAGTACCCTAGAAATGGCCGTGAAGACCCCTCGTCCGCATTAACGAAGCACCTTTTAGCCCAACCCCAACGGCTGGAGTGGTTCATTGAAAATGGGGTGGACTTGCTCGCAGAAAAGGTGGGATGCTACGTATATTTCATCCGTCATAAAAATATACTAACCGCAATTTACAAAACGGGAAGGAGGCTTTCGTAACCCAGACTCAGTCGAGACGTGCCAAAGCCCGTTGCGAGCATCTGTATAAAAAGGGGAAGCCGAAAAAAACAAGAAAATCTAATAATTGGAAAAATATGCCTCTATTTAGCAGGCCTGAAAAGGAGGCAGAAACTAAGTGGCCGAAGTCGCTCCCTTCTACACAAACTGAAATTCCGTTTGTAAAACTAATTATCTGTTCAGTAACTTTCCTCTCTTAACACTCTATGATTAAAGCACAAAATTTTTGAAAACAAGAGTGCTCCCAATACTACCACTGTATTCAATCATGCTATTTTTTCACACTTATCGCTTGCTTTAGACTACGATACAAAGAGTGGAAATCAAGGCACATTAAGAATGGGCACTCCAGAGATCGAAGCTTGAGAAGCCTAGTGAGTAGCCGTGTGGGGTCCCTGGTTCGAATCCAGGTTTGGACGAGGGTCCGCACACCAAGCATTAAGTTCACCTAGCTCTGATTAGGTACCTGATTTAAATCAGGGGTAGAGGGAGTCGTGGAACTAATCACTCCACACTCGTATTCACATTGATTGAAAAATTGTAATGAAGCTCTCTGCCAGCTTCAACCCCTAGACCCGTCCGAAGGTTGTCGTGGGATTACTTTACTTTTACTTCAAACTTAGTCTGCGGGAAAAATGACACTTTAGTTGCAAGACATTCGGTAAAATTTGGGCGCAAAACCATCAAATTGTAATTCCAGTCGTTACACTTTATGAAAAAATTATTCAGTTGCTTGGAACTCCAACTTCGACCAGGACAATTCTGTGCCATCCGGCCTCGGCCACGACACCTACTCGGCTCCCAGCCTTCGCCACGTTTTTCAACCGACTCCATGGAGTACCACAATCCTTGCACTCTTGAAAAACCAACCAGACCTTACGGTACCCTCTTGTTTCCGATGAATACTTTACAGTGCGCATCTAAATTTAGCGTCCAGAAATTCGATGTGAAATTTCTGAATGCTACAAGAGGTAAAGAAAGAAGCAAAAAAATTAGCTAACACGTCATAAATATTATCAGGTATGAGAGCAGTGATTCTCTCTAACATAAAAGAGTCAGGATTGCTTGGTAATTCTGAAGGAAGTAACGGTAATACGAAAGAATATAAGTCGTATGCGGGAGAAGATCAGTTCCAGAGAGATCCAGCCAAAAACAAAACAATTGGAACACCACTAAGCTAGACAGAGGAAAAACTATCAAAAAACTGCAAAACAATGAATAAGATATATTATCAAATGGAGGCAAATGCAAATTTGATAAACAATTAAACACATAATATTCGATCATTAGAAGACCTTTGAAGTAAATCTTTGGAGAAAATCTTAAGAACAGTTGGTCGGTAAACTGTGATTTAAAAAAAAAACATGTATAATGGCTTACGCCGCCAACAGTAAATTTTTACATTGTTTTTTTTTTCAAACAGATTATGCATAGTGGATAAAATGGCGGTGCCTTTATGACTTTGAATTAATTTTTTTTAATACTACAATAGTATTGACCTAAGGGGAGTTGTAATACGATGGAAAGGCTTAGGAGAAAAATATTTCTTAAATATGATGTAAAGTGGGGCTATTTACTCATCAACGCATTGACTCAAACCATTAGGAAAGAGAAGGTCAGGCGTCCAAATAGCTTTGAAAATATCATCACTCGATATGGTTATATCTTTAGCAAAGTACACAGTCTGTTCAAAATGTTCCGGGGCTCGTTTCGACCTCGTTGTGTTGGTGGCGTTATCCGTCGGAGAATCAGGGAAGTACGTAGAATACACTTCCACCCATTTCTGATAATTTTTTCGTAGCGGCTGCGACGAGTTTTTACTTGTTTAGGATCAGATAGTGTTAATTCCTTTTGGAGTGGCGTCAGTATTTCAGAGAGAGAAGAGCCGATATGGATGCAGACTTCTTATCGAAAATCATTACGAGCGATGAAACATGGTGCTTTCAGTATGACCTAACTACTAAAAAAAACAATCGTCAGAGTTGCGGGCTCCTGAAGAGGTCATCCGACAGAAGTCCGCTCATCGAAATCAAAAGTTAAGACAATGGTCACCAAATTTTTCGATGAAAAAGGAATCATTCACCGAGAATTTGTTCCCGCAGGTCAGACTGTCACAGGAGCATTCTATCTTGAAGTTCTGAAACGCCTGCTCGCAAGAATTCATGGTGTCCGAAGCGAAATTTACAAATCAGGTAACTGGTGTCTTCTCCACGATAATGAATCAGCCCATTCATGTTATTTTGTACGTCAGTTTTTAGCGAAGCGAGGAGTCACGGTCCTCGAACATTCCCCTTTTTCACCAGACTTGGTTCCGGCAGACTTCTGGTCATTTCCAGAACTTAAAGCGGTCATTAAGGGTGAGTTTTTCAGCAAAATGTAACCGCGGTCCTAAACAGCATTTCGACAACCGTTTCCGCGAATGTTTGAAGAAAGAAAGGAATGTATGTAGAAATCTGAATTGTCAATAAAATTACTGAAGCACCTTAAGCGCTTTATTTCACAGTAGACCCGGAACTTAATGAACAGACTGTGTAATATGCCCTTCAGCTTGCGTTTTGCTTGGTTTTTGTCAATGATAAACTTAAGGAACATTGACCACACAAAACGCATCATGGTTATGTGTATCATATAGTGAACAACGTAATATCACATGCTATTTAATATTTAGGCATCAGATTAAAAAATTGCCCACATGAGTTTTAACTTGATATTTCATGTAGAAAAAGTTGCATATTTTTTTGAGACCGAGCAATCATACTCAGCTTAGGACCTCTCATACAAAAATTTAGCGATATTACAACAGTAGAATCACCTCTAAACAACTTATTCAATCATCTAATCGAATGTTAATTCACTACAAGAACACTCCTTTCCATATCGATCAAACTTAAACAGCGAAATATATTCTCGATTTCATTTGAAGCCTATTTATGAAATTGATCAATGATTTTACCACAAAATGTCCTCTAATTGAAAAATCTGACAGCAATATTTGCAACTTTCTACATAAATCACCGACAGATACTCGCACAGACATAAAATATTTTTCAAATTAACAACCTTCATTAATAACCTTTTTCGGATTGTTGATCATGACTTAATTACTATGTTTTTTAAAAATCAAATCATTTCCAACCTAAATTGCGGCGCATTTAATACGATAATAAATTTATTTTTCTACTCTAAATTTTATTGCTCCATTACTTGTTGTTAATATTCTGATTCACGCTCATTCACTTGCTTGAATACTAGTCATATTAAAAGGGTAGTAGTAAGTAGTAACGATGAAGCTGACCGTCTGGCTTTATGTACAAATTATGCTGCAACAAGTTAGAAAGCAATGTAAGCACATATATATGTAGTGAGAAAATTATGCATACACACAAACAAGCACTATGAAACATTGAAATCTAATAAAATCTATGAAATCAATATTTAACGGCCCTGTGAAATATTTTCAACTGGCTTCGAGAAGGCTGAATCGAATTCGAAGGTAAAGTTCATTACGATTAATTTGACCTAGTTTGTGTGGAAGAATTACTAATTGCAACATTTATTATAAATTTAAAATTACTTTATTGTAGAACGCTCTAATAAACCTTAGAATAAAGTTGTGAGTAATAATATTCCAAACCCACATTGGGCGCGAATATTTAGAGAAACTTTTAGAGCTTATAAAAACGATGTTAATGTTCAAATGCTATGTCTCATAAGCCTTGGATTATTAGCTAGTTTAACTACTCTAATCGAATCACACAAAACAGTTATAGAGCCACTCTGACGCTCAAGTATTGTATTTCAGATACAAAATAGCAATCAAATATTTTTTTAACCATATACACAGTAGAACTTCTCATAGTTTGCTAGTTTTAGTGCATGCTAGTCAAAACAAAGCTCATACTATACCGTGTCCTTAGACACTCTCACTCCAATCACAAAAAAATGCATCAATCAATCAATCTAGTAATCTTGTTGCAATTGTCACAATATCAACTTTCATAGCATTGCGTTCGATATCTTGTCGTCCATCATAAATCACTTGAAATAATTGCTGAATTATTGGTGACATCAGATAACTAAATGAAACTAGCATCTGCCATGGTTAGAACGTATGAGTGATATGATCAGATTATAAGTACGTATAAATACTTTTAATGCATCAAAACACAATCTAAAAATAGTACAGATTCACGTGACATAAGATTATTATTAGTATCCACTTAGTAGACAATTGATATGATGTCTGGTCGCTGCTTTTTAATCTAGTTTACATTTTGAATGGAAAAAATTAAAATCGAAAGTTTATCTATTTGATTCAAAAGCCAGACTTTTTATTGTTAGATATTTTTTTGCTTGATTACATGATTTATGTGTACTAAAATTTAACGAAAACAGAAAATAGAGTGAAATTTCTTAGATTAGACAGTCCAATTGTACAAATAAACAAAAAAGCACCTTCAAATCAACAAAATATATGCTAAGTAATCACAAACTAGTAACGAAAATATCTACTGAACAACAAATTTTTTCGCATATTACGCGTGTGAATTAATAAAATTGTCCTGCATCTAATAGATTAATGCATAATTTCAATATTAACTTGATTCAGATAGCTTTGAAGTTAAGTATGAATTTCTAGAGTGTATGAGAGCAAATTTGTTTTAAATTACATAATTTCGAGCAACTATACTGTTTGTCAACAGTTTATCATTGAATTGAAGACTTAACGGCTCGATATTTTCGTTGCAATTGTTGCAATAACTAAAAATACAAAGCATTAATAGTAAATATGTTGCCTAAAAAATATTTTCGGTAATTCCACATTCTCACTAGAAATAATGTCAACCATTTGAATAAGGCTAAGTTCGTAATGTTGCGAAACATTTGAGAGCATTCGATTTGTAATGCAACAAATGTCAATGGAATGAATCCTTGATAAAAGATTTTAGTTACAGCGGTTCTTCGAATATCATCAATGCAAGGGGGGAAATCCCACGAATTGATTACATCTAAGAATTTATTTTATGCTCAGAATAATTTTTATGAAAATTTCAGCAAAATATTTTAAACAATTAGGAAGTCCACATTCATTGCATTGATTTGATCTTGTATGCGGCTTCCTTTGCATTATATGTCGTAGGATTTAGCATTTTTTGTTTAAAAATACTAAAAAGCGAAATAAATACTTTTAAAACGTACTTATTGTTATTCTACTTAATACGACGAAAATTTTTATATAAAGTCTGTGTCAAATGAAAGGAATCGCGTTTATTTTAAATAATAAAATATATTCTTGGGCTCTTTTTTCGGGGTAATTGTCCTACGACGTCAGTGGAAATTTATTTCAGTGTCACTCAAAACCTCGTAGTGAACGCAACTAAATCAAAATTAGCGATAACTATGAAAAGCGTCTGCGGCTGCAAAAAATATATCAATAATGAAATAAGTTTATTGTCAAGTGAGAGCAGCAGTAAAAAGCGTAAAAAAGGACTTAAGGCGAGCAACTACCAAGATAAGGCGGTTCCCTAGTTGTCCAGACCCTTCTTTTCGACGTGCCTGGCTCGCACTCTTCTCACTAAGAGGGAAATATAGGGCAACACAAAGAACAATGAACGGTATTTGAATGAGGCAAACGTATCTTACAAATCCTCCACGTCAAAACATCTACTCTCTGAGAAGCACATCGAAAAACGCAAGGCTCAAACTACCAAAAATACGGATCCGAATTAGACCAAGCTTATTTTCTTTGACAAAGCAACCTTTTAGGTATGGGTTCGGCTGAAGTGAGTTTGGTCCACCTGCGTTTGGTCCACTTCGGATGTTTAGAGGTCTTCACTTAAATGTGTAGGGGAATTAAGAAAACCCATCTCGCCGGAAAATCTGTGCATGATTTGAAGCAACTGGTGGGCGCTATCCACGAAACTTCGGCTTCATTGTGCACGGACTATGCGGAAAGTTTGGCGAAAAGTATGCCGAGGAAATGTCAGGCTATACAGAGTCTGTATAAAATGTAATGACTTTAAGCTCTAGGAAAAGATATTATTCAAGCTATGGCTAGAAACTATAAAATTCTTCAAAGTAGGACCCTTGGATGGCGATACACTTTTGCCAACGGGTTTTCTAAACTTGGTAGGCATTTTCGTAAGCAATTTCCAGAATGTCCTTCAAGCAGCGCGTCGAAGCGGCGTAATTTAAGGGCTGTCTTCAATTCAGGGAACACGAAGAAGTCTGTTGGGGCTATGTCCAAAAACTGCGGATATTTTGGAACACTCTTTGATAGATCTTTGTAAACAAGAACACGGTTTCACTTTTGAATACTCAGCCTAAGATCAAGGATACTCAACCTAAGATCAAGGACAAAAATGCTTAAGAACCAACAAACAAAATGTATTATCTAAAAAGGGATAAGACGGCAAGTAGGTTCAACGTTACTTCGACCAAAAAACTAATCCATTAACCAGCTCTAGAACGCAAATCAAAAATGAATGCATAATCCTAATACCTTCAAGAAACTCAATACCGTTTGGGTGAAAACAGGGAATCAATCAATTTGCCTAATGCTTTCTTAGCTGTCACTTTCAACGAGGTATTGAAAATTCAATTCACAAAAAAATGTGATAGTAAGGATTAGAAAGTTTTTATCAAATCCTAACTTTAATAAAATAATAGAACAAGAGTTAAGTAATCCCACGGCAGACTTAGTCGGGTCCAAACATTAAAGCTGGTAGAGAGTTTCATTTACAATCAATGTGAACACGAGTGTGGAGTGATTAGTTCCACTTCCATTAGTTCGTTTACCTATAATTTAACTCAGATATCCATACAGAGCTAGGTGTACTCAAAGCTCAGTGTGCCGTCCCTTATATGAATCTAGGTTCCATCTGGAACCAGAGATCCCACACACTAGGAGCCACCGCTTTACCCACTTGACTACGAGCTCAAACCCACTGAAAAAAAAATGTGTCAACTGTGAAGGGCAACATCTAGCATATCATTAAACTGTGTGATTACAGGTGCAACTGCTTTTCAATGAAGTATAGTTTTAAATTTTCTTAAAAGCAGCTATTTTCCTGTCATCATAGGATATTTTTCCATAAACAGGAATATGGCAGCTGAATTAATAATTTTTTAGTTGCATGAGCATAAATTATTTTTGAATTTATTTTAATAATATTTATTAGTCATCTGATAAGAAATTCATATACATTTAGCTTCTAATGGAAAAATTGGTGTTTCAAATATGTAGAATATTTTTTTCGCTTGTGGACAGAAGGTTTCTTAGCCCCATACCAAGCTGGGGCCAACGTTTTTAACTTACAACGCTGGATCGGTAAGCCTCTAGACTTCGTGGAATAGAAGAATCAATTAAACAAGAATCTGATCCAGACGAATTGAGTCAAATCATGAATTAAAGAGTAGTATTGACAATTTGGTGTAAGGCTTAAACTCTGGTCGAGTTGAGACGCTCTAAAAGGGCTAGGACGACTCAGTATCGACGAATACAATCAGTCACGACTTCCTACAAAATGTATATTTCTCACAAGTCTATTTTCAAAATGAAGGAAAATCCAGCGAACATTCTCGAAAGCAAAATGCTACCAACATCACCACATCACCATGGCCATTGTTTCAACAAACATTGAGATTAGTGCATGTGACCTTCAAGGATTCAATTGCCTTAGGTATTTTTTTCTTTCTTCACACTGAAAACAACAGCGCAATGGATTATATCGAAGGTGATGCGCATTTCACTTACATTACTCACACCATTTACATTACGTAATGCCAATTTGCAGTGATATATTTTTGGAAATTCTTATTTCACAACAATTTTGCAAATTTCAAAATAAGTCAGGAGAAGTGGAAAAAAATATTTATTGAAGTTTTTTTGGCAATGCAAAGTAATTTTTAGGCCATAATCAGTCCGGAGAATTCAGAAAAAAACTCATGATAATACTGCCTATAAAAATACTAAAGTTTTAGGTAACCAAAACAATTATTTTTAGTGCAAAAGCCTCAAAAACCTTAGCCAAAAATTTTCAGTAAAATTTTACCCTTCCAAAAATTTTATAATTCAAGAGTACTGAATAATTCGATGACTTTTCATAAATTTTGTTTATTTTTTTGAAAGTATTTGAAAGTTTCATATTTTTATGACCGTTGCCAATGTCCTGTTTTCCCCCTATTTTCTTAAATAATATGACAGGGTCTCAGTTTGCTGTTATTGGCAGCAACTGCAATTCAACCCGAAAATACCACTCAACAGTTCAATTCAACAACACAGAATATTCAAATAATTAATAATAACAATAACTCACCTCTAAACGTTATCCAAAATATTCAAATAATCCATAAAGTGATAATCCAATCAAAGAGCTTTCAAATAAATCCACTATTTTACTATCTGTTACTTCACACGATCACTTATTCTTCACAAATTCGCGCGCAAAATATCCGAACTCTTCGAAACGAACCATAAATTTTTGTCAAAGTAAAATCATCTTCCGATTTCAACACTACCGAACGTAAATTAATCGCCCAACTTCTTATTCAAGACAAAACTGACTTTCAAATTCCAAACATCACTCTCATCACCAATTTCTGTTTCAATTTACTTCGCCTCCTCGAAAAACGTAATCACCATAAATTAATTCCCGTCGTTGCATTCAATGCACTCCTAGCGTATGTATGTATGCACATGCACATCGATACGAATCGCTAATCATTTGAAAAGTACACAAACACTTCAAACTCCAGGCTGCGAAGTCCATTCATTCACCGGAAATTCACCAATTAGCACTAAAACGCATCGCATCAAGTTTAAAGAAAATATTTGTTTATTGCATTATTTCTAGTATCATCAACATCCTACACCAATCCGTTATATGGTTTCACACTGTATTAATCACTTTTCGTTTCGTTTCTAAGTAACTTTTCACGTCGATTTTTGTTTCATTTCAAATTCAACAAATCAACAAAAAAAACAAGAGCACTATGAAAACACTTGTTTGCTGTTCGCGAGCAGTGAAAGTACGAATCGGTTAAGTGAACTTTGTTTCACTTGCATCTAATTACAATAAATATTTTCTTTGAATATTTTTTTTTAGTTTCGCCCAAAAGCGCGATTGATTTTGCAACAAAGTAAAAATGCAAATTCGACACTGGGTAATGGTAGTCACAAACCGACAAGAACAATATCGATAGAGTTAAATGTGCAATTGGAATTTCGCCTTGACAATTTGGTTTGGTTCATTCAGCCATAAACGGCAATAAAATGAATGAATTGAATACCAAATTTGCACAGCCGTAGAATTATATTGCAACTAATAAAACACTTATTCAAACAAGCAATATATCAAACCCGCTTGTTTTTCGCTGTTTTCCACACTTAACAAATGAGTTTCGAATTAATATCCAATATCATTTGGCGCCAATTGAATTTCACGGGCTGTATCCTTCTTCGATGCCGCACTTGAATCCTGAGCCGTTAATCAATCAACATGTCTTATGTGACCGTCAACTTCAAGGTTGACCTTATGGAAAAACACAATATCGTTTCACACAGCGACTCCGATAGAATCCAAAAACGAAGTTATTAATATTAATATTTCAAGCCGACAAGGACTCAGCACTGAATCTTGACACTGTCACTTTCATATTCACTGTACCGAAAATGTTGCGCAACAAGGTTTCGTCGCCAAAGTTCATGCAGCCTGGGCCAGCTCGCGAACCGATTCCAAGAACTTCTTTGAAAAACACAATTCAAAACGATATTGTTTTCCGAAAAAAAAGCACAACACAGGCGGCCACAAAGATCAAAATCTAATCGAAATCGTTTCGATGAAGAAAGTAAAAAAGTTCGAAGATGCTAATAAGCCAAAACGAGCGTGCAATTGCCGTACGCGACCGAAAGCAAATGTACGCAAAGCTAACTGTGAAACCGCGTCTACTCGCGATCTCGAAAATCTTTGTTCCAAAGTCACTGACTGACTGACTAACAGCGGTTAGTTTTCACGACATCCACCATACCGCGGCAGCATCAAGTTGAGCAAAAGTGATTTTTCGCTTTTCTTCACGATGAAAACGCGAACCAAGCTCCCGCAATTGTGCTCCAATTGCTCGCAAAGAGCGACGATGGTGCAGAGTTGGGGCCACAATAGTGTGTGTTGTGTGTGATAGTGGTTGACAGCCGGGAGGCCCGAGAAATTGGCGGGAGAAAAAAAGTGACTCAGACAATGTATACAGAGTTGGTAAGTCGCTCCAACTGCCTCTCAAGTTTTCTTTCGTACGAACTGCGATTGAACCGAAAGTTTCTGGGCGATCTGAAATATGTATACACAAACGAGTCTGTGCAACATGAGCCCAGTTTCTTAGTTTGATTTTCCTTTATGGAGAGGATGGATAATGTTGCCAGCAACATTATTCCCCAGCGAGCGACATAAAGTCAGGAAGAGAGATAGAGAGCGAGAGACTTCAAGCAATATTTCATTTTTCATAGCACCTGTTTGTTTGCATGAGTGTGGTGGCGATGATTCGGAATTGCAATGAAAACGAAATGCCAGGAGAACTTTGCAGTTCAACGGCTTATCGGTGGTTTGTTTTGATAAAGTTCTGAATAGCACGTGGTTGTGTTGTTCTAATGGTGTTGCCGTTCTCGCAAAAAAAAGATGTATTTGGTGAAAAATGTGGGGGAAATATTATATGGGATAAATGTAAGTTTCACGATTTTAATGTTGATAGGCAGGGAGTTATAAATAAATATACATTTCCTAAATTGTTCACAGTTATACATTTTCAGGTAGTAGTTTTCTATTTCATACACTGATTGATCATCAGAGGAGATAATGACCACGAATGGAATGCCAGTCGTATTTCCAGCAACAAATATTAAAAGAGAGTCAAATATTGATGAACGGACGTTGTATTAGCAATTAATTGAATGATAGCAAAATTACAAATGTTTCACCTGTTTTGCATTTGGTTAGGTTTCTCAGAGTCTCTTTTATATTTATGTTATTATTTTTTGGGCATCCGAAAAGTGGGAAAGTTCGAGAAGGATCTGCAATGAACCGCTGAATTTGTCTATCTATCGAGCGTAATTGTGCAATCTGAGAGCAAATTATTTGGGTAATAGTTTTCTACAATTTAGTGCTACGTTTGTTTGTTCTTTGAGTCTTATCAATATAATATTGCTTTTACGCTTCGTTGGCTACAATATTCTTTTTTTGTTTTTTTAATCGCTCGGGATTTTATGCAAATCCTGTCACTCATGTGTTCCACTTAGAGCTCCTAGAATAAATTTATACGTCCTGTATAATTTAAATAATTTTTTGAAAGTTATTGACGTTATTTCTTAAAGTCTAATTTGACTTTCTTTAGAAATCATATTTACCCAAATGTTTTTTCTTAAATATATTGTGACAATTGTGTGCATATACATTTTTTATGCTTGAATTTAGCTGTCATAGCTTTGTGTTTTAAGGGTGAACAAATCTGTCTGCATAATTGCCATCAGATCATATAATTTGCCGTACTGAAACTTGGCTTACAGAAGGTATTTGTAAAAATGAGCTCTTTCCATGTCGCGCTGTTTTTCGTCGTGACCGCGGTAGGTTGCTAACGGTTAAACATGATGGCGGTGCTGTTTTAGTCGCCGCCTATAATTACCTTCAAGGTATACTCTGTCTTATTTATTTATTTATTTAGTAATGTCTAAATCAACAGATACAAATCCAATTAAAGACTAAACAAAAAATGAACATATATACACAAGAACAGAATGAAAATAGGATTATGTAAAAAACTTCAAAAATAGAAGAATAGAGAAAGAAAAAAAACAATACATTCAAATTAAACAGAGTATATGAAAAGTGGTAAATAAAATCTAATCATAAATTCAATAAAGAAATTAAATTTGAAATTCAGCAACTTAATTTATTTCGTAAGAAAAAACGCTTGTTCTTAATTTTTCTTTAAAAGTGCGTAACGAAGACAGAAGAGGACCAATATTTAAGCAATTAAGTTGCCTAGGCAAGCGCAAAAGTGGAGAGTAAAAATATGTATGAGTACGAGCAAAGGATACGTTGAGGGTAAATGAAGTCCTGGTAAAACGTACCGGGTCACGAACACCGGGTCACGAATTTTGCAGAGGAAACATTCGTCAAGATACACTTTGTGTGACAGGAGGGTAGGGACTTCAAGGATGGAAAGACATACACGCATACATACAGTAGGGAATGCGTAACTTGAGCGAGTAAATCTACGTTACACAAACTCAACAGCATCAATTAGGAAACGAAAATGAGGACACGAAATTTCACGGAGGACATATACAGGCGCACGCACGAAAAAATATCAGTGAAATGTCTGGACGCTCTAAGAATGAAGCCGCACAAACGCGAGGTTTTGGAAGTGACACGCAAAATGTAGATATCAAATTTTAGTTTAGTGTCAAACACAACATCAAGGTCCATGAAATTATCAATAGGACTGAGGAAAGAACCAAGGATGGGATAGGAAAACGTTATGTGGGATAATTTACATGTGAAGGACATCTGGAAGCTTTTAGCAACATTAAGGTTAATAGAATTGATAGAGCCCCAGTTGCCAGGGCAGACAAGTCATCCTGCAGCTGGGAGCAGTCATCTACTGATTCAATCAACCTGAATACTTTCAGATCGTCAGCGTACAAAAGACACGGGGAGTTGAAGTGGGGAGGAAGATCATTTACAAACAGGAAGAAAAGAATAGATCCTTGGGGAACACCAAAAGTAGGATAGAAGGAGGAAGAAGAACAAAAGTGAACCGTTACAAAACAAGCTCGATCGCGAAAGTATGAGGAAGACCAGCAACGGAGCTACACGAAATACTGAAACCATCGGGCTTTGAGAGGAGGATTTCATGGTTAACAGAGTCAAAAGCCTTGGCAAAGTCTGTATATAATTCATCCACTTGCTTTTGCTGGTCGGTAAAAGACGCAACAGTATTGATGACCGAAAGTAAGTTGGAAACTATTGACTTACCTTTGACGAAACCATGTTGCTCAGAAGCGAGAAGAGGTTCAATTATAGGATATACTATATTGTAAACAACTCTTTCGAGAAGCTTACTGAAGGAAGATAGAAGGGATATGGGGCGATAATTGCAGACGCAGGACGAATCTCCGGCTTTGAGGATGGGAAAAATATTTGCGGATTTAACGAAGCAGGAAAAGTACAGGAAAAAATACTAAGGCTAAGAATACAGATAAAGGAACACACAAGGATGATGACAAGAACTTTGGAAAGATATTAGCTAAGCCGTCGGGTCCGCAGCTGAAACGACTGTCTAGGTTAGTAAGCAAACCTTCGACCTCCAATGAGTTCGTCAAAAACAAACAAAGACTATTAACATCTGAAGAGCGTATATTGGCAGAGAAGGATGAACTAAGTTGGGACGTAGCAGAAGAAAAAAATGAGCTAATAGCTCACATATTTCTTGAGGCGAGGAAGCAGACAAATCATTTAGGTGCATCACAGAAGGCATAGAGGGAGATTTTTTAAGGGAACGGATACAGATCAGAAAGATTTCTGTTGAAACGATGATAAGGAAGCTTCAATGAGTTCATGATAAGCATTTATTGCATCTTTAACCATCTTTTTAGCGTACGAACGTAGATTTTTGTATCATAGAAGATCAACCTCTAAGCCAGAGTTTCGATATCACGTCAACAGTTAGCCAAGGATGATCAACGCCACTTCTAACACGAAAAGTGGGATTGTGACAGGAAACAAGATTATACAAAAAAGCATAGAACGCATGAAGGCCATTATCAACATTTAGACCTCTGAAAAAAGCAAACTAATTAACTGCATTAATTCCCTTGGACATGGAAGCGAAGTCCGCTTTAGCAAAGTTATAACGCAACACAGATGTATTTTTATTCTTGGGAAATGAGGTAAAGGAAAGTTCTATAACAAGAGGCGGATGGTGAGGATCAGGACTGACATAAGGTGGCAGAGCAGCACTTAAACGAGCAGACGACAAAGGAGAATTAGCAAGAATAAAATCAACATTTGGCACATTTTTCAACTGAGAAAAAGAGCAGAGAGAGAAAAAAGAGGATGTTGCTAAGGAAATATTGCTCCTTGATCAAATTTCAGTGAATTTTGTATCGCTAACTAAGCTGGGAATATTAAAATAACCACATAAAAGAACAAAACAAGAGGGGTAATAGGTGTTAAGAAACGAAGAAATCTCCGTAAAAAACGCTCATAAGCTACAATAGGACTATTACATGGGATATAAATCGAGGATACAAGTAATGCAGTGGATGGAGTAACAGATATACGAACAAGGATACTTTCAACAGGCGAAGAAGGCATGAAGTCGGTCCAGGAGGTCACGCTAAGTGTATTCCGAACAGCTACTAAAACACCACCACAGTCAGATAAACCAGTGACTGAACGATCACGATCTTTGCGGAAGGCATTAAAGAGGTAAAATTTCGTTATTGGCTATATTAGTTAATGAGCCAGGTTTCAGTAAGGCAAATAATGTCGTCAAATGTGATAGTTGAAGTAATTTTAAGTTCATTGGTTTTGGTCCTCAACCCCTGAACGTTCTGGTAATAAACTTTAAGATAGTTCTTACGTTCTTGGTACGATTCTTCTTCACCGATCTTCGTTGAAAATTTCCAGATGATGTTTTAACAAACAAACCATCGGGCCAGAATCGCTTCTTTAGTAAATCAGAGGTTCCAGCTGTGGCATTTAAGCAAAGTGAGGAGATCTGCTGATGATTCAAGCTATCACGGGTGAGCTTTCAACACATTAACAGCGAGGGAGTGTACCCAAGCTTAGCTTTAACGTAAGCTAAGACTTCGGCGGCAGTGGCTACATAAGAGAACGGTGAAACGAAAACTTTTAGCGGAAGGGCCATTACTTCTAAGTAAGGGAGTGAGGTATAGGACTCTTATAGTCCTCTAGAGGGCCCAGGCTGACTCACTACGTCAGCATAAGACGTCTGTTGTTGCTGTAAAACGTGCATACTGGCCTGGCAATTATCCTGATGGAGCTGCTGTTGCTGATGTTACAGCGGTGAAGGCAGCGGAGGGTTTTGCTGTAGGTTCAGTTGAAATTGTTGCTTTTGACACTACACCAACTTGAGATGTATCTTACAGATCAGTTGGTTTGTTCATTAGAAATCGCTGCTGTACCCGACTTCGTGTTAAAACCGGTGAGATACTCGCAGGGCCAGTCGGAGGTGCAGCATTAATGAAAGCATTTCGATTCATTTCCTCCAGTTGAATGTATTGTAGTTCGTGTTGTCTTAGCTCCTTCCTAAACTCTAATAGTATATGCTCCATGTATATGTATATGCTCCATGTATAGCATATGCTCCATGTAATTCCTCTGTTTCCGCCTACGATCAATTGTTTGTGGAACTTTCTAATTACCTCATTAATAGTTTACCTTTTGTCTCCCTTCTTATTTGCGGTGACTTTGATTTGCCTAGCCTTGTTTCGGATGCCACTTTCTCTTCGATCTTTCTATCTAACACTATTTTCTTATTAACTGACCTTCTTATCTTATCTATATATTCAATTTATCAGCTAAACTCTGTTCCCAATTTCAATGGTGAAGTATTGGATTTTATTCTTTCAAATATCCCCCGCTACAATATCTCCACAATTTCACGATTTACTCCAACCAGCTGTTCGCGCAAACAAAATGATACTCCTTGGTTTCCGTCCGATGTGGCGCCTGTCCTGAAGGCTAAAAACGTAACCCTTGCCAAGTATAGAGCTTAGAAGTCTTTGTCTTTCTTTGTAGAATGCTCAGGGCTAAAATTATCGCAAAATAGTCCTTGTGTGATTTTTTGTGATTCCAATCATCATAAACTTTTCTGATTTTAAATCCATTCTCTGAAAGAATCCCATTGTTTTCCTTCCATTCCGCTGAACACTTTTCCTTATTCTTTTCCAGCAAACTCCAGCCTCTTCCTATATTTCCCGCGATTTCGTCTCTTTTTTAGAAATAGTGTTCGCTTAGCATTCTTTCCCGTTTTGATAAAATGTTCGAAAGATCTACTTACAATAAGCTTATCTACACCTTTTTTCGCTCCTGAGCAGCATGGAATCTTCTTCATCGCCTTCTATCTACAACAACTAATCTCATAAGTTTATCCTACTTAATTCACTAATAATCAACAGAAGCACGTTTTTTCAAAAGCATTTGATTCTGTTAATCATAAGCTTCTCCTCTCAAAGTTCGAGTGTTTTGGTATTTCTGATTCCTTCCTAACTTGTTTTGCCTTCTATGTTTCAACAACTGATGCTGTCATCGGCTGTGACGCAAATACTCACCACGAAATATGGGGAAGCACCAACATAAACGAGAGATGTAGGTGTTTGCTAGAATTTCTAACGTCAACCAACCTCAACGTCCTCAAAATAGGTAACAAACCTACATTTATTACTAGGAACAGGGCTGAGGTAATTGATATTACCCTGGCAACTCCAAGTATAATGGAAAGTGTCTATAGCTGGCATGTTTTTAACATGTCGTCGTGCTCGGATCACCAGTGATTATGCTTGAATATCGGTAGTTCTGGCATATCAGCCAAAAAAGTACGGAACCCGAATAGACAGCTCAGGGCACTAGACGGCCTGAATCTGACGAGTCCAGGACGACTTAACGAGCAGGTGAACAGATTAACAGGAATCTTAGTAAAAAAAAAATCCCGCAAGAAAAAATGCTACGTTATGGTAGAATGATGAACTTACAGAGGCTAGAAGTTGCACACGAAGCGCGTTTAACAACGCAAGGTGGCCCGAAAACGTTGCAGACTGAGATCGATACAGGCAAGAGCGGTCGCTCTTCAAAAAGAAGATAAGATGAGCCAAGCGCGACTTATGGAGGGCGTTCTATGAGAACATTGAAGGAAGTACAGAGGCTGCAAGGATCAGGAAGGTCCGAAGCGTAACTCCCGGCGTTCCCACATTTTTCGAAGGGATAACGGGGGATTTACACGGACGGGTCAAAGACGGATACAGGACTTGGCTCAGGCGTGTTTTCTACGGGTTTGAGCCTTAACCTGTGGTGTAGACTGTCTGACCATACTGCTCTCTTTCAGTCGGAAGTATCTGATATGCGCATGGTAGTTGAATCCATTAGCGGAACATCAACCAAACCAACGACGATCTGCGTCGACAGCAGGGCAGCCATTCGCGCTCTTGCGTCTTACAGATGTTCAACGCTTGCAGAGTGGTTTTCAATGAAAAGGCAAGGCATATTCCTATCCGGATTATGTGGGTGCCAGGACATAGTGAGGTCAAAGGCAACGAAAAAGCCGATGAATTGACAAGGTTCAGGACCTAGTAATAGCCCTTGCAAAACTGTACCACGGTCAATTGCTGGCACCACAAGCAAACTAGATGCTGCCATATGGGTCAAACTAAAGTCCGAATAGGAAAACAGGATGGACTGCAGGGTGGCCAGAACGTTATGGCCATCACCTGATCCAAGCAAAAGCAGGAAACTGCTCAAGCTCAGCAGAAACTGCTTGAGAATGACGGTCGGGTTGCTCACAGGGCACTGCCTTATCGCATCTCATGCTAACAAAATGGGACTGACATCCAGCAATTTATGCAAGAGGTGCGAAATGGAAGAGGACACCATCGAGCACACTATCTGCGATTGTCCAGCCCTAAACAATAAACGCCTCAAGATTTTTAGTTCTTATCAATTTCAAGAAATAGCAGAGGTGGCTAGTATCGCCACGCTGAGTCAGCTGATTTAGTTTGGCGAGGCGCTCATTTGGCAGCTCTAACAAGCTAGCGGAAGGTGGCAAATGGGCCCAAACTAGCGGCTGGCCTATACCTTTACTACCTACCTGTTATCACCTTTGCAAGTAAACCAACTACCATTATTGTTGACTATTCACTTTCCAGTAATAGTTTGTTGTCTAAAGTAGGCCATTAACTAACATTAAGTATGTTGTATTATCTTTAATCCATCTTGTCTGATCTCGCTCTTCCATCCCTTACGCATGTACAAAGGTCAGTTTCCATTAGCCAATATTTAGAATGCTACGACCTCAAAATGAACATCAGTTCGGCTCTTTCTCCGTACCTTTCTTTTGTTTAAAGAGGCGGATGCTTTGAATGTTGTCAGATCCTGATCGTCTATAAAGTTTGTGTTTTTATTGCCATTCCTACTTTGCTATTACTATTTTTCATTCTTACTAATTTACTACTGCTGTTATAGTTCTGTTTATTGTTCTTAACGTGCCAAAATGTAATACTGTTGTTAGCTAGTCATGTTGGCATTTTTGAATCTTCAGTTTTTTTTTCGTCCAATTTTTTTTTATTTCCATTTTGTAAGCGGGTATGCATCTGTTAATGGATTTTCAAACAAATAAATAAATAAAGAATCCGCTCAAACCCTAGACCAACGTAAACACCACCGTTCAATTACGTTCTCATATTTTCTCGAACTCGCCTGCATCTTTGCTATAGTCGCATATCAAAGCTTTAAAATAAATGCATCAGAATTCAGGGCTAATTTACTGAATTCTACAGATGAAACATTTACCGAAAGCAAATATCGATAGAAAATTTGAAAGCCGATTCTTTAGGAAATAAAGAACCTTGAATAATAGCAGTCAGCCAATTTGTTCCTGTAAAAATATTGCAAGCCATACGATTTTCAAATTCTACTTTTTTTTACGAAAACTACATTCCATTCCCTAAAACACAATGGCACCGATTGGCTATCTAATTCATTTGTGCAAAATGAAATACATTGAACTTACGTCCGTCGTCGTCGTCGACCGAGTTGAGAAATTTCGCTAGCCAAAGTCAAGCCAATTCAACTCAGCTCTAACGTGCATCGCAGCGTGCGATGCAACTTTCGATAACCCCCAACGAACGAAATGCAATAAAACCAACAAAAACCTTGTCGAAACGAAAAATGAAAATTCGCTCCTATTCCAACTTGAGCCCGACTAGGTATTCAGGCAACCAACCAGGCTCTCGAGAGTACGATGCACATTAACCTGAGGTAACTCAAGTAAGTTAATTGCATTTGCAAAAAGGTATTTTTGCATAATTCTCCGGTACGTTCACATATAACATCTGCATCACGATCCATCCCATAGCTGCAGCGGCCGCGCGCCCAACCAGCCTCTTCACGACCCATCGCCTTCTCTAATTTTTCTTTCCACGATAGTTTTCCCTGACTATGATCTATGGGGGACGGGACGGAACGGACCGGGGTGGCAAGTGTGACGCGACCGCAAGAGTAATCGACCAAGAGAAGAATTTTCCAAGCCTAATGCCAAGGAACTGCACAAGCCTGTGCGCGGCGACGAAGCCCGCGATGAGTTGCATGTTTCTTTAGGCCGCCATGTAAAATGAAAGTAAAAGAGCCGATGAAATGCGGTGCAACGAAAGGCTGTTGCATCTAATGCACTCCGAATGCCATGCTAACGTACTGTGCCAGGTGGACTAGTGTTGGTGCAGGTCAGCGGCTTAGCTCGGCTGCGCTGTGAAGCGGCAGCTATGTTTCTATCAGTGTACGTTACGTGCGCTTTTCTTTTGCGGTTTTCAATGCATTTTCTATTGCGTTAGAGAGCACCGTGCCGTGCCAGTACCCGTTCGTTGCCACTGCCAAGACTAGTTTAGAGGCCTTTTACCTTCGCCTATGAAAACAATCTACATTCGCTGGGATCGGATCTGGGCCCGAGCGCTGGCGAAGAAAGCGTTCTGCACGCTTTTCGTGTTTCGCTGTGCTGCAAACGGCCCACAGCAAGAAAATGCTTTCCTATTTCTAAAACTTTTCTATGCTAGATATCTGGTGTGCTAGATACATACATCCATGCATTGTATCCTCAGTACGACATGAAAACTAGAATTTTCTCTAAAGGTCTTTTGCTAGCTGTCAGTTTGTTTGAGCTACGATATTGACACTGCGAATAATTGTCCCAGGTGCTCAGAGGAATAGAAACGGTTGGATGTACAAAAATTATGGTAAATTGAAAAGTGCTTAAACCTATGAATACATGAACATAACAATAATTTAAGAATTTCCTCAAACACTTTATGGGAAAAGTGAAGGAAAATTCCTCATAATTACTTTCGATTTAGGCTTCAGCTCTTTTAGTCACAAACCAACCTAGAAGCTCAGGAAAGGAAAACAAGAGCACGACTCCGCGCAACTAAATTGGCATCATTTGGATCGGAAAATGAGGTATGACAGCTACAAAGAATGATTATTTCAACGTGAAACATATATTTACGCCGTTGCTGCTATATCCGAGTCACATTGACAGCAATAGGATGTGGTGGTGGAATTAAAGTTGAATGCCTTCAGCCAAGTCAGCGAGCTTGCCTGTATCTAAGGTAGCAATCCACCGAAGGAAAATCAGTATTGAAAAGTAAAACTCTTACCGGTTCGATGAAGAAGAAAGTGGCAATGAAGCGTGGTCGGTGGTTGAACTAGTGAAGCAATCGTTGTCCATGCAGATTTTCAAATGGTTGAACCAGTCGACTGGAAGACTAGTATAGCAACCATTGCACTATGACAATGATGTTGGCGAACAAGATCTAAGCATCTAAAAGGCTGTGAGAAGTGAAATGGCAATGGTAGAAGAAGAGGTTGTTGATATTGAATTGAGTCGACTTGAGCATGAAAACCACGATTAGGGCCAGAAATGCGGAGGTTTTTCGTTGTTTTTTCAATCAAACACGAAATTGATATTGATTAACTGAGTGACCAATTTTCCAAAAGGAGAGTTGTAAATCCACTTTCTCTTTATCAAATAGTAATTTGATAGAGATTTACGACAAATTATGGGGTATTGAACTTAGTTGCAGTGGTTTACCTTCAGGAAAGTATCGAACAGATTTATTTCGCTGAATAAACTATTAAAATTAGAGTTTTATTATGATTATATAGCACTGAAAGCAAAGACTTCACTGATTTCTATAAAAAATCACAAATTGAAAATATGTTGAGCTTCCGACTAACAAATTTTCATTGCTTTTGGCCGTGTAACTACTGCCCACGCTGGGCGCAACTTTATTGAGTAATGCTTTAATGTTCCACATTTATTATCTTGTGACGAAATTAGTAAAACCTTACGTGAAACTCACATAAACTATTACTTGACAAATTTCATAGCTTAACAACACTAGTTATAAGTTAGAGATATAATCTAAGCTTAAGTTATGTTTTCTGCAGCATCGTATAAAATGTTTGAAAAAGCATTCGAACTCTGTCAAATATCAATAAAAAACAAATGGAATAACTTTTGTTAGATTCTTTAGACTGGCTGCTGAAAAATGCTTATCAATTTTCTGAAATATGCTCCTTTAACAAATTTTGGAACCCTAGAGAATTTTTGTTTCCTGCAAAGTATCAAGAACTATTGGAATTCCTATTCTTATAACTTTATAAGTAAAATAAAACTATCCCATAACAACTCTTGTCGAGTTTAGGGGTTGAAGCTAGTAGAGAGCTTCATTCGCTTATTTACAATCAACGTGAGCACGAGTGTGGAGTGATTTCTTTCACGACTCTCGTTCGTACCTGGATGCGAACCATTGACGCAGCACACTAGAAACCAGTACTCTACCCACTACACTACGCGAGCGGTGTAAGCTCCAAACCTTTTTTATTCAGTTCACTGAAGTAACTTCCGAATAGCATAACTCATCCTTAATTTTGCTTTCCTTGAAATGTCGTTAAATTTTTCCAAAAAAAAGATAGTAAATAAGGTCTATTAAATGTGAAAGAAAAAGATATTAAAAAGTAAAAAGATAAAGAGTTCCTGTACAGAAAATAAAACTCTTTATAGTTCTAATTGAAAGAATTTTACTATATTAATTTCTGTCAAAAATATTTTGACTTCTGTTTGAAAAGTTTTAAATGATTTTTATTAAGTTCGGATTGAACTGTACAAACACGACTATCTATTCTCAAAAACAATCATCAATTAAATTCTCTTTTTTTTTCTTTTTGATGAATAAAATATTCTTTTCTTAATCTACTAGTGTGTTTCTGTAGGTCGTGAAAAGTACAGTGTATGTGGAGAGTAGTGAATTGTATGTCGAAGGATGTATATTTATGGAAGTATATCCACCACAATACTCCCCCCCTCCCCCTGCCAGCGTTTTACGCGTATGACGTATGGTGCAAAAGAAACTATCCTCACTGGTCTCATTTTAAGTTATGAGGGCAGCAATGATGTGTTTCTATGTGTATGTTGCTGCTTTTCAAGAGGTTTGTCGACAGGTTCCGTAGAGGGTGACATGTAACAGGGCTTGAGCCTGTCAATGGAAACATTGACGGATTTGTTGTTTATGTCAAGAGTGTAGTCATGTCTGGTTTGGAAGATGTGGGCTCTCTGTGAATTTTTTTCGGATTAAAGATCGTAATCCAAGAAGAATTAGGGGTAGTGTTCTGATCCAGGACGCATCGTTGTGAGCCATGATAGTCGATTTTAGAGTACGATGCCATCTTTCTAGGAAACCGTTGGCCTGAGGGTAGTACGCTGTGGTACGATTGCGGTCGAAACCCAAGAGTCGACCAAACTCAGCATGGAGCGCTGACTCGAATTGTCTGCCCTGATCGGTGACAATATATTGGAAAATTCTAAATTTAGCAATCCAAGTGCTTAGTAAAGCAGAAGCACAGTCATTGGTAGTAATGCTGGCTAAAGGAATTGCTTGAGGCCAACGCGCGAAACGGTCAATTATGGTGAGACAGTATGTGTATCCCTGTGAGTGTGTTAGGGGACCAACTATGTCGATGTGAATGACCCTAAAACGTTCGGACACCGTAGGAAAGGTCGATATAACTTTGCTCACATGTCTGGTTATCTTGCATTTTTGACAAGATAGACATTCTCGGGCCCAAGTGGCAATGTCCTTGTTCTTCGAAGGCCAGAAGAATTTGATTGCAATGTGCTTTCGTGAAGCACGAATACCAGGGTAAGCATATTGTGTCGAGTTGAATACCTGGTTCCTAAACGTCAGAGGAATATAACGTCGAATTGTTGGGCCTGACACTTCATACAAAAAATGTCGACGTTTGTGCTAAAGATTGTTTGCTTTTTTTTGGAACGAATTTTGAGTAATTTCGAATCTTCTGAAATTCTGCGTCTGATGCTTCGGATGAGGCAATTGCGGCAAAGTCAAGAGTGCTGTGAAGAATCATTTCTTCAAGACGAGAAAGTGTGTCTACAACAACGTTGTTGCATCCTGAGTTGCATCAGAAGTGCACTCACTTTTATAACGCAGATGTCTAAGTTGACGAGGTGTGGCCTTTTCTGGCAAAAGTCAGTGGTTTGTGGTCGGTGTTCAGTGTGAACCTCTGGGCCTCCAAAAAGTATCGAAAGTAACGAATGCCCTGATAAGCCTCTTAGAGTTCGCGGTCGTATGCACTATACTTTCATTTTGCGTCGCTTAGATTGGCCGAGTAAAAACCAAGGAGTTGCCAAGAGCCTTGACATTTTTGCTGCAGAGCAGCGGTATCCAATGAGTATACGAAAAGACCAAGCTCGGCGTTTGAGTCTGGGAAGGACAATAGAGTGGCTTCTGTTAAGCCAACCTTGGGTTGGTCAAAAGCTTTGCTAGCTTCTATTGACCAGTTGATTACTTTAGCGCCATCTTTCCTAGAGCCGCAAAGATAGGCGCTGAGTGGGTGCTGCATCTCATCTATGTGAGGAAGAAAGCGACGATAGAAATTGACCATCCCCTAATATTTTCTTAGGTCTTCAATCATCTTGAGCAATTTAGCTGAAGATATTGCCTCAACCCGATCTGGAAAAGGCTTAATACCTTTCGACGAAGCCTAATGACCTAAAAATTCAACTGAAGGTCGAAGAAAGTGGCATTTCTTCAAGTTAATTATAAGACCAGGGTCCGCAAATCGTTTAAAAGTTTGTTCTAAGTGAACAAGGTGCTCTTCTTCGGAAGTCGAAGCTACCAAAATATCGTCGAGGTAAATGAAACAGAATTTCAGCCCGTGTTGGACATCATGTTTAACGCGTTGGAACGATTGTGCCGTATTGCAAAGTCCGAAAGTCATTCGAGTGAACTCAAAGAGTCCGAAATGTGTGCAGATGGCGGTCTTAGGAATATCGTTCGGCTCGACTCGAATTTGATGGTAAGCATTAGTCAGGTCTTTGGTGGAGAAGATAATTTTGTCATATAGTTCATGGCAGAAGTCTTGGATAATGGGAATCGGATATCTATCCGGAACGTTTATGGCGTTAATGTGTCTGTAATCGCCACAAGGACCCCATTCCCCATTAGCCTTGCGTACCATATGTAGTGGAGAAGACCAGCTGCTGTTTGAGGGGCGGTATTTGATTTCCTGCTGTAGTCTTTGATTTCCTGCAAGTCGACGTGGTTTCGACACTAATGGAGGGCCTGTGATCAAGATGTGATGTGTAGTGAATTGTATGTGGAAAGATGTATATTTATGTAAGTGTATCCACAAAGATATTAAATGGTCAATTGATAATTGCAGCTTGATCACTATTTGCCGTTTTCAGTTTGGCCATTCTTTGGATATTGTTAAATCAAAATAAATTCTTCATAATGCAACTAACCAGCTGTCATGGCGCTGAGCTAAGGCTGCCTTAGCTTTGTTTCTTTGTATTTTTTTTTTTAAATATTGAATTGATTATTTATATTTTTTTCAGATGAAGAGATCGACATGGTCTGTGACAGAGCTGTAATGATCTACAACTACAAGCTCTTTCCATATACTCCAGGGATCCGCACAGCTCTAGTTTCGGTCCCATTCTTTTTGATAAATTTACCTCGGATACCTCAAAGATTGATAGATCTCAAATACACTTTTGCACATTTCAAGAAATGGCTTGTTCTTTGAGACTGATATTAACGGTTAAAAAGCATAATTACCATTTTATATTTAATTTATATTGTGTCCAGGGGTACCAGGTTGAAGAATTTCATCCCCAAAATGGGGATGATTAAAACTACAGAGAGAATTTTGAGAAAAACGTATTTATGGGAAAATTTTCGGAGTTTACTTTCTGTCAATTTTCAGATATCAGAATACGGGATATCTCCAACCACTACGGAAAAAACATGCAATATCTCGAATATTTGTATGTATTTGAGCTTGCATTAGCTTTTGAACAAGAATCAGAGCTAATGTTTTATTATTAATATATCATTACTAATAGTTTAGTTTAGTTGCAAATAAATATTTGTTGATGGTGTGAAATAAATCATAATGCAAAACTGGAGAGATTTCAGGGAAAAGCTTAACTTTGGGGAATATCTCACATCAAAATCGGGAAATTCTTTGACCGGCACCTGCCGACACTGATTGTGTCTATAATTGGTCCTTTTGTCTAATTTATTTCTTCTCTAAGATTGTGTCCAATATATCGCAAGGAAGAACATAAACATTTCGATCCATCACTAGATACGAAAATATGCATTCAAATGCAAATGCCCAAACAAAAACACGAAATTAATTTTCTACAACTTCTAAAATGCAAACAGGAACAATCGATTTGAAAATCACCTTGGCATTCGATTCCATATCCGAAGTTTTTCCATCAAAATTTGAAACTTGAAAATAAGTTTGACCTTAAGTACTACTTCCGATTTGTGGTGAAGTGGCTTTGCGGTAAATACAATTTAATTTTTAGTGATTTTTTTCGAGAAATTCGTTGTGGATAATTTCGCAAATTTATCGTTTTTCCCTTTCTCTTTTGTTATAAAATTGTACACAATTCAATTGCTTTTTCTATAATACAAAGATATGTGATTGTGAGGTCTTTGTCTATATCAATATTTTAGTTGCGAAATGCAATACTATTTTATGCATTTAATTTACTTCGATACGTATGCTCGTTGGAGATACTCTGCCCTACTAAGGATAAACCTTCTATCTGCATTTTTGTCATTTTTTGAGTTAACATTGGACTCGAGAACCACATACTCTATTACATCATTCTACAAAATTTGAACAACCTATCTTTTGCGGAAGTATTTGAAAATCGATATTGAAAAATGCACTCTCCTTATATCTCCAGTACAAATCAAAACACAAATCATTGAATGTCTCGAAAGTACTTAAATGTAGATAGAACGTTTATGCTTAATAGGGCAGTACTGTACTTTAACATTTTGGAGCATACTATGACAAAATTTCATCTCGGATCTGCGAACTATAACCAAGTATTTTCGATTCAAGTAAACTTTAAAGTATGCACTTAATTCTTCATAGACCCTCTGCAATTCATAATACCACAATGCACATTCCATTTATATTTATAACTATTTTCCTTCCGGTTACAAGACAGTCAAATCCAGCCAGCAGCATATGCATCAGAAGCATAACCTTGTTATCACTCTCAGCATTCCCTCAAACCAAATATTTACTAAGCCGATTACCAAATACATCTTGGCGGCTACTTATTGTCGGCACCCAACAAACACAATAGGCACATGTCACTTACGAGTCAGTCTTTCGTACATAGTCAACCCATCACAATTCGCGCAACACCTTGAAGCTTTCACAATGGCCAACAACATCTTCGAGATACTGTTATGCTTCGATCCGATGACATCACAATGTTTCATTTCGCATTTTGTTTTATCTCCGTGACTTTTATCGATATCACTATACGTACCGACATACTATACATGAATAATTACACGAGGCATGTATGAGCTGGTATAAATGATACGTTCATCAATATTTGCAGATATCGCATGAAATCACGTTGATACAGCCTACATACGATGCTGATACGTCTTCGGTTGACTTCAATTTTTTCGCTTCTTTTCTCTTCGCTTTGGACATCCCAAAAACGTTGATGCAAGCGTATTTCAAGGTCTAATGTCTAGGCTATGGACAAACCAATAAACATGCATGTGTATATCAATATGTGTAATAATTTTTGGTAATTTTTTTTACTGAATATTTTTCGTATATTCGTTTCGTGGGGGGATTTTAATGTGTGCCTTCGTTTGATTTTTATTGCAGACTCCGTAGTGTGACAGTGAGTGCTGTAAGTTTTCGAAAATTTTATGCATATTAATTTAATTATACCATGTTTTTTCACATGTAGTTCTTACAAGCGTATGAGCTGCCGGGACTATAAAACCCAAATACGTAGAAGGGAGCTTCAATACATTCTATTGCTAGACCGACCATAGCGCTCAGCAGCGTGAAAAACAAACTTAGTTTGAAGAAGTTACTTCAGGATGCTTCACAAATCTTCTGCAAAAAGCAATATTACCTTGCAAAATACGGCGTTAAAAACTTCGCAAGCACTCCGTGCGATGCACTCGGAGAAAAGTGCACTGTAAATTCAACAGTCAGAACCGTTGAAATTGTATTTGGTATTTTGCTGTTGAACTATATTGTAATAACAGGTTTAACAACAAATTTCTGTTGTTTTAACAAATTTTCTCTGTTAATTACAAACGTGCACTGTGCTTATAACAGCTCGATCTCTGAGATCAACAGTTTAACCGTTGTTCTACCAGATGGTGAAGCCAAATTTGTCATCTACTGCACTTTCTTTAAGAACGCGTAGCTGTGAAAGTGTGATCAGGGAAAATATTCATTAGTGAAAAGTAAGGAAGACAATTTCCAGAGCCTTATGTTAAACTGTGACAAATGTGCTGTTGACGATATACAGCTAATGGAGCTGTTGAAATCCTGGCATATGGAAAAGGAATATGACATTCTCAGAACTAAAATCAATTCTAGTGTGAAATTTCTTTGAGGTTGTTGATCAAGATCTAAGGATGCTGATCGAGTGATTAATTTCTTGTTTTACTGGTGCAGGTGTTGGGATTGAAGAGATTTGATACATAAAAGAGTTTGATTTGGGGCGGTTACTTTCCGGACTCATGGAAAGTGGCTAAAATTGTTCCTATTCATAAGAAGGGCAAAAGCAATGAGGCCAGCAATTTTCGCAAAATCTCTCTTTTTCCTAATTTGGGGAAGATTTTTGAGAGAATTTGGCTGGAAATGATAAAACATCACAGACACAGGCACGGGACGCAGCATGCCATCTCATACTTGCAGGATCAAATTGTGTCTCACTTGAATTTGCAAAACACTCCGACGGTGGTGTGTGCTTTAGATATCGAAAAGGCTTTCGATTCCGTATGGCATGAAGGCCTTCTCTTTAAGTTGATCAAGTTTGGATTCCCGGGAGAGGTTATGAGACTCACTGCAAGCTTTCTTACCAACAGACAATTCTATGTCAGCGTTAATGGAGTAAATTCTACCAAAAGGCCTGTGACATCAGGAGTACCACAAGGCTCTGTCACTGGACCAATTCTTTATACAATATTCACTGCTGATCAAGCCAACCTCAAGTCCAAGACCTGACGACACGCTCTTGTTCGCATCGAGCAAAGACCCGCTCAAAGCAGCGAAGAGCCTGGAATACTACTTGGCAGAACTAAGTCTTTACTTTGACGAATGGGGCATCAAACCAAATAGCAGTAAGACACAACTCTGTGTATTTCGCAATACTTCTAAGTATCGGGGATCTCAAACAATCCGCAACAAGGCCAAAAAACTCGCTGTCTAGTTCGGAATCTCTAAGATTACTCCAATCTCATCTCTCAAGTACCTCCGTGTTGAGTTCCACAAATTCCTTAAGTTTAATCCTTATGTGCGGCGTAAAATCAAAGCTGCTAAGTCCGCATTTCAACTCATCAGACCTCTTTTTGCCAAAAAGATGGGTATGACCACCAGAGCTAATTCCATTTGCTACGAGACTCTGATCCGGCCTATCCTGGCTTATACTTCCCCATCCTGGATTACCTGTTCCAAAACTCCCATGGCAGAAGCGGAGGTATTCGAAAGGAGAGTCCTCCGCTACTGTACTGGTAGGCTCTACAACCCGGTGACTAAAAGGTGACCGAAGCACCTTCTCCTGTATGAGGATGATGGTATGATAATTAGCGTGTAAGATTAAAAGAAAAATTCAAAAGATAAACACAAAATAAAAATAAAACATTCAAGAGCCAGCAGGCCAAAATATTATAGCCGCTGGTTAGTAATTTTTTTTATTGTAAATATTGTAAAATTTGATTTGGGGTAAACTTACCCCTTAACCAATCAAATTGAACGAAAGCAACATTGAGAGCAAAAATCAAGATATGGAAAGAGGTGACGATGTGTGATCAATTGCAACATTTTACTCTAGATCTCAAGCTGACACCTACTTAATTAACGTTAACATTTCAATTTTGGTGGACTTGTGCTATTTCTTTCACAAAGTTTAGTGAAGAAAATGAGATGACATGGTAAGAGTTTGCACTTGTGAAAAAATGTTGTCTTTTCTTGTTCAAAAATTTGAAGTCAATTTGAAGTCAATTTGAAGTTATTGACTACTTAGTCCCATCTCCTCTATATTGTAGCTCCGGCAGCTTGAAGTATAGTAGATCATTTCTCAAAACCACTTTTTAAAAGTCCGTGTTCACTGCCATTTACCGATACATTTCGAACTTGGTACACACTTTCTACATGTAAAATGGCACACTAAACATAACGGAAGAACGCGTGCCATGAACTGCTTTATGGACAGAAATGTGGTTACTGATATCAGAAACAACCATCCTATAAAATAATTTAAAGAGTAGGCACTCATCTAGGAAGATTCGAGGGAAGGACGATTTAGGAACAAGGTACGAGTACGACAACAAGGTACGAGTAAATCTGCGTTGAACAGACTCCAACGCAGTATTTAAGTAGACATAATGCGGACACCACACTTGAAACCAATATACAAGGACACTACGCACAAAGGGGAGAAAAAGGTGTATACAGATGGAAACATTAACGAAGGATTTAGAAGATCTAATGATAAAACCTGATAATTTAGAGATCTTAGCAGTAATATATGAAATATGGTTATCGAATTTAAGCTTTGGATCAAATATTACAACAAGATCTCTAACATTATCAACAAAATTAAGAGGAGAGCCACAAACAGAATAAGAGAACATCATTTTGTGACATTTCGCGATGTTTAAAGTGAGAGCGCACCAAGTCTGTAAGCTATTAAGGTCATTTTGTAAAAGCTTACAGTCATTTTATGACTCGATCACTCGAAACATCTTGAAATCATCAGGATTTAAAAGACAAGAATATTGAATTTAAGGAGGGAGATCGTTTATGAACAAAAGAAAGAGTAGAGGACCAAGAATAGATCCTTGCGGAACACCTGATACAGGATAAAATGAAATTGAAGAACAGTAATTAACAGTTATAATACAGGTACGACCATAGATGTAAGATTTAAACCGAAAGAAGAGGACCAGCTATGCCATCGTTTCTTAGCTTTTGAAGAAGGAGGTCATGGTTGACAGATTCAAAGGCTTTGGAGAAGTCAGTATATAGTCCATCGACCTGCTTTTGATGGTCAAGCGCGGATGCGACCATATGTGTGAGGGAAAGAAGGTTGGTTAATGTGGATTTACCTTTGACGAAGCCATGCTTCTCATGAGCTAGGATCGGCTGGATAAAGGAGTAGACTCGCTTGTAGACCACTTTCTCAAGGATCTTGCTAAAACAAGGAAAAAGGGAAATGGGCCGGTAGTTTGAGATGCATGTACGATCATCAGCTTTATGTATTGGAAAGATATTGGCAATTTCCCATAGAGAAGGGAAAGAGCCAGAAGTTAAACTTATATTGAACAAGATGGAAAGAGGGGCGCACAAAGATGATGAAAGAGATTTCGCCAGGATATTTGGAATACCGTCGGAACCACTACCGTTACTGGCGTCGATATCGTTCAACAGAAGTTCAATTTCTAAAGGGTTTGTCCGAACCGAATGTAATTCAGGAGAAGATGGAGCGATAAGATTTTGGGAAGGAGGAGCACGGAGACAAATTTCGGCAGTGATTTTTACTAGAGTGGAAAATAGAATTTACTATTCCAGAAATTTAATATCGAAACATGAACGTCATTACAAATTTGATGAAAATTTAATATTTTCATGCAAAGAATAGTCAATTGCAAAGTTAATGGGGTAAAAAATTATTACTATTGCATAAAATTAATTGCAATTTTTGTATAATTTCATTACACTTTTCTCTCCGTGAGGGCAGTGCTGTGAGTGGAAAGAGGAAAAGTAAGAAGCAAAAAACTCACACATTTCAAGCGGAGTGGAAGCTGCTATATCACCCAAATGCAAACCATTGGGGATGCTAGGAGAGTTTTCCAAGGAACAGATGAATGACTAAAAGGATTTCGTTTGGTTGGTTCTGATTGATGCTTCAATGCCAGCAATGTAGGTGCACATCACCTGTCTGGCCGCTTCTTTCGCTTTAGAACGAAGTTCTTTATAAAAAAAAGGAGGTCAGCATGTGAACCAGATCTTTTGTATAAATTACGAGCTACATTTTTGGCTTCGAGTGCGACTGCAACATCATTATTGAACCAAGGAGTATCATTCCGTTTTTAGCACGATGAATTGGTGTGAATTGCGGAATAAGGTTCGGAAGGAAAATATAGAGACCACGAGAGAAAGAGAAACAGTTAATTCTATTTTATTCAACCGTAATACCAGTGAAATCAGCGTTGTGATAGTTAAAACGTGCTAGGAAAGGGATTTTGTTCCTCATAGAATCAACATTAGATATATCAAAGATAAGAGGGTGATGATGGAAGTCAGGAGGCACATAGGAAAAGAGAGCAGCACTTAAAGAAAGAGATGATTTTGGGAGATTGGACAAAGCAAAGGTTCAGAATTCTATTGCTGGCATTTGGTATGCTTTTAACTTGTGAGAGGGAACAGAGTGAGAGAAACGATGACATTATTAAAGAGGCACTACTAGTTGAGATGATAACCGAATAGGCAGTATCCCAATCTAGAGTTGGGAGGTTAAAATCACGACATAGCAGAACATAAGCGGTGGGAAAACGACTGTTGAGGTAAGAAGAAAGTTCCGCAAGGAAACGTTCATAAACTGACAGAAGAAGGTTGCAGGGGATATATATTGAAGCGATAACTAAGGTTTTGGCAGAAGGTAAAGAGATACACACGAAAATACACTCAACGGGAGAACAGAAAGGAGTAAGAGATATTGTACAGTTCATCAAAGGAACCAAATTGTTCCCAGAGCACAGTGGCTAAGGGAGATTATATCTGTGGTATCACAACGGGCCTTTAATGGGTCTATGTATGTCTCTCGGCAAGACTATTCGTTTGATAGCCACTTAACTTAACCCAACCCTGCTACAGTTATCCAGGAAATCACTTGTAAGAGAGGACATATTCCTACTTCTTCAGCTAGAATCACCGCTGATGAACGCCGCTGTACACGCTTTCCAGAGGATCAAATAACAAAAAAAAATCTAAAGGTACTCAGGATTTAGAAAAAGAGATGGACTAAGTTAATTGACTTGTTAGATTACATGTGTAGAAGAATTTAAATAATTTGAAAACGTAACCGTAATTTTTTTTTTATCACTCCTCGTTGATATAAACGAGTGGGCATTGTATTTTTACGTAGTCACGTCTTTTCATTTATTTTCAGTGTTTTATTTTAACTATGTCCATTAGTAAAGGCGCAGCTATCCACTTTTTGGATAGTTTAAGGAGGCAATACCTCTTCATTTTTCCGAGACATGCATTCATGCGTGATAAGAAATATAACGATATTTCATATAAAACAGCCATTTCGAAATTCGTGCTGGTACCATAAATTTATCATTTCGATGAAAAAGTTTTCTTAACGCAACTTTAAATAATTTTCAACCTGTTTTTTTTAATTGTGTTTTTTTTTTTGCCAAAAGTATGTTATTTGATTTGTAGTTCTGATATTACAACAACAACAAATGAATTAATAAATTTTATTCAAAGTTAACGCCAAAATATGATAGAGTAGCATAATCGAATGTGGGGGTGTAAGATAAGCTAAATTCCAAAACAGCTCCCCCCAATAATAGGCGTGTTTTTTTGCTCCCCCTATCTATAGCAGAACAATGCTATCCACTGCAGACGCTTTGGGGACAACAACAACTCCCCTTTTCTATAACAGGAGTTGTTGTTTATTCGAATGCGTCTGCACTGGTCAGCATTGTTCTGTTATGGATAAGGGGAGCTAAAAGACGCGCCTAATATGTATGTATTTTCAGAATTTGAAAACTTATCAACTTCACTGTAACATCCATCAAACAAATATGATTTAAAATATATAATATATTGGGACCGACCAGTAAAATCTTAAATACGTAAGTACCATCTGCATGTGAGTCTACTCGTGACTTCACTGACTACCTCTATGTTTATTTTACATGAGTTGCTTCGAAATGAAAAGTGAAAGTCAATCAAAAGCGAAATAGACACACTCCAACTCCAGCAACTAACAAACTATGCAGTAGCAATCGAAGCTATCCATCCATCGATCAATCGCATCGAGCTTAAGGTACTACGGTTAAGTTTCGACCAAAGACAGACTTCAAGTAGTTTAGAGTAGAAGTAACTGAATGGGATACACAAACACACTACGATTTGGCTAACAATAACTGGCGGGCAATAAAAATTCGTCGACATTGAGCGTGGGACGTGTTAGACAATACTAGTGACCTTCAAAAAAAAATTTCATAGATTCTTTTTTTCGGATAGGTGTACGCTGAAGGTAAGGTGAAGAGAAGCTTTGGTTAGATTGAGTGTATGTGGTGATACTGTGTGTAGTCATATGCAGTTATGGGGGTACTGCCTGGTAGCACTGAGATTTGACGAAATATTTAATAACTACATGGGTTATTTACAGCTACTAGCCTATTCAATGGTAATCGAGAAAATATTTAATTTTTTGGCTGTGGTTTTGAGTCGATTTGCTGTAGATCAGTTGATTTTAAGAAATACATAGAATGTTGTTTGTAGTTTCTCTTTAAGGTTTATTCCTTTTGAGTGTATATTGCATATTGTTTCGAAATTCGTGGAAACAGACTAATAGATAATAACTTGTGTATGAGTATAAATTACTAATGACGGAAAAATCTGACCATTTATAGAGCCTCTTCATCTGTAAGTACTTATGCTATCTTAAGACCTCTTAAAAACTTAAGAAAATGCGTTTTCTTGTTTCATTCTTTTATAGTTGCTTCGAAATAAATAAATCATGATGCCAAAAAAATTCATAAAGCAATATTTATTACAAACATGTTTTCTTTCTGAAAAAAGCGAATAGTTTTCAATGAAAAATGATATCTAAACCGAATCAAATACCATCATAATCCCAAACTATTCTATAAAATCCATGATTCAACCTTGCGCCAAGGCCGTAGTCAGTCCGAGCCGAATGTACTCACTTACCAGCCACCCTCGGCTTTAATTCGACAACAGCATAAAACGTGTAAAAGAAACAATCTACAAACGCCAGTATGATGTATCCATCGCCCTCCAAGCCAGTGACGTTTACAAATACCCTTAACATGCGACAATACATAATCCTCTAAAACAAAAGCAACTGAACTAACTAGTAAGACATTTTAATAGTGCTCGTGCTTCCTTCTATTATCGTGGTAAAACCACCCAGTCCGGTCGTACCGCAAACCCACAACACAAAATCCAATTCGATTCACAGCCATGGCTAGAAAATAGCGCGTAAAGAGTAAAAGCCGTGCCGGCAATGACGTTGACGCCAACGACCACATAACCGCAAAATATAGGACAACAAACTTGCTATACCCCAGCAACCGAGGGCAGCGTCCCCGAGTCCCAATGTGAGCGCCCCGTCCCTGTGTCACTTGGCCCCGTTCGCCCTGCACTATTTGCCGCTCTAATCCATTCCGTGAACGTTCTGGCCGAGGCCGACTCGCATTCAAATGCAACTCGATGCAACGCACAGCATCCTATTTATCAGCCTCACAGATGAAAATGTCGTTGGGCTGGACCAAGTGCGACCAGACAACGTGGATATGTGCAGAGAAGAAGATCTGCTGGCATCATATACACTCAAGCCTCCATGTTTCGCCAGAAATGAGCATCGGCTTAGAAGTGAGAGCCGTTGGACGTTCAAAACAGAATTGGGTTCGAGTTGCCAGAACTTTTTTTGAAGAAAGTCAATTGAATATTTAGTTTGTTCGGATTCGTGAATTCCCGCTGAACAATAGGTATCATATAAAATCGTCACTGCCAGTCGGAGCACGATAATCTTCTCCAGATCGAGCATATTGCTCTAAAATTTCCTGAAGTATCCCTTGGAAAAAATATTTCAGGCTTTGACCAAAGACCTACACCCCCAAATTTGCTCTTGTGGACCGTTGAAAATCGTCACTTGCCTCCTCAGAACAACCCCCAGAACGACTTTTCGCAAAAACAACCCAAAAACACATCGAACATCGACTTTCTGCAGATCATTGTGCTCAACTCGAAGACAACTATGCAGGCCAAAGCTGCATTATTGGAGAATGAGTTGCAAAGGGCAACAACGGCGAACAGAACAAGACCAATGTACCAGAAAAGGGCAGTCACGTTGCAGTTGCATCATCGTCAGATACGTACGTACATATGGATCCTTAGTACCGGCAGCCTGGCCATGTCCGTGCATTGCTCAGAAATGTGTACAGAGAGGCTTGTGTTCTCGATACACAACGTACATTCAGTACATGCCTACATAAAAGCGTACACAATGCATTGCCCAGAGTTCATCGCGCCCAAGTCGGCAAATATGTGACGAAGAAACGATGCTATACACTTTTCTGTGCTTTATGTACAATATATGAACTGCAGTGGAACACAACGGGTTCGTATCCCGGCGAAAAGAAAGTTCACGTTGATTGACATTGTCGGCCTCTTTCTGCTCCCGCGCCCAGTCCACCCACAGCTACACAAACTGCCTCATCGGGCCCTCCACTACGACAATACAACAACATCCGACGAAATTATCACCCGGCCGCTCAGCACCACTTCGATATAAATTTAGCACCAAATGATTTTTAGGTAAATTCCTCCTGTCGTGTGCACTGAGGCCGCGGGAGCAGAACTGCAAGCGGCGACTACCGAAAGGAGAACCATCAAATATGTACCAGTGACCGAATTTTGGAATTATGCATGACGGAATAGATGAGACATGTCCTTGAGGATTTCACTCGATGGCTGCATGAGCGACGCGCCGCTCGTCGTTTGGTGTGGTAGAGGTCAAGGAACGTTCCGAACGCAGCACCGTTATTAAATTGTACTGGAAAAATAGTTGACATGAAAAATTACCCAGATATTGATTAGTACTACTTTTTTTAAGTTTTCGCATACTTGAGCAATAGGTAGGTTTAATAACAATGGCACTTCTTGAGATCAATTGAGTATGGGAAATGTATTGCCTCGTCCTTTTAAATATTAGATTAAGAAAAGTGATAACCGATATTGTTTGTTGTTGTAGTTGAATTAAAGATTATCTTATTTAATCTATTTAAGAGCAATTCTGAGAAAATTTTTTGCAGATTGGTATGTTTCAAGAATGCAGAGATAGGTTTAGAACTCATATAGTTGCTTTGTAAATGTCAGCGAATATAAAAAATAAGCACATGCCTGAAACAACTGATACACCTGACTACACGTTCTGCTGTAGTAATAACGCGATAGTTTGCGACAAAAATGGAATCTATTAAAGATAGAGATAAAAAATCTTCTTAAGGGAATTTTATGTGGAAACCCACGTTGGGCGCCTAAAAGTTATTGCCTGTCTGACCTGCCAAAATGCTAAGGCTACATGATTTATCATGTTTTAAATGTTTTTGGTGTAGTAGCAAAAGAGCCATAAAGTACTAGATCGAAGATTCATAGCATAACATGCACGATTCAGAATAAATATTTTATATTGTTTCGCGTGTTTGCCCACGACCTTTTCGTCGCCAATACCTCAAACTGTAAGGAAGGTGCTTGATGTTACCTTGATTAAAGGGGGGGTGCACTTGCATTTTCTCCGTGAATGGACGGTTCTACAGGAGTTTTTATTCTCTGTCTATTCAGATACATATCGTACAACGTGGCTGCCGCAGCACTGCCGAGCAGGAAGTCTTTATCAACAGAAAAAGGACGGACTGGAAATTATTCTCTGGTTTGATCCTCACTGGAAACTGCTCCTAACAGCATTGACTGCTACCATGAACTGGATTAGGCAGTTGACACCCTCTCAACTCCGCATCTAGGGAAACATGTATACCACCCACAGGCATGAGAAATCTTAAGCCCCTTGGTGGAATATGGAGATCAGCACCCTGCGGAGAGAATGTAGGAGGGAGTTCAATAGCTTGAAAAGATTTAATGGCTGGTCGCTGTATAAAACGAAGCTTAAAACTTTTAAATATGCCGTACGCAAGACAAAGAGGTCCTCATGGAGATTTTTCTGTAGAAACGTAGAGAGTCTCAGCAAGGCAAATCGCCTTCGTAAGGTCTTAAGCATGACACCGAATGCTATGGGGTACATCATGAACCCTAAGGGGCATTTGGATTCGTTCGGGCAACTCCTTTGAGCCGTTTAAGTCCCCGAGCCCTGATGGCGCCCTTGCAGCTGACATCCAGCAGTCCATTGAAGTATCGCTACCATGGCTCAGAGAGATTTATAACGCTTGCCTCCGCTTCGCGTATGTTCTCGTACCGGCTGGCGGAAAACTAGAGTGTTTATCCCTAAAGCAGGAAAAATTTCGCATGTTAAGCCGAAAAACTATCCTCTAATAAGTCTTAACTCTCTCCTGCTTAAGATTTTGGAAAGGATCATTGATTTCCATATTAAAAGATCAATCGATCCTATGTTGATCTCGCAATCACAGCACGCTTATACCAGAGGTAAGTTTGTTGAGACTGCTCGTGTCAAGAATAGACAATAACCAGGATAATCTAGTGATGTTATCTTGTTTAACCGTGGGCAACGAGTAGGCAACAAGCCCATTCCTGAAGTTTGGGGATGGAAGTTCAAGGATACCATTTTATGGCAAAGAGGAGAGGGGGGGGGGGGGGGGGGATTGGAATTTTCGGAGCACAATTTTCCACCTATCGTGGAGTGTGGTAGATAAGTTTGTGTACATGTTTTTTATGGGCCTCTTGAACATAGAAAAACAAACACAAATATTCCAAGTCGTAATAAAAATCGGATAATATAAACATGCCGTTGAGAAAGTCGATACTCTTAGTTACAAATGTTTAGATCAATATATCTCAAAATGGTTATGGTTACAAGAAAAAGTTGTAGAAAATTTTCTAAGCTACAAATTCGTCATACATTGTTTTTCTGAAGACATGACTGTTACTGAGATATTTAGAAAAGTTCACTTTTGGTGACCTTTGACCCCGTATAAAAAGTAACGCAGCACTCGGTTCGATGGGGACTTTTGACATTTTGTTCAGCACGCCAGCACCAAAGTTCACACCAAGTTCCAGCTTTCCCCTAATTTTTCCGAAGCACCATGTTCCCTGGACTAAATTAAAATTATGAATATTACTGCTGTTCAATATCGTTAAATAAAATTCAAATTAAATAAATAAATAATTAAATTTGTATAATTAAATTTGCATAATTTAATTTTAATTTGTATAAATCTATTATTTTATTATTTTTCATATCCAATGCTAGGACAATTCAATAAAATCCTCCCATATCTAGGCCAATGCAATAAAATACTGTCCTTGTTCATCTAATAGTAGCTAAAAATTTGATTTTGTTTGCATTTCGCACGAGCCGAACTATCTTCCCTTTTCATACACACTTGCGTCGCATTGGATATTTTAGCAGATTAGATGTTCGAAGAAAAGATGTCTTTGAACATACGCACGTGAACTCTTATAAACAATCGAAGAATTGCGGAAAAGGAGCTTAATACTATAAAGTATGCTAAATGAGTTCCTAATTCTTCGCAGCCACATACTATACGAATCCACTCGAAGCTTTGACTTTTCTCGGGTGGTACGTAAAGGGATGAACTGCGTCGGGCGAATCTACTATAGTCGAAGCAGGCTCAACGGAATAAACATATGAAAACGTAACAACTTGTGTATGACGATGGTGTGTAGGACACAGTCAGCCGTTGCGGCGTTCGTTCACCTTATTGCTGGCCATTGGCCGCCTAACGTGAAAGCACACCAACAACAACAACAAAATAGCAACAATAAGACGATGAAAAGTTGCCGGTCAGCCTCACAAACAGCAAAAACAACGTAAGAAAAAGATGTTTTTTGCAAAGCCTATACGCTCCTGTACGAGCACCATGCAACATACCTTACGCTTACACAATTTCTTCTGGCAGTTGCACTGTATGCTGCGATACTATGCTATGCACAACTGCTGACCGAGCTGAACTGAGCTGACTGATGCATGCAACCAGCCTTCATTTTCCGATTTTTCTTTTGCGGTTTTTCTTTATCATTTGGAAGTTCGTTGCAGTTTTGTTTTTCTTCAGGTTCACTAGCAGTTCCTTGACTCGTGCGGTGTACGATGCACCAAAGATGGATGATGTTGTATGGTTTTGGTACATATTGGAATGACGGTGAGGCATTGGTTAGTAGGTAGACTATAGGGCGAATGTAATTTGCAGGAATATCGTTCAAAAATAAATCTCTGAATGAATGGTGGAGTTATAGGATGGGAAAGTCATAGAATTATTGTAAAAAAATAATATTTCACCATATTCTCCGTTGCAAAGTTCGCCCAAAGCTTTAGATTTGACTTCAACGAGCTATGATTAATTTATCTTCCTATTCAAAAGTATAGACGTAAGTATTCTTGCCATAAATGACCCAGCTCTGTAGTTATAACAATACTTTTTGGCTTCTGAAAGAGAAATTTTCCAACCGAATCTTACTCACAAATTTAAAGAAAGTATTTTTGTTTGTATATTCGATATAATTTGAGCAGCCCTGATTCGAGAAACACGTGCAATGCGATCTGATGCAACCCCCAACAACTTCAAGAATATCTAAGCTGGGCGTATTGTTCAACATCAATAGATTTTATTGTATTTTTCTTGTTTCATGCGATCCACTCGCAATCTATAGGACACGTTAGATACTTCTTCGTCTTCTTCTAGATTCTTACTAATCTACACACATGCTTGCATCTTGAGGTACCAAACCAACATACTTGCTTGCGTACGCTTCGCTCTGCACAAACTCAATACGATCTTGATCGCAATCACGATTGCACGGCCGCCGTTGCCGCCGATCCTATTTCTATTAGCAATGGACTGAGAAATTTCCGAGCGTTTGATAATGGCCAATAAAAGCGTTTGGCGGAAAATAGGGAAATAGATGGATAAATCGTGCCGCGTCGAGATCCAATCCCAGTTTATTTTCATGCATGCGGCACATGTGAAGAAAGTAAAGTTCATTGACGACGTCGACGCTCATGTGTCCGAGCTGATTGTATCGGACGTACATAGATCATTTCACATCGATGCGGAATGAATGCATTGTGCGATTGCAATGCATTGTGTGTACGATCAGTTGATGATTTATCGATTACCTGAACGGAATTGGCATTAAGAATGGAATCTAATGCAATTTACATTGATTTAATGGTTCTATGAAGAAATTGATGGGGAGAATCAGATGATGGATTGGATTCAGTTGAATTTATGCTTTTTTACGATTACATATTTCAATTAAAAACTTTATTATAGCATATAAATTTAAATCTATTAGAACACTATTGTGATGATCTGCTAAAGATGTTGCGTGCTACTTCCTCCCGAACCAGAGCCAATTCATGTATTCTGCATTTATTCTCATCCTCCTCTATTTCATTTTGATCCAGAAACGTTTTCCTTTGACAAACGCCAGTCATTTTAGACTCTCTCTGCCAAATAAATTCAAGTGAAGATTTTTTAACGGAATTATGGTTATTCCAAAATGTGAAGCACAATGTGAAAAGCCCATATTGAAATCGTGTGCACGAAAAAAGGTTAGTTAAGTCAAAAGTCACGAAAAGCTGTTTTTCTCAATTATCTCGTTAGCTATTGCTTTCACGTCAGTGTTTATTACAATTGCATCTGTTAAGCACAAAATCTCGCACCTAAGCTTCATACCAAAAATTCACGAGAGGCCCGAACCGATAACTATTAGCCTCACGTGAAATTTGTGTATGACGTTTAAGTGCTGATGTTTGTGCTTAACAAATTCAATCGGAATAAAAATTCACGTAAAACCAATCAGTTAACAAGATATTGAAGAAAAACTGATTTTCGTGACCTTTCACCTTTAATAACTTTTGTTACGCACACGACTTCATAATGCACACGCACACGACTTCGTACTACCACATTATGTTGCTCATTTGGCAATAAACATAATTCCTTTGAAAAAACTTCAATTGGATTTATTTTACAGATTGGCCATTTTTTTGTCTAGAATTACTGGGCTAACATTCGATGATCTAATATTGGCTTTGCACTTCGATCTGGTAAGTATGTAAAGTTTTAGTAACCAGCAACAAAAACCAGTATTAGCAAGCAATCCTTATTCATAAGAAAATTAATTATTCATAAGAAAAATTATGAGTTATATTTTGCAGAACTTTGCTATCAGTTTTTTAATGATATTTAGTTAAAACCAGGGCTGTGGAGTCGGAGTCGTGCCCCTGTATATTTAAAGCGGAGTCGGAGTCGAACGCGACTCCGACTCCGCTTTAAATGTACAGAGCCACGACTCCGACTCCGCAGCCCTGGTTAAAATCCTGCGAAAAAGAGTTTTTGAATAGTGAAAAAAAGTACACATAAATTGGAATCTTTTCAGCTCTATAAGTCGCCGCTTGATGTCACGGCTTGCCAACAAATACTTAACATTTATTTCAATATGTCGAAGTTTTTCAACAAAGTGCCATATTATAATCGATACAACAATATTTTTTTTTTAAATTAATGTGAAAACAGCCAGATAGCAGTGCAGCGAAACGTCCATATGCTGACGTCGAGGGATCAAAGTATGTTGCAGAGAATGCATAAGATGAGAGCTATGTATGTGCGCTCTAAATGCCTATTTTCGAATCAAAAGGCCAGCTGCATATTCATAAGTGGATCTGGCTTACTAATCCAAAAGATCAATGGACCCGCGATATCTAATAATCAATAAATATAGCTGAGATGAAAGATCACTTCGAAAATTTTCTATTTGTAGATATTTTCTATTTTAGAAATTCATATTTCTGTACTCACAATTAGGGCATGCAATCCCGAGATTTCGGGATCTCGGGATCTCGGGATCCCGACACATTTTGAACATTTTCGGAATCCCGAATTTTTTATCGGGACTCCCGAGGTTTCGGGATTGATGAAATTCAACCCATTTTGGGAATTAGAAAGCAGAACTTAATACTAAAAGAAATATTGTTTAATGAAAACAGAGGCGAAAGCCAGTTGTAATAATGAATTACAACTGGCGTATGATTACATGCTTAATATTCCACCAAAAAGTGTACCCGAAATATCTTTTTCAGCAGCTGGATATATAAACAACTAAAAAGAATAATGTATTTTTATTATATTATCGAAACATCCGTTATGCTGATTAAATTTCAATTCGTTTTTAACTAATTTTATAACTATCTATCATGACCAAATAAAGAGCTTTATTGGACTAGAAGATAAGAAGAAATTCGATCATAAGATTAATTTAGATACAATTATAGATTAACGTCTTACTTGCTAGTACCCATGTACATATGTGCATAAATTTAACATTATAATGAATTTAGCTTCCGGTTTTATGCATATATAATTGAAATAAAGTTTTAATTGACTACGAATAAGCCAATATATCTGTTTAAATTCCCTTAATATAGTTTTTTTTATAAAATCCCGAAATCTCGGGACTATCTCGGGATCCCGAAAATTCTAATCCCGAATTTCGGGATTACCATTTCAGTCTCGGGATTAATGCCCTACTCACAATGCACTACAACCAGGCTGCAGTTCATTGTCAAGATAAATATTAACAATTGAACACTTACCTGAATAACGGCACCGAGCCATTTCCGTAGATTTTCAATAATTTTCACTCACGGAACTCAAAACTCGGTAGGCAATACACTCGAATAGGCTAATAAATGTAGTTGCAAATCACTTCGAAAATTTGACGCTGACAATCGCGACAATTTTTGTCCTCTAAACGCAGGCCAAAGCCTAAGTCTAAACTGCATTTTATTGCAGAGATAAGTATTAACCATTAAACATTTATATGAATAACCGAAACGATCCATTTCCGCGGATTTTCACTAATTTTCACTTACGACACTTGGAAACGTGGAAGTCTCTTTCGCTGCACCGGAGAACTGTCAATGAAATGGCGGGACCATAATACGCCGCAAACGCCGCCTGGCGAACGACGGTATTCGTAGATCAAGGCCAAAGGTTGCGATAGGAGAAAGTCAATGCACATATTGCATCTGATGCATAGGATTTGCTAATTGAACATGATAATTAAGAGTCAGAACTTTTTCAGCGAAAATTATTTGGAAAAAATGAGGCAAATATTATTTTAAATTTACTAAGAGAAGCAAAAATATAGAAAGAAGTATATGGTCGGCTATTCACTAGCTTCTGAAAAATATTCCCTGTTTTCAACGTACAATCAAAGATGACGGATTAGTATTTCAAAGCATAAAACATATTTTTGCCAAAATTAGAATTTCATCTGACCGATCTATCCACCTATCACCCCCATTTTGGATTTTGTATTCCAAAACTGAAGCACATGCGAAGATATTTGCATAGAAGCTCCTGCACTTCTGCACCGGGCCAGCAGGAAATTAAACGGTAGTCGAAGAATCCTTCTCTGTATTGAAATCTTTTAGGCATGCTTAACCCTAGCGTATGTCCCATTATCTTGGCGACAGATGTAGTTGGTTTTATACGAAAGCCTGGGGGAGATGCATATTCAGATCCAACGAACTTTAGGCCGACCATCCTAACATCATTTATACTGAAATACCTGAAGAAAATGAGTTCTGAATGCCTATTTTCAAATTAAAAGACCAACTGCATATTCATAAGTTGATCTGGCTCACTAATGCAAAAGGTCAACGGAGTCGAGAAAGCTTATAATTAATACGTATAGCTGAGACGCAAATCATTTCGAGAATTTTCTATTCAATCTGTGCTCGAAATGCAAATGTATCCTACGTTGAGGGTGCATTTCATTATTAAGATAAGTATTAGCAATTGAACTCATACCTGAATAACGGCACCGATCCATTCCCGATCCATTTTTTCAATGATTTCCCCTCAAGGAACTTGGAACTCGGAACTCGGAAGTGAATTCATTCGAGAAGAGTAATACTCTTCGAGAAGAGTAAAATGTACTTGCAAAACACATCGAGAATTTTTCGCAGACAATCGCGACAATTTTTGTCCTCTAAACGCAGGCCAGGGCCTACGTCTAAACTGCATTTCACTGCAAAGATAATATGAACCATTAAACATTTAGTTCAGTAACCGTACCGATCCACTTCCGCGGGTTTTCACTAATTTTCACTTACGACACTTGGAAACTTGGAAGTCACGTTCGCCGCGCACGAGAAATGTCAATGAAATAGCTTGACTACAATACGCCGCAAACGCCCCCTGGTGAGACACGATATTTGAAGATCAAGGCCAAATGCTGAAGGTTCTGATAGGAGAAAGTCAATGCACATATTGCACTAGAAGCAAAGCATACTAATTGAGCATGAAATTAAGGGGTAAGCTCGACTTGATGCACCACAGCCAGGAAATTCTGCCACCAGAGGGCGAATAGGTTGTAGCATGGGTAGAACATTGAAGAAAATCACACAAAATTATACAAAAATATACTCAAAAAGACAAAACAATTAAGAAAAACAAACAAACAAAAACACCCCCAAAAGCAAACACACAACCACAAAAACACAATCATACTAGCCAGACATCTATCTGCCAAATTCAGGTAACGGCTATGTGGTGCATCAAGTCGAGTTTTACCATCCTCCTTTGTATTGAGATCTTTTAGGCATGCCTAAAAATAGCGTATATCCCGTTATCTTGGCGACAGATTAAGGTAGTTTTATACCAAAGCCTGGGAGAGATGAATGTTCAGATCCAAGGAACTTTAGGCTGACCACCCCAACATCATTTATACTGAAATGTCTGAAGAAAATAAATGCTATATGCGCTCTGAATGCCTATTTTCAAATTAAAAGGCCAGCTGCATATTCATAAGTTGATCTGGGTCACTAATGCAAAATGTCAACGGAGTCGAGAAAGCTTATAATTAATAAGTATAGCTGAGACGCAAATCATTTCGAGAATTTTCTATTGGCTACCCCACCAATTTGCTCTGTGCAATCTGTGCTCGAAATGCAAATGCATCATAAGTCCATGCTGGATTTCATTTATTAAAATAAGCATTAACAATTGAAAACTTACCTGAATAACGGTACTGTGCCGATCCATTTGTGTAGATTTTCAATAATTTTCACACACGGAACTTAGAACTCGGAAGTCAATACACTCGAGAAGGCTAATAAATGTACTTGCAAAACACTTCGAGAATTTTTCGACAATTTTTGTCCTCTTAACGCATGCCAGGGCCTACGTCTAAAGTGCATTTTATTGCAAAGATAAGTATGAACCAGTAAACATTTAGTTGAATAGCCGTACCGATCCATTTCCGCGAATTTTCACTAATTTTCACTCACGACACTTGGAAACTTGGAAGTCACGTTCGCCGCGTACGAGAAATGTCAGTGAAGTGGCGGGACCACAATACGCCGCAAACGCCCCCTGGTGAAACACGATATTTGAAGATCAAGCCCAAAGGTTGAAGGTTCTGATAGGAGAAAGTCAATGCACATATTACACCAGACGCAGAGCATGCTAATTGAGCATGAAATTAAGTGTTGGAACTTTTTCGGCAAAAGCGTAAAAACTGGCATATTTTACAGAAAATTTTATTGGAGAGATAGAAATATATGAAAAAATTGTTATGAACTAAGAAGACTGCAACGTTCTACCTACCTTCTACTGATTTAGCTGGAGAAATTGTAGTAAATGTGCCTAACAACTTAACAGGAGCGAGGACGCTAACGTTGTTCTAGTCTCTACGAACAGAAGCATGAGATCGAATTAGTTTTTTTACATGAAGAATATTTTATATGAAGAATATTAAATTTAATGCCTATATTTGCCCTAAATGTTGCAATGAAGCTGTTGGAATAGAGAAAAAATGAAAATTTAAATTTCCAATCCTCAAGTTCACAAAAATAAATGATTCAAAACATTGTTCTAGTTGTAGTAAGTAGTAGTACTAATGGAAGAAGTAGATTCTAGTGTTAAGGAAGAGGCAATTCTAGTATTCTTTTTTTCAAGTCTTTTTTTGCGAAAGTGCGATGGATAGCCTCTTACGTCTTATTATTGATGCTGGACTTTATCAATAGGACGAGGAAACTCTGGTAGGCTGGGGGTTCATGAGTACAATGGGTATCTCTGGCTTGAGCGCTTAGAGACACCATGTGTATTTCCCTCAACTCACACAAGATGGCTTCCAATTATTATCATATTATTTTCATTGTATTTTTTGAGGATAAAAATGTTTGAAGTAAAGTAAAAAAATGTGGAAGGACGTGATAAAATGAAATTTCGACAACTTGTGTATTAACAACCAACATTCTCTACCGTTGTCGGCAACTGAAACTCATCCTAGAATCGTTGACAAACTTGACTTTGCGTAAGAGCTTTCATTAATACTGCCATCGCGGCTCTTTTGACGAGACAATTCTTTTACAACCACTTTTACAATTCACAAATGAATCGTAACGAAATTAGCCCTCAAGACACATCTCTGTACATTCAAAATGCCAAACTCCTTATGCTGTCATAGTATCTTAAAGCTAGCGATAAGAGGTCGTATCATCGTATCGTCGCCCAACAGATTGAGCTTCTTGAATAACGTAGATGTTTCATTCATAAATCAACATCAAAGGACTTGTGGCGAGACCGTTATAAAGCTCACAAAGATAACTCGTTATGAATCCGACGAAGGAAGCTGTCCGCTAAAAACGTGTATTAAAGCATATCTATGCATGTATACACAGGCAATGTCATTTGTATCCATTTTTCCACAACAGTTCAACACGGTTTTATGAATGAAATATGAAAATGTGGAGAACGTTTGCTCACAAGTCATTATACTCTTTGCGTGGCGTAATGACGAAATCTACCCCCAGCTACTCAACTTCATACTTTTCTCTAAAGCTACGGTGACATCGGTTGGTAAGAACTTATTTCGTGCCTCGTCGTGTTTGCGATTTTCATACCCTCTTCAAATGAAGAATACTAGCTGTGCTGAAGCTTCACCAACTTTTCACAGTTTTTCGGTGTAGTCACGAATTGCTTCAAGTTGAACAATAAGCAGCTTAACAAGAGCCTTATACCTTCTCGAAAGCTTCATGATTGTGTATTGTCGTTGTTATCGTTGCGTTTACTGCCCCGCCAACTAGTGTCGACGAGGACTCGTCGTCTCATCCACAAGGACCAACCAGCCAACACTCGACGATACTGCAGCGAAAGTGTAGATTTACAGTTTTGCACTGTTGCAACCGAAACGAACCTGTGAACGGATGATGGCAACAGCAACGGCAACTTGTGCATGTTCGCGGACAAGAGTGTTTTCCATTTAATGCAACTTTTACAGTAGTGGTTTCCCGACACATGTGGAAATGGTTCGAGAGTAGGACTCGAGAAACTCTTTAAAATGTCATTGCCATTGGAGATGAGATGTACATAGTAGGCGTAGAATGTTATTTCTTGAATGATGGTGAGAAGGAAAGCTTTTCTGGTATACAAAACTATCACTATTGAATGATGCCATTTTACGACTAAACACGCAGGTACTGAAAGAGATATTGGTTCTATCGTAGCCAAATAAATCCGGTTCATTCAGAGGAACAGTTCTTTTTAGAAAATCATTTCTTAAATTTAAAAAACTATAGTCTCGCCTGGATAGAAATAAATTATACTAATCATCTCTCGATGATATAATTCAGTGTCGAATTAGGTAAAAAAAAAATCCATTAGCTCAAATATCTCTCGAGAACGGCGGCATTCAATGTCGAAAACTTAAGCGATTCATAGTCATAGTCAAATCGTTCAGAAGATTGAAGTGCACTTCTGGTAATAGTGCCAATTTGTCGATTCGAGTATCAATATCAAGGCCTGCACAATTAATTCAACAACATATCACTTCCACTAATGCCACCGAACCTCCGGTCTGAGCACCGAACAAGCCAACAAAAAAACAGTTGATGCTAAGTGCTCGCAGATATTTCGCATGTCCTCATGTTCAGTTCGCAACAGTAACTGGGTTTATTGTAGCTGTAGCTATTGCCATTCCTTTTAATTATTTACTTTTCTTCACTGCATCTTGACGCTAAGTAATTTCGCCTTGGGTCGATTGACTCGTTCCACTAGATTTCGGTTGCCGAGAGCTGATAGCTTCTCCATTCACAGTTCATAGCAACAATTCGCATTAGATATGTATGGTACGCTGACGAACAGGTCCGTAATCATACCGACAGACGCACCGACAACCACCGCTGACAACGACACAGCTTTCGAGCAAGGTACAAGAACAAGATCATAACGCAACATTGAAACTCGCCATAGTCATTTGCATGGACCTTCAATTCGGAAGGTTAAGATCGCGATCGCGATCTTGCCGCACTGCGGATTTTTTCCCAGGTGAATATGATCTTTTCAAATTCACCTTGAATTATCAGCAACCAGCCTACCGTGCACGGTCAGTCGGTGCGGTGTGCCAAGCCAACACGGCGTTTGATCAAAATTTGTGCAGTTTGAAGTGCGTACACTCGCGATTCTCAATTCGAAATGTTACGTATCTTCAAGATACAGATTTGCAAGCCGCGAATTCGAGTCGTGAAGATATACTACAATAATTTACAGTTGTCTTAACATATTTGAATACTGATTAAAACACAAGTACAATAGAAACGTGTAATGCGCGTGCGCTGTATGCACAAAGGACTTTACATTGACGCTGATTTCGAGGCTATTCGACTTGAGTGTGGAAGAAATTTGTGAAATACACAGTAACCTTGAGAATATTGAGTAATGAATTTTTTGGCTGGCCCGGAAGTGAACGAAAAATATTCGCGAATAGAAGCAAAGCTGAACAGTCAAGGCTCAAGTCCGATAAATTATGATTGAATTGCATTGAAGGTTTCACTTTTGTTCCGAAAACACTTCAAACATGCTTGTGGTCAATAAGTTTAACATATTTCAAAGTAATAACAATTGATGATTTTTCATTTCTTACAGGAAACAGAATATCAGCAATCACATAACGCATCCTGTCTTAAGCGCAATTTCGGAGTCACTTTGTTCTTTGTGATTTTAGCACTGATTGGATTTGGAGAATCTCTAATTGCCTACGTTTATGGGGCCTTGCCATTTTTATCTGACTACGTAGGCCTTCCGCACCTGATTAATGCACTGACTAACACTAAGGTTATAAAATCGCTTGAGTATATTATTGCTTTCTAGATTTATGAAAACCTTCAAATTATGATAAATTTATGGATGGACATCAAGAACCGCTTCAAATGAGTAAACAAACTCTTGTTGATGAAAATTCAGATCAAATCAACAGAATTGTTTGCAATAATCTATCTAGAGATAGAGTTAGATTTTCAAAAGTATAGGATACAGGTACAATTCACTACTTTCGAACAAGAAAAATTCAAACGGCAAATTCAAAAAAGTAATTACAGACGAGAGTTATGTTATAATAATATTTACACATGTAAGATCAAATAAGTTTCTGTGATTTCTAATGAGTCGGAAAAGAAATATAATTAGAACTACAGAATCCTTTGACATAGACAAATCGATTTTGGACGAAAAAAGCGGCATCATGTTCGAAAAGGATAATCGAGCACTGTGAAAAATAGTCAAGGAGCAAAGGACGCTGTGTTTCCTGGCCATCAACTGTCAGTAGTTATGCACCAGGTACCCTAGCGAAGGTTTCACGGAGTTCAGGCAAGTAAGAAACTTCCGCCGCTGCCTCCTTCAGGCTGAATCCGGAGAAGGGACACTTAAGCACATAAAGGTCCAATTTGATATCGCATTGCGTGGTGCAAAACCCTTATTAAATGGAAAGCTACCTCGAGCTCTTGATGAGCGGGTCATATTCTTCAGGGCCACCGACACTACTTTGATTGGATTTGCGAAGGCGTATGAGCCAAGGGACTGCTTTCTTCTTCTAACAAGAACCGGGCATCCAAACGAGAGGTGAAGAACTATTTAGATTTTTTCTTAGCATTTTCACCTCCGGCAGAAGTCATTGTAAAGGTTACCCAGCTGCACTACGTGCCTGCCAAATAAACAATATCCAGTTAAAACAGCTACTTCTGCGCGGACGTCCTCTCTTCCTAAATTAAATAGTTTCTTCTCTGCACTTCTCTGCAATTGTCTTGCGATCGCACAGGAAAGTTCTTCCGCACAGAACTTCACAGCATACTTTAAGCTGTTTCGTCTTTCCAACCATGAATTCACAGCGTGCTTTAAATTTTGTTTTTCTCATATTCAGTCATGTAACACTATCTACTCTGAGAAGAGCAGCAGAAACTGCCTTGGAGTTGTGAATTTAAATCTGGATAACCTTCACCTTTGTTTATTACAGTGCTGTTGAGATCCTCGTTAGATCAAATGAAGTTCTGCTCCTCTCCCGGTTAGAGATCCAAGAAATCAAGTAGCTCTGTGGTCGTGACAGCACTGCCTTCATTCTCCGTTGCAAATGTTCTTGAGCAGCCTTCCTTTTGCGAAACAGCCCGCTTATCTCCACCTTCCATAGGGGCTAAATACTTCGGGGTGGAGATTTTAACGTCCCCCGATAAGCATTCAGATAAATGAAATCGAGCCCGTTGACGATCGATTAGCCAGGGCCCTTTAAATACGGAGGGGATTCCTCATTGATAATGATGAGAGCTTCACGTCGGTCACTAGATAGCTCACTGACCACCGAGTCCGAGTTCGACCAAAACTTCCCAGCCATGACCCGCAGATTGCAACAAAAGCGACGGAACAGTACTCTTAAGCTGCTGACGACCCTTCTTAAATAAGTTGGCTCATGTGGCCACTTCCAATAGCGCGATGGACGTCCGCTCCGCTCCTCCTTGATGCATTGAAATCGGATCTTGTTATGATAGAAGAAACCAACCTGTTAGAATTCCGTAGGGTCAGCTTCACAGCGTTCGCCACCGCTGTATTTGACGACTCCATGCATTGATTAACTTCTAGGCTGCATCTTTCTAAACAATCAGACCTTCTAGCTAAAGTTTTCGATTTGTAGACCAATTTTTCTTTTGTAAACTAAATATATTTCAATTTTTTCAAAGATATCGATTTTCTGTGTTACAATTATGGGATGGTGTGCGTGATACAAGGTAGGGACAATGGCATCGGACCAAACAATGCCTATAAGCCCCTTGATGGAAATGAAGCCAAAAAACCCGAACAAATGCCTGTGAAACACAGTGATAGCATAAATCTACGCCATATTGACGAAAAACTCGACGAGATCACAATCAGAAATATCTCAGAGTCGCAAGCCGTACAAAATAATATGCTCTCCTTCGAGCTTAAACCAAACATGTGTTTTTAGTCGTGCGGGCATGCGTCCAAGCGTTTTGTATTTACACGACTCAGCTCAATTCAAGCTTTTAGAAGTCGAGTCTTTTAGAAGTGATGTACTATAAATTATATGACGCTTTCTTTTTACTCATCGTCATTGGTGGCTGATTTCTGGATGAGTGAATTTTTAACTGATGAAACACCATAATAGATACATAATAAATTTAACTGCCAGGTAATTTAACTGGAACATTAAATTTAATTGCGGTATTATAAAATAAGTATTTCCTATTCATGAGGTACCAAAACCTGATAGGCTATCAATAACTAATACGTTTAATAGTGTAGTTTAACTGTATGCTTAACACTTATGCTCCTTCTTTCACAAATCAAACGCACACATTTTATTCAACTACTACTCCTTTATTTCACCTTGTTTCCGTTTCCTTCGCAGTCTACTCGGCTTAAAATCGAACATATTTTTTGTTTTATTAATCGGAAATCGCATTTTATTTCTCAACCAATTGGTAAATGCCCGTTCATTGTCTTCCATTTTCTTGTGCTGCACTTCAGTTGTTTTTGTCGATTTCTCAGATTTACGCTTATGATTCTTCTCGTAGCGTTTGTCCCGACGTTCCCATTGCTCCTTGCTGAGACCGTACTGCGAAAAATACCCGCTGTATCGAGGGAGATTTTCAAACGAGTTCTTGTATTCGCAACACGTTCTGTAGTTTAAACGAAGTTTCAGAATATTGCTAGTGTACTGGGGTTTAATCCTGTGAACACTTCCATTTTCAGTGGATTCAACCGTGTGCAGTGTATCATTGGAATGAAAAGTTGGGTTTTCATTTGGTTTCATATTGTTTCTATCATCCTGGAAACCACAAACCTGAATTATTGAAGGTGAATCTTCGCTTGATTGTGAAACAGACGTTGACAAACTTTCCGTGCTCCGACTCTGCTGGACTGATGACGATGCAGCCTCTGACGATTCTGACTCTTTCTGAATTCGTTTTTCCATTTCAGCTAGGATGATTTTCTTACATTCGCCATCGGGATCTTGAACCTCTAAACTATCTACCTCTTCACAAATCTCTTCAATGTTGTGGTCACTGGAGTCAGACATAGTGTCTCTGGTGTCGTCTTCACTGAATTTTTTCGTTACAGTCTCGCCAGTTAACAATTTTAAGTTGTTCTCATCACTCTCTTGTGGAATCGATTCCATTAACGCATTTTCGGTAGGCCCATCCTCGCTGGTCGGCTCGTAGTCTTCTAAAATGTCACGAAAAGTCACTTTACGATTTATCACTGCGGGTGACGATGGTTGTGGCGTAGCAAATAACTCTTTATTAGCATCCTTAATTCGATCGACGATATTGTATGCATTCACCGGCTTCAAAACTACAAAATCACCGAAGAAAAATAATTACTATTACTATAAAAGCAAAACGATTTGCAATATTTTACAGTATCCTTCGAAGTCGTCCTCCGAATCGGGCTCGTTCTCACACATTGCTCAAGACCACCGCTGAATACTCCGTTCCCGATTGATATTCACGTGGAAATTATTTTTAGACAAATAGGTTCGTACAAACAACTTTCAATCGGTTTTCTTTTTTTCGCTATAGGTATTCAAATGATATGCAAATATAGTTTCGATTTCAATAGGTTGTTTGGCTGGGCTCTCGATAGAATTCACATGCAACGAATTCATAGAAAAATGACAAGGACTTTCGCGAGACTGGTTCCGATTGTGGTCGTAAGGGACTATATGGTATGAGAAATCGTTGTTAAATCGATGAGATTTCTTCATTTACTATGGAAACCAATAATTCACCTAGTCAAAATGTTTTCTTTGTTGTGAGGTTTTGTTGAAAGAGTTCGAGTGGAAAATTTAGTAAAGCAGTTTATGGTGCGCAGCCACTAGAGTAGCTAGGGAAAAATTTACAGAGGAGGAAACAGCCAAGAGGAGCCATTCACCTCGATGAAATATGACCAACTTTTATGCATTATAACCAACTATAACCTAGTCAAACAGACACAACATGCATTCTTAAACTATTAATATCGAATGAAACACTTTCATCACTTCACTTTTATATAAATGTGTACTTTCAATATAACATTACATATTCGTACATAAACACTTAAATCATATTGTTTATCCGATACTGATCTTCGAACTATGGTTTTTATTCTCGGTTCAAGTTTTTTAAAAAAGGACAAAATCATTATATCTATTTCTTCTCGTTAAAATTTGTTTTCGGAAACATTACTTTTTAACGAAAAAAATATACATCAATCTTAGAGAATACGGTGAAAATTAAGCAAACGCATAAAAAACAGACAGCTACTTCAATAGTGGAATAATCAATAAATTATGCCAAATCCGTTTCTTTTGGACCCGGGAGCAAACTCAAAGCCGTATTCAAAGCTCGACAACATATTTTTTTCTGTGTGAATATGACGAATAGATCACTGGAGATTTCAAATGTTCGATCAGTATTAGAACACACTGTACATTTCAGGACGACAATGACGATTCGAAGTGATAAGATGATCCAAAGGAAAAATAATACAACACTCATGTGTTCAAGAATCTGGTGATAGTGATGGTATTTCATTGGCATAGCATACTGCTCATATTCTACACATTACGATTTCTCCCTCTCTTTTATGTATCCTTAATATCCTAACATATTTCTTACTAACCTGGTTTTACATCATTCTCATTTATCATTAGCTTTTAAATAATATAAATGAATAGTAGAAAGTATTCATGCCTTAATGTCGGGATTTTTTGCTTTTGTGGTGAGTGTTATCTCGGCTATCGTCGCGTGACCGTTTCTTGTCGTTTTTATCACTATGCCGGCGATCTTTGTCCTTGCTCTTGTCTTTGTGGTGGTTATCACGCTTATCGTGCTTATCCCGACGGTCGTTGTGCTTGTCACGACTGCCACCTTTCGATGGGCTGGAAACAAGAAAAAAATATTACATAATTTGCGTATATTGAAATTTGAAATATTATCAAAAAACAACTTATTATTATTTATCAGAGGCAAATGAAAATTTTTAAGTTACATTACACCTGGAATTACTCAAATTTAAAAGCGGAAAAAAAATGTTTTTTTGTTAAAACATACGATTCCACCAATAAAAAGTTTAGACACACTGAAACATTTTTATCTTATAAATTTCTTTCAAGTACAGGTTCATTAAATCTCATTAGGTGTTTTCAGTACAGCCATCGACCCCATAATTTGCCGTGAATTTCGAGTGTCAAATGATTAAGCGCACCAATTAAGCGGCATATTAAAATGCAGATTGTTAATACATTTTACAAGCGTATTGATTATATTGCTAGTTTTAATTCATGAACTCTACATGAAACGACATGCAGAAATTAGTTGTATGTGAATTATGATGGACGCCATATTGTATAGGATTTTTCTTTTTTTAAAAATGAAATGTTACAAAGTGAAATATCCCATATGGGGAGTGAGGCTCGAAATAGCCATCAGTGAACACAGCAGTAAATGCGGGATGATTTTTTTAATTAGCTCCATTTTTGTGGTCCGAAAAATATTTTGAATCTTTTGAATAGCACATTAATACAATGTTTAAATCTCGCAAGCCCCCATTCACGAGCAGTCGAAGCAGCCTGAATCCATTTGGCTTGAATCCGTTTGCTTTAAGTCCAATTTAGCTCGCCACTCACGATAGAACCTGGATCCAGTAATCCATTCCATTCATTTCATTTTCAAACGAAAATCAAAAAGGAAGTGGCAAAAAGGATGGCATACCGAACGGAAACAAATGAGTCACGTTAATTTGGTAAAAGATCTCACAATTGAGCCTTCTGAATGGCAAAATTATTTAAGGACATATAATACGTTGCTACAGTTGGTCACTCCATTCATCAAATGAAAGGATATGAATATGAGGAAAGCCATCACTCCTCACGATTGATTAATCGCTAATTTGCGGTACTTAGGAAGCGGTTGCAGCTATGAAGAGCTCAAATTTTCTACAGTAATTTCACCCCATACTTTGGGTCAAATAATAAGTCATTAATGTGACCTATATTTTTTGTTAACTTCCAAAACAAAATCATGGCCATCACTAGCGATTCTGCCGAATTTTTCTATTAAATAAAATAATCACAGAAACAGTCAATGAGCTTGTCACATGTCAGCGTGTGAAGCAAGACTGCCACGTTGTTTGGACTGAGGCTTCAACACACACGATCAGTCCATTTATGGATTGTCAAAACTCAGCCTACTATTCCCCCACACACTGTCGAGCCAAAAAATGGCCCGATGGCCTGAGTCCATGGACTTTGGATTCATTGGAAATCCAATTTGGTTCCTTCAGTCCATGAGTCCTTCCGAGTTTTCCCACACACGGTGAGATTTTGACCTGGTCTCATGCCATTTGGACTGATGGGCTGCTCGTGAATGGGGGGCCTTTAGAGCTAGAACATTGAAAAGATACTAATTATTCTTCAAACCCTGATCGCCATTTCAAATAAATTAAAAAAACGTATTCCCTTAGCTTTGACAAATTAAGTCTTTCAACTAAGCTTTACTTGTTCCCGTTCCTGACTATACTTCGTATTGTTTTATCTTCACTTTAGTCTTAGTGAAGGCTTCGACAGTCTTACTTCATGAACCAGACCGATGTGATCTGCATAGGAAATCAATCAGTAGATGCTCTTTGGATAGCCTAGGAGTAGTTATTAATGAGCTTTTTCTGTTTTTTTTTTATTTTTCATTGCAGTAGCAGTTCACTTCATGGCCACAAGGAAAATTAAATTAACTCGACTATGTGCCCCTCATAGCCGTTAAACAATTTTACTGACAGATGTCTAACTGATAAGTAAAGTTAGTAAATTATCTTTACTCTAGCCATGAAATATTTACAGGTATGCTCTGAAAGTTATTACTTTCGAAATATTATATGGATTTTTCATTAGAGGCGCCATCTAGACAGGGTGACTGTTATTACAGGATAGTCATTAGATTCAGGATGTTTTGTTGATCATAGAATGGATTTGAAAAATGGGTTCAATAACATGGGTTTAAAAAAGGGTTTAAAAATGGGTTTTAAAAATGAGTTTAAAAAATAGCAGTTGTAGTTTTAGTTGGTGCCTTGGCATATCTACTGAGTTCTACCAACTGCTGATATGGACACGGTCTTTCCTTAGGCGCAGTTTGCCCTTCTGTTTTTAAGTTTCAGTTAAATTTTTTCAGGATAAATCGGTGTCGAAATCATTAAGTGCTTTAAAATATTTTTACTAATTAGTACTTGGCAGTAGATCACAAACGCAACACCATCTTCGTTCATACGAGCAGATTCTAATCTGTCAAATTATATATAACGAGTATAAACTACCACAATCGATAAAAAACATAAAAGCAACTAACAGAAAATTAACTCTTTAAACTTTCTGCACATTATGAAGGCTTTTTCTAATTTCCTAACTACCAAAACATTCGACAGGCTTGAAAAAGCAAAGCCATCTATTGACAACTAAATAGCCACCTCACGGCAAAAAAAAGCGTAACTACTCATGAACTACTCGGGAACAAGAGGGCGAGTAGTTGGAAGTATCCAGAAGTACATGCGAGTACTAAAACGTAATAATGGAAAACGGGTAATAGCAATATTTATAAATGATTCTGACAGTAGTTTCCCTTATAGTTTCATTTCTTTGAAAGACGAAAATTCGATGAAGATCACAGTTTCTTCTCTCAAATACAAATATATCAAAATTTCTTTTTTATCGTCTTCATTCCACACTCTCCCTCCATCGCCCAATTCAATATGCAAGGTGCGTGTGTATTTAATCGCCTTACATGCAATAGTTAGTCCTAGTACTTCCCAGATAATTGTAATGTTGTTGTAATACAATTATAGTCAACTATATTATTTTGGGCACTACGATCATTTAATGTGCATATGTATTGTCGTCGAGGCTAGACATGGGTAACGCGACGCTGTGCCGCGCAATTGCGTTGAAGCACTCCTCATGATACCACTGCGCTGATGCCGATTGTCAGTATCAGTAGCGCAGTAACGCACTTCGGTATCAATGGCATTGGCACTGCCGCTTTACATTGCCAACACTATTTGGCTTGGCGCTAAGTTACGGCGCAGCGCAACGATATGAGTATACTTACCAGAAGTTTGTTTGATGCAAACCAATATACCTACGCACGTCTGGAAAGATACCACCACCTCATATTTTCTATTCTGATCGGTTCGACTCAAGCCGCTTGAGTTTTACAGGCTGCATGTGTACTTCAAGCAAGAACCGTAAAGTAAGCATTATGAAAAGCGAATATGATCATGGTATCATAGCGCCACGGTATCAGTGCAATGCTGCCAGCGCCGTATGTGAGTCCAATAAACGCAATATCAGACATAGGCGAATTTGATCATAGTATCACAGCGCAATGCGTTGATACTACTACTGGCACCGGTATCAGTGTATCAGCGCCTCAAAATTTGCTGTGTTACCCCATGTCTAGTCGAGGCACATTCTCAGAGAAAAGTTTACAAAAACAAACTCTGGTTTGGAAAATAATCGCCTTACACTCCAACATCGTAGCTTTCTTCAATTGGCAAATATTTTCAACTAATGTTTCTTCATACTCAACTCGAAGGCAATACAATTTTCCTTTGTGTACATCACTGCTCTCTAATACTAAACCATGCAATTGGATTAAGATTATAGAATTGCAGTAGTTCCCAAAATTGGATGTAGTTTAATTCGCAAATCAAACTCTAATGTATACCCAAAGAAGCTTACAAATTTACACATAAAATCAATATCTACGGCATTCAAAATCTACATGTCATGAATATATGAATTTAGACCACAATGTGCGCTAATCATTTTTCGAAGCCAATTGGGAGTTATTAAATTTTTAGAAAGCAGTTATTTAAAAAGATTAGATGGCTTCTATCAAATGTGTATTTCACATGAGAGATAGATGAAAAAAAACTATGAAGTACAAACCTCGATGGGTACTTCTTCTTTTTCTTTGAATGCTCGTCCCTTCTGTGTGCGTGATACGTGCAAGAAAAATATGATTTAGTTTTACATTAATGTCAATCATTCATATCCATCACCAGAATAAATGTTTTATCATATATATTCATATATATATATATATATATATATATATATATATATATATATATATATATATATATATATATATATATATATATATAACTACATCACTACACTCACCTGTGTTTACTAGGCTTGCCATGCTTATCCCTACGATCTCCAACAACCTTTTTATTCTTGGCTTCATCGTCGTCTCGGTACTGATGATTTCGATCCTCTTCAGCAGCCTCCCGCTCCAAGTCCGACCAATCTTTGCCTGATTCTTCGTCCGTACCAAGTTCTAGCCGGAATACAAATCGTATTTTACATTGCATTCAATCTATTGTTCAAAATGTTTACCTTCTTCACTATCACCAGAGTCCTCTGATGCCTCAGAATATTCGGAGTCATCATCCGATTCGTCATCGTCTTCGACATCAGTGGGTTCGTAGTTATCATCTTCTTCCGTTTCTTCACTGCTGCCCGCTTCACCTTCACTGCCCGATTCAGGATCCAAGAACGTCCAACCTCCGTTCTCGAAAAATCCTTCGGGGTCATCTGTAATGGTTTTCATGATCTTCGTCCAGTTCAACGACTGTACACCTTCCGAATATCGAATATCGCAAGAGCTGTAATTACCAACACAATTATTATTCAAAATTTCTTACACACATCGAAAATGCTCGCTTACTTTAACCATTCCTTCACGTGATCCAGCATATTCATAGGAATGGCATTTACCATCGCCACCTTTTTCTGATAGTCCTTGAACACAAATATCATATCGAAGTTCCTCAAATGGAATTGTACTCGCTCGAAATGAACCAGCTCGACATCTTCCAAGGTGATGACGAATGGTGGCCACTCGGTCAAATTGACCAAACTTCCAGATGTCGGCTGCAATAGTACTGTGCTGCGGAACGGCGCACCCGGGAAACCTAGCTCTCGGAACGGAGTATCGAACTCGACCAGTTGCTTTGTCATCGCTTCAACCTTCTCACAGAAACTCTTAAATGCTGTCTTCAGTTTGTGCCGCAGCTCACGTTCAGCTTGTTCGGCCGCCAAATCGTCCCGGTCGTGCATATGCTGATGTTTGCCCAAATCCGTCGTGATCTCACCCACCTCCGTGTAGAATTGTACATCGATGTGTTTCTTTTTCCCAAACATAATGGCATGCTTCAAGTGGAAATGTAGCAGGATAATCATCTCACCGTCGCACGGTTGAAAGAAGGCGCTCTTTATGTTATTGTAGAGAATGTCGACTTTATCGCCTCGCACCGACACGTATCTGAAGCCATTCATGTGCGCCTCAAGACTTCCCGTCATGCGTTTCGTCACGATATTGGGCCGGATATATAAATCTTTCAGCTTGGGATTACCTTTGTTCTGTGATAGGACCAGAGTATCTTGCTTGACCAAGTCCTCTTTTTCGCGCTCTTCAGCTTCACGTGTCTTGAAGCGTTTTTGGACTTCCTTGATTAGACGGAATGCATTGTTCAGATTCGCCGATGGTGGGGTAACTTCGCCATGTTCTTTAGTATTTGTACTTCGGTATGTGCTAAAATTAAAATGGAGATTAATTCCATTGTTTAAGTATATAGAAGCAACCAGTCGTCATGTAAATTCAGGCGACAATCACAACCAACGCGAAAATCTACTTACACTTCCTTAACAAACGTAGCTTCCGGCTGTGGGTACATGCCACCTTCATTCCGTCCCACCGTCGCACCAGGATGGAAAAAGTTTATACGCAGGTACGTGTAGTCGCCTTCAACGGACTGCGAAATGTTCTTGATCATCGAGATATGATACGGGACCGGGATCCCAAAGATAGGCGTGATAACAGTTTCGTATTTGCGATCTAAAATTCAAAAAATTGTGAGCTGTCTAAACAAACAGAATAATGTATCGAAAAACTTACCAACATATAATTTCAACTCCTTCACCTCCGGCTCTCGTGGCATTTGACTTGCACTTTTATACGAAACTGTCGACTTTCTCACTTTTTCCGTTTCCTTCGCACCACCTTGCTTTGCCAAACGCTCCTTAGCCTTCTCATTCAATATATGTGCCAATTCTTTTTGGTGCTGCTTCCGTTTCTCCTCCGAAGTATGCTCACTACGCAGCTTTGTATCAAGCACTGCGTTTCGTTTACTACGTCCCAAAATTTCCGGTCCTTTGTCCGACTCCTTGTCCTCCTCTTCATCGTCTTCCTCGTTCTCGTCTTTCAAGAAGATTCCGATGTGCTTCATTTTCTTTTTCGATGGGGTCAGTACGCCAGCCGGTGGTTCCTCGCCGACAATAACCGTGTCGCCAACAAATAGCGCGTAGGTTTTGCCTTCTTTGTCGGAAGAGTCTTTGTTCGTTAGATTTGCTACACCGATGTTCACGTTGAATACCATTCCTTTTTTGATCACTGCATTACACTTGGGGCCGATAATGATTGAACTTTCACGAAACTCGATTCCCATAGCAAAACCAAATGTCTTTGTTAGATTATCAACAAGTTTTGGTTTCTCCTTCTTTGCGTATGCGACGGCTTTTTCGTAGACGCTCGAGCATTTTTCACCTGGTTTCAAAAATTTCAGGATTTCTTCTTCCAGATTGACGAGAAAATTGTAATTGTCCTGTTGCTCATCATTGGGATTGACCAGGAGTGTTCGGGAGATATTTGAGCAGTATGATTTGTAACGTGCACCGAGCGAGCATACAATCGATCCGAAATGCAGATAGTTTTTGTCACTCAGGGCACTGAATTTTAAGCTGTAGTGGCCGCCCGATTGAATGATGGGCGGATAACACATGTCCAGTTGGGATGTATCCACACCGGTTACATATTTTTTGTTCGTTAGGGAATTTTCGACACCCTCGGCAAGTTTCGAGTGCTTGACTTTCTATAAGGACAATTCGATAAGGTTCTTTAATATTTCGATCCTAGAGGAGTATTTTTTTAGATATGATGAATCACAATGATAGAAAATCCATTATTGTCCAATGCAAGAATAATGGAAAGATATTTATAATTTTGTCTGCGTTACGATTTTATTCAGAAGCAATTTTTGTTCAATGAAAATAGAAACTAAACCGGTAAATCGATTGTATTGTTATCAATATTTGTATCAAAATCACAAAAATCGTGTAGTTAGATCTATGAAGAAGAATAAGAATTTCTAATTGCTTAAGAGAATAAAACTGATCTAGACTCTCTCTCTCTACAGCGACAGTCATCGTCCTATTTTTTGTTAAATAATGTTTCATCTGTAGCAATTGCACTGATGATTCATCCATCTCCGTCCTGTTAAATCACTGGCAAGCCTCAGAGTGCGTTGATTCCCGCTGAAATTAAATCGGTTGTGTAGGGTGATTTGAGACGCTTGATTAGTACCGATCTGGCTCTGCGCGCGTCTCCCCATGAAAGCAAATTCTGCCAACCATGGCATGGGCTCTCTACTTGCATAAATAGCCATGGGATCATAAGGTTATTAGGCATTGAAACTGGGACAGCTGAAACGCGATCTAAACACAACAAAAACTTCAAGCTCGTCAGGGGAATGACAGTACCCCCTCCAATGTCGAGGAAGGACCTGAGACGACAACTGCCATCAGGGGCAACAAAAGCTACGGAATGCGGAGTTATGGCGATTAGGCCAGCTCCGAAGGCTTTCGGCAGCCTAGCTGCTAAATATGCTGTGGTCAGTGGGGATATGACGAATGAGTCAGCCCTACAAGCTCCAAACTGTTGCGTTTCGAGCGATCTCGGGTCTTTGGTCTGGCCCGCAGAAAGCTCAGAGGCCCGTTTGTGATCCAGGTTACGACAAATGAGTACGTAACGTATTTCAGAAATGGCCCCTATGTTTTTGTGGGAGTGATAGGGCAAAAGGCTCTCGATCAACAGATTCTGACATCGCTATGCAGAGCCCAAATCAGGAGACTCGAACAAGATTACATTACAGCAAGGGGTTCGTCCTTCATTTAGGTGTTACATCTGAGGTAGAGTCAAATGCAGAAACAAGTTGGGATCAGTTTGGGGCTACATAGGAGTTGGGATACTGTCTGCCGCTGGAAATACAGGAGGGGAAAGGATGAGATAGCTATTGCGCCTGGTAAAAACATTAATTACGTAAATTAAGTTCGTAAATTCTGAGAATTGCACGAACAGTAGTTCGTTCATTAGTTTAGTTTGCAGAACTATCACCGACTTTATTTATATTTATATAGTGATACATCACCAGTGCTATTTTATATATTACCTTGTCTGCAAAATCTCTTGCTAATTAACTAAATTAATTATGAAACGAATTGAATAACATTCTTCCATTCAAGACGTAGTCAGTCTTGTCAAATTTACCTTATCAGAATCGATCACATCCATCAATTGATCCTTCAAATATTTTGTGAAGAGATCTACTGATACCATTGACGCTTTTTTAATTGCTGAAATCTCCGAGTCTTCTTTCGGGCACATGATATATGCAATTGACACGCCTACGTCAACATTTTCAAAGCTCTGAGCCTTCAGTGCCGCTTTCCATGCTTCACAAAACTCTCCTGGGAAACCATCTTTCGAGAAAACACCTACGGCTTTTCCCTTTTTCGATGATTTCATTGCGCTTATCAGTTTGTCGTAATTCGCTTTGTCCTTGTCATTCTACAAGAAAACAATACAAATTGGTCAGATGAGTTCAATGCAAATTTAAAGACTACACTGTAAATATTCTAACAGCAGCAAATATCAGGTCCGTTCCCGTACTTTAGCAAACTGCAGCAGTAACAGAATTTGGCAGCTGGCTTCTTTTTGCTGCAAAATTTGGCTTGCAGCAAAAGTACGAAAACGACTTGCTGCGAATCTATTTTAATATATTATAATAGATTCAAGTACGGGAACAGACCTATCTAAATTCTAATGCCAATCTGCTCACAACTTTCAACTTACCCGGTCTCTGACCAACAACTTGACAGATGGAACACCATCTTCTTTGCTGTTTTCGATCTGCTTCAAAAACTCGATTTTCTTTTTGCTCGCCAGGAAATAGATCGCCTCACTCGTGAATAAACTGATTGTGTCGGTCAACTCATAGCCCAGCAGCCATGTCTAAAGCATTGAGAAAAGTCAAATTAGTTGGCTCTGGGAGCCCCAATTAACTAGCATCCATCTAACCTGTAGCGCTGTCGACTTGCTATAAACGGTCTCCTCATCAACGCCGACCGCCGACATGATACAATCCACTTTTGACAGGGCATCATCATGATCGAAAGTCGGCTCCTGCAAGACACAAAATACACAATCAATTAGATCCCATTTCTTTTCATCTAGTGTCGAAATTCGATCGGTTTGAGGTTAAGAAAAAAGGCGCGGGGGGACAAAGCCACACTTTTCACGCACTCCAAATTTGCCCTACGCCAGCAGCACCTGCTCGGCATTATATCTAGTTCAAGCGTCGTACCTTCCATTCCCCGTACAATTTCTTCATACGCCGGAAGAACGTCTCTTTGTCCAGCACAATATTCGACATTTTGTCGTCGCTGCCGGGAACTTGCACGCAATATCAAACCGAAAACAAGCTACCACCAATACCGGTCACGAATCTCTTGTTCAACGCCCGAAATTCAAGTGCGGACGCAATGCTTTCACTCAATTCACGACGAAGCTGTCCTCGCTACCGTTGCTGATGAGAATGAGCCGAAAATCAAGCAGTTCTTCGCCACACTTCGGGCTAGCCCCTATTCTTCTCCTGTCTCGACAACAGCGACAGTTTCCTTTTGGATCTGTGTAGTTTACTTGCGAAATTTCCAAGTGTTTTTCACGTCTCGTCGGTTTTGTTTCTGACACCGGGACTCGACTAGCAATTTTCTCTGCAATTTCCGATTGCAACAACTGTCAAATTTATGGTATGCAATCTGTGCGTGGGCAATTTGATGGCATGCAATATCATTTCGAAAATGCCTCTGAGCGAGAGAGACGTCCGCTGTATCTGAGCGTCAAATGCTCTTAAGGAGTTATTTGAAGTGCAGAGCGAAGAAATTCCCCTATTTCCCAGCATTTCATACTCTGTAGACTATTTTCATTGCTCAACGAAATCAAAAAATGCCTTTGAATTCAGAATCCCTACGCAAAATAAACCAGGCCCACGGTTCAGCGCCATTTTGAAATCAAGAGCTGTCAAAATATTGCAAGGCAGATTGCCGAGCAAATTGCATACCATATTGCCTACCATTTATGGCAGGCCATAAAATATTGCATACCATAGGGTGCCTCCACTAGCAATTTCAAATTTCATGCAATGGGAAATTGCTAGTGGAGGCAGCCTGTCACACACGCTCTTACCCGTTCCGTCAAAATTTTCGGGTTTCTCGCGTGGACGGATTCGTGTGTGCGTTTGTAGCTGTACAAAATTGTGCTTGAACTAGTAAACAACAACATGAAGATGGCGGAGAGCTGCTTTTTATAGGAAAGTCGCTGTATGATGAAAATGATATCTAGGTGTCTCTGTACGAAAAAAACCGATTTGGCGGGAAAAATAATTCTGGATAAGTAGCAAAAAGTAAATCAACGGAATCGAACTGAGACTGCCTAGTACTTAAAGTGAATGGGTAAAACTCGACTTGATGCACCACACAGCTATTAAATGAATTTCACCGATAGATATCGGACTAGTATATTTGCCTTGTTGTGGTTTTATGTTTGCTTTTGGAGGTTTTTTTTTGTTTGTTTGTTTTTCATTATTGTGTTATCTTCTCGAGTATTTTGTTATACTGCTACCACCTTTTCGCCGCCTGGTGGTAGAATTTCCCGGCTGTAGTGCATCAAGTTGAGTTTACCCAGTGAATGTGTTTTTTTTTCGGTTGTGTGTTTGAGGGGTGTCTTTTGTTTGTTTATGTGCTTTCCTTCACTATATTTTCTTCTCGTTTTTTTTAAGTATTTTTTCTAATTTTTTACTCTTCCTGCTACCGCCGATCGTCCTCGGGTCATGAAACTTCCCAACTAGGAACCGATCTTTACTAAAATATAATAAAAAATATAATTCCTTACTGCCCAGAACAACCGACACATTTGTCGTAATGGCATTTATATATTTAGGCTAAAAAAGAAAAAAAAGTCCAAAAACGAATATTTTTTCCACCTATCGAACTTCAGATGCAATTTACATCATTTGTTTCGCACGAAACAGGTATGTATACCCGTTCACATTACGCGAAACAATTGGAGCGATGCCAATCGATGGGGGTGTCTTTTTATAAATTAAATAATGTAAAATTAAAAAAAAAAAATTTCTTCGATTCCTCCATTCTCGCAATTTTCGGCAATTATTTTCATAGGTTTCGCGTCGTTTACTCAACCATTTTTAGACACATTTTGCTGATCGGAGACTATAATCTTTTAGAACTATAACACACGGGGGTTTTTCGGATTTTTCGTAGTCAAAAACCAAGGGAAACCAGCATAATAGGTCGGTTTCCGTACTTCAGCAAACTGCAGCAGTAACAGATTTTGCAGCTGGCTTCTTTTTGCTGCAAAATTTGGCTTGCATTTGGTTTGCAGCAAAAGTACGGAAACGACTTGCTGCGAATCTATTTTAATATATTATAATAGATTCAAGTACGGAAACAGACCTAATGTATAATAGGCACTTCTCGAAACAAATTTGACGTTTCGGTCCACGTTCAAACGCCACGAAACAGCTTCGCGAAACAATGGCGGGAAGCAGAGTTGCGTGACAACAACATCCATCAACCATAATTGGCAGCACTGACCGCATCCCATCTCACAACAAATGTCAAATTTATCAGCGTTGGTCGTGGTCGCTTGCCTCCGCCGTCGTTTCCATGTTCCCCTGGTGAAACAACTCCACAGTAAGAGCGTCAGCAGGATGTCGATCTGGGAATCAAATCAAATAGGATCTTTTCTACAAACCCGTAATCCAATTACTGGCCGTTCGGAATGGGAGCCGCGCTGTAATGACTACGACTATCATCAAGAAATTGCTCGTTCTGCATTCGCTGATATGCTTCACGATGATGAGCGCAATGAGAAATACCATGCTGCAATCCGAAAAACAATTATCAAACTCCATGAAGAAGGTAAGACGGTCAATGTATTAGACATCGGCACTGGTACCGGGCTCCTATCCATGATGGCTGCAAAATCCGGTGCGGATTCAGTCACCGCATGCGAAGCGTTCCTGCCGATGGCGAATTGTGCCGAACAAGTGATTGCTGCCAACGGGTTCGCCGATAAAGTGAAGCTTATTAAGAAGAGGTCGACCGAGATGAAGGTGGGCGAGGATCAGGATATGAAGCAGCGTGCGAACGTCCTAGTCACGGAAGTATTCGACACAGAACTGATCGGTGAGGGTGCTATCGGCATATTCAACCATGCCCATCGGGAGCTGTTGACTGAAGATTGTGTTGTTATTCCCAGCAAGGCAAGAGTGTATGTGCAAGTTATAAATAGTTGTCTGGTTAACTCGTGGAATGTTCCGAAGATGCTGGCCAATTTAGATGCTGACGGTTTCATCCAAGTGCCGAAAGAAATCGAAGACTGCCCGGGTGAAAGTGCAGTCCACGATTTGCAACTCTCAACCCTGGATAGGTATGATTACTATGCCGTAACGGAGCCCATCGTGGCATTCGAGTTCGATTTCTCTGACCCAAAAGGACTCCCCGAGTACCGACGCACAGTAATTCCCTTCGAACCCAAATATAAAGAAAATACGACAGCTCTGTTCATGTGGTGGGACCTGAAAATGGATCAAGACGATGAGATATTGCTGTCCTGTGCTCCTTACTGGGCACATCCTGACTATGTACCAAATGTAAGTTTGATTCCCTGGCGGGATCATTGGATGCAAGCTATCTACTACTTTCCGAAACAAATTAATTTGACCGATTGCAGTGAAGCATGCTTGATCGCATATCACGACGATTACTCGTTCTGGTTCGACTTGCGCCGGCTGGAGGAGAAGGATGTGTCGATTCCGCGTTTTAATTGCACATGCGCCTTCCATTCGATCAACTCGCGATCGCGCATCGGGATAATGAATAATATGAAAAGAACGAAGAGATATTTGCGAATTCTCGAGCAATCTTTGCCGGTGAACTCGGTTATTCTGTCGATCAGCGACGGGTCGTGGCTAGGGCTCCTGGCTTCGTTATGGGACCCGAAGCAAGTATACTGCCTAGAACCGAATAGACTGGCTCGTCGCGTCACCCAGCTCTACATCGAAGCGAACGATTTGAAGAACGTGAAAGTGATCGAGTCATTGAGTGAGATAGAAAATCTCGAGGAAATCACAAATATAATTGGCGAGCCGCATTTCTATACGTCGGTCCTGCCCTGGGATAACTTGTACTTCGGCACAGTTATTAACGAGATCAAAGATAAATTACGACCGGACGTGTGCATTATGCCCAGAAAAGCATATATTTACGCGTTACCAGTGGCATTCGATAATTTGCATAATATCCGTGCGCCAGTTAAAACCTGCGAGGGATTTGACCATTCCATATTTGACAAGATGATTGAGGTGCATATGCGCGTTATAATCGCTCTCCTTGTATAATCAATGCAAACTTCTATTACAGAAATCATCAAACTTGGCCGATGCACCTGTCCAAGCCCACTCCCTATGGGAGTACAATTGTCGCTGGATAGCACAGAAGAAACGCATATTAATAATTGACGTGACTTCGTTCGACGAACCCGTCGAGAGCTCGGGAATAATTGAAATACTCGGGTAAGTCGCTTGTGTAAAAAGTGCCAGTTGAATATTTTCTCTAACCTGGGATAATTCTCGCAATTTCAGTAAAGCCAGATGTAATGGAGTTGTACTCTATGTGGATTGGAGTCTAGATGGTAGCGATAGGGATTCGTCAATTATTTCGACAGGACCGACACAAATTTACAAGAAGTTTCACCGCTACATTGGTTGGGATTATAATACAAGACAAGGCGTGTATTTATTCCAACAGTCTTACGAAGTAGTCAAAGGCTCTGTATTGAGTTATGCAGTTCGATTTGTTCCGAAAACGGGTGATATGCAAATTAGATTTAAGATGGAAGACTATGTGAATCCAACAACGGATTCAGACGACGATAGAATGGATGGTTAGTGCAATTTTGTTACGATAATTGAACATTTATATATGGAAAAAATGTTTTATACATCCGAACCATTTTAAATCCTTAGAATATATATCATACCTCATCAAATAGTCACATAACATTTTTCGGAATATATTTTGTAACCAGCTATAATAAATAGCATAGAAGACATATGTGCTCATAATGGAATCGGGGAGAAATTTATTATTGCTCCAACTCCTAAACATTAAAAATAGCGCATCTGATTTCCATAACCATTGATTTAAAAACGGAAAATGATATGGCATGAGGAGTTAACATTTTTCTCCATGTAATTTTATCAAAAATCAAATCCCAAAAACACGGCCCATTTGTTGTTTCACATCATCACCATCATGAAACGGATTTTCCGTTAGACTGCAATAGTCATACTGAAAATTCTTACTTAACTAAGAAAAAATACATTTTTATTGATTCCTAACAAACTTATACAATTTACAATTTTTTCAATATAATTAAAATGTAGTGAAAATTGAAGATATTCTTCCTATCAAAAGAATACAAAATTAATTTGTAACGGCAAACTCTACTTGATTCCAGTAATTCCTCTTGCTGATTCCTTTTCTTGTGAAACTCATTGGTTTTATAATATACGACAAAGTTTTCGATTTTGATTAGACTTAGGTTTGTAGTTTGACAAAATTTAGTGAAAGATTTTATTCGAATAAAAATTTTAAAATGAATAGTGTCTTGTTTATTTTTGAAGTGGTGTGGCAATACATGAGAATTTGAATTCGGTGAAATGTTGCAGTTCTTTTTCTATCCGTATTGTATGTGATAATGGCCAGTGTGATGTTAAGTTTATTTCCCGTATTGCTTGTAATTTCTCTTCAACGCTGTTGTGAAACATCCGCAATCAATATACGTACAAGGGTTGAGTGACACAGGTACCCTACAATCTCACTTTCACGTAGTTTTCTATGAACTTATTGGATTTATTGGGAGGATTTTTTAGCTGCTGAAGAGATTGGTACACTAATGGATGCACATCGGTTTGTCGAGATCAATTGTGGAGAAAACCACAGATTATAACATTCATGATTTTTTAAAATAAATTATTCGTAAAATTAACCAGACTTATTGCTAAAATGCTAGAGCACTCCAATGCTAAACCGTAAGATTTTCATTTGTTTTCTCTAAATTATATGAATTAGAGGGAGTTGTTGTTCTCCAAAGTTGTTGAACGTGCAGGCTTCTAAAACAGATGGGCATCGATTCGAAGCTATAATCAATGATTCATTCGAGATATTTGACTTTGTTAACTTGCGAAAAGCTGATATTATTGAGGCGGATAGGACAAGCTGTTTTCAAAAGAGTGAGAGCTTGTCTTGATACTAAGGCAACGAATGAATCTTCTCTGGATAGAATACAACAACCTTATGTAGATAATTGAAACGAGGACACTACACTGGGGAACAAAGCTCAATGATGGAATAAATAAGTGAAAGAAAAGGACGTAAAAGAAATTAAAAAAAAAATAATGCCAAGTAGAAGGATAAAATATCCTTGGATATGCGAATATTAATAGTATAAAATTAATAGCTATGAAAAAAGGCCAATATCTTTCAAAAATGGCATTGATAAGCCATAAACATATGTGCTGGATAGGTACGGAATGGGACACCGAGAGCCTACTTCCTGCAGTAAAGCATTTTGGAGGTGATGTTGTGGTTCGGGAAGTGTAGCGACCACTTGAAGAGAGATCTAAGAGTTTATTGAGTCTACAATGGATACGCATGCTTATCTAGCAATACTTCAAAGAAGGTATCAAAAAATTCGGCATGGGGAATCGTTTTATCTTCCATCAGGATAATTACCCCAAGCATTATGAACGTATTGTGGAACTGTAGCTTTTGCGTCATTCTATAGAACGTCGCTTTGAAAAAGTGGAAGTTTTCCAGTAACGATAGCTACCTTTAAACTACCTATGACAACCCTGTAGACAACTCACTATACTATAAATGTTTACTTCCTCCAAACAACCTGCCTGATTCAGTTTTCGAGCAGCCTTTGTGTCGTCAAAAGTTTGTTTCGTCAATCATTATCGTATATCCTGCTAGCTAGACATTTTCTATTTGGTTTTTCTGTGTGGTTTGTTTATTTGTGAATAGTCTTTCTGGTCAATTTTATATTTGATAGTTTGAAATTTTGGGATATTTGTGACCTTATAGTACTAGCATAGTGTCATCATGGCAAATCAATCGGTTGTTGTAATGGAGAAACCTCTTCCCCATTTGGGCTTGGCTGACTGGCATGCTCGCTTAACTCAACTCAGGAATATAGCTGACGCTCGACGCACTGATGCTTTCGACCTCCGTCATGCAGCTAGAAGTTTGCGCAACGAAACCCGTATACAGTCCGAGTGGGATGCTCATGACAATAATTCCTTGTTAATTGATCGGTGAGCTACCTCAATTCCCTATCGTGATTTTGAGTATTTTTGAAGGTTTGATTCAGAGTCTCTGAGCTCGAACGCTGGCGTTTCACCGTACAAGCATGCCTCGATCGTATCGACCATGAAATGAAGCTGTTGCGCGACGAAAAGGCCATCACGGAACGTCAATTGGAAAATCTAGTGACCTCGTTGCTGGTAGTATCGGAATGTTTAACAATGCGAGACTGTCGTCTCGGGGCGGAGCTAACTTATGACGAAGGCGATACGGAGCTCAAAAAGGAGCTTTGCGTCGTTGAGAATAGTCAACGCTTGTTGCGAGACCAATGCCAGGCAGCATGGGAAAAGTTAAATCGTCTGGAAGATGTAAGATTCAAATTGGGTCTGGAAATCGCAAATAAACGAGAAGCTGAGCAAATCGATACTGCACAAGTGAGCATGAATCGCGATAGTGATGGAATATCATTCAAGCCTGATGCAACAAGAATACCGAAAGAGTAAGTAAACGTATCTGAATTTTCGTCAAATCTGTTAAAGAACAATTTGTGGTTTCATGCCAGAAGCATTGAATTTGCTACAAATTTGAGCAACATAATCGGACTCTCTGAATTCTGAATAACTATAATCAAATATTAAGCATGAGCTGTATATTGAGAGCGTTTGTTTGGTATCTCCATCCCCTCATTCTTGGTGTGTGATTTATTTCCTACTCGAGAGAAAAAATGTTATACTCATAAAAAGAAAGCATATTCAAAATGCTAGCCATGAGAAACTACAACTTCCAATATACTTTCGATTCTCTACAAAAATGTATAATTCGGATCGTCTATTTTCAGTTCCTGCACATATGAGGCATGGCTCGAGCACACCAGAAACATGAAGCAGATGGCTGATAATGAGCACCAAGACACTTATGCTATACGTGAATCCCTATTCGTAAGTCGCGAGAAAGCAAGGAATGTAGTGAAGGCGCAACAGGACCGAACCGACCACATCATTCGAAAAAGAATTTTCGAAACTCAGCGTGCTAAAAACGAGCTAGAATGGCAGTTGAAAAAGGTTTTACTATTATAAGATTTTCCTGGATTCGTTTTTTTTCTTTGATTATCCACCCTTATTCTTCCACTGCACTTTTTAGATGCGAGAAGAGATGGAAAAGTGTCTCGAGGAAGTTGAAACACTGACTGCTGCACTCGAAGATAAGACCAACATGCTCAAATTGGCCGAGTCACGGCTAGAAAATCGCACACAACGTGCCGGTATGGAGTTGTGTCTGGACGATGCGTATCATGGACTTTGTAATGAGGTCTATCAGCTGCGAAATACGCAGAAAGCACTGAGAGATAAAATCAATTGTGCAAAAACAACCTATAACGCCCTCGAGGAGCACGAAAAGAAGATCCAGATAGATTTGAACAACAAGGAACACTCACTAATGGTCGATGTTCATGGACTGGATTTACGTGCTCGCCTAAAAGCTGGCGAGCTGAAGCAAACTCAAACTGATCGTAATATTCAATTGACGAAAATGGAGAACGAGGTTCCACCGACATAAAGTTATCCCGTTTGTATTCGTGGGACTAATGCTTGTAGCTAAATGGCTTTAAATGTGTTCATCATAATGTCTGCTTTGTAGTTGGGTAGTAAATGCAAATCTTTGTTAGTTCTGAAAACCGTTTTTTCAAAGCCCATTTGGTTAAATAGTTAACATTTAACTCCCATAACCAAGGTTTACGTAAAATCTCATCCTCGTTACGTGTTCGCTTGCCCATACTTTTTTACCCCAGTATTTTCCTTTACTTTGGAAAATGACCAACTTTTTCTCGACCCAAAAGTCTGAGGACATTGAGAATGTTTGCAAACATCGCCTCAAATCTGTACTTACTTAAATTGTTCGAAGGAATTGTTCAATCAAAGTTTCAATGTGCAGTACGATTTCATCAAGATCTGCTCTACTTAGATGGATTCGTCGTCTTTGTGGATTTTATCCTTCTTTACAATGTCATTATATTTGCTCTTCGAATGCGTTCGACAGCGTCAACAATTGCATGCTGCTTGACAGCCTCAGTTTCAGCCTAGTTTTCATCCTATATCGTCAATTATTCTTGTAAATTCGTCTTAATTAGTTATCTTCTTGTGGCAGTTAAAAAGGGCCACATTTTTATAATCTTTTACTCTTTCTTCTCATCAGTTGCCTTCTATTTATATTGGCATAGCTTCTCCATCATGCTGATGATCTCAAGTTTTTCCGTAAAGTCACATCTCTTAACGATTGTTTTTATGCAATCACATCTGGCAGTGTTAAACACATGTGCACGAGAAACTCTGTCTTTAACGTGCCCAAATGTTTTGTCCTTTTCTACTAAAATCAACTTTGCAGTATTTCTTGTCAAGTAAAATATTACTTCACGTGGATCAGCAAAAACACAGTGGTGTTTTATTCGACCCCAAAATAAACAAGTATCTACTATTAACTCAACAGTTTATCGAGATATCACTATTCAATTATACGCACATTGAATCAAACGAGCCACAGTACGTCGAAAGGTGAATTCACATTAGATCTTATAGAAGAAACCTTTTTTAGTCAATAGACAACAAATTATAAATGCTCGCTTCAACAGTCCTACCAATATAATTCACTAAAATTATTGTAAATACGCATTTTCGATTCTTTTCAAAGATAAAAGCGGATTTTTATTAGTTTGTTTTTCTTTTTAATATTACATACGGTGTTTAGCTTACATCATTAATAATAACATTACATTTTTTTATATAACGAAGCCTAAGACATTTTGTTTACTTTTTAATGGCTTTTAGTTTTCAAAGTTTGTTTTTTTCGAATCTTCCCCATTAAAAATACACAATCAAAAGAAACGACAAAATTATTTTAAATCAATAGGATTTTGCCTACACAATAGTATAATGTCTACTGTGCCATTCGCCTTCGACAGTAATTCCGTCTTTCGTTTGAATCGCGCTATAATTTTTTTTTTATTTGGATTAAATTTATCCCTCGAAAGAAAAAAAAACTATAACTGAAAAAGACGCTTTGTTGGAGTCTCACATTTGTATCGAAACAATCTCAGGCAATTTGCATAAATTCTCCACTATTAAATTACAAGTGTTCGAATAGTAGCCACTAAATAAAATGCATTTTCATATTAGATTAATGAATCAGAACGAAATTCGTACTTTAACGCAGTCAGTTGTGATGAATTTCGAAAAAATAAAACGTGCTAAAGATTCTTCTCCAATTCACTTCGAATTTTCGCATCGAAGAATTCATTTATCGTTCAGTCTACAGTAAATGGATTCTGGTCCAAGGAAAGAGAGTATTGTTTCCGGGAACGATAAATACAGTTTCGAAATTTTTTGAAAACGAAATTCCATATGAAAACGATCAACACTTAAATATCATCACACGACTGCAACTGCTTGCAACTTTCCTAACATACATGTCCCGAATCGAATTGAGGGAAAGGATTCATTCAAAACACAATAAGGAGAGCGAAAACGATGGTTTTTTCTCATATAATTGTTCTTTAATTACATAAATATTTTTTTTGTTTTGTTTTGTTTGGATCGCAGTGATTCCTATTTCGTTTCCCCATAACAAAATATCGATTTTTTCTTTCACTAGTTCTCATTTGGTTTCAACCTTTATCTATGTACGCATATCATTATTGACGGGATATCAATTTCACTTTTGCTGTCTTGTGATCTGTTGTTATATTTTATAATAGTTACTCTTTTTTACTCATTGCGGTTCGGTCTATTCCTTTCTTTATTTACTTTTAGTTTTTTTATGTTAATTTTTTGTTGTTTATTTTTTCTTGGTTTTTATTTAAAATGCTCAACAAAACATACTACCCTCTGGTGGTTGCGCCAATTTCAAATTTTCTTTAAATGTCATAATCCTACGTATTTCCTGAAGCATAGATTTTATAGTATATTCTCGATTCCATCTGGCTAGCATGGGCACTGATCTGTGATCAATCTGCGGAAAAATTCAAATAGTTAGTTATAGGACTTGTTGTCTGCTAGTAAAGCACACTTACAACTCCATTACTTTGATTAATACAATTAATATTAATTTTTGATAAAAATCTAAGCACTGGCGGTTCGTCTGGATACTTGTCACCACACTCGATTTTTAATGAGTACATTCGATTTTCATACGGAGTCTGAGAGGCAGAAAGAAATTCTTTGGTTATTCAGTGAGCTGCTGTGACTGCGGAATGTTAAAAGGTATTTTTCTTTTGAAACTTACCCGAGGTGGCCCAATTATCATTCCAGTCCAGTGAGTTAAAGTCATATCGTCGTCATTTTCGAGACCCCATGATATTGTTCCATCGCCTACGCCTTTTTGTCCTTGTTCTAATTCTTCAAGCAATCGAAAATTTCTAGGAACCACTAAATAGAAAAATTGCGGATGTTAAATAAATTGTCCTTCATAGTTTTGTTTTTTGCGTTTAAGTGACAAAAACAGTTCACACCGTTTCCAGTAGTTTTTTGACTTCAAAAACAATATTAAATTCAAAAATAGTGACTTTCTAATTTTGATTTATTTATTAAGTTCGTCTAATACAGACTAGTAGAATTTACTTTAAAAAATATGAAAAACATTCAAACAAAGCCATCAAAGTGGATTGTTTTTACCCAAGCTCTTTTTCAAAGATGAAAAACATATTTCAAAGAGGAATTAACACGTTCACGCCGGGGCCGATTTTCATTTGTTTTGCTGTGAGGCGGCGCTCAAATTAATGCCGCGCTTCATCTGGCGGCAAGCGATTTTTTCCTGTACAAACCTGCATACGCGTTGTATGTTTACTCAGTAGTAAAGTGAATGCTTATTGTGCAAGTTGTGTAATTCGTGCCGTTTTTTCATCCTGACCACAGATTTCTACCAGTAAGTATAACTAGAAAGGTGGTTGAATGTTTTTTTTTTAATTTTTGCCCTGATAAAATATAGGTAACATGGACATGGAAATAAGTGATTCTGATGAATCTATAAATAGAAGCAGGAGAAAGGCATCAAGATTACGGATACTCTCTTCCTGTTCAGATGAGGATTTTGTTAATATAAACAGTGAAGTGAACGAATGTTCCACGGAAGAAGAAGATTTGATGTCTAAATCAGAGAACGAGGATAACGATGAGGAATGGCAAGAAGTAAAAGAAAGAACTTCAGTCATAAATGAGTATTCGGAAGAAGAGGAATTTTTAAATGAAAGCACTGACTGTAATGACCCTTTTGATTTATACAAACTATTCTTCACGGATCACATACTAGATTTGATAGTTGAAGAAACAAATAAATATGCTATACAATGCATAAATAATTCTACATCTAGCAGTAGAATGCACCAACAGGCCTGGCAGTCTGTTACAAGAGATGAAATGAATACTTTTATTGGCATATTGCTTATTTTGGGTGTAGTGCAATTACCAGAAATTAGATTGTATTGGTCTAACAACGACATGTATGCGAACGCACGCATAAAAAATGCAATGCGACGTGATCGTTTTTTATCTATTCTTAAGTTTTTACATTTTTCAGACAATACTACAGCCAGAACTGAAGATCGGTTGTACAAAATTCGTAACATTAGTGACGCAATCGTGGATACCTTCAAGAGTTCTATAAATCCTGGAAAAAATATCGTTATCGATGAAAGTATGGTTCCGTGGAGAGGACGCCTAGGTTTTCGTCAGTACATCCCAGGCAAGCGACATAAGTACAGCGTAAAATTATACAAATTGTGTTTGCCTGAAGGCTACACTTATAATTTCGAAATTTATGCCGGGAAAAATGAAACGATCATTGAAAAATCACATTCTCATGATGTAGTAATGAGATTACTAAATGGCTTATTATTTGAGGGCCGCATACTATTTATTGATAGTTATTATACAAGTGTCCCTTTGGGCGAAGAACTTTTAGAGACCGATACATTTATGTGTGGTACTGTAAAAATAAACAAAAAATTTCTACCACCGCAGGCAAAAACAAAACAAAAACGTGGTGAAATGATAAGTTTCGAAAATCGTAGCGGTGTAAAATTTCTGAAATGGACTGACAAAAGACCAGTATGCATGTTAACTACCTCAAAGAATCACCGGTGTAAATTTGTACAAGGAACAAATGGCAAAGTAAAGCCCGATGCTGTGTTTGATTATAATATTGCAAAAAAAGGTGTTGATTTATCAGACCAACTATCGGGGTATTACAGTTGTTTACGAAAAACCATTAAATGGTACCGAAAAGTAATATTACAATTAATATGCGGAACTTCCCTCGTGAATGCCTGGTATATTCATAAAAGATGGGGCACTAAAAATATGAATATATTACAATTTAGGGAAGTGATTATTGATCACCTTTTGGCAAAAGAACAAATATACTGTCATATACCGTCAAATAAACATGTTCTTCAATCATATGAGGGATCTGCAAGAGAGTCCCGTAAACGCTGCAAGGAATGCTATAAAAATTTGTCCAAGAAAAAGGGCAGAGATTATGCCACTAACAAAACAACAAGAGTTAAGACGTATTGTGGGCATTGCAAGGGTCAGCCAGCACTTTGCTTGAAATGTTTTAACAAATTACACACAAAACAATATAAAATGAAATTATAAAGAAAATAATATTGAATGTTTACGTTATTTTTACCGAATTTGAGTTATATTTATTATACTGCATTATTATGTTTATGTTATTGAATAAAACTTATGTTTATGATACGTTATTAATTATAATTGCAATTAAAAATAAATGTTTTGAATGAAAATACGTTAAATTTTCATTATTTTAGTTTTCAGCGTCTAATATGCACAATCGAATGCGTACCACCGGTGATACGCGCCGCCCAATGAGACAATTTAGTGCGGGCCACCGGTGGTACGCGCCGCCCGATGAGACAATCTAGTGCGGGCCACCGGTGGTACGCGCCGCCAGATGAGACAGTTTAGCGCGGGCCACCGGTGGACCGCGCCGGCGTGAACGTGTTAATGATAAGCACTGTTAAAATTTCTTTTTACGCCGAAACGGGCTCATTGAAGGTGTAGCTGGTCCAATAGGAAGGGACACATACAATATTGACGTGTCTCATTCTGTGGCGCTTGGTATTGAGGCCAAATAGACTTAAAAGGTGTTCAGAGGATATACTTCCCGCGAGCAGCTTAGCAACAAAGATAGTTTTGAAATTTTTTCGTCTGTTTTTAAGCGTATCCATGGCCAGTACCTAAGTCGATTAATGTAAGGAGGCAAGCGAAGAGGATCTGACCAAGCAAATTCACGTAAACAAAACCGTAAAAGTATTTTCTGAATTGACTTGATACGGTCAACATGCACCTGCTGTTCATTCCTTCTCCAGCTGCCGTCAAATACAGACGCTCCTTGATACAAGAGAAAATTACATTTAAGTTCGTAGAATCAAAAACTGTTGTGCTTTTCATAGAATAGCCATCTTGGAAATTTTTGTAAATTCAAGTTGTGAAGTGAATTTATTGTATTGCACGACGGTTTTAAGACTAAAAACAAAGTTTGTTACACTCCCTGGGGTTTTTTTTGTATATTAATAGGTGAGATTAGTGGTTTGTAGAGATTCACTTTGTTAGGATTATTTTCAAAAGCGTGATTTGAGTAAAGTGCTATAGCCACGGTTTTGAATCCCTCAGATAAGGAGTCTAGGAGCCTTGGTAAAGGCGGTGCAGGCATAAAAAGGAAAAAAATGGCTGATGCCGAAAATAGTTCAATGTAAACCAAAGGAGCTATGAAAGAACTACCGGTAGGTGAGGAACCACGTGGTAGGGATTACTTTGCAAGCATAGATATGAATTTTGAATTAACACCTGGTCATAATAATGAAACGGATAAGCTTTCGAATCAAATTTGTAATAAATATAAGGAAAATTCAAGAAAAACGTATAAGGTACTAATGATTACAAAGGATGTTAAAGAAAAAAAGGGTTAGGTTGGATCCAATGAATCTATCTACAGTGGTTCACAGCTTATTTGATACAGTGACTATTTAAAAATACAAATCACTGTAACTTTGAAATAAAGAACCCTATCCAAAAAATTTAAACGTATTTGACTAGATGCATGTTCAACGAATACAATGCAAACAAAAAATGTTCCAGCAATACCACGGTAAAAGAGAAATACCACTGGCGCAGAAAAATTGCTGCTCACAGCTTATTTGATACAGACACTTCAATGCGAATAAACTTCTATTTGTCGCGCCGTTAATCTGTCTTGTTTTTGTTTCTTGAATTTTTGATTGTGTTGAGACATTGGCTTCAGTAATTTTTAGCAAGATCTTGTAAGCTGAAGTGCCAAAATGAGCCAAAATTGTAAAATGGGTCATCGCACCACAATTGAACAGCGCGAATTGGTATTAAACCACTTTAAAAAAGGACAAAGTGTTCGAAAAATTGCTGAAAGTGTGAATTTGAATGTCTCTACAGTGCAGCACAAAATTGAGCGCTTCGTACACGAAAATCGGGTAGAAAATAAGAGGAGAAATGCGCCAAACAATATTTTCACCGTATCCGACGTACGATACATTGTAAGGAAAGTGAAAGCAAACACAAAGATTTCCGCTCCAAAATTGGTTACTGAGGTTCATCGTGAATTAAAGAAGTCATGCAGTGCTGAAACCGTCCGATGAGTGCTTCGCGACCATGATTTCAACGGGCGAGTAGCTCGTAGGAAGCCATTCAGTTCAAAAAAAAAAAAAATACAATAAGCCGATTTGCCTTTGCCAAAGAGCATATGGGAAAGTCATCCGCGTTCTGGAATACGATTATTTTTGCGGACGAGTCCAAACATTTTTGGCTCCGACGGAATGTCATATGTCTGGTACAAGGCAAACACTGAGCTAAACAAGAAGAACCTCAAAGCTACTGTGAAGCATGGTGGTGGTAATGTGATAGTTTGGGCCTGCATGTCCGCAGCCGGAGTCAGAAATTTAAAGTTTATTGAGGAAACAATGGACCAAACAAAGTACCTTGATGTACTCAAAAACAATTTGCTGCAAAGCACTGAAAAACTGGATATTAGCAACCAATTTCCGTTGTACCAAGACAATCATCCAAATCATAAGTCGGGAATTGTGCAGTCCTGGCCAATTTGGGATTGCCCTCATTTGATGTCTCCGCCGGCACAGTCACCGGATATGAACGTCATTCAGAATCTGTGGACTTTGTTGGATAACAACATTAGAAAACACAAGATTTCTAATAAACAAGACCTGAAGAAAGCACTGCTAGAGGAATGGCACAAAATTACTCCTGACATCACAAAAAAACTCGTTGACTCAATGCCGAATAGGCTCCAGGCTCTGCTTTAGGCTAAGGGCTATCATACGAAGTATTGAAATCAACTGGAAACCTCACAATTCACAACAATTTTAATGTTTAATCAAACTGTATCAAATAAGCTGTGCCATGAAATTTGTTAATACTTTTGGTTTTTTGTTTTTTAAGATGTAAAACAGCAACTTTGTAACAAATGTAAACTTGTTTAATAAACAACAAACAGTTTTCTTTTAAATGGTGCTCAAATTTTTTTGATATTATTATATTTTGAGTTATTGTAACTTAATTTTTTAAAGAAGCACTGTATCAAATAAGCTGTGAGCCACTGTATATAAAATGAAAAAAATTCTTAACATAAGCTGCATATCAGACTGCAAAAGTGTAGGCTATAACAAGGTTATCATTTCTTTCAAAAAAGCTGAGGATGCGAATAACTTTGTTGATGATGTCTCGAAGACTCTGATAAACTATAGTCTTCTGATACCGAACAATTTTGTGTATAAGTATGGTATTATTAAGGGTATGCCTTTAGATTAGGACGTTAAGGAATTGATTAATGAAGTTATTCCATCTAATACTTATGGTAATTATCTCAAAGATAATAAAATAGTAGATGCATATAGAATTATGCGAAAAAATAATGAACATGGTGGTGATTTAGTGCCTACAATTAAAATTACATTCGAAGGTGAATTAGTACCTAATTTCATAAAAATTGATCGTTTTAGACTTAAGGCAGAATACTTCGCACAAAGACCGAAGCAATGTTATAGCTGTGGCAGACTGGGTCATTTCGCGGGTAACAGTAAAAGAACTGCCAAAAAAATGCTTAAAGCGAAAATTGTGATGGTGGAGCATGCTTAACTAAATGTATACTATATAACTCTGAAAAACACAATGCTGCATATAGAAAATGTGTAAAATGGATTAGCAAGAAAGAAAAAATGGATATAGTATCAAAACGTAATAAACCACCTGTAGAAGCAAGCAGAATGTTGAATAAAAATAGATTTGCAGACTTAGAAGAAATTGATTTGAATAACATGAAAGAGTATCCAGTACCAGAAAAATCAAAACAAAGAATGGAAACTTCAGAAATCCTAATACAGACGTAAATTCATCTAGATATAAAATAAATTATGATAATGTGGTAGTTGGACAAAAGGTAGTGCCAAATAAACTGATAAGAGGAGAAAGGATGGTGGAAGGACCGATTGACACAGTATACAAAAGTTCACTAAAAAATAAAGTCACTGAAATTGAAAGACTGTTTACTCAGATTACAAATATGATGGAAAATTTAGAAATGCAATCACAGAATACAAATTAAAGCAATAAGGAAGTTTATTTATAAGGTATAAACGAAGTAAATAAACAACCTTGTGAGGTAAATGAAAGAAATAAAGATTTGAATATAAATAATAATGAATTATATAATATAATATAATATAGCAACAATTATCAGCACTAGCCGCCAGAAGAATGGTGATATCGGCCTGCTTCGCATTCGACGTCATTAGAGGCGCTATTAGCAAATTTGTGATAAATATCCCTGTAAGGAACACCAGGTCCAATCGTTTTCTAATGCTGCCTCCTCACTGTGGGCCTTCATCGGCCACTGCAACGATCGCATGATCGCCAAAATTATGGTCACCATCACAAATTTGCCTTCACACACTGGGCCGATGGATGGGTCAGTCATGATTTTTCGGTTGCGCATGATGGCGCGCTTTGATGTGTGTGAAAAAACGCTCCAAAAGCTATCCTCGGCCATCGCCATTTCCATGCTTCACCACTGTCGGCCACTGCAAGCCATCGCCCGACTACACAATGGGCCACATGATGGCTCACGCACACGGGCCACATGATGGCCCACAGTGAAGAGGCAGCATAAAAGAATATCCACATTCGACCACATATGCAGCTAATGAGCCGATAAATAAATGCTGCAGGATATTCAACAGCATAAGCAATCTATATTCACCTACGATTTCCAAATTATCCTTCAAATCCTCTCTTTTGCATGCCATCCGTACCCCCTAACGTCAAGCCATATACTATTTATCAATGTTTTATTTATTGATTGTTATTTATTAATCGATTTATTACTTATTTAATTTGTTTGTTACTTATTTAATATTTCTGTTATTTTTTCATTTTTTTTTTACTTTACTTTACTTTTCAATTTTTATTTGGTTGTAACTTGTACCTTGTTTGGTGAATAAATAAATATATAAAATCATTCAACTTAATATTCAGGGTCTAAGGAAAAATGTTGATAACTTAACACATCTTAAATTAAATAATATATATATACCTCTTATATCGGAAACGTTATTACCGAAAAATTACAGGAGGGGAAACTTAATCAACGGTTTTAAGGGTATTTACGAAAATCGTGAGGACAGCAAAGGAGGAGGTGTAGCTACTTTTATAAATAACAAAACAAAGTTCGTAATAAATGTAGATAAAAAAAATTATAATTATTAAAACATTGAATATCGGAAAAAAACTTAAATATAGCATCAGTATATATTCCACCGAATTATAATAACAAAAGTTTCGAAGATTTTCGAAAAGTGTTATATTTATTCAATAATGGAGAAGCTTTCATAATAGGGAGGGGATCTTAATGCACGAAATAAAAAAAATGGGGTGATCACGTGATTAATGCTAGGGGAAGGAAAGTTGGAAAAAATATCAATAGTTTAGGTTTAAGTGTGCTCAATAATGGTGATTTTACTTTTGCGAGTGTAATTAACATGATTCAAGGTAGATCTGTCCCTGACTTATCGATCACTAATATTAAGGAAAAAGCAATAATAGCAATAATATTAGTAACAGTGGGCATAACATTATTAGTATAAATTTGAAATGAAAAGAAAGTTAGCTATGAAAGGATTATTAAGTCAATAAATGAATGTGATGTAACAGGTAATATATCAGATTATTGATGAGTTTGATAAGATAATTAGAGAAAACAATCGCAGAGAGTGTGCTCGATGGTGTCGTCCTGTTCCATTTCGCACCTCTTGCATAAATTGCTAGATGTCAGTCCCATTTTGTTCGCATACGATGGGGTAGAGCAGTGCTCTGTGAGCAAGCCGATCGTCACTCTCAAGCAATTTCTGCTGAGCTTGAGCAGTTTCCTGCTTTTGCTTGGATCAGGTGATGGCCATAATGCCCTGGCCACCCTGCAGTCCATCTTGTTTTCCCATTCAGACTTTAGTTTGGCCCATATGACGGCATCTAGTTTGCTTGTGGTGTCAGCGATTGACCGTGGTACGGTGATGCAGGTTCTATTACTAGCTCGTCGGCTTTTTCGTTGGCTTTGCCTCCACTATGCCCTGTTGGTTGATGTTCCGCTAGTGGACTCAACTGCCATGCGTATAGCATATACTTTAGACTGAAAGACAGTAGCAAGGTCAAATCCATAGAAAACACGCCCGAGCCAACTCCTGTATCCGTCTTTGACCCTTCCGTGTAAATCCAGACGCCACCATCAGCGGTAGCTCCCTTTTCCTTCCAGTCTGTTCTTGTGTGTATCTTGATGTGTGTAACGCCGCTAAAAGTTCTAAAGATGCATCGATTTTGAGGCATAAGTCCCGGAATTATTTTCAACCCAGACTTTGGGGCGGTTCTTAAAGCGCCCGTAATACATATGCAAACTAATCTTTGCAGTCTTGTTAGCTCCTTGATATTGGTTTTACTCTCCGCTACCTTCTATCACACGATCGCTCCATACAGCAAATGTAAATATGAAGAAGGCCGCACTAGGTTTAATACCCCATGTATTGCAGTAGGCAGATCGGCACGCGAAAAGTGCTATGCGAGCCTTACCTATTCTGCGCTTCACTTTAGCTCCCCAGTTCAGTTTCCTGTCTAGCATAAGGCCCAAATATTTAACACTATCAACATGTTCCAATGTTATTCCGTTGAGGCTAGGCGTGGCAATAGTCAATCAGAACAGGGTTCTTTAACACGATAACCCAGGAAAAAAAGAAGGGAAATTGCATTGGAACTTGTAACTCATCCATCGTAACACCTTTCAGATCGTTGGAACATAAATTGATAGGTAAAAAATAATGATATTGGAGAAGTCCAAACCAATTGGAAAAGTTTTTCAATAAAAAACTGAAAGATTTTTTTAAAAAATGAATCGAACTGCCTTTACACTAGCAAAATGTGCTAGAAAATGATGAAAACAATTTTGTTGCTTAGCTGGTTTTAAAAAATAAATGTTTTTCGTCAAAAACAAAATGATTACTATTCGGTCCTTCCAACTGAGGTATCTGCGACAAAACAAATGAGCTATAAATGTAGATAAAACTAAAATCATTGTTTTTCAACAAAATATACAAATCTTCAAGCACATGACGCCTCCAATTGGAGAATCCGAGGTGCAATGCGCAACATTCGGCGACATGAGTCAGATCAGCGTTTCTTGGGTTCTTCAATTAGCCTTCGAATCTTGGTTTTTCATTCGAAAAAGTCATTCACATTTCCTTCTCTTTCTTGATTTGTTCTGATTATTTGCAGTCCATCAGCTGCATATGTAAAATGTATCGGATAATGCGCAGCATGTGAGACGAGAGCACAAACTACCATTCATCGATGGAACAAATAGATAAAAATGATTTTATCGAATCATGGATGAATCGGCAACTATCGAATGATTTGTTTTTCGAGGACTTTACGCACACTGAGTAAGGAATAGATGATTTTGCCGTCAACTTCCCAATGGTCAAATTAACTGCATAACGTCCACAAGAATCAGTTCATTCATCAGCAAAAACTTCCTAAACATTATATTGTGATTGACCTGATGGAATGGCATATTACAACCTATCAAGAATTCATATAAACCAGTCCGGTCTATACATCCCGACATCATCTCTTAGCTGTGATTGATTGTAGATATCTGCTAAACGTCTACAGTATTGTTGGATTGTAGGTATTTTTATAAATAAGACGCTTGCGTAAAATACTACAGAATGAATTATGCGATGCATACAATCTTAGATTCTACTAGTTAATGTCCATCGGACACTGAACAAGGGAAATATCGATAGCTGTCGACATTAGAGCAAATCTACCTTCTAGAAGAAATATTGGTGTTTTATTTCAAATCTTTAATCACAGTTAATTTTATTTCTGCTACATGGCAATAAGCCAAATATAAGAAGATGAGAAGATATCGATGTACTTGGCTTAATACAAATTTTACAAATTATTTGCGGAAAACTGGAAAATTGACTTTAGAAAGGACTGTGCCTATCGAGTGAGAAAGTGTAGATGGAGGTACCTAAAATATGAACGCCGTTTGCGTGTAAAACATTTGTAAGTATGCGTTGAGAGTTTAAGCTTGAAGTTTCCTGTTCTAAACTATCTACAAGACCTCAAAATATGCCACAAAATTTCGCAAGCTCTCACACTTTCGTCAAACCGAAAACTTTAATCGCTCTAGCACTAAAGCTCCATGTCATAGGACAGATTATATATCCTCCGCGCTACTTCTGCTTTTCCGCATTCAAAATTCTATGTTTTAACAGAATTAATCTAGTATCTATTATGCTTAGTAATAACCTGCTTTGTGACTATCGTCGATTGGTTGGCGTTTGCTCTTCGGTAAGCAGCTATGTGTGATAATCAAGCAAGGGCGTTTGGCTATTAGCATCCAGATTGCACACTCCACATTATCGCTTTGTCATGCAAATGACCCATCACGCCTCACTGTCCGGAAGACCGTTCGAGGTGACCAGCTATCTTCTTTTCTTCGGCAGACGTTGATAATTTCGCTTCCCCGTCGGCCATAACCTCTTGATTAGCTTCGTTCACCTAAAACGTTCACAGTTTTGAAAAGCAGCGACCTGCATTCCTCACACTTTACTCTGCACATGATTTCCAAGGGTCTTTTTTATGACACCCGGCAATTCAGCCGCTCTCAGACGACTAATTAAATTAGAAGTCTTTAAATTGCCAAGAACAATAAGCCACACATCATACCATGCGAAACTGATCAAAATCAATATGGGATCGTTGTGGTCAAAAGCAAAAAATCTTCCCAATTGCATCGGGCCAGCGTTACGTCAACGCTCCAGAATCCTCGCAATCAAAACGATGTCGTGATTTGATTCTGCAATTTTTCAAAACATTTCCGACTTCAGAATTTTCACTGTTCATACATATTTTGACACATTACGGCAATGTGCGGCCGCGCGACTATCGTTTCAAATCCGACAAGTTTCTAAGCCGAATTCTACAAAAATCCTCAAGCCAGTCAATCGATTCGAATGGAATTTCGACTCCTCACAGCATACAGCCATCATTCGAATAGTAACTCAAATCAAATCGCTTAAAATTATCAAAATCTATTTATCCTTACCGACACCGGTGTTCGTTTGGTTCGCCATTTCTCTGATTTTTCCCGTCGTCGTCGACGATGTCAGGCCAGTCGTTGTGTTCGTGTGACTGCGCTACGTATACGAATACGCTAGGGAGATTCGGTTGCCTATCCACACCACCAATACAATTCCGTGCCGTCTGACTTGACTGACTTCTGCCCGTCTGTCTGCCCTGTCTGACGGACTGCTGCACCAGCACTACACACAATTCCAAAATAAAGTCAAACCGAATGAGGCTCGAAAAAGCCGTCCTATCGATTGTGACTGAAGATTTCGGGCAAAGTATTCAGCGAATAATAAGGCTACAAAGCTGCATTCAACTATCCGCGTAAAATACAGGATTTAAAACGAGGTTTGCGGTGCACAGAGCGTTTTAAACGCGTTTATTTTTCCTATGAAAACGAAAAGGAGACATCGCGAACTTCGTAGCGGATTATGCTTCCGTATAGCCACTTATTTCAGATTCGGAATCAGAGAGAATTCTGTGCGTACGTTAAATGTTGGTACGACTGAAAACAAAAATGCCGACAATGGTAGTGAAGTTGGAAGGAGTTACATTTCGTACCACATGTGGAATCGAAGGAAAATCTGAAAAGTTGTATACGAATTATTTAAGTTATGCAGCAAAACAGTGGTCTTGAATAGTTTTTTTTTAGATAAACTTTATCGTACGTGGGTAGTTGTAATGACTGCTGTGCAATAAAGTTTGGCAAAAGCATGGCATGTAGAATCTCAAACTTTGTGTCGCTCCAATTATTTTGATCAACGATTTTGTTTGATGGGCCATTTTGCCTTTAGTGGTTAAATATATTGCAATTTCTTCGCAAATACCGATGATATTTCAAGAGCAACCTCCAAGTTTCTCCGGTTTTTTTTAGTATCAAGCGAATTCAATTATTTTGTTATTTCTGGTTCCACTTGCTTCCATGGGCGATGGGGAAACGGATACTGTCAAATGACAATCGCAGCTTGTTTCCTGTTCATTCGCGATCCACACTGTAGCCATTAAAAACTTAAGGTAACTAAAATAGCATCTGATGTTGTGTTGTTTTTATTGTAAACTGTTTCGACAGCGAAATTGTGTTGATTTCATTGTAACTCGCTCATTAGGCAATGCAGATTCTCTGTTCGGTGATTTTCAATTGTTAAATTTGTCGAAACTACCTGGCTATTGTATGTATTACTCATAGTCGTTATTCGATATCGATGAACTTTTCAAACAAGATCATATTCTGCTCTGCAGTCTTTTTCCCAAAATGAATGCATGCAAACAATATCTGAAGTAAATTTTCTGGAAATCAACTTGTGGTCAACATCATCGGCAACCCACTTAGTGATTGCGGATGCAACTATATGAAGAGCTTCGTGACGTCAGATTGGATGCGAGATCTCGAAGCCAGCATACGGTAAAAGCTGTCCAACTTTTAATTGCTGCTGTTAGTAACGAGGCCTCGAAAGGAAGTAAAAATGAGAAAAATGGCAGCTACGGTATCGTTAATGACACGGAGCGGGCTTGCCTCAACCAGAAATTTCGCGGGTGAAGTTTTGTGAATTCGTGCACATCACCACTAAAACTCGCCGTTTGGCATTTAATAACTGCAAAATTTAATGTATATGGCACCACGAGCGAAGGACCAAGGCCACTATGCACCTGTTGCAGTTCATGCATACTATTCTTTTTATCAGATTCAATCATAACTTTTCCAAATTCAAATAAAAACTTGCACCCAGAGAAGCGACATACCGAACCATATTCAATATCTTCTGTGGCCACGTATCGAGGAAAAATTTCACGAAATATTTTCGTAAATAAAATTGTATTTTATTCAATTAAATACCCGATTGTATGTAATAATACATTTTTTCAAATTAAATTATTTTTTAAATATTGTTTTTTCTCTAATTGTTACAAATCATCTAATCCAATTTATGGCCCACAGAAGGTATGGCTGGCAGTTTCGTGTCGCCGAAAAAACAATAAATCGGTATAAGAACCAACAGCAGCAGCGTTACCATTCAAGCATTGTGACAAATACGTGAAAATCGAAGCAACATTTTACATAAAAAAAAAATTGTGAGGACAATAGTCGAAGAAAATTGAAAATGTTCTGTTTTAAATTTGTTTTTAATTAACTACAACACGTATTCGTTCTGGTTGCGTTCAGCGTTCTCAGTATGGATTCAATTAACATTTTTATCGAGTTGGTTTCTCATTCACTCTTTTGGAAACATTGAAAGTGTTTGTGAGTTTCTTTTGTTTTTCGTAGTTTTGGTATTGGCTTGTTGTTTTATACTTGATGCGCCGAAATGGCTCCAATTAAAACAGAAATATATTGGAGAAGAGCTTGTTCTTGGATCACACTTTGTTTTAATTGCACTCTTCTTTACGAATATTACGTCGGTTAGTTTTAGATGTTATGAATTAAAATTACTTGTCGCTCTTTGGATAGAACACTATCTTCCTCGACTTTATTGTCGACCACTTGTGTCTTTTGATGTAATACGTTAGAGCGCCTAAGAAAACAAACATTCCAATCGCTTTGATGGTCATTTCCTTCCGTTGATCGTGTTCCGGTTCGGACGTCCACTTGAGGAAGGCAGCTACATCCTTGGCCAACTGACTTGCAGAAGCTGGTGTGCCATCCTCGTATTCGATTGTCTAAAAATTGAGATGAGGTTGAGCACAAGCATTGATGTTGTATTTTGCGAACCCACCTCATTGTATAAAGCTTGAGCCATCGAAATAGCACCGCCTGGGAAATAGGGGTTGAAATACTGGCCTTCTCGTAGTACCACACCTGCTGGGGCATCGCAATAGCCTGTCAACAAGGCAAAGATGTAATCTTCACCCCCGTGGCGGGCAGAAACAATGTAACTAAGATCTGGTGGATAAGCACCGTTGTTCGCTGCACGAGCAGCTTCTTCATTCTCGTACGGACTTGGGAAATAATCCGAAAGCTTTCCCGGTCGCTTGAAATAATTTCCTTGCTCGTCGGGACCGTCCTTCACCTGTTCCGAGAAGATAGTTCACTTAAATGATAAGGTTCAATCGTGCTATTGTATTCTCACCATAACTTCTTCCGCCTCTGCCTTAGCTTCGGCCTCAGTGTGAGTGACACCGATCAGATTACGGTAAGCAATAAACCTCATTGAGTGACAAGCAGCACAGACTTGCTTATACACTTGATAGCCTCGTCGTAAGCTAGAAATTAAGGAAAACAGGAAATAATCATTAACCATTGGTCGAAAATATATTTATCACAGTAAGTTTTAATTTTCATGGAGCAATTTGAGGAAACGTAGGGCTTTCGTTTAAACAAATCTAGATTTAGATCCAACACACTTTCCTTGGACTTGGAATTATTACCAGTTTCATATCCGAAGTTGCACATTCTGGAGGGCATCAATAAAGTTTTGATTCGGATACAGTCAAAAGAAGCAATATGATACGGTCTTCAGTCAATTTTCAGCCCAGAGACCACCGCCCTCTTATACTCTATATACTAAAAGATTTAGACACCTCAAGTGTCAATCTCATCAGGAGCATGTTATTTTTGCAGGAATAATCACCAGCTTCACTTTTCGAACAATGAAGTCACGTCTACAAAGCTACATCTAACTACTGGATACAATGTATTTAACGATAACAGGAATCTATTTAGCATTTAAGCTATACGAACACGATTCTCTATTTTAAACATTTTTATAAAATAATTTACTCTCCAACTCACCTAGCATGATCCAATGATGCAATCATGCCTTTGTGGTTCCATGGCATAGATTGTGGATGCACTTCTGTGCCGGACGCTTTCACGGACTGGTCCAAAGCGAACAGAATCGCTCCTGCACCGCCGGCCAAAACTCCTAGTGTTCCTACCAGCTGGAAAATACCAAATCATCCATTAGAGCGAAAAGTACCAGTGAACGCGGCGAAGACTTTGACAGACTGTCGAAGTCAGGTTATGACCCAACATTTTGAATCATTACGAAATAATTTCGGTCCTTTTCACACTTCTTTCCGATACTTACCCTCTTCTGTCCATTAGTCCATGTTTTGGTTGTCGATAAGTTATTCACCTGCAAAGAAAAAAATAGGATCGATGTGAGGTAATAGTCTCCAATCACTTAGCGAGTGGTTACATAATAAACAATCTTCAAGTAAATTTTTGCTCGAAACATCTCGTTCGAGGCGCTGTCCAACTATAATTTGACATTGAATATATAATAGAAAGCACTCCAATGCTCACAAACAGTTCTTAAACAAATGATTGATTAGTTTTACGCTAAGTATTATCGTAACCAGGAAAATTCGACCGGATTGTCATGATTGTTTCGCCATTGATTTGTTCAATAAAACACCGATAATATAGCAATACTCAATCACTCTTTCGAATCTGCACATAGTTAAAACTCTTGAGCACTTAAATACCTGCTGAAATGCCACATTATTGGATGTTTTCAGGAGACCAGCCCCGCAAAATCTTCTCATTGTCGCCGCCATGGTGGCCAGAAGGTACACGAACACGACTTTTGTAGTTCGTTCGCCGAGAAAAGTGTGGAACTCACGTAGCCGACTGCGACCGGTCGATGACAGATAGAAGCTCGGAGACGAACCCGAAGATGAAATATCTGCTGACTTGTTACAGAAAATTCTATAGAACTGCAACGATACCTCTGACAGCGTGTGTAATTTCACTTAACTTGCGGGGCAGCCGTGAGATACACTGCAACGAGGTTCACGAGCGTGATTCGACGGCATAGAAAAATGTTCTCCGGTGTTTGACAGGGCAGGAAGGCCAAATGACAGGATGTGATGTTTAGCAGCGGGAACGGATTTTGAAAAAAATTAACGTAAGCGGCCGTGCATGTACTAACTTCTTGTATGAGCATGTCTGGTGAAGTGATGCTAATTTGATATAACCTCAGATTTTTTTTATTGCATTCTTGGAGGATTAGCGTTTAAGTAATTGTAAATAATCAAACTCGAAACTTCCGCATCAGGAATTTCGAGTTGAAGCCAGGGCCATCTAGCACTCAATTTTTTTCCTCCTTCCTTCTCTCTCTATCTCTCTCTCTCAATTTTCTAATCAGTATACACGTTCCATGTGCATCGTGGTTTTCCTCAAAAAAAAAATTTATAGCACTATGGGAAAGTATCATTCTTCAGCGACAATTAGACTAAAAGAAGAAAATCTTAGTCTCATTATGTTTTGTTTTTTGGCTTCAGCTGGCTGTGAAAAGTAAGAAACAAATAAATTAACTAATTTGCGGATGCTGGCAAAGATGAATCGTGCAGCTCTAACTACCAAAACTTCTTTAATTTTGAGGTGATTTTCCTCCTCCTGAATACTTTCAGCCCTACGTAATGAGGGGTAGATTGAATTCAGAGTTTTAACTCCAGCAGGGATATGAAAGTATTTCGAAAATTCGTAGCGCAGTAGAATTATCGATATTTGAAATCTCCAAATTGACGTTTTATCGATTGTCGAACAAACAGCTGGATATTCCCTACTTTGCCAAAATAATTTTCAAGCCGACTCTTTTTGCAAATAGCCATTTATAGTCATCTAATCCGGAGATAAAATCATTTTCAAAAAAGTTCCAATGACGCGCCCTACTACAGAGCCAATTCCGCTTACGGCCAGTCCGAAAACTAGAATATATGAAATTTAATTTTCCCGGCATGATCTCGCATGTCGCCTTTCATGACGTCATGGATGGCTGTCAGCTGTTTTGTGTACGCCATCATTTTAATATCGAAGACGAACTTGGATTGTACGCCATTTGCGAAGTAGGTGCGATTCGGTAGCTTTCAATGGTGGTGCATCGAATTTTATAACATTTTCCGCAAGTGTAAGCAATTCAGAGGTGTGGTGTTAAGAAGGATAGTGTTAAACGTGTTGTTTCTTAAAAGAAGATAAACGTGGCGCAAGGTAAAATGAGTGGTGGAATGCCTGAGCTAGGCTCGAAGATAAGCCTAATTTCGAAAGCGGACATCAGATATGAGGGCCGCCTTTTCACGGTCGACCCGCAAGAATGTACGATCGCGCTGGCAAACGGTAAGTTTACGGTTGTTCTGTAAATTGCCGTACGATTTTTTTCCGGAAGGTGCAGGATACGATTTGCACATGTGGCTGGAAATTGGGATAAAATATCCCGGATTAGATTGGGTCTGGTAGTTTGGTCGGCGGCATCGGAGGGAATTTGTTTTTGTGTTTTGCGATTTTTCTTGTTCGGGTATTGCGCGCGGCGAACTCGGCGACTACGATGTCGAAGACGTTGGCCTCAGTGGAACGGAGAGGTGCTGCGGTGGCCAATTGTCGGTCTGACAAGCTACGAAATCATAATAATCTGTTTGTAAAGAAGAGCTTCAGAAGACCGAATGATAATCAGAAAGTGAGAATGCCGAAAAGTTGGCTCGGAATGGAGGATGGAACATTCTGCAAAATGTCTTTGTCAGCAAGATGTCGTAGTGCTAGCTATACGGTTGGTGGCGAAAGTCCCGTTAAGAATGATTTTTGTTTTCATTGTTCTCCATGTGACATTTGCTGCTGCTGTTAGATTTAGAGGATTGAATGGGATGAAGATTTAATTGGATTTTATGTTGCGTTTTGTTAATTTTGTAGATATTTGTGGAGATGTATGACAAAATGTAGCTTTATGAAAATATATGCAAAACGCCCATGTTCTCGGAACTTACAGTTACATGTACCCAGATTTACAGTTGCAAATTTTAGGTTATTGGACACAGAAATTAGGCAATTTCGCAAAATGAACATGTAAATTTTCCTTAACTTAATGGACTTAAAATGATGACCAACTGGTTATTGAACAGGCAAATCAAAGAGGGTGCTATTGTATTGAAATTCCCCGGAAATATTCTTGCAGAATAATGATGCGAATTGATGATACCATGTGCCATGATCCCGAGCGAAATAAGGACTTCACTTCTGTTGGATGATGAGAATGCATTTAAAACTTGCATAGAAATGGAGGGCGAACATTTTTTTGAGTAAAAGGTAGTAACAACTTCAAAAATTGTTCTTGAGTCTGCTCTGAGGAATTACTGTGATACATTATGCATTAGTACAGTTACTGTTGGGCAAACCACGTTATATTTTACTGACTCATTAGTCGAACTAAATAAAATGATTCTTTGGATTTTTTCACGAATATTGCTGTACGAACTAAGACTTATTTCCTATATATAATCCCTAATTATTACGGTCGAATATATTCTCGACTGTATAATGGCCGCATGATGTCATTAAACTGTTTTGCTGTAGACATTTCTAATGTGAAATGCCTTTGCCACTTCTAATTTTGCAACATGAAGTAAAGCAACTATTTCAAATGATAAGGAGTCTTAGGTAGGTTTCTCCTTTGCACTCTACCTCACTCAATAAGCAATATGTGTTCATCTTTTAATATAATAATATTCCACTAAATCAGAACCTCTCGGATATTTGAACAAAATTGTTTAAGGAAAATGTGCTAGGTTCGGAAAGTGCCGTTCTGCTATGATGTAAAAAAGCATTATGCGCTTCGTAATCTTGTAAAAAATGGTAATTTTAAAACACATTCTGATGAAACACTTAATTGCAGATTGCGCATTTCATTATTTATTGGCTCTAGTCTCTACCACTTAGCAGCTAATTATCATTTTTAGGCTTTAAGACTTTCTGTGTAGAAAGTTTAATGAAAATATCCCAAGCAAGAATAATACACTAACAATTATATAAGTTAGCAGTCGGAAACATTTATTTTTCACAGTTATATGCAATATAATTTAGGCTATCTTAAGTTGTTGGTTTTTTAACCATCACATGAATCGACGAAAATATTATGCGTTTACGTTAAAAGTGTGTATTTTTACCAAGCTTTAAAACGGATTATTATTATATTGATATCTAAATTAAATAATTTTATAATCAAAAAAAGTGTTGATTGTTAAAATAAAAACGATTTTTTTAAATTCTAATTTCAGTACGCTCATTTGGTACGGAAGATCGAGAAACGCAATACCCAATTGCACCACAAAGTCAGATCTACGATTATATATTGTTTCGCGGTTCCGATATCAAGGACATACGAGTGGTGAATAATGGCATGCCACATCCTAATGATCCGGCAATCATGCAAATGCAATTGCCCAGCGGTCAACCGATCATACCGCATTTTCCAGCAATGCAAGCGATGAACGCACCGCTAGGAAACTATGCAAATCCATTTGGGGCAATGGGTAATCTTGGTATTGGTACTGGCGCAGGACTGGCACCGGGATCGTTTGGGTTAAACAAAGCAAAGCAACAAAGTGAGTTAAACGACGCCATTCCAGAACCTTCTCCAATAGCTGCTCCGGTTGCGGCTGAACACAAAGACCAAGGTGTGACGGTAAATTCTAATCGCGTTAATTTTATCTCTTTATTTTTTTTTGACATGCTTCCTAATTCTCAAAACTATGCCATTTCTATGGAGTTGTTGTAGATTTAAATGCAAGCCTTTGGCGATTTTTTTGTAATTTGATTTGTAGTTTTAGTGGCAAACAAAATACTATTACTCTTGCGTTTTATGTTTTTTTGGAGCTTATATTCACGTAGGTGCTCATCATAATCCGTGCAATGTACTGATGAAATATTTTGAATGGACGATAGGTGCACTCATTCCAATTAGTTTTGATAGCATTCGTCTCGAAACAACGGACAAATTAAGTTAATATCATCGGCTTTCTAACATGACTCTGCAGACATCATGTGCATGTTATATAGACTGAATAGTTTGCGTCCTCTATTCTGACGTTCAGAGGAGAAATACATGTCCTTGGTCTACGTGTTTTTTTTCCACACACTCTTACACATCATCGAATTAATTTGACAGACAGTTGCTCTACCGTTTGATTTGCTTTGTTAAAATTTATGTGTTTTATCCGTTCTAACTAACCATAGTAATACCTGAATCTACACGTTAACTATACTCAATTTATTTGTTAAAATCTGTTCTGAAATGATATATGCCGACTAATACAGCATGTGGACTATCATTATAAATGTAACTTTTAATAGTAAATTGTGTTTTCTTGAAATTATTATTGAATTTTGTCTTGTGTCTCGCTTCGAGATCGTATTGTTTTCCAACATGTTTATGTTGTGCATTATGCTATTGTTAACTCAAATTCAATTTTTTTGATTTCTCAAACATTTGTCTTCCTTTCTTTGCGACATTCTAATAGTATCTGTCGCAGACTTGCTTACCGGAGCATCCCGATCTACTACGCCCGTAAGCTTAATATCGCGCAAGAGCCCATCGGCTGATATGGGCGTTCAGGTCAATCAGAACATGAACAATCGCGATCATCAGGGCGGGCACAACAGGCGGCCAAATCAACAACAACAACGTTCTGGCAACGTTGGAGGCGGTAATGGGCAACGTGATCGCCGAGATTCGGGCAAAGGGATGGATCATCAACATCAGGATAATAAGAATCAAAATCGGAACAATCAAATGCAGAATAATAATCAAAACCGCGGATGGGTGAATCGGGGCAGCAACAATAATAATATGCGCGGTAATCGTGGACGCGGACGTATGCATAACCAGGTGAGCGATTGGTTTATTATGTTTCGTGAGGTACAGTTTAATTTCAATTTGATTGCAGGGTAACTTCCGGCAAGGAGTGAACAATAACAAAGCGCGTGCGAAGAATCCCTTGAAATTCGATCAGGACTACGACTTTGAACAGGCCAACAATCAGTTCGAGGAGCTTCGTTCGCAACTGGTGAAACTTAAGGTGGGCGACGATCCCAAAACCGAGCAGGTATTTTTAGTTGTTTTTTTGTGTTGAATTGCTTTATTGACCTGATAAGTTCACAAGGGATAAGAAGAAAATGCTATGGTGTAAGTAAAGTGGTCGCTTACTATGCTTGATCTAACCTGCTGTCATTTTCGAAATAAATTTTGGTAGGAAACTAACTAAATGCTAAGAGTTTATTTGAATGGTTAAGCTTTATTGCAAATTTGAGAGAATTTAAAAAAAAGCTATGACACCAATCAGACATTCGAGAAATTTATCAATTTCACAAACATTGTGCATAGATTTGTTCTACACCGCATTTAAATCATGACTCGTTACACAGGCAAGTGCTAGGGGCTGCTTTAATTCATTTAAACATTCTGGTATTGCTCGCTTGTCTATTTTTATTATTAACGGAAAACGCTTGTTTGGTTATTATTGCGATTTTGTATATTTATAATATCTCGTGTAAACCGAAAAGTTATTTACTCTTAATATCCATAGATTAACGGTGAAACTGACAAGAAGGATGACTCTGGTAATGAGACCGGTGCTGGCGATCATGAGCCAGAAGACGATGGCGTTTGCGGCTATGATAAGACCAAATCGTTCTTCGATAATATTTCGTGTGAAGCGGCAACAGATCGAACGAAAGGCAAGAATCGTACAGACTGGCGTCAGGAACGCAAATTGAATAGTGAAACTTTTGGCATCTCATCGACAAGGCGCGGAAAGTGAGTAGCAGCGATGAATCTGATCGATTTAACAAAGCATTTGATCGGATATGTTTTCTCCTTCCAATAGTTATCGTTCACGCGGCGGATATTTTAACCGTAACATGAATATGCATGGTGGTAATGGAGGATACCGAGGCTACCGTGGCGGTAATAATTATCGGGGACGAAATAATAACAATCGAGGAGGAGGTCAGCAGAATAGTGGTCTTCCGAAAACCAATAATAGTAACAACAAAAATAATCAAAATCAACCTCAGCAACAACAATCGAATCAGCAACAGCAACCATCAGGACAGGCACAACAACCGGCACAACCACAACTGGTCGTAGCGGCGGCAGGTAAGCTATAGTTTTGATTCCCATTTAGCCGAATTTTCGATGAAATCATATTGATAATTAAACCTGCATGACCGCTCAGGGTTGTGGGCGTATATTTTCTTTGTTTTTTGTTGTATAATTGTTATTGTGGCTATTGAGAAAGCAAAGCGATTGCTAATGTATGCAACTAGCAGTCCGGTTGCTTAAGTATCGCTCAAAACTGTACCCACGTGCAATAGTTTAAATCAAATTAGTAAAGTTTACTCTTCCAATTGTAACTGCCGTACACTCAAATCTAGGATGTAGTGGGTTGAATATACTTTGACTCAAGTAAGTCAAATCCATTCACCGCATCAAAAACTTTCAATTTGGGAATTGTTGCAAAATGATGGTTTCGGAGTAAACCTTACAAAAACCTTTAAAGGAATTGTCAATTGTAGAATCGATATTTTAATTTTCTGTCCGCGGAAAAATAGTTCAATGAAATTTTTTGTACGTTTTTGTGAGTTTTTCTTCAATTTTTGATTCATGCTCGACCTCAAGCGGTAGCAAAGCATACAGAAACTTGACGAGAAGGCAACACAATGATGATAAACAAACAAACAACCAAAAAAAGCATCCCTGAAAACAAACACAACGACAAAAACCCAAACATATCAACCAGACATCTATCGGTAATATTAGGCGTGTTTTTTGCTCCCCATATCCATAATAGAACAGAACAGACGCATTGGAAACAACAACCTCCTGTGCCAGTGAATTCACTTCCTTACAATATGCTTTTTTCCTCACGATATTTTCGTAGGTAATCCACTTTTTATCACCAGATACTAGAGATGGGCAAAAGCACAATGCGCATCGCATACAGTGCCGCGCCTGAAAAACGAAAATTTTCGTTCGTCTGGACTTAATAAGAAGTACAGCGACCAGTGTACTGGGAGTATGACGCAGCACTCTAAAAGTGTACGAAGTTGTATGTGTGCTATTGCGCATCTCTACCAGATATCCGGTTCGAGAATGGCTCGTTTTTGTTCCCAGCAACCAGAGATTCCAATGAGCTGCGACAGGTCGTATTCGGATAAACATCGTTGCCTTTTCCGACCATTATATCAAATCCTATCAAGAGATCAAACCACATAAACGAAAGGAAAATCTATGGAAACGGTTCTAGACAGAGAAACCTTGTATTAGAAAAGATACCCGAATACAAAGAGTACGCTTTGAGTGCCTTTTTGGACATTGAATCCCTTTCATATGGAGCTGGATAAGCAGTATGCTTAAGCGAAGGCTCATATCAGTGTCATGGGCGGAAGCGTGAATCATAAAAAAAGGGTGACAGAAGCACACCCGAAGGAGAATTTTATCTCCTCATTTAATACTATTCAAATCATCTCAGCCCTGCTTTGATGCACTGGATCTACACGATGATAACAAGGTCGATTCTTGCTTACGACTACCTTGTATGGTGGCCGGCTACGTGTAAAATCCCTTTTGCTGACATGGCGAACATAGATCACAGATTGACGGCTCTGTATTACAGGTGCCTGAATCACAACTCCTTCGTAATCGTTAAATGTCGTGCATCATCCTCCACCGCTCGACCAATTGAAGGTGCTGCTGCAAAAGCTGCTATCACGCTTAAGAACTTAAGATCCTTGGGCACGCAAAATGTGCTGACTACTTGGGGCGTTTCCGAATTCACGTCTTCGTCCTCATCTTCAGCTTGTTATGACAGATTGTGACGTCGGCAGAGTAGCTGAGCTATTCTAACAGTTTCAAGCAGACCAAGACGAGGTGTCCGAAATCTATGGCTTTGCGTCGTACGTTGCCATCGAAAAGTCAAATCAGAACGTGACTTCGTCAACTGTTCTACAGGAGAGCAATGCCAAGACGTAGATAACTGAATCCGAACAAGCTCGACTTGATCTGACATCACATTCTATTATAACAAGTTGAAGACGAAGGCGAAGACGTCAATTCGGAAAAGCCCTTGGTCTCCATTCCTGCTTTGAACAAAGATATCAAGCGACCTTAAGAGATGGGTAGGAATGAAACCAGCAAATGTGCACAACAGCACTTAGCAACTACACCAGCGGATCCAAAACAGCTGCAGCAGTAGGTGCCGCAGCATATTCTGGAGGCCGGGATATAGAAGCAGCCATCAGGTTTTCCTATTCACTGTTGTATTTTCCAGGCGGAGGTCTTTGCGTTACGAAAAGTTGCAAAGCTAATATAGTTCAATGATACTAAATATGCTAGGATAAATATTTTCACAGACAGTAAAGATGCGGTAAAAGCACAGATGTCTCACACGTATAAATCGAAGTGCGTAATCGTTTGTATTCAGGCCCTGAACAGGCTCAGCAGCAACAGAAAAGTTAGAATCTTCTGGCCTGCCGGACATAAAGGGCATTGATGCGAATGAAAAAGCGGGTGCGTTGGCCAAGCATGGAGCCAGTCTTCCCCTAGTTGGGTCGGCAGACATACCAATTTCAATCCAAACGATTAAGTGCTTGATCGATTTCAATATGATGCAAGTTGCGGTGCGTAGATGGCGGCAACTCAGAACGTGGGTGTGATAAAATCTCGCAGCTACTAAATGACTACGCGAATGAACTCAGACTGACTGAAAAGAGCTGATCGGCATCATTACTGTTCATTTTCTTCTAGGAGTAAATACAAAGAAACTTTACAAAGTGTCAAATCCTGGGAGTCTCAGAAATAATGCAACATTTTCTCTTCATTTTTTCACTCCCTACAAACATGATTTCCCAATCCCGAAACGCCCTTTTTTTTGTGTTGCTCGGCCCACTTCAGTTGCTTCAATTCATTTTCGGCGTGTGATACTTGACCATTAAAACCTTGTTTTTTAAGTCGTTGAAAGAGTTCAGCATCTCTATATTCACTTGTGCCGCTAGTTGGTAAAAATACTAGCTTAATAATGCATTGGCAAACTCATTCTTGAAAAAACAGTCGCAAAAACAAATATTGCTAATTCATATTATCTATTTTAGTAAACACTTCTTTCAATATTCGTTGTTCAAACATCTAATCGTAGTATTTTTTTTTTGATTACAGGCAATTAGTCCTCCGCAACGGACAAACTCACACGAATGTTAGTTTTTAATCGCTGACGTCCTTTTCCCTACTACGATGAAATGAAACAAAAAAATATTGAAATGTTGATGAATTTTTTATTGAACAAAAAAAAAATTAAATACAAACGTGGAAAATATTCACGCACAGAGTACAGATGAACAAGAAAGAAGACATTGCGAAAAAAAAGAAATAACGCAGCTATGCTGATTGAAAAATTTACGAGTCTCAAGTGGAACAGATATTGAAATGGAAAAGGCCGGCCTTACGGAGAAAAAAAAACATACTGATTAATAAAAAATATGAAGAAAGCACACGTTAATAGGAGAAAGAAGCTGCTAATGATTTATAATATGAACCAAGATAAGGGAACCACGGAAAATAAAACAAACTGATAGTATGTGTATGTGATCGGGAGAAAAGGGAGAATAGACACTTCTTTTTTAGGAAAACAAATGAAAGCTTAAAAGTAAAAGCAAGTAAAAGAATTTATAATTGGAAGAAATTGAAACAACATAAAAAACAAGTTTATTAGATTAAGATATTCCTGTCCACCGTTACGCCTCAATTTGATTGATTGGAATTTACAAAAGAACACTTTTATGATATTTTGAAATTTATTTGCATTTGTCAGTTCCATCAATTTATATTTGCTAAATTTCGATTTAAAGACTTGTCTAGGAGAGACAATCCGGTTTCTCATTATTTGAACCATGTAATGATAGTGAAGAATAAAAATACTACAGAAAAAATCGAATGATAATAAAAAAAACCTACTGTGCGATAAGATTTCTCATCTAAATTATTGTTTTTGTAAAAAGAAAGAAAAAAGAAAGCGCAAGTAAAATTATAGAAATTTGATGAATTCATTTTGATAGAAAATAAATCTTACAAAGGCAGATGCATGAATAAATTATTTCATTCATGAAATCAAGAATGTATTGAAGAATTAACTAACTTTCAATATTTTGAAGTAGATGAAGCATAAAGCTATTATTTATGCGGGAACTCGCTCAACGAGAAAAAGTGTGAAAATGATTCACTATGGTAAAATTCAAACTTACAATTACAAACAGCATTTAAAAAAAATGAACAAAAAAATCCAAATTAACATATGTATATTTCGATATAAAAAAAACGACTACTAAACACAGCTCGTCATCTAAAGAATCGTGAGTTAGTTGAGAGAAAAAAAAAAAGGTCAAACAGTGGAATGAAGAGAATTTTTTATGCTACAAATTTAAAGAGACAACTAAATAAAACACTCGATTAACATAGCAAAAAAAAAACGGAAAGCTGTTAGTAGATGTTAATCGGAAAACACTTAGGCATAAGTGAAAATGAATGAAAAAAAGATGGTCAACAGTAATATTTTACAAATGCGTTCGAAAGAACTTTTAAAATATGTAAAAGTAGAAACAATTTCCATGACCCTGGGTGCAAAGTGTTGACGCATTTCGCTTTTATCTACTTAGAATTTTTCTGATTGTGATTACTCAGTCTAACCGCCTTCCTGTTTGAACCGAAACTTTGGGGCTTTAAAATGCTTTAATATCTTAATAGATTTGTAGTGAAACATGTGAACGAACAGGACTTTGCTTGGGAAGAATCTGCAACACTTTCGTCCAGGCGTCGTCGATGTGCATAAACATTTCAATATTGAACAAAGAAAGACTTCACGAGATGCTTAAGTATGTCTAAATTAAACGAACTCTCCAGTGCACACAAATTGTTTTTTTTTTGCTTCGATGTTGATTAATATGAGGATTATCATGTCAAACCTCTTGAAATAATAATGTTTTTGCGAATTTCGTCTGAATATTTGTGACGTTAATAATTAACGTTGCCCCATGCCGAATAATTGTTAACGGATCTTTGGGGAGCGGACGGGCTCGAATTGCAGCAGTGCGAAAGATCGAGACGAAAACTAATTGTAGAGCTTTCAATAATACACGAAACGTACCGACCTGTAAAGTCATGTATTTGTAAGGAAACAACATCGAAGTTTTGTAAAAATTAAACGCTTGATAATTTGACTGAAAATAGTCAAGAATTATGCATTCTGTGAAAAGTACATCTCACTGGTCCTGTATCCGATTCGTTTGATTTTTGTTGATGAAAAAAACAGTAATATCGAAAGTATCGCAATAAAATGAAATGATACGAAGTAATAATAATGCTTCATTCATCATTTTCGGCAAGACAGTGCAAAGTGAATCTGAAATGTAATAAATTTAGTAATGAAAATACGTGCGTGTTGTTATTTATTGGGATAGGGCACAGGTTTGACTTTGAGTGGAAAAATTTGTTTGGTCGGGATTGAATGGTTTCGTTTCCTACTTTATTTTGATTTGTATCTAATACAATTGATACCTGAGGAATAGTTGTCTTTGTTCTTTTCGGTGCAGACCAGATGAAGGTATCGCACCTATGTTGCGCGAGATTAGTCGTAACTAAATAGTGGTCGGAAGCTTAAGTAGTCGCTTGGGTAGATCAACGCCTTAAGGGGTTATATACAGTTAGAAGGCCGGAAAAAGACGTTATTTTGTTATTTTTTTGTGAAAAGGTATTTTACTTTACAAAAACAAAAAGTATATATGCATTTAGTGCCAACATCTAAGTTCATAATGGCACTAATAATTTGTAAAAATATTGATCTGGTGCGCTCCTGCAGATGATCTCCTGAAGGTCTTCCAAAAAAAGGTGTTCGGCGGTGACCACGATTTCTCCGGTATGATTCATCTGAAGTCAAAAAACCTAACAGATTCTTTTAGTAGATAGATAAAACTAGGTATTGATCGAAGGAATATTCGAAATTTAGATTTTTGACAAAATGGCAGCTTCGTAAAAAAAAATCGAATTTTTGACCAAAATTGCCATTTAAAATTGTTTAAAAAAACAGAAATAATTATCCGAAATCTTATTCCTTCGATTAATACTTGAGAAATATATCTGAAAAAGTTGTGTTGAAATTTCAAACCGTTTGGTTGAGCCGTTTTTTAGAAATCTTGGTCACCGACTTGGAAACTTAGTTTTGAGAAAAACGCGTTTAAAGTTTCGGAAAAAATTAACACATAGATCATTTTTTTTTTAGTTACATGGAGTCATCTGTTCTAGGGCTATAAGATGTACCCTTTGTAGGATCACCAGCTTCTAATACTTCGATTTGATGCTGTCTACGAGCCATTCTTCCCTCTCGCTTATTCCCATGCGCTTCGGTGTGTACTCCGCCTACTTTCTAACAGTCCGAGATGTGATTGCAAATAGGCGTATATCTCGAAAAAAACTTGTCGGATCGATTTGAAATTTTCAGGGAATATTATCAGTTAAATATACATTCTGAAAATGCAAAAAATAAAAAATCGATTTTAACTGTATATAACCCCTTAACTCCGACTTACAGCACTGCTTTAAATAATGATGTTTCGAAACATAGTTTATTTCTCCATGCCCACAGAGAAGCATCATCAAGGTACATGCAAATTGAGGAACTAGTTTTCAGATAACGCAAGTAAGATCAAAATAGTCTCTGTTGATTGGAACAAACTAAACCTTCTATACTCAACATATAATGCAGCTTTGCTTGCTTAAGTTGATCGCACATTATGAAATTCCTGAGGATCAGTATGTGAAATCGTGTGTTACAATTTTTTTTGGCATTGAGTGATCTGAAGACCTTCAATGTAACATCATTCAGTTTAATAGGAACAAGAAATTACATTGTAACAGAAGACATAACATTTCAGTAACGCGCTGTTTGCATCCATTTATTTATATATAAATTAAATTCAATAGATAAAATATAATTACAGAATTGATAATAAAAAATTAAAGTCCAGGATTCTAATGCTGCCTCTATAGATGTTGAATTCGCAACAGAGAGCAGAGCGAGGGAAAGGAGAGCACAATTAGCGATATATAGATAATATCTGAATAGGAAGTATCCCAAATCAGAGTAGGTTGGTAAAAATCACCACTAAGCAGAACAAAGGCTGTCCGAAAGTTACTATTAAGGTAAGAGGAAAGTCCCGCAAAGAAACTTTCATCAACTAATACAGGGAAGTTACAGGGGATACATTTTGAAACACCGACTAAGTTTAGGGAAGACGGTAAGGAGGTACGCATAAAAATACATTCAACAGGAGGATAGAAAGGGAAATCACGGCAGAGCATTCCTTTAAGTGTGTTATTGACACCAACGAGATCGCCTGCTCCATCAGATATTCCGCAGACTAAATAAATCCGGTCCTAACCAAATACAGTATGCTGAGGCAATATTTTTATTTTGGTACTCAAGCCACGGACATTTTGATAGTAAACATTTAGATTCGAGAAACCCTCACTCCTCTTGGATGAAAATTCTTGAACAAGAACACCAGGAGGCTAAACGCCTTTCCTCGACAGTTTGTTGGCACTAGTAGCAACAGTAATACGAAATGATGTCACCTCCTGATTCTGCAAGTAGTCAGATATCAAGTTTTTTCAGAGAATAAAGTTGGAAATGTATCCAATTTTAGCTGCCGCAATTTCTATAATCGTCTCGTCTGTGGTGTTGTATGCACAGCAAAACACGTACAAATGGAGTGGTGGAGTCACAATTTTTACGACCCACAAGCTGTGAAGGTGAATATGAAGGTCGATCTTGTAGGCGATCATGCTCTTCGTGTTCGTGCGATTATTTTTCTTATAATGAGACTATTGTAGCCCTCTTTATATATAAAATGTCGCATTTTTCGGGCATTCATCGCTACTCTATCCTTTTTTGAACCTCGGCAGCTCTAAATAAGCATCTAAAATATTCTTCTGAACCCTTCCTGGGACAACGTTATACCATTTATGCTTTCTGAATTTTTTCGTAACTGTTAATGTGGTCGAATGTGGCCTGCAAATGATCCTAGATATTTTATCATAACTTTTCCTTTTGTTCCTTAAACGTAAACATCAATTTTTTTTAATTCAATCAATACGTTTCGATGCGATGCAGAAAATATTGCAGTTTAATTTGATAATTGCAGCTGCTAGTTTTAATTAATGAGAATTGTGCGTAAATTTGGAATGCAGATAATGAAAGAGCTATCAATCTCAGATAAAAAATATTCTACTAAAATGTTCTTGGGAACCAATTAAAAATTGGGATGTAAACGCTGTGATTAAAATTAAACATAATGTTCAAGACAGTCTATCCATAATTATAATTACTAATTGCCTGAAGAAGAAATTTAAAAATAGCACTTCATAAATAACACCGGGTCTAGACCGCCAATGGTACTGGTTCGGACGCTCCAGCTTTAACTGGCATTAATTGCGATTAAGCTGTACACTAAGTAGTGTGCATTTAAAAATCAAGCGCCGAAAAGAATAATAGCCGTGCCCTCAGTCCTGTAATGAATTTATGTGAATCTGGTTTCACCTTGTAGCCTTGTAACCTTGTAGCCTATCGAATTGGACAAGTAAATACATTTTTGTGCGCTTTGCTGCATGCTGCAGCGGTCGTTGACGAGACAAGACAATAACTTGTATCGATCCGAGTGATAGTTGCACTGTGCCGTTGCTGGTTTCAGCAAGTTGCTTCCTACTTGGTCACCTCTGCTGTTGTCTTACAAGGCACTAAGTGTCTTATCTTGGCCATCTTAAACATTATGCGGCGAACGGTTAAGATAAAATCGCGCGACTTGCTAAAATCCTCTGATGATACAACTGGAAGCTACAGATAGAAATGAACAGGGATTCAATGCGGTAGAATGAAAGGGCGGTTGCGTTGCTTTGCGTTCCGTTCGAATGTGAAGTGAAGGTCAGACGTAAGTAGAGTGAATAGTAATTGTAATTGGAGCAGGTTCCACTGGAAATATGCATAAACATATTGCTGAAAGCGAGTTTGAGTTTGAAACTGAAATTGAGAAGACTTAAAACGAGATGTTAACATACCCGTCACAATCGCAACGCAAGTATTGCACTTATGGGCTTATGGGGCATTTTTGCATCGACGGATTTTTCGTCTGCCACAACCTTGCGCCGCCAGTCGGGGCGATAAATGCGTACAATATTTGCCAAGCATCGAAGAGATTGAAGACCTGGTCAGGTCAAATTTCATCCCTGGTCGGATCAAATTACATGCACATGAATATTGCAACGGTGACGCGAAACAATCAAATGTTTCTGTGCTGGTGCTGATGGAACTGCTGTTGAACTTAGGAAATGCAACAAATGAACGCAAGATGGTTAAACGAAGGGAAGGTGTCTGATGCAGACGCTAGAGATTGGGGCGCAGCCAGAAGCTCTCGTTTAATGAGTCGAGGTCAGGTTGCATAACCGAATTAGAAGCTAATGTTTGCGGATGCATTTCGATTTACCACCAATCAAATGCAAGACGGGCTTGAGGTTAAAGAATAGAAGATGAAAACATGAGATCGAGACTTGTGACCTAATGATGAACTTAGATATAAAAGGGAGTGTGGAAGTTGGAGTTAGCATATTGGATTCAGCTGCATTATCAGCTAGACATAGGACATTAATTTAATTATTTTGACATAGCTTAGTGTCTTCGAAGATGAAGCTCTTAATTGCTTTGAGTGCAGTTTGGCTAGTCGCACAAGCTATGCCAACGATCCTGTCAGGTGGTCCTGTGTACTTTACCGAAACGATCCCAGCTCGGACACAGTTTGTTGCTCAGGATGCCATTGGACAATACTCATATGGCTATAGTGGGGAATCGGCAGCCAGGTCGGAAACAAAATCTATCGATGGGGTGACCCGAGGAGCTTACACATATGTAGACTCTGATGGAAAGTTACAGTCGGTTGAATACACAGCGGACGCAGCCAATGGATTTAGAGCATCGGCCACGAATCTCCCAAGATCACCAGTAGATGATGGAATGGCACCCGAATCTGTTCAAGAAACGGAAGAAGTCGCAAAAGCACGAGCAGAACATTTGGCAGCATTTAGGGAGGCTGAGATCCGGGCTGCTAACGCTCCAGAAAACGGCGAAGGTGAGGAAGAGGCAAATGCCGAGGAAGGTAATGGTGAGGAAAATGGTGAAGTGGCTGATTCAGCATCCGTTAGCTCACAAGTGCCAGCTTCAACCTCGGCAGCAGCTCCAGGAACAATTGCCGTATCTGCACCTCTTGCTACGGTCCGCACTATCTCAGCCATTCCTACTGTAACTGGCTTCTCTACCGTGGCAGTTCCTAGTCCTTTGGCAGCCAGCTCATATTCATATCAAATTGATACCAGACCTGACCCAGCATATTCGTACAGCGTTGCCACGCCAGCTTACGCAGCACCCACCAATGCCATCATTGCAACAGCACCTGTGATCGCTCGATCTCGCGTCGAACTTATTCCCGAACGACGATTTGACATTAATGGACATCTTACGGCTTTCTAGTAGCGGCCAACTCTTTTGTACTCTCTTAGACTGATTTCTGGGTTTTGTGTACTTGTACGATTTATAAATTCATGTATATGGCTACATACTACTTCATGCTAACGGACATGATAATCATATTTAGCTTGATTTAAATATAGGCTTTTTTCTATGTATTATCAACTAATTCAATAAAGAATTACAAAAATGTATTAAAAATATATTTCCCTTAGATTTTTCCTTCAGGTAGTCAGGCAATTAGACATCCATTATCTCAAAGAATCCTTCTGAATATTGAAAATAAAACTTTTTACTTCAGTCTTTGCAGATGTGCTGCATAAACGTAAGCTTTTCGAAGGTTATTTTTTGATTACTAAATATTTTTAACTGATACTATGTTAGCTTTTACTGAATTCGGTACTGAAAATGTTTTGCAGCAAAATATATTCATTTGGTCATAGCGATGAATCAGTGGCCATGACAAAAACCAATCCAGTGATGGAGTTATCCAAAAAGCTAATTTTTACCTTGACTCTGTTGGAAAAATTCATTTCAAATTAGAAGGACACAATCGATGCTCCAAATAACTTTGGAGTCTCAGCTAAGAGCCTCCTGAACACTACCAAGGATGTTCATATGGTATGTAATCGTAATACAGTCTCAGCACAGGATCGAGAACATAAATCAGATGTGCTGAGTACTTTGCAGCCACGCTGAGATCCATTTTACTAACACGCCTAAAGTCTAGAAAAAGAAGATTCGCATTCGGGGAAGGAAAGCCGATGTGATGATATACTCCAGTTCCAACAGTGCATTGAGCCACACTTATAGTATCTGCAATTGCCTCAGAAGCAATCGCGTTTTTTCCTCTATTCGTCTCGGTTCGGACTATTGAAGCAGTGGTCGCAGTTTTTTCACCGATTCAAACTATCACTCTGAGGCTTCAATCCAGTCAGATCACTCAGCCAAACGTACAATAAGACACTCAAACAAATCCCTTAATTTAAGTTCATTAGTTTTAGGCAAAAAGTAGTCTCCTCGCAGCAGCTACTGTGATTTTCGGCCAGATGTTATTCTTGAAAAATCTTCCAATCCAATCTTTACTGAACCTCTACGAATAGTGGTTATACTGGCATTTAAATCAACTCATATATTAATAACCTTGAGTCCCAATATGAATGTTTATCTTATATTCAACTAATACAATAAAAAATTACAAAATAATTAGTTTTCGTTTTCTTATTAGAACAAGAAAAGTTACATAAGATTCACACCTGTAGGTTTAGTCTTAGGTTCGCAACAGACCAAAGGTGCGGAGCAAAACGAATTTGAAGACATGAGAACGTATATGAGCAGTTACAATGATCCAACACAATTTGTTGGCAGCGAAAGTTTCACAAATATCAATCTTTGTGGGGCAACATGTTTTTGAAATTTCCGATTCCACTTGTTCATATGAACGGCTGAGATATGACCAATATCAAATTCAAATGACAATCATACTTTATGTTTTTACTAATGTTCGAAGAACATTAGTATTAAAATCGATTTGGCCAAAATTTCATATTTCCATTTATATATGTATATATATATATATATATATATATATATATATATATATATATATATATATATATATACATATATATATATATATATATATATATATATATATATATATATATATATATATATATATTATCAAAAAAATTCAATGACTATATCTCGGGAACGCGCCATCCGATTAAGCTGACTTTCAGGATACATTTTTATGCATGCAGAATAGGTCCAGGTCTCACCAAATGTTAATTATCTTTAACGCTCTGGCGTTGGCGGCCATTTTAGTGATATTTTAGACATGCCTATTATTCTATCAAAAAATAGTTTTCAAAAAAACTAAATTTGCAAAATGAATTTTGAACGTGTTCTTAAAAAAGATTTGATAAGGTTCTGGAAATTTTTAATCCCGTGTGTGTGCTAGGTGCCTAAAATTAAATCAAGAAAATTTGAAATTTTTTGAATTGCGATAACTTTTGACAGAACTGTTGAATCATTACAAAAGTTACAGAATATATTAATGTTACTAAGTTGTATGCTTATATTATTTTGTATGAGCGTGCTGCCAAGCCCTGTAGCTACGGCAGGCGCTGAAAACGAAAACCTTCAAACCTTCGAATCTCCTGAAATATTTTCACTTTTAAGAAAAAAAAGCAACTCATATACAAATCTTATGCTTTGTCAACTTAGTCAAGGTAAAACATTGGAAATTCCATGTCGGATAAGAACGGTAATCCTTCCCCAATTTACCTATATTTTTAGCATCAAAAACTTCTGTTCACGGGAAATCACGACACAATAATCAGATACAGTTGAAATTTACAGAATATATTGGTTTTAGGTACGGCCAGGCCTGATAGAAGTGATTTTGAAATTTGGGCAATTCTGTGCCAGTGGTGCCATCTTGAAAAATCACATAGAAAAATAAGGGCTTTTTACCCTATAAATTCTGATTCAGTCACCAGATTTTGACGAAATATACACAGTAGCTGAATCTTACTCTAAGGCACGTTTGATACAAATTTGGTTGAAGCTGCCAGCTATGGTAATGTTGGTGTTTTTAATTTTGAAAATTCGCTTAGGAAAACAAAAGCACTTTGCCCTATATCTTCCAGAGCAGTCATGGAATCATAATTAAATTCATATAGTAAATTAAACTTATTGCAAGCAATACTCAGCAGAAATCTAGTTTGAAAAATAATTATAGGATTGCCAGCTATGTATGGTTGGTTTTGTATTTTTATTTGCATATCTTTAGTAAGCGATTTTATCATAAAATATTCAAATCATAGTGGTCTTGTAGTGAAAATAAACAACAAATATTACGATCTAGAAAATTTGAAAACTTTTGCGGGTGGTAATCCTAAATTGCTTTGTATTCCTACAACTTCCAATGCATTCATCGGATCAATACGAAATTCGCAGAGTACACTCAAAAAAATTTTGGTTGAATTTTACCCTTATAATAGTAGGAAACTGGTTTCCTACTATTAAAGATGTAAATTTACAAAAGTGCGTAAAAAGAATATTTTACGTACAACCAAATCGTGTAATTTTACCCTAAAAAATGATGCAATTTTATGGCTTTGGCGCAAAGGTGAATAGCAAACTAGTAAATTTACACTCTTTTTGCTTCAAGTTACAAAAAGCTGTGTATTATTCAGTTGATATGACGCAAAAGCAAAAAATGCACATCGAATGTGCAAAAAAATTTGTGATTCGTTATTTTAAACGATAAAATGAATATATTTCCTATTATCAAAGTATTAATTATAGACCCACTTTTTAGAGTGTAGGTTGACTTCAACGTGTGGCAAATGTGACATATTTTTGGCTTCGGTGCTAATACACTTGATCCCCTTATGCAATGCTCATCATTCAATTTATCACAATGTACTATTAATTCTGATTCCCTTCTACAGAAGCTTTTTTGGATGCTACGAAAAGCTGTGTACATGATGGTATTCCTTCTGTGTTCTTAAAAATTGTGCCAAAAGCATAGCACTTCTAATTTTATTTAATAGGTCCCTGTTATTTGGAATTTTTCCAACTCAATGGACACCTGTATGATACCTGTCTATAAGTCAGGAGATGAAGCTGACGTTACGAACTATCGTCCCATATGCATTTTATCTGCTATACCTAAAATGTTCGAATGGCTTGTCTATGATTGCATTTCTCCTCTTGCTCGGCCTCTTATTATACCTAATCAGCATGGCTTTTGCACTGGTAAGTCTATCTCTACTAATCTTAAATCTTACCATGATTATATTTACAAATGTTTTACGAATGCATCGCAAGTCCATTTCATATACACAGACTTCTCAAAAGCTTTCGACAAACTCAATCTTGACCTTCTCCATAAGAAGCTTAGTAATTTTGGTTTTCACGGCTCTTTGCTATGCTGGTTAAAAGATTATGTAAAAAATAGACCTTTGGCAATAAATGCCAATAATAATTTCTCTAGGAAGATTTTCCTACTTCAGGTATTCGACAAGGCTCACACTTGGGGCCACTTTTATTCTTGATTTTTATCAATGACATATATATGGTTTTCCAGGATAGACAATTCTTACTTTTTGCTGCCTGCAAAATATGACTGCAAAATATTTAGGACAGTTTCTTCTTATGACGACGTAACGATCTTGCAGTCTAATTTGGATAGTTTCTACACATATTGTGTTTAATATAACTTATCACTCAATTTATCTAAATGTCAATACATTGTCTTAAAAAAAACAAGATCCACGTTTCTACATACATACACCATCAATGGAGTAGGTACCTTTATCACCAATTAGCTTGATTAGAGTCTTAGGAATTCTAGTGGATTGTTCCTTGAGTTTTACGGATCATATTAATGATATCACGGAACAAGGGTGCAGATTGTTAGGCTTTATAATTAGGAATACACACCATTTTAACAATATTCAAGCACTAAAATCTCTATTTATTCACTTGTTCGTAGTAAATTGGAGTACAATTCTGTCGTATGGAATCCTTACTATAAAATTCATTCCCTATCGATCGAAAAGATTCAACGCAAATTTTTCCGTTATATTGCGTATAAACTTAACATATCCACTGAGGCAGTTGCATATCCCAGCATCTTGTCTCTCTTAAAAATATGCTAGTATTAATTTAACTTTAATTTAATATAAACTTCAGCTACTATGTTTTTATTTCTATGGACAGTTGTCCGCTTATAAATGAATAAATAAATAAATAATCTCAGCAAAGTAACATTTTCTGAAATATCCTGTTTTAGAAATGTGAAAAAATTATTAAATAACTTTGACCTGAAAATCATTTCCAATTGAATTTACTTGATTTGATTTTTTCTAGCTTTCAACACAAAAGATTTCTTCCTTTAGAACTTTTAGGAGCCTAGACAGACGACACAAGTTAATTATCATTTCGAGCCCAATGATCATTATCCATTACGTGTGTCATTGTTAATCATCATTTATAACATCATCAATGAGGTTCTACGAATTATCATTTGGAAGCTAATGCTCATTTGCTCTTATCGATTGTCGCACCATCTACGGAGAAGATTATAGGTCTGTTCCCGTACTTGAATCTATTATAATATATTAAAATAGATTCGCAGCAAGTCGTTTTCGTACTTTTGCTGTAAGCCAAATGCAAGCCAAATTTTGCAGCAAAAAGAAGCCAGCTGCCAAATTCTGTTACTGCTGCAGTTTGCTGAAGTACGGGAACAGACCTTATGAAATTTACTGGGGAAATTCGGGAAATTCCATTTGAAATAATATAGTTTCTAACTGTCAAAAACATAAACATATTATTTCGAATATATTACAATATGGCATGCAAATGTTTCATTTTTTGCACATTTCTTCGTATTCTCTTCTTCAATACCTGAACATTTTATATTTTCTTCCTTATCGTGATTAATTTTTTTTTTGTGTAAAATTTCCATAATTCGCAGTAAAACTTGTACTAATTTCTGATTTTTTGATGTGTTTCGATATACAATAACTGTCAAAATAATACCATTTAAATTCAAACAACCTACAGCTGTTAAACAACCTCATTCAAATAACCGTGTGTCACTCTCCAAACAAATTATCATTAGCGTTCAATGATCATTGTGTTAATGATCATTAACTTGTGTCGTGTGTCTTTAGTCTTACGATTGTTTTTGCAATGTATGGCAATTTCCTCAGTACCCGACATCATTGAACTACGACAAGCCTTGAAAAAAGTTACACAACTAGGACTGAAAAACGATTTGAGTTCTGAAAAATTAGAATCAAATAATTTACTATCACAATATTCCGGTTTTTAAAAGCTCAGTCCTGATATTCATGGCACTTTTTTGGAAGGTATTATTTAATAAGTTGAACTCAAGCGGTGGCGGTTGTCACAGTAGCCAATCCAGCAATAATTTAGCAACGGAACTACAACAATTAAATTAAAAAAACTACCCTTAATAACATCCAATTAAGTTTGCAAAATAGCATGATAGCATGAGGAAACCGTTCACTATATTACTTGCTCATTTTATAAACTTATCTGTTAATAATTTTGCGACAATCATCTTGTAAATGCATTTGCATCTCTACGACTGCATCATTCATCACTTTCTCACACATGAACAACACTCACGCGAATTGAACTCTCATATAGCATGTCTTAATTAAAACATTGATTTGTGTACAGCTACGATATGTTCAAAACAAAAAGTGAACCGGATGGTCAATCCATCGAAGATATGTTCAAGGTCACGGTGATCGAAAATACTTCACATGCCTGATAAGACAGAGATGAGGATGAAAGGGAAACGATCGATCGATTATTTCATATAAAAGGCGATTCAATTGCGAAATGATACATCCAGTTCTCAGAAGCGAATTCTAGTGTGGACTAGTAGCGCCTTTGAATTAAACGTCTCGAAATGAAAGTATTCATTGCATTCGCAACAGTTTTGGTAGCTGCCAGTGCGTCGCAGCTAGCAGTTTTGCCAGTCGCACCAGTCCTGCGAGCAGGACTTCTGACTTCGTTCCCGAGCAGAACGCAATACCATACTCAGGATGCTTTGGGACAATACCGTTACGGATACAGTGACGAACTTTCGTCCAAGGAGGAAATCAAAACTTTCGATGGAATAACTCGCGGCTCGTACAGTTACGTCGATGCTAACGGAGAGCTTCAAAGTGTGGACTATACGGCCGATGCCATCAATGGATTCCGCGTTGCTGCAACCAATTTGCCCAAGGCTCTTCCTGCTCCTGAGCTCGCGCAACCGAAACCAGTTGAAGAAACTCCTGAAGTTGCTGAGGCCAAGGCTGCTCACTTTGCTGCTCACTTTGCTGCTCATAACGAAGCGAAAACTCGTTCCAGCGAGTACCGTCCAGCCCAGCAAATCTACGCCGAGCAGGATCTGCCCAAACAGGTTGAAGATACCCCCGAAGTTGCTCAGGCTAAGGCTGAACACCTGGCTGCGAAGAAGCAAGCTGAGCTTATCAACGCCGCCATCGAGGATGTTCGCACTCCACCAGCATACCAGCCACCAGCCTACTCTTATCTTCCTGCCATCCCAGCTGCATCCGCTTCTCTTCCAATCGTAAGGACGGCTTACATTCCCCATGCCTACAGCTACAGCTATGCACCATTGGCCCACAGCGCCCAATTCTTACCACATCCATTCCTTGTCTGAGCTGCGATGAGCGAAAGCCACGTTTGTAATCGTTACCCGACCGTTGCTAAATAAATAATTTTTAACGCAAATTGAACCTACTTTTACTCTTCTTCTGCCTAGCTAAGTGTCAAATTAAGGACATTGCATTATCGTATTTATTGACCCACTAAAAATACAAGTTACTTACATAAATAAGTTTAATTCAACTTAGTTTTTCACTAGGACGTCCCGAACTTTCATCACTTTCATATTCGTTTTCGTATAACGGTACCCAGTACTGCACAGGCTTAACTTCATAGTATTTACCCAAGTCACAGATCCAAACAGACCCATTCTTACTGCTCTCGATAGCTCGGACCACATTTTCACCGCATATCTCAGGGCTTTGAGTTTGAGCCGACACAAATTGCCTACCGAGCAAAGCAGCGAACGGAAATGTCGTTGAGCCTTCGGGATCCTTCCTGAGTGTTTGGCCTGTGATTCCTGGGCACACTAGCATATGCTTGACTCCAGTTCGCCTATAGTAAAAATTATCCTGCAATAGAAATTCAGGTGACATGAGGGAGAAGTGTGTTGAGAATGACTGAGACTCACTGCAAGGGATCTTACGAAGCCGACTTGGCCGTGCTTGCTGCTTGAGTATATAGCGAAAGCATTGCACGGCTCAAGACCAAGAACGGATGCAATGTTCACGATGAGGCCGCCTTTTCGACCGTTATGTCTGCCCATTCGATCCATAGCAATCAAGGTGGTGTACACGGTACCAAGCTGCAAGACACACGGTTAGTTTGACTTTGACTGGGCTAACTTTTGCAGAACTCACCAAGTTAACACCGAGCGTTTTCTCAGGACAGCCATCGCACAGGACACCAGAACCGTTTATAAACACATCTAAATCCTTCGCGGTCGCATCCACAACATCGAATGCCTCCTCGACCGAGCTTCGTTTGGACACGTCGACAGGATAGTAGTAGATGTTCTTCTTCGGGTATCTGGTCTTCAAGGCGTGCAGGAAGTTGTTGTTTTTCCTGATGTCCAGGATGCCCAAACTCTACGATTCGAAAATGTGTCAAAGCAGTGGCAATAATGTAGGAAGTGATGTTACCGCAATGTTCCTCTCTAGCAACGAAACAGCAGTAGCTTTACCAATCGTTCCAAACCCTCCAGCGATTGCAACATTTCGTCCTAGGAGATCGTTCCACGTACACTTCTGACCGGGGGTTGGTTTAATTTTCCTGTTCATTTTCTCATTGAACTTATGAACCTTTTTACTCTCTGCGATAAATTCGTCTGTCAGCTTGTATCGGCGCGGACGGGGCGGCTGCTTCGGAGGATCTTCCAAGGGGTTCGATGTATATTCTGGTTGTGTAATTCGGACCAGATCTCTTTCGCATTTGTTGCATGGATCGCAGGTTCGTTCTCGACTGAAACAAGAGTTGTTTTGAATATTTCGGAAAGAGTTTTATTATGATAGAATCTGATGAATTTTTTTGAAATAAAAACCAAATAAAGTGAACGAGAATGCAATTGAGAGGCCAAATCACTTTCATAAACAACTTCTGTTGTTGTTGGAATTTTTCAGCAACCAGAAAAGTAAGGGAACAAATTTCGGGTACAAACTTGTAAAAGAAGGAGAGCCAAAAATGAGGTCTAAGTTTCGAAGTTTATAGACAAACAGCTTCGTCGAGGAAATTCGAATGTAACCCCAATGTAACTGAGCTGATTATTTGCCGCTTGAAAACAGTCCCAAATAATTTGCAAGCAAAAACAGGTCGTGTGAATTCTAATAGGAGGGGAAGCTAGGGCGTCAGCAAAAAGTTCGCCTTTTTTCGAGCAAAAAAGTTACAGAATGCTTTTTGGGTAAGTTTGGGACTCCATGGGCAGGAATATCAGACCTAAGGGCAAAATAAATTAATAAGCTTCCCGAAACATGAATCAATTAGAAATATGTGAGTGTGAGAGTGTATTGAAAATTTGATTGAATTTTAGGATTTGTTTTTGATTTTAGGATTTGTTTGAAACACGGTTTCTATTATCAAACACTACGTGTATTTTTACTTATTAAGTTTAGGTGACCCAGTCGAAACTCATAAGGAGGAAGCGTATTCAAATCGTAAGGGTTGTATAGTTCTCTCAATGCGAAAAGTAAGAATTGCTTTTGTATGGACTCGAGTCTGTTACTGTGGGTTTCAAAAGCTGGATTCCTCCAAAATGGAAGCATATCGAGATTGGAGCGAACAACTGAGATATATAAGGACCTTGTGACCCACAGGCTACGAAATGCTTTGGGACGTCTTTTGACGAAGCCTAGCTGTTTTTTTGCACGGGAAAGTAATTTATCATAATGCAAGGTGAAGCGGAGTTTCTCATCCAAGATAACACCAAGGTCAACAACGTTTTCAACTCCAGCTAACAAATTATTGCCGAGGAAGTACGAGTTATCTGAGACGGTGCATTTTCAGGAAAAACTTATAGCCTGGCACTAAGCAATGTTGAGAGAGAGAGAGAGAGTTGGTTTTCATTGCACCAATGATCAAGTGAATCAAGTTTGATTGGAGAAAGAGTGCATCGAATTTAGATTTGATGATGTGATAGACTTGGAGATCGTCAGCATAAAGCAGATGAGGTATATTTGTTAGGATGTCAGATAGGTCAGAAATAAATATATTAAAAAGAAGTGGCCCAACATGGCTACTTTGTGGCACACCAGAGGTAGCGGAAATATTTTTCGATAAAAGTCCTTGAAATTTTACCAATTGTGTTCGATTTCGAAGGTAGGAAGTCAGCCAGCTTATCAAAGATCCACCAAGTCTGAATTTCTGAAGCTTTAGAATTAAGGTAGGGTGGTCAATTCTTTCAAAAGCTTTACTAAAGTCTGAATAGACTGCGTCAATTCGGTATCCTTTCTTCATTTTACAAAGAACGTCTGAGATTAGGACTGTCAAATTCGTGCGAGTTGAGCGACCTTTTCTAAAATCATGCTGTTGCTCGTTCAGAGGGGAGTCAACAAGGGGGAAAGTTTATCGTAGACAATCTTTTCAAAAAGTTTCGGAACTGAAGCTAAGATGATAATGCCCCTATTCCGAAATAGCGTCTATCACCATTTTTACAGATGGGTGTGATATACGAAAATTTTCAACAGGATGGGAAAACTGCAGACGAAAGTTATCTGTTGAAAAAAATATGAAAGGGAGTTATAAGCTGCTCGACACAATTGTGCAAGAAAGTTGGAGGAAGAAGATTGGGCCCAGGACCTTTGTTACAGTCTAGCTTCGAAATAACTTTACATATTTCGTCACGTGTAATTTCTAAGTGGTCGACAAAAGCTGTTGGAGCAGAATAAGATAAAGAAAGGTGTGAGTTTCACGGGTCTGGTGCATTAAAAATATTCTAGAAACTATCTGCGAATAAATCACAAACCTCATTAGGAGAAGAAGTGATATTATTAAAGATCGACGATGGATAACCAGTAGTTTTTTTGTCGCCGGTTGTCTTAATGTAATTGTCATAAGCCTTGTCATACTTTACTAAAAACTGCTTAGACACTTGGTTATATTCTTCCTGGATATAAAACTAAGGTCAATATTAGTTTTATTCCGCTTATAAAGCTTGTTCTTATCAAGCCATGGCTCAGACAACTTTTTTTTTTATCTTAGGTACATATCTTTCAATGGCGTCAAATATTTAGTTGTAAACAGTGGAAATGGCTTCATCCAGATCTAACGTTGAAACAGTATTCGTCCAACCTATAGAATCAAGAAGATGGTGAATGCTTTCATAATTAGCATTAAGAAAGTCATGAACAATTGAATTATTGTACGTTCTTAAGTAAATAGAATCAGGAGTGGCAAGTTCAACTGAGAGTGCTGTATGGTGCGAACTATTACAAAAAAGATTCCCTGTGTCATTAGTTGGACTACCCACTACTTCTTCATAAGAGTTAGTGAACACAAGATCCAACCAATTACCGTATTGGTTAGGAGTCGGACAAACTTGCTGCAAATCGCTGCCATAGAAGGTACTCATAAGGCTGAAGTCGTTGGAATCTGAAAGGTTTACAGGGAGCAGGTGTCATTTTCATCGAGAATAAAATATAGATTGGGGCGATTGAAATCTCCCAGGAATATAACTTTGTCCTTTTCGTTTAGGGATGATACGAAGGAAGATACTGATTCACATAGATGGTCGTATATCGATTCGTCGGATCTGGGTGGAATATAAACTACACCAATATAAATCGACGTATTATTGAAAGAGATTTGAACAATTAAGTGCTGGAACATTACGTTTGGTGTTTTAACGATGCGGCTGCTTGGAAGTGTGTTGCTCACAGCAATTAAGACTCCACCTCCTCACCTCTGACCTGTAAAGCAGTAGTCGCGATCATCTCCGTAAATAGTCCAGCTGCTGTCAAGAATTTCTTCGTTTGTATGTGAATCATTAAGCCATAATAAAGCCAAGTAAATTAAAATGGCATGATTTGGCGTCACCACAATTGTAGTAAAACAGTTTCAGGTTCTTGTGTGTTTTGTTAGGAAAAATTGCTAACAATTCTTTTGAGGAGATGCAGACGTCGTCAAGTTATTATTCGATATAGAATTTCCCGTTGCAGCAGTGGATGCAACATTTGCAGTTGCCTTGTCATGGTTTCTCAATGGACATATATTGGCCACGCTATTGCGTGCTTTTAGAGGAGAGGGAGAGGAAATATTAGAAACAGGCGATGTCAGCATTTTGGTACGGTTAGAAGTAACATTGGATGGACCGCTAAAGAAGCGGTCACGTATAGTTGTAGGAGGCTGAGGGTCAGTATCTATGAGAAAAGGAGTTTTAGGAGTAAATGGAAAGTAAGGTTTGTGCTTGAAAGGAAAACCGCAAGTAAGAGCATTTGGGTATATACATTTTTTCTTTACAATATTATTTTTTGCCTTACTGCTAATTTTGGTGTTAACTTTCTTTAAGGGCTGAACGCGATTCCTTTCCAATCGAACTTGCCGCTATTTCCATTGAAATCCATAAAAAGCCAGTCATTTTAGCTGGTATAAAAGACTTGTACCGATCAGGTGATTTATATTTCCACTGGGGTTGTTGTTCGAGATTGTAATCGGTGATGCAGAAATCCGGTTCAAGAAGTCTTCCCAACCATCCATTTTCAGCACTGTAAGGAACTTTATTCACGTAGAATGACATTCGATTTTCTTTGTTGGGCAGTTTGGAGCATGCTTTCTCCACACGATTGTGCCTGTTAGCAGTTTTAAGTTTTTGTAGGTGAGTGGCCCAATCGTGCTCGGACCAAAAAGTACCAAAATAGATCGATGCTCTGTCGGAGTCTGAAGGTAAACGTAAACTAGGGCTTGGAGTTGGTGGTGCAGTGCTGTTAACTCTTTCATATATGAATTATTAAGCCATGGTGAAGCCTCACCTATAGGTGAGGAAGCTTTGGATATTTGATAATTTTCATCGATATATTCGAAGGATATTTGATAATTTTCATCGATCAGGGTCTGCTGAGCACCCTTTAAACTTTCGATTTAGCCGCTCAATTCTCCCAATTTTAATTCGAACGCATTCAGTTATCGAATAAATATGCAATTTAATCATTCTCGTCAGTTTTAATTCTACATTTTCTAGTATATCGGTGCTGCTAGCTTAAGAAATCTTACTTGATTTTGTGGAGGATGAGAATTGTGCAGCAATGGATTCTATTTTGTCCACTAATTTATCAATTTTCTCGTCCAACGTGTCGAAAGACTTTACGACATTTATGTTTTTGTTGTTGGACGCGGAAAAAGCTGATGTAAAACCATCGAAAATCATTTCGTTTATATTAACACTATGTCGACAAAAATATGCTAGCATAAACGTCAGTACTCTCAAAATTCAGGACTCAAACACGTTTTTTTTCTTCATAAACAAACCTCTTAAGACTATCTGAAGATTGCTCAGCAAATATCTAATAAATTCAATTTAATTACTAATACAAATATCTAATAAATTCAATGGACAACCTAATAAATAATACGTAATGCAAAATTATGTTGATGGATGGCATCCATTAGCTACACCAAACTACACATTCCGATTATGTAAAGGTCGTCAACTACCAACTACCAAAGAACCGCATTGTCTGCCGTGACCGTCGCTACTCCTACATACAAAATTTAGTCTAATCAACACCTCGAGCGAATGGCACGCCGCCAATTGACCCTTCAGCGGCTTCCAGGTTAAATAATGCTAATGAAGCTGCCAAAAAGCGGTAGCCCAAACAACAATAAATCTACAAATAGCACGTGTTTTAACCGTGCGATATTTATAGATCCGATCCAGGTTCACGGCCATCTAGTTGTTCTTGTAGGTTTTCAAATGAAGATCGAAATTTGCAATTTAAGCAGGAAATTGTATCTTATCCACTGCGCAATCATCGCAATTATCTGTGCAACGACCAAACTCAGACTCCATTCATTAAGTGCCGGATTAATTCGTTCTGTACCCATACCGATTAATTTAGAACCACCGCTCCATCGGCTTCATTAATCCATTTTCGAAGGAAGATAAACTATCCGATGAAACTGAAACCATAGAACAATTTGTCATCGGGAGCGGATTGAATGTAGTGTTTGTTGGTGTTGTGGGATTGAAGTAGCTCTTGATCTGAATACATCGTTTCGGATATTGAAATTCGGCAGTACATGGGCGCATGAACATACAAGACACATCACAATGGTCCGCGACAACAGTTGTTGCGATAATATAGTCAGCCAGGGGGCAGCTTGTGATGCCTGATACCTTCGAAATTTGATATTCTACGGGAATACATTGTAGCGTTTGCTTTACCTACCAAGCAACAGTTACTCTTAATCGTACGGGCTTTAATTGTTTACAGTGGATAATGAAATTATGGAATCGAAAAACAGGAAGTTTTGGAACAGAAAGACAAATAAAAAAAAACGAAAATTCCCATGCACTTTTACAATAACTTTGAAAATCAAAGGACAATTGGCGCCCACGGTTATCTTCAGAATAGTATAAGATATTTCAATCATCTCAAAGATACTCTCGTGAAGAGTTTTTGTTTTCTACTGTTTAAAATTTTTGTTCTAACTTGAATTCATACTGCTCTGCAAGATTACCAGAACCTTTAATGGTCACCACATTGTATGTATGGCTGTATCACCTATCTATAACTGTATCAGTGGCACAATCGACCCTCGGGTACTAAGTGAGGCGGCGGTTTTTCAAGAACCGGTCGTTCGAAATGAATGCTTCGCACCCATCGTAGCTACAAGTATCGACTCGAATCATTTCTAGTTCCGTTTCGATTTTCGTATGTTTGCCGATGTTTAAATTAATTGAATTGAATTTTTTTAATGTACTGGTCGTCTGTAAGTAATAAGACGGTAATTCGACGAATCGAAGACAAGGCAAGACAACCGAAGACAAAAGACTGGAAACTGTCGCACTAAGCTCATCCGTTAGCGATGGTTTGCTGGGCGTTGCGCTGTAGTGGTAGTAAAAGTGATCGAAGGGGCCCATACGAGTATACTGCACTATGGAAAATTGACATGAAAAACGAGATATGAACGTACTCGTAGCTTCGTTGTGCGAAAAGAAGTAGGCCTTCTGTCGAGTCTTTCTTTACGCGTTCAAATTCTGCTCCAGATTAAATGACCTTCCCTCAGCTATGCGCTTGGGGGTCGCTTACCGGCTTTTCGCGGTGGTCGTTGTATAAAAGCGTCTGGCGTTCTCGGTAACGGCACAGTTCTCTCACAAGTGAGTTCTAGTTTTAACTGCTAGTAGCACCTCTGAGAAGTTCAGCGTTCCCGTACAGGACATCAATTTTTTCAATTGACAATATGAAGGCATTCGTCGTTGTTTCAGCCCTTTTGGCCATTGCTGCCGCTGCTCCAAGTAGCTTTGTTCTGCCTGTTGGTCCAGTAGCCTATCCCTATATCGCCGCACCAGCTCAGGCCATCACAACGAAATACCACTCACAAGATGCTCTAGGACAATACGCATATGGATACAATGACGGGCTATCAGCCAAACAGGAAATCAAGACCTTCGATGGTGTCACTCGTGGATCATACAGCTACGTTGACGCCAAGGGCGAGCTCCAAACCGTCGACTACACTGCCGATGCTTTCAACGGATTCCGCGTTGCCGGAACTAACTTGCCACGAGCTGTTCCAGCCCCAGAAGTTGCCCTGCCTCAACAAGTTGCTGAAACTCCTGAGGTCGCTGCTGCCCGTGCTGCTCATTTGGCTGCCATCGAAGACGCCAAATCCGGCAACGTTGAGCTCCCAACCCCAGTGCCGGCTGCCGATGTTGAATTGCCAAAACCGGTCGAAGACACTCCTGAAGTAGTGGCTGCCCGTGAAGCTCATTTGGCTGCCAAGAAGGAAGCCGAGATCCGAAATGCCGCAGTTGCGGAAATCGATTCGCACCCAGTTGTACAAGCCGCACCAATTATTGCTGCACCACTGGCCGCACCATTGGGTCCAGTTGCCGTAAGTGCTGTTGTTCCCAGTGTACGATACGCATACAGCATTCCTGCGTACAACACTCCTTTCGCTTACTCGTCAGCCGTCTATTCATACTGATTCTTCACTAAGTCATCCACAAGCACAACAAACAAAAAACCGATTAGTATAGTATCTGTACAAAAATGTTGACCTGAAATAAATTGTGTTTCGAAAAGAAGTTGTTGGTTTATTGGTTTTTTGAATAAATTGTTACATAACGGATGTAATTTATGAGCAAACGGTAAGAAGCAAGAGAGGGAGAGAAGTGCAGGTCTTACAAAGGCGACGAAATTTTTCACAGTCTACGCTGTGATATAGCTAATGTATATATAGCTTATTTAGAGCTGAAATCAATCTCTTCAGATGCTAAACATGCCAAAAACTAGAATTTCAAAATGCTGCGATGAGCGGAGTTTTTAGAAACCAACCATTCCTTTTTTTTGCTTTTCAGCCTCTTATCATTGTCCGTGCTTGCAAATTCTACTTACTTCATAATTTTCTTGGCTTGCTTACATGGACATCCAAATGGCGTAGAATATGACGGAAACTTTTGTATATAAAGCATTGATGGCAATGCGTTATAAAATCCAAAAAATCTCGACGTCGTTTGCACAAATGATTTAGTTAGAAAATTCATATTTTTTTAAAAATCACGCGAAATTTTATATAAATTAATTAAAAAAAAACTTTTAAAATAAGTCCTACAATTGACAAAAGTTTGAAAAATACTAATGAAACTGTCATCGGGATCTATATGGTTGAAGGCAGGGCTACTTTTATAATATTGTAGATTGCAATGGGTGATTGTAATTTTGTGTTTCAGTAGTAGTTTCTTTTTCTTGAGAACGACATTGGTAAATTTGATTCCGAATAACCATAGTAAAGCCAAAGTGAAACTTATTCTGAATGTCTAAAAGATTTGGGAGATTCAGTTAAGAAATACATTATTCCATCAAAACCTCCTAGCGACTTTTCCTGGCATCGCTTTTACCACGTCAAACATCAACAGACATCGACTTTGTTTGAGTTAGCTCTGTTTTTATGTATTGTACCGACATATCAAGCTGAAATTATCCGCAGTGGTGTTGTTTGAAATCCGTCATGAACATCAAAATAACCGCAATATGAAAAGAAAATACAGGGAAAGGGGCTCTGATTCGTACAAGAATCAAACGCTCTTCGGCATGAGTTGATAAACTAGGTTCGGCCGAGACGCGTCAAAGAAAACTAGCGCAACAGAACCAGTAGGAACCCTTATGTTCGATGAACAGTCGTGCGGATTTTGAGTGCATTTAAAGTTAAAATCAAACACTTGTTACTTATATTCATTATCGCTTCCTTATCTTACAAAACTTTGAAAGCAGCTTCTCCTGTAACAATACTGCAACCAAAAGTCTACAGCAACTGCATAATGTCTAAATCAACCAGCCCTATGAATCTCGCTTTTATCCGACGACTTCGTCGAAACTTACAGGAATAACAAAAACGACTTGTACTCGCAACCCTTTGCTAGCACCAAAACCAAAAATATCTCCTATTGCTTCAAGCAACCTACCTTGCGAAAATTGTTCCGATCCGATGACTACATTGGAAGTTATAGGGGAAAAAATAAATTTGAGGTTTTAGGCAGAAGTTTTCAAATTTTCGAAATTTTTATATTTGTTGTCTACAGTTACTATAAGATCATTAACAATTGAAAATTTAATGATAACATCGCTTAGTAAAGAAATGAAATACAAAAACAACCATCGCTGGCAGACCTGTCGTGATTTTTCAGCCAGATTTCTACTGAATTTTGCCTACAATAAGGTCCAATTACCATATGAATCTCGTTTTGATTTCAAGACAGTACTGAAAGTTATAGGGCAAAAAGCTTTATTTTGATGGCCGAATTTTCAAAATTTAAGACGCGAAAATTAAGCATCAACCTAATTTTTCAACCAAATTTCTACCGAACGTGGCCTAAAATAAGGACCAGCTACTATGTGGATTCCGTTGAAATCTGGTGACTGAATTAGAATTTACAGGGCAAAAAACAGTTTTTTTTTCTTAGTAGTTTTTCAAGATGGTACCATTACTACAGGGTTGCCCATATTTATTTATATATATACATATATATATATATATATATATATATATATATATATATATATATATATATATATATATATATATATATATATATATACATATATATATATATATATATATATATATATATATATATATATATATATATATATATATATATATATATATATATTGTAAAACACTTGAATATAAATTGTTGTTTAATGTGTACCAATTTTTTCTAGCTTGTAAAAACTATTTTAAAAAAAAACCGATTTTTCCTTTCGAAGCTAGATATATTTAGTTTTTTGTGACAAATATCGATATTTCGAGGCTAATCTGCCGATAGACACTGAAGAAGAGCGCAGATTACCCTCGAAATATCGATATTTGTCACAAAAAACTAAATATATCTAGCTTCGAAAGGAAAAATCGTTTTTTTTTTTAATAGTAACTTGTAACTTTCACAATTTGTTGATCTCTTTGCGATCTGCCAAACAGTCCTCGATTAAGGGTAACGGGTTGTTATCTCTTTTTGTCGGCTTCTTTAGGTCTCGATAGTCAATGCACATACGGGTTTCTCCATTTTTTCACGCACCAGAACGACAGCGGAAGCATAGGGAGAGTTGCTTGGCCTAATATTATCTTCATGCAGCAGTTCGTCAGTAATTCTCTTGACTTCATTTTTTTCCCGCCCTGAAAATCTTCTCGCAGGACAGTGAAATGGGACATCTAAGTTCAAATGAATTTGCATCTCGTAATCTACTGGCTTGACCTCTAATCCCTTAGGAAAGGCATATTTTTGTTCGATAATACATAGTAATTGCTGCACTTCTTTAGGAGGAAGGTTCACAAGATCATCAATTTCAATATTATAAATATCTGGCAAACTTATATTTGAGGTGATTGAAGCAGGCTGAGGTGGCAGCGCTTCATCACTTTTCCCTTTACATACCAGATCAATTTTTTGAAATATATCTAAAGTACCCATCTGAGCACGAGGAAAAACACCAGGATTCGATCTAACATTAGTTTTTAATTTTAAACAATTTGTCATTATCATATGAAATTTTCCTTTCAGACATAAGGTGAATTCTGTTTTGACTAAGAAAGTCTCGGCCTAAAATCAAAGTGTATAAAGAGCAGCAGCTATTTATGACATGAAGTTTAAAGTTGGTTTTTTGTCTTCGATATTCAATCTGTGCTATAATAGCTCCGTAGATCTCAATCCTAAGAGGGGTGTGGTTTCACAAACTATGCACCAGTGCACTAAATTGTCCTGGATGGAACCACCAAAAAATGTTCCTGAACCTATGCACCAATGCGCAAAAATTGTATCCTTAAATACAAGATAATGAGGTGTGTAGCGGTATGAAAATATCACTTAGTTCCTTATTCAAAACTTTATTGCAAACAAATTCAATTCCTATTTAACCAAAAATACAACAATAACTTAAAATATCAATTTCAATACACTTCACTCAATCACAAATATCAAATGGTACGGGATTAAAATTACCGTTTGCATATTGTGTGTTCTATGAACTCTATAGCATATCAACACACTATACGAAACGGTACTTTCTGGGTGTACCGTACATTAATATTACACAACCTTAACTACACGTGTATTTGTTAATGTCTTACTTACTACACTTCTTATAGTTTGTCAAAGTTATAAGTGAGTAAGATGGAATTTGAATGTTGTGTAAAGATAGCCTTATCGGCATGCGTTTACACCTATTCGAAATTCCGAGTGAAACTATTAGTCAGAAGAGAGAAAGAAAGAACAATTAGCATTTTAAAGGCACAATACCTGAAAGAATGTGTTGCCTCAATGAGTCTAATCGCAAATAGGACGATTGTCGAGTTGGCTCTGCCTTTTATTGTGTTTTTCTGTCCTCCATCTTGAGTGGGGAAATTCTCCACATTTATGATAATCATTAAATTTGACGTTATTATTATTTGAACTTCTGATATTGTTATCTCAGAAATTCGTGAATTTAATTTTCCTTGATTACCAACTGAATATCATAATATTTGAATAATTTTAATTGAGTTTGAATAAAATTTCATGTTCCATAATTTTATTCACACAATAAATGGCGGCCTAGTCTCCACTTTCGCTTTGCTATAAAGTTGGCGGATTCTCATGTATTTCATCTCTCATATGATTTTGAGGCGCCAATTTCAGTTTGAAAAAAGAAAACAAACAAACGATATTTAGTTTATTTTATAATACAATTTTAATTTTAATGGATTATATATATCTATTAATTACAACTGTGATGACAAATTGTTTTTTGGTTATGTTGATAAGTTGCTGCAACATATTCCCCCCTGTTGAATGTTTGCATTCAACCGATTTCGGATTTTTTGTATGCCGCGCTTGTGATAGTGATGAAATGTTAGCGTGTCATCCGCTCTTACTTTCAGTACCGCCTGGTATCGGTCGGGTAAATTTATCGTTTTTTCCTTATTGCGTCGCTTTTTAATTTCTTGTAAATTGATTTTTTTTAATAGTCTGCTCGGCAAGAAGATGTCGACGCCTTCCCTGGTTACGAACCTTTGGACCGAGTTGTCCAATCGCACTTGAAATTCTTGGACGGTTGTCGTCGGTCGCAGCTTTTGTACATCCTTTACGATTTTTCCATTTACGTGGATGGTATCAGTAAACACTGGATGCGTATGTGGAGTGATCTGCATCTGTGTTGGTTGCCCGAGTTCTGCAGGTTTCCAGCTAATAGCTTCTAGCACCTGAATCCTAGAGCTGTTTGTTGGTGCATTGGACGGACCTGGCTCAGTAGCTTGTACTGATGGAGGGTTGTTGGGCTCTATATCCGTGAGCTGCCTTGTTGAAACACTTGGGGTCAATTGAACATCTTCCCAAAGTTGTAGGAACTCTTCGGATTCGTAAGCTGACATCTGAAATATCGGAGTTGAAATTGAGTAATACTGAACTTATTACTTAGGACGACACAGGTTTTAGTACGTTAACATGCCAAATTAAATGTTAACTTCGAGAGCAACGTAATGGTTTGGTATTAAGAGTTGTTGATTGGTAATTGACAAATCTTGTTGATAGGTCTGGTGAAAGTATTTGATTCTGTTCGTATTCGTACTACACGAACAAGTCCATCTGCGCCTGGATATACTTCTTCAATTATTCCCATTGGCCAGTGTGTCGGTGACGTGTTTTCAATCCGCAATAGAACGATTTGCCCTTTTTTAAGATTGGCAAGTGGTTTCAACCATTTTGGACGATGTTGTAATTGATTCAAATAATCCTGAGACCACGAATTACAGAATTGTTGCATAATGTGTTGTAGATACTTCCATCTTGATGGATGCTGCTTTATCCAATGCAGTACGATCGTCGAGTCAGTCCAGGTATAGATTGGGGTGTCTTGAAGTTGCATCCCTTGGACTACTGTTTTCCTTAATCGTACCAATAATAATACGCCATTTAATTCCAGTCTTGGAATTGTTGTCGGCTTGATTGGTGCAATCCGCGTTTTGGAGGTCAGTAAGTGTGTTGTAGTAACACCATTTTCTTGTTCTACACGAATATATATGGCTGCTGCGTATGCTCTTGATGATGCATCACAAAAACCATGTATTTGAATCTGCGCACCTGATGAATATGATACCCATCTTGGAATTGAAAGATTTTTTAACAGTTTCAGACTGTCTATGAAATTTTCCCAGTGTGTTTGTACTGATTTGGATACTATATTATCCCAGTCTGTTCCAGTAATCCATAACATTTGCATGAGAAGTTTTGCTTCAATAATGATAGGTGCCAACCACCCTAGAGGATCGTATAATGAGGCAACTCCTGACAAGATACTTCTTTTTGTCGTGACTTGGACTTGCGGCAATGGTTTGAATGAAAACGCAAAATTATCGCTCTTAGGATACCATTTGATTCCTAACGTTTTAATGGCTTCTGCATCTGCGAAGGTCAAGACGTTTTGAAGTTCTACATGTTCTGGTGGTAAGTGATGTAGCAATTGGTTATCGTTACTTGCCCATTTTCGCAAGTTGAACCCCGCTGATTTCATCATTTGAATTAGTTGCTGTTGCAACTCCGTAGCTTGTGCTATTGTGTCAGCGCCAGTCAAAACATCGTCGACATAAAAGTTTTCAAAAACTGCTTTTGATGCTAAAGGCCATTTAGTTTTTTCATCTTCAGCCAATTGTTGCATCGTTCGTATAGCCAGATACGGTGCTGATGTCGTGCCAAATGTTACAGTTTTTAATTGATAGTCTTGAACTCTTCCAGTCTTGGGATGTCGCCATACTATGCGCTGAAACGTATGATGTTCAGGGTGTATCTCAATCATCCGATACATCTTTTCAATGTCCGCATTTAAAGCATATTTATACTTTCTCCAATTCAACAGTGTGATATATAGAGTTGGCTGTATGGTTGGACCCTTTAACAACATTTGGTTTAATGATTTGCCATTTGTTGTTCTTGCTGATGCGTCGAATACTACGCGTAGTTTAGTAGTAGTGCTGTCCTTGAAAACTGCATGGTGAGGAATGTAGTAATGCAGTTCACTATCATCTGGGGGATTTACTTCTTCCATATGATTTAAATGTATGTATTCATCCAGGCATTTGCCATATTCATTTGCGAATACTGAGTTTTTCATGAATTGTTTTTGGAGTGTTCCAAATCTTCTAATGGCTTGCTGCCTTGATTGCCCTAATGTTGGTAGCGTATCATGTTGAAACGGTAATTTGATTTGATACCTGCCGGATGGTAGCCTTTTGTGCGTGTTCTGAAATATTTCTTCACATAGAGCTTCTTCTGGTGCTAGAACTGGCTTAGCTTGAACTTCTTCAATTTCCCAGAATTTTTTAATTTGTTTGTCCAACGTTTCTGTTGTGATCATAAATGAATTTGTGGTATGTTTAGAAATATTTTCAGCCTTTCCGAGCAAAATCCAACCGAATATAGTTTTTATTGCTGTCGGTACAGCATCTGAGCCTGGAATAATACCTTCTTGTATTATTCTAGCATACACCTTAGCCCCTAGTAAGGCGTCAATTTTATTCGGTTTCCAAAATGTTGGATCTGCTAGCTCCAATTTGTTGAGATGTTGGCAACCTGTTGTGTTGATGATTCTACTTGGTAGATCACCAGTGATTTTTCGTATAACGAAGAAGTTTTCTTCGATAGAAGTTTGATTTTTTCCACATGAGCGTAGGGTTAATTTGACTTGTTTGTTGGACTGACCCGTGTTGCTCATGTTCAGTCCTAAGACTTTTACTGAAGCTGGTTTGCACACTGCTTGCAGTTTTTTACACGCTGCTTGTGTTATGAATGATGCTTCTGACCCTGTGTCAATAAAACATCGTAAGGTAACTTGTTTCCCGTGCTCTGTTTGAGCGATGACTAATGCTGTGGATAGTAACGCATGAGAAGTTTCCCATGTGAAATGATTGTGAGTGACTTGTGTTTCACTTTCACTGGGCCCAGAATTTGAATTGCTTGAAGTATGGTTACTATCCCTTGACATTGAGTGCTGTTTTGAACTTGATTTGACTTGACTTTCCTTCTTAGAGTGTAAAGAATGATTGTCTTTTGAGTTGTCATGTAACGTTGTGTGATGCCTTTGCTTGCATTTGACACACGTGAACTTGCTTGGACAATCCTTGACTGTATGTTTGTTTGACAAACAGTTAAAACATCGTCCTGATGATATAACTAGGCTTCGTCTTTTAGTTATATCCATCCCTTGGTACTTTCTACACATTTGTAGGTTATGTACCTGATCACAAGCCGAACATTTTGTGGCTTGGATTGTGTAATGTGACTTCGTTGTCTGTTTATGAGAATCCCGCGTTTGACTTGTATTGGGGACTATTGTATCTGCTATTGCTTCTAGGACTCTTAGCCTTGTATCCAGGAATGTCCTGAATTGAAGGTAGCTTGGTAGCTCCTTGGATGCGCCTAATTGTTCTTCCCATAGTTTGAGTGTTGTGAATGGTAATTTTTGTGTTAGCATGTGTATTAACATGATATCCCACGTGGACGTATCCACTTGCAAACTTCGTAATTGCTGCAAACACTCTTCGGTTGTGTTGATGAGCGATTTTAAACCATTAGCCGTTTCTGATGCTAATTTGGGTTGAGTGGTTAATATTTTAAGTTGATGATTGGTTAAAATTCTCTTGTTCTCGAATCTTTCTGTCAGTTTTTCCCATGCAGATAGATAATCTTCGTTGGTAAGTGGAACATGACGTAGCCATCTTTCTGCTTCGCCCGTCAGTGATGCCTTTAAGTAGTACAATTTTTGTACTAACTTTAACTTTGGGTTTGTATGTACCATTGCTACGAATACATCACGAAACGATTTCCACTGGTCATAATTACCATCGTATTTAGGTAGTGGCATTTTTGGTAACACATTTTCTTCATGCTCAATCATTGTATGGTGTGGAAACAGGTGTGTTGAATCAGTAAGTGCAGCATGTGGTCGTAATTCGTCCAATATTGTTCCCAGGTACAGACAATATTTTGTTTCTAGCTTGGTGTAGTTATCATCTGAACTGTAGGTGTGAGATGTGTCTGACGTGTCTTGACTCAAAACCTCGTGGATTCCTTCATCTAACAGTTTATATTCTGCCCATAGTTTCTTGATTTCCTCTGATTTCGCTTCGTAGAAGCCCTGTGTGCACTGCTCCCGTGGTGTGTTGTTTCCACTTTCAATCACCCTTTCCAACCGTGCTCTCAAAGTTTGTTCTTTGAGCAACAATGACTTTAATTCTACCATATTGAACAATTGAATGATCTAATTTTATGAACTTTGAATCTATTTGCAATGTCAGACTGAATAAGCTAAGCGATTCCTGGATGGAACCACCAAAAAATGTGGTTTCACAAACTATGCACCAGTGCACTAAATTGTCCTGAATGGAACCATCAAAAAATGTTCCTGAACCTATGCACCAATGCGCAAAAAATGTATCCTTAAATACAAGATAATGAGGTGTGTAGCGGTATGAAAATATCACTTAGTTCCTTATTCAAAACTTTATTGCAAATAAATTCAATTCTTTTTAACCAAAAATACAACAATAACTTAAAATATTAATTTCAATACACTTCACTCAATCACAAATATCAAATGGTACGGGATTAAAATTACCGTTTGCATATTGTGTGTTCTATAAACTCTATAGCATATCAACACACTATACGAAACGGTACTTTCTGGGTGTACCGTACACACAAAAAAAAATTCGCTCTGCTATATGTGCAGCAAAAATAATAATATCTGTAATAGCCATAATTAGCCGTAGTGGGCACAAAATTGCCCTAACAAATATATTTTTGTTCTACTTATGTGTGATACATAACATATACCAGCAACAGGTATAACTATTGATTTAAAAGGTATTATGAGTATATGGAAATCCAGAGTTATACTCATTTTAAGTAAAATTCGGCTTTCACGTAAAAAATATACCTCGGGTACACAAAATATGCACACAGCAATCATAATTATGCACGCTACAGGTATAAGTTCTATATGGGTTTCTCTGTTTTCTGGTAGCGATAGATATGAAATCCATACAGTTGGTATATTATATATGCGACAGATATAAAATGACCACTGAACAATGTAATATGCTTCTCGTAGATATATGGTTTATTTTCGTTTCTAATTATGGGGCATCTTTTGTTTATAGTTTGAGATTGAGCTTGCAGAGAGGTCGGTAGCTTAGCTCGCTAACGCGTCAGTCCGAAGCAGCGATCTACTGCCCGCGGGTTCGAATCCCGCCGCGCCCATGGCAGTATTTGTTCGTCTTGTGTTGTCTTAACAGTCGGCAACTGGGCATAATACCAGCGCTCCATTAATTAAGTGCCACATTAAAGCCTTAGTAGCGACTAAGCATAAGATTAGCACTTTAAAAAATAAGAAATATATGTGGTACTTAGAAGAATAATGGAATAGTTCTTATCGGCTTCTCCCATATGTGTCTCCCTACCGCCATGGCTAAGCATTTGCTTCAAAGGGGAATTCCCTGAGCTTTTTTCTGCGTGCATACGATAAATATTTATATTATATCTGCCGTGAATATATTATGGCTTTCAAAACACACCCATATACTCATGTGAGATATATTATATTTCCGTCGTTTTATATCTGTCAGCGATATATTTTTTTTTTGAGTGTACATTAATATTACACAACCTTAACTACACGTGTATTTGTTAATGTCTTACTTACTACACTTCTTATGATTTATCAAAGTTATAAGTGAGTAAGATGGAATTTGAATGTTGTGTAAAGATAGCCTTATCGGCATGCGTTTACACCTATTCGAAATTCCGAGTGAAACTGTTAGTCAGAGGAGAGAAAGAAAGAACAATTAGCATTTTAAAGGCACAATACCTGAAAGAATGTGTTGCCTCAATGAGTCTAATCGCAAATAGGACGATTGTCGAGTTGGCTCTGCCTTTTATTGTGTTTTTCTGTCCTCCATCTTGAGTGGGGAAATTCTCCACATTTATGATAATCATTAAATTTGACGTTATTATTATTTGAACTTCTGATATTGTTATCTCAGAAATTCGTGAATTTAATTTTCCTTGATTACCAACTGAATATCATAATATTTGAATAATTTTAATTGAGTTTGAATAAAATTTCATGTTCCATAATTTTATTCACACAATAAATGGCGGCCTAGTCTCCACTTTCGCTTTGCTATAAAGTTGGCGGATTCTCATGTATTTCATCTCTCATATGATTTTGAGGCGCCAATTTCAGTTTGAAAAAAGAAAACAAACAAACGATATTTAGTTTATTTTATAATACAATTTTAATTTTAATGGATTATATATATCTATTAATTACAACTGTGATGACAAATTGTTTTTTGGTTATGTTGATAAGTTGCTGCAACAAGGGGTGTCGAGTCGATGCCGCTAATCCTCAGAGTTTCAGTAATGATATCAATAAGTTCCATATCACAGATATTGCCAATCTGGGCTGTATTCTGCATTCGCAAAATGAAACGATGTATGGGATCCTCTACCTGACTCAACCTCATATTTCGGAGCTGCCAAGAAATTTCTTCTACCGTGGTGACTTCTTCAAATTCGCGGATCAACTCTGCCCTTAGTTCACGGCAAGTTTTTCTTTTGAACAATCTCAAATACACTTTGGCCGAACTTTTTAGTGACTTCTTTAAATATATAATTTTTTTCCGGTCGTCAATTTTGACCAAATTCAGAGTCTCCTCGAAATCCGCAAAGAAACAACGGACCGGTTGTTGGATGCTTTCACCCGAGATTTCTGGCAATGTTGGCTGAACATCAGTGCTTTCTATTCCTGAGGTGACAATTAACTTCCGGGCTTCAATCTCCTCTGACTTCACCATATTCAAAATTGCAGAAGCATAAGGCACTAACGGCACTAACGGCACTAACGGGGCCGATCTTTGCGTTACGAATGGCTCCGATGCTCTTCCTTGTCTTGCCCGTGGCTTCTGTGGCGGCGGGGGCTTAATTGCTTATTTAATGTTAACGGCGGCAGTAGTATCAGCGACGATGGTGGCATCAGTAGCAGCGGTGGCTTCAGCGGCGACAACGGCATCAATAGCAGCCGTGATGGAAACAGGATCTGTGGCGGTGGTGGCTTCGTTAGCAACAACGGCATTATTCGCAGTAATGGAGTCAGTAGTGGTGACATCCCTGGCGGCCATCTTGACTTGTTGCTAGGCGGCATGGATCTCTTCCATTTCTACTACCTTTTTCTTTAGTTGCATGAGTTCATGCTTCCTATTCAACATTCTCATGCGGCGTTCAACTACCGCCTCTTCCTCCTCAAGTCGCTTTAACTCCTGCGACAAAGTTGCTTCATTCCATTTTGGATCGTCTAGCTCCGAGAATGGTGATGTACATTCCTTCAACGATAGAGGCATTTCACAGTCCCGGCTTTCTGGCGGAGAGGCGACTTCTTCAGCCTTCTCCTCAGTTGCATCAGCTATAACAACTTTTCTTGCTTTCCTGGTTGACATCTTCCGAGTTTAACCCCACACCTGAGTTGTAATAAGGTGATTCAATCACTTGAATATAGTTTTCACAATTAGTTTATTTGTTAGTCTCTTTGCGATTTATTCAATCTACGTGTTATCATACGGCTAATGTATACGCCAGACTGCTGTACGCGTCCCACATTATCTCCACATGCATAGTGGCGTCGATCACTTCACTCTGGACTTCACTCTGAGGTTTAGTTTGCAATAGGCTTTTTTTTGACAGATCACGCGTGACTCCTGTCAAACTGCAATGTAATTTTTTATTCAGTATTTTTTGACAAATCATCATGGAAAGACTTACACCGCAACCATTTTTGGTGAATGGGCTCTGAGTCAGCTCAATGAAAATCCGCTGTTTTATCGCGCAATTTTGTTCAGTGATGAGGCGCATTTTTGGCTCAATGGATAAGTTAATAAGCAGAAATGCTGTATTTGGGCTGATGAACAACCTGAAGAGCTTCAACAGCTACCACTACAGCCACAGAGATGCACAGTTTGGTGTGATTTATGGGCCGGTGAAATCATCAGTCCATATTTCTTTCAAAATGAGTCCGGTCAGAACGTAACCGTCAATGGCGACCGCTATCGCACCATGATAACAGATTTTTCACTAAATGAAATTGAAGCCCGTGGTATCGGTGAACTTTGGTTTCAACAAGACGGCGCGGCGCTCCTTAGCATAATGTGAGATAAACAATGGACTTATTGAGAAATCATTTTGGTGAGAACTTGATTTCACGTTTTGGACCAGTAAATTGGCCGCCTAGATCGTGTGATATCACACCTTTAGATTATTTTCTTTGGGGTTACACGAAGTCTCTGGTCTTCAGGGATAAGCCAGTTTCAATCGACGCTTTTATTACTCGTGTCATTCGCATACCGGTCGCTATGCTGGAACGCTTCGTCTAAAATTGGACCCTCAAGATGGCCCATTTACGGCGCAGTCACGATCAACATTTAAATGAGATAATCTTTAAAAAGTAGATGTCACAGATTGTTCTTTCGTCTCACAGTAAAATTTTTACTATAGAATTCAACTTTATGCCTTTTATTTGAGATTAAAAACCAAACCTCATAATAAATCATCCTATATGTATATATATATATATATATATATATATATATATATATATATATATATATATATATACATATATTTATATATATATATATATATATATATATATATATATATATATATATATATATATATATATATATATATATATATATATATAAATACATATATATATATATATAAATAAATACATTTATTGATATATATACATATATATATATATATATATATATATATATATATATATATATATACATATATAAATGAAGCAAGAAGAAGAAAGTTTCGGCAAAACGATTTTAATATATGTTTTTCGAACTAATGTAAAATTTCTTTATGTTCGGACCAAATCTGCAAGTTAAGTGAGCCCCTAGCCTATATGTACATATTCGCCTAAGCTTTAAAGCAATATTCATTCATATCAGATACACCATTCCAAGCTTTATCATATACACATATTCGCATCTTTCTCTATTTTGCAAACTTTTGCTCAAAAGCACCAATCGACTGGAATGTTTTGTATCTTTCTTGAGCCCAACATAAAATCCATTCAACTTTTTCATTTTAATCAGTAGATTTCGGGAAAGCTTATTTCCAGTGAATAAAGTGAATAAGAGCGAAAGCAAAACGAATTATTCCTCCACAGATTTACAATCGAATCGAAACAAAACATTCGAATTCTCCTCGTTGCAAAAACAAATTGTCCGCACGTCGGAAGCTTTTATCTAATCGTAAAGTTTTTTTAATTCAGTGGCAGTTGATAGTGAAGTTTTGTGTTTGGATATTCTGTTTGGTGAAACGGAGTGCGGGTCAGTTAAAAATAATATTCCGTTTTGACAATTTTGCAATACTGTGTTAATGCGACAGTAGTGTCTAGCTGTCGTAGCATAGAAGTAGTTGATACGATAGTGGGTAGTGTGAAATAGTGTGAGATAGTTTGGTGCTTTAAGCGTGAAAAGGATAATTGTTTGTTCCAAAACGGACTATTAAGGTGAGGATTCTGACAAGGTACTAAAATTAGGATATGAGTCACATGAAAGCATCCTGATGAGATGACATCATTCCATTTGCCTATGCGTATATTTTCGATAAGGAATAAAATTTATGGATTGGTTTGTTTACTAGGATCTTTGTCCTTTGTTTATCCAGGATCATGATTGGGAAGCTAGCGACAAACGGTTCCATTGTTCCTGATTTTCTTCTCGTTGTGCATTTTGTGGTGAGGTATAACTTTCCCGGGATCGATATGAGCATGCGCCTGGAATTGGGGAGAAGGCATTTTCCGAATGCTCTCGTAAATAGGACTGGGACTGGGATATTGAGTCTGGTCGGATAGGGTTTGTCGTACATGTGTACTCAATTGCAGAGTGTAGTGCTAGCAAACGGAAATGAAACCATGTCGGTGATATGAAATAATTTCTGGTCCACAGATGTAATGATCATTGATTTCATATGGCTGTGGTGTCGGTGTACAGTCGTTCCGACCAAAACACTGTTGCTTATACTTGTGTATATGCTTATTTATGTTTGTTTTTTAATGGAATTGCTACGAACGTGCCAGGCAAAATAGCTTCATATTCATTAGCTGTGTTTATGATTTTAGATTATGAAAACGTAATTTTGTTGACTACAAGTAAATATTAATAGTTTTACTGAAATGATGAGGTATGACACCCACTTTTAGTTATTTGTATTGCTCTTCGAATCCAATGAGCCCATTGGACTTGCTTGATTGCATGCATACTACTTGTTCGTTTGAGAATAGAAAATACTGAATTAATTCAACCATATTCCTGAAACGGTTGTTAAAGGGCATGGTTTTCGATATAACTATGTAGTGCATACTTCATCATCTTGTGTGAAACTTTATATCACGAATGTGCTGAGCTATCTACACATGTCAAACTCGTTCTGCCTTGCTTGCGTCTACCTTTATTCGTCTACCACACCTGCTGCTTTGTATCCTTCATTCCCATTTAGCACAAAACATTCAACATTCAAGACTACAATCTTTAAATTTTCCCCCTGCTACTTGTCCGTCGTAACTCATAAGGAACATTTAGCGACAGCCTAACGACATGAATCTGCTTAACCCATTTATAGTCACGCGTTTGCCATTTGCACAAATTCCAACCACGATGTTTACCCCCAATCTTGCCCACAAACCCATTTAGTTCCTATGCTATAGACTTCACACTATTCCACTTAAGGGTTTGTCTAATTAGTCTCGCGTGTTTCTACGGCTATTTGCTGTGTTTGCAAAAATACCGATTTTCGTAACACCATCACTCACCTGATGTGATGTGAAGTAGAAGTATGGAATGAGAGTCGACTGATACGGGCCGGTAAGGTATGTAGATGTATGACCTAATCGTAACCAGCCCAAATTTAGAGTATGACTTAATAATTATCATGATTGCTGCTGGTGCGGCAGCCGACAACGCTAACCTATTGAGCCGACCGAGGCGAAAGATAGATTGCCGGAATGGGTGGATTTCACTGAAGAAAGCGTTGTGAGTGACATTATCAGCGCAAGTTTTGCTTTAAATACATTTAAAAATTGAATGTTATCAACGGAATTGAGAGGCACGGCCTTCATGTGTCTATGTACTTGGGTTTCGGTGTCTTGGGGGAGCTCGAGCAAAACATTCGAAAATAGAATGTGGTGGCCAAGAATCGACAGTTCCATTAGGGACTTCCGTTTTAGCTACCAATTATATTTTTCAGACGTGGGTATCTGCATATGCAGACACGTGAGAAAAAATTGAGGTTGTAAATATAATACATATAGTGCTGAGCTGTAATAAATTGATCTTGATACGATAAGTTCAAAGGGTGAGGTCAAAGCTCTGATAGTATATATTTATTTGAGGAAACATGAAATGAATAATGAAATCATTTTTTATCTTCAATATCCTTCATCTTCCTAAGTATTAGCAATATTCGAAGCATATTAAAATTCTTTGTTATTACAACACGTTACCGAAAACACGAACCACCATACTAATTGTTTTTCTCAGTCGATAGCCTTCAAATCAATGACCCTTCTGAAATTTTTTTTCATTTTTGAAATAAAAACTAAAAAAGATTGGTAAATTTGATGGTTTTAAAATTTTTAAAATTCCTCACCAAAATCGGTTAGAAAAATAAAATATTTTGCCCTATAATGTTATTATATTACTATATTTTGCCCTTTATTAGTTATAAGATTTTAACTAGAGTCACACAGTAGGTGGACTTTAGTGCAAGCTAAATTCAAATCAGTAGCGAAATTCTAAATTTTCGAAGTTTTTCGCATGGCAGCTCCAATAACCTTTCTACCTCTGTAACTTCCGATGTAGTCATCGCATAGAATTTTGGACGTGGAGCAGTTCTGGTAGACTTTTGATTGCAGTGCTAAAATAATGTTGCCAGCACTGGACAATTTTATCATTTTTGTACTAGGAGATGCCGCCCTCAAATGTTCATACGATAAGATGAAATAATGGACATGGATGGATTTGAAGGATAAATTAAAGGTTGCTTATGAGTTGTATATCCTACAGCATTTGCTTATCGACTCATATGTGGTGAAATGTGAATATTCCATTAACGAAAATTTGGATCTGGTGTTCTTCACAGGTATATTAATTACTATCTTGACATCGAATGTGAAGCAGGTAGATATCACTTTTCTTCTGGAGACAAGTAGAATTAAGTTCAAATGACCAGTCGAAGCACACAAAGAACAAGCTAATGTCGTAAAGGTTATTCAAATCTCTCTCAAAAGCAAAAATTGCTTTTGTGTGGGATCGAGTCTGACACTGTGAATTTCCAAAGCTGGATTTCTGCTAATAGTGCGCAGTGTATAGTGATCTTGTGGCCCATAAGTTTCGAAACTCTTTTTTAGTTTAATGTCGGTTAATGAACGGAGTTTCTCATCCAAGATAGCACCGAGGTTAAAAACGTTATCAACTCGAACTAATAAATTGTTGTCGAGGAAGTACGTGTTGTATCTGACCGTGCATTTGTGAAAACCCTATATCTGGGCACTTATCGGTATTAGGTAAAAAATCGTCTAAATTGAAGTGATTTAAGATTAGATTGGAGAAAAAGTGAAAAAGAGATCGGCCATTTTACACAGATTTTCTGTGATTACAATTGTCAAACACGTGCTAATTGAGTGACCTTCTCTAAAGCTATGTTATCGCTTGTGCAGACAGGAATCATCATGTGCACAAAATTATCATAGAACTTTTCAAACATTTTTGGGATTGTTGATAAAATGGTAAGGTATTTATAATTTCCATTAGAGTGTCCTCCACATTTTTTGGCATACGAATTTTTCCAACAGGATGGCAAAACTGAACAGGATGGGAGAACTGAAGAGGACATATCAATAAATACATATATTCATTGGATTTATTAGCTGCCACAAGCATGAAAACTTAAACTGACAAAAAGATTATACCTACTGGAAGAGATATGAGTCTATAAAAATAGCCTATATCACTAAAAAAACCTTTAATTTTGCTGATTAAATATTGAATTTCTTAGTCTCTAAGATACGATTACGATTCTTTCGAAGATCAAATATTTCTAGCGATTCTAAATCACTCGAGTTTTCGGTTAAGTTTTCTGATTAAATATAAACGGAACATAAATGAATTTCGAATGTTGCTTCGTAATGCTTTTGCTTATTTTCAATTTCGTGTTTAATGCGTTCACCAGATGCGAATGGAAATAATGTAGGCTCAGACAGAGACATGTTTTCTATAAATAAATGTATGATAAGCAACGTTATCTATATCTTATATAAAACAAAGCCGGGTTAGTTACACCATTTATAACTCAAGAACGGCTGGACCGACTTTCATGATCTGTGATTTGTTGGATTTGTTTTGGCCCCAAAAAGCAGAATAGCTATTAAAACATCGCAAAAATTCATTAAAAAAAATTGTGAAGAAAATTCATTTTCTAATACATTTTGTATGAGAAATACTAAATGATGAGAAATAACTATTTCCTATACAACGCAGTTGAGCAGCGATTTTTCAGTGTTAAGGCTGGTACTGAGTTAATCGTGAAGCTAAATATTGACATGCCTTCATTATCTTATAAAAGCAGAGACACTGCTCATTCCTGACGGATAAAATGTCAAGAATTTCAATTTTTGATCGATTTTCTTATTGGAAAGACGTTTGCACTATTCATTTTTCAAATTCAAACACCAAATGTCATTTTTTAGCTCGAAAGAATGAGCTTCCACATAGTAGGTCTGTTCCCGTACTTGAATCTATTATAATATATTAAAATAGATTCGCAACAAGTCGTTTTCGTACTTTTGCTGCAAGCCAAATGCAAGCCAAATTTTGCAGCAAAAAGAAGCCAGCTGCCAAATTCTGTTACTGCTGCAGTTTGCTGAAGTACGGGAACAGACCTAGTGAATTGGCGGGAAATGATCGGAGACATGTGTCAATGCCAACTGCATTTTCAAAGCGAAAGCAACTTCCAAGTAATTCTTCACGCTAAAGCTTAGTACTGTGTTCGATTTCACGTGAAATTTTCATACAAAATTTCACGTGAAATTTGTTTCGGCGAGAATTTAGCATGAAAATAAGGAAAAGTTGTACTCAGTTCTTAGCATGAAAAATTGTTTGTAACTTGCTTTCGCTTTGAAAATGCAGATGGCATTGACACATCTCTCCGATCATTTCACGCCAATTTAGTATGATCATTCTTTCGAGCTGCATGACTCTTAATGAATAGTATCCTATACATACCTTACCTGTAATGATTTGAAATGCTCCAAAATTTCTAACTTTCCGTTTTATATAGCAAAAATCACTCAAGCCGATATGTGCTCAAAAGTTCTTTTCACCTTATTTTTGCGAGTAATGTTCATAGGCAAATAAAACAGCTTTCAAGTGTTATATCTGCATTGCTGAGAATGTTTGCTTCATGCATGCTGCTGGTACGCATTACAGTAATTCCCGTTGGGTATGGCCCGACTTTGTGCTTCACAAACACAAGAGCAAAGAGAGACAGTACGTTAAACGGCTCAATTGGCAATGAGAAATCGTCGAGCTTATCGTACAGATCAACGACGTGATAAACTTCGTTACGCAAGAGGAAATGCTTTTTTTTATACCACAATGTGCTTCAATGAAGTTAATCGTCCCGAGTGCAATCCATCCAGAAAATAGTTTAACAGAAAGTAGAGCAATCATGCTGCGCGAACCTTTTCGATTCGCTTCAATAAAGCAATTGCTTTGCTGCCACGTGAATTGCATTCATTTCAATGTAACTAAAATACTTTTCATTCTAATTTTTGTACATTTATTGAACTTAATTCATTTTGATTTTCTTAAAAAACTGAATTTAATCCAGCTAATAAAGTAACACAATTTTTATTGGTTCTATGGCTGTACGAAGTTTGCCGGGTCAGCTAGTGTGAATATAAAAATATTATTCTTAGATAATACATAGGCAACTGTGATGCGAAATTCGGATTCGATCCGTTTTTATCTTTTTGCAAAAAAATAATGCATTTTAGATAATATATTAATCTTTTGACTATCGTATGTATCATAAAATATTCATTATCTATATTTGCATTTGTTGTTCAATGGACATGATCGAAAGAGAAACGGCTTCAATTTCGTGCGATTGTCATTTTATGGGCCAGTAAATTTGAGCTTATCGTCTGCTTACCATGTGTTTCCAGATAATTGAATACAATCTGTGGCTGTTGTTTCCTTTCAAGTGATTAAACCAACGGTTCAAAACAAAATGGACTTTTGAGGATATTTTTTTGTTGCGGGTGATCTGAAGTAATTTAACTTGCATGTAGGTATGCTGTAGGTGAGCCCATATGTGGAAGGACTTTTCCCAGCTAACAGCCATTTGACTTAGCCCAGCCTAAGTGTACTGCTAGCAGTGGCGGCTCGTCAGGGGCGGCAGGGTCGGCCCGGCCGTACCAAAAGAATTGACTAATATCACCCAAAATAAGAAAGATAAATAAATAATGTTAAGCACTATACAACTACAACTTCCTAATTCTACTTCTACTTCTTAATTATATCTGCCTTATTCAATCTTAAGTTTTTCATACGCCGCGTACACAATCTCCGACCAAACTAAAGTTACATCGAAATAGTCTAGTGTAAACGAATAAACGACCCGTTTGCATTCGACCGTTTTCATTTCAATCTTGCCTCAATCCTGGTTTGTGTAAGCGGCTATCTTGAGCAAAACATCAATCAAGTGCATCGTTCCCACGACGGCCAGCCAACGGGTCTCTCAACATACATCATTCCGTTCAAACATATGTACATACGAGTACGATGCATCATACACCCAACGAAGCGGTGGCCGCATCATACCCAGCGAGTACAAGCAAAAATCAAGCAAATATACGGCCGAGATTGCGGCCCGAACCAAACTGGCCGTGTCTGATACAGTCTACGATACTCCAAACTCTGCAGATAGCCTCCGTTCAAAACAACATTTTCATACTAGCTATTTAGTTGGGTGTTTTGTAACGAATTTTACACCCCGCATATAGATGAGGCAATGCAAAAATTTCTGCGGCCAGCCGCAATTTGCTGGCTAAGAACAGTATGTACCGTAGACGCTCTGTTATGTTACTCTTTAGGCGATCTTGGGATGCTTTCTGTTCGTGAAGATATTCATTTTCTGTTAAATAGCATTGCATGAATAGAAAAAGGTTAAGTACGAATTTTCTTACCGCGTATGTACATAGTGTATGTAAAGGTAGTGTATGTAAAAGTAGTAAGTCAATCTTGATGTATGCTGGTCAAATAAAATAAATATTTTTTATCGATTTTATGTTTTATGTAGGAAAGTGTAGTTATTATACAGCATTAAGCTGTTATAAAGTGGTTTTTGGAAAGTGTTTTTATTGAAAAGTGAGCAGTGGAGATGGTGCAGAAATAAAATAATACAAGTAAAAAAGGTGGTTGAAAATAATAATCTTTTTATAGGATAAAACTTTATAGGATAAAACAAAAATTGGACTTATGATTTGGACATTAATTTGACATTAATCGTTGTTGTGAATAACTAATTTGTGAAATGCATAATGAACAGTTTTTAATTTGGAAAACTAGTAATGTCTTTGGTACGATGTGACAAGATAAGCAAATTTTCAGTTGAAAAAAGTTTTTTTAGTTTTTAATACAGTTGGCTTGAAGCTCAATGTCGTTCCAATACTTAGTCATTAAAAGCAAAATAAGGAAAATTAGTTGAAGAAAAACGATATTTTTTATACTGAAATAATCAATTATTAACCTTTGCGCTTGTTTGCTAATTTTAGAGACGTACTTTTTTCAGACTCATTAGGTTTTAATGCACTTGTCTTTCTCCTCCCCACTTACATCCTTTCTCTCTCACTTGACGACAATGCTCAAGCACATTTCGTGGTTTTCATTGGAACATATTTTTGTACGAAGATCAAATTTTATTTGCTTTACAAAAAATTAAACTTATGAAATATAACTTCCGTTTTGGCCGACCCAAATTTTTATGCTACGAGCCGTCACTGACTGCTAGTATAGACAATCATATTCAACTATTAAAAATCACATATTGAAAAATGAACCATAAAACGGCACTCGTAAGATTGTTTTCGACTGAAAACCAAGCCAAGTGAATTCCAAAAACATCACACAGCAAATAAAAAACCTGCCCAATGTTAAATCAAAGGTCAGCAGTCATCATTTGCTTAACAAAAGGCAGCATCAATCGCTCTTATGATATTCAAATCATCGTCTGCATAAAACAATAGTCAATAAAAATGATTTCCGCTAAAAGTATCTGCTCGATGCATTTTATATAACAGATACTCTCCGACGTGCTAGCACTTATTGCTTAGTGTGTGCTAAGCTTAGTGTGTGTGTCTGTATTTGTTTTGATAAGTCCACAAACTTAGGCCAAAGCTTTTTTTTCTGATGCTAGTCGATTGTTGTTTATTTACATTGACATTGCTAAAAAAAAATTATTTCGCATTGGCATTAGCGTCCATGTGAGATAAAACATGGAACATACAACACTTTCGCAAAAGAACCACCCCGACCAGTTTGTATAGTCGTTTTATAGACGCATAAGCTCGATTCTATTACACAACCGTTCTGCAACGGGTTTTCGATGTCGATTCAAGCTTAACTAAATGTATTGTTCTTACGTCAGATTTCAAAAAATGTTCATAAAGATTAGTTTGACGGGTGCTTGAAATGACGTCATAGTTGCAATAAGCTGTTAAAATCAACTTTTATCATTTAAATGTATGTTTGTGTCTGAGCTAAAAGTGATGTGTGTGATGTTGAGCATTCGGTCATATGAATGATTAGATCCGCAAGTTTAGTACAAGTGCTATCACCCAATGGTAATGATGACGTTATTGTTTGAACAAATCAGTTTGAATAATAGATGAAATCTGACATTGATGATAGTCTATTTTGGGAAATGATCTAAGAGGAAATTGCTTTCTAGTCAACGGTATTAAAATTCTGGATGCTCGTGATAATTTGCATAAAAATAGTTTCGTTTTTTTCGAAATAATTTACGATCAATTGAATCATTTGATTGTCATATATCATACTCTGCGACTGATTTATCCGCCTTATTCTTGTCATTCTATCACCTACTTACTGCCCATCATTTCTAATATACTATTTGATTTATTGTTTCTGATGACCGTGAGTAATTTGAGAGCTCAGAAAAGAAACCTCCATTAGCTAATTCTAGCGTTAATTTCTTATGTAAATTCATTGATCAAATATTTATTCAAAAAGTTCACAAGCATTTCATTATTAGTAAACATGCCTAAGCATGCTGCAAAAACAGACCTAAGTGTCCGCCAAGGTAAACCAATGCGTTTAGGAGAAGATTGTATGAACGGATGGAAATTGATATTTTTGAATATATTTAAATATTTGGCTTTGATCTGGAATTAGTGAAACTATGATTCATATATTTGTGGAATTGACAAAACTCTACTTTGAATTACGTTTGGCAATTTATAGGAATTGATTGCAAAGCGTTTCTTGATATCAGCTATCTTTTCGAACGTTTCCAAGTTTGGTAGAGGAATAGGTTATCTGAGAGTCAGGCGGTTGTTCAGTTGTTAGTTGTTATGAGAAGTGTTAAACGGCAAGGAGCTTATTTCAATAGATTCTAAATATATTTCATCAGTGAAGTGCTTCCAACAAAACGCTAATATTTTTCATAGCGCATACCGCGCATCGGTGCATTATTTGGTAGAAATATTTTTTTTGCGAAATTATTTATAATAGTTTTTTCCTGATGGCATTGTATGCCTTCCCCCTTCACATTCTCTTTTGCAGGTATCGGGACCGATCTGTCTGTGATTTTTGGTGTTCATGAATCTCTGAGTGATACGCTCAGTACTAATTTCATTCCCGCTTTCCCGTTTGGATGTGACATTGTCCGTTTTTCATCTTCGTCATCCTAAGTTTTGGTTGTCTTCTCAATCTACATCCCTATAGTAGCTCCGTACTGTTCTATGAACTTTTTTTCACGGAAACCTAGCCGCTATCTTTCTGCTTCGGTATTTTTATCTCTTGGACTGGGATGAGTTTTTTGAGAATTTTGTTTTTAAGGATTATATCACACATTAAGTCTTCATACTACTTTTTGTTCACTTTTATTGGATACGCTATCCAATGCTAGCAAAAGGATCGTCAATCTCGTCCTACCTTATCTTTCTTCTTTTAGCTTGAGTACCTCGCTATCTCCATATAAGCGGGCTGATTCTTACCATTCCCCTCTCTCCAAGGAATCACCCTTGAACCGCTCGTCAAAAATGAAATCCACTCCTACTCTCCATTTCAATTTTAAAAGGGCTAAATATTCCCAACAACAATATAAATGCTACTAATTTGTATCATTTCTTCAGAGGTCTAGCTGTGGATGATACTATCCAGAACTTTTATTTCTTCTTGTGCAACTTAATTTCTTGTTATACTCATTTTTATCGTTGTAAAAGCAGTTCCGACCCTCCGTGCTTCACCGTCGATGTTGAGATTAGCCTAAGACCAAAATACAGAAGGTCTGGCTCGCTTTTTACCCTTTTCAAGTTGCTTAAAAGCAGGGGCGGATTTGACCATTTTGCCGCCCTAGGCCTCAGAAATATTTGCCGCCTTTTTCGATAATTATATTATATGCAATAATCTGCGAATTATTTTCGATTCCCTAGAATATTTCGCTGTTTGTCGTTGCGCCCGAGCTCACGAAAAAGGAATATAACAATAAAATCAGCACCGGATTGTTCGTGAAAATTTCCTATTATTGCGCCCTCGCCGCACAAATAATTAAAATACACACTGCAAAGAGCCCAAAAGTATCTAAAAAAAACCCTCAACGCATCAATTTGCAAGGTTCCACCTTGCAGTTTTATTGCTATATGTGAAGATTTTCGACGAAAAGAAAAAAAGCATGCCAAACATACGAACAATTTATCAATTTATTAAATCATCAATCATTCATTTATAAATCATTTCAATTATACTCGTACATTGCCAATTATATTGTAAGTAATTCGTAAACGAGAAACAAAGTTTTTTGGGATATTTTCTATATCGCCACACGTCTTGCCTTCTGGGTCGTGAACACAGTTATCAATTCATCACAATCGAGAGATCGTAATAATGCGGACTCGATGCTAATGTAGCAAATAGATATTGGCCGAGACCAGGCGAGCCGAAGTCATACGAGGCCGCCAACATGTGGACGGCATTTGACAGCTCGTCCGAATCGCCTTGGCTCGTGCTCAACATCCATTCCGATCGGATGTGGCACGAGCGCCTGTGACATCTGTCAAAGTCGCTCGTCTGGACCGCCCACACACTCGGCTCGCCTGGGCTCGGCCAATATCTATTTTCCACATGAGAATAGCGAGAGCATCGAGCCGATCTTCCTTCAATTTAGAACGCAGATAGTTTTTAACTCGACGTAAACACGAGAAGATTCGTTCTCCATAGCAGGAGTGCAGACACAAATGCGTAATGCAATGTCAACGTTGGGGTACATAGTCTGAAGCTCATCTTCTCGAATCGATTTCAATAGTGACAATGCAGTCATAGGCTATATATGTTATAATAATAATAAATTCTCAAATATTTACTTCTGATAAGCCTTGCGTAAATTGAAGAGTTATTATTTAGGTTCTTTTTAGGTTCTTTTTATGTTTTTTTGTGACTCTTTTAGGTAATTTCAGATACTTTCTCGGTACTTTTTAGGTATTTTTGAGTTTCTTTAGTCCTTCACTGTGAACGCATTTCAATACTTATTAGGCTTGTTTTTTTTTGCTCCCCCTATCTATAACAGAACAATGCTGTCCACTGCAGACGCATTGGAAACAACAACAACTCTCCCGATTCATAACAGGAGTTGTTGTTTCTAATGCGTCTGCACTGGTTAGCATTGTTCTGTTATGGATAGGGTAAGCAAAAAAACGCGCCTATTATAAGTCAAACTTTTCAATGTCCGAAAAAAATCATCAGAGGTGAATTTTTTCGTGCATTGATTTTTTTTTTAGAGAATTTGGTCGGCTTGAGACTTTAGGCTCATTCCACTCAGATATATTTATATGACAAAAAAAAATGTGCCGCCAAAAAAATAGAAAATTTGCCGCCCCCGAAATCCGCCGCCCTAGGCCCGGGTCTACCGGGCCTAGTGGCAAATCCGCCCCTGATTAAAAGGTAGCCCATGACGCAACGTGTGCAAACTTGGAATATATCCAAGGTTCTATTACATCCGGTAATCCTAAACTTTCTGGTCCCATATCAACTTCTTTAAAAATTTATCTGACATTCTTTCTGTTCTGTATCTTAATGAATTCTAAGGTTCCATTCTCGATCCTTTATTGTTCCTTCTAATCTAATCAACAATCTTCATCTCTCTTAAACTCACCCTGCTTTTTGCCCGCTAATTTACTTATTTATTTGATTCATTCCACGGACCAAGTCCTCTTACAAAAATTTAACAATATTAAAATAGTATGAAAAAACTGTTACAATAGCATAAAAGTTTTCTAAACAAGTAATGACCTCAAGATTCTCAGAGTGTATGTGTCATCAAATGTCCCTCATCTATAAAATATCCCCCTGATTTTCCGCTTCTCTGTTTTTGGCTCCCTTTTCAATGCAGCTGATATCTTCAGAGAGCTTGGCGTCATCATTGACTCTAAGTTGAATTCCAAGCAGCATATATTTTCTATCACTGCCCTGCCACTGCGACTTTTCGGCTTCATTATAGAACCTCGAGAACTTTTGTTTAAAAGATTCCATTGTAACTAGATACAAGGCTATTTTGTACATGTGCAATGTTTTGTATCTTGATTGTCCGGGTAGATGATTTTGTTTCTTATATCGATACTTAATGTGCGAAACGACTTAGGGACGTGTGCATGTAACACTATCATGCATTTAGAATGCAACTACACCGCATATATTTATAGAGATCATCAGACTGAATAGCTACAAATAGCTCATATTAACAAATTTGCAATGGCAACATACTCCCACGTTGCGATCCATAGGTAATAACTATATCTTAATAAAATTTAATAAAAATCAAATTAAAATAAATTAACACAATGCAATAAAATAATGTAAATAGTAATTTTCATACTTGCATATTAGCCTATTAACATCCATAATTTATCAGATCATTTTTTTTTTTCAGATCAATCATAATGAGCAGTGAGGCGGACAAAACAAACGGTTCAGCACCTGTTGCTGAAATGGCTGAAATGGCCTTAGAAGATGGCCAAAAATCACCTGAACCGCAATCGGGATCCAACTTGAGGGACAGTTTCAAAGCGTTCGCCAAGTTCGGTGACATCAAGTCCGATGGCAAGCATATAACGTTGTCGCAAAGTGACAAATGGATGAAACAAGCAAAAGTGATTGATAAGAAAATTACCACCACCGACACCGGAATACACTTCAAGAAGCTAAAATCAATAAAAGTTGGTTACGAAGACTATTTGAAGTTCTTGGATGATCTGGCCAAAACAAGAAAAGTCGATTTGGCAGAAATTAAGAACAAGATGGCGAATTGCGGAGCACCGGGTGTAGCTCAAGTGACGGTAAGAGTAGTGCGAAGAAATTTTTTTTTCTATAAAATTATGATATGGGGTTGTGCTGAAATCAAGGTTTTGCAATAAAATAATTGTTTGGATAAGATTTTTGCATCAACTTTTACATTTTTTTGCAAAAGTAATTTCACGAAAGAAGTTTCTACATATTTATTTCACGATAATAAATGTTTGTTTAAAATTTAAGAAAGTCAAAGTACTCAGGACAGAGTCTACCTAAAAATTTGAACAAATCTATTTTATACTTTTTATTTGAATCATTTGATTGTTAAAATTCAATTATATTATTTTAGCCTGGCAAAGCAGCATCAACTGTCTCGCGTCTAACCGACACTACGAAATATACAGGATCACACAAGGAACGTTTCGACCAAACCGGAAAAGGTAAAGGCATTGCTGGTCGTAAGGATCTAGTTGACGCTACCGGATATGTTTCCGGCTATGGACACAAAGATACTTATGATAAAACTCATTAAGGACTAAAATTGATATTTATACGTAGAATGTATGTATAAGCAGACGCCATATATGATTATTATTTTGTGATACCAATTTGAAGCAAATTAAGAACAATCGAAATGAACACAAAAACAATTACTGTACAGTTAAACAAATATGATACTTTATTTTTATGCAAGCAAATCCACTGTTTTCACAAATATACAATCTAATATTTGCATTCATCGATATGACATATTCATGGAAAATATATTTCGGCCTTGATGTACCTTCCGTAATTTTGAGTAAAATCATCATAATGAACTCAAACATCATAAATGCAGTAACCGTAGAGTATATGACCAAAAGATATAAAAACAAACAAAATAATAAGTTAAAAAACCTAGTGTGAAAAAAAAAAATGTATTTAGATCGTAAGAAATTCGAGAATAATCAAAGTATAAAATCAAATCTTTTAGTGTTAAAACAGTTTCTTTAAATCATAATTGAATTAACTAATGGACTTATCACCTTCTTTCTATTTAACTTTCTTGTTAAGCCTTTACCAGTCATATTGAAAACATGTTAATAGTTTCTTGTTAATAGATTTTGTAATGCATGGTTTTTAAAATGTTTAATTTTAATTGTATACTAACATTTTCGTTTAATTACCATTATGAAAAGTAATATTAGAATAAGAACCTGTATCTTTGTCTTGATAGTGAAAAGTTCGTGTTCAACACAGAAAAGAAAATATTTCGATACCTCCAAAAATATACTTCCAATTTTTTTTTCATGTATAAGTAGATTTAATCACATTTATGTATATTTTAAATAATAAACATGTGAAAACGTAAGCTGTAATTTTTGGCATTTCGTTCCGAAACTGGCAGAAAGTTAGTGTTTTGTTCATGGGGATATTGGGGATTGAAAGAAATTTGTAGTTGATGTCTCTTATTTACATCTATCTGAAGATAAACTGCAAATACAGATGCATGCATGGATAATATCTTTGAAAAAAAAATAGAGCAATAAATCGTATTGTGTGTACTGAACTAAATATGTATTAGAAGGCGTTTTTAAATGATGCATTTTGCAGCCTGAGAGTGGGCTGGTATTCTTTGCGAGAGTGAGCCGTATGTGAGCAGCGAAAAATCTAGCCTGAGTATGTAGCTGTATCTTGCATCTCTTTCTGTTGTACGCGATCTTCCAACTTTCCAGGCTGATCAACAACACAATCTCTGGCCGGATCACTGAATTTTTGGTCCGTATGCATATACGGAGTTGACACGCTGGTAAGGAACTAATTTCTTACGCTATGCCAGCGTTTAAACTCCGTATATGTATACGGACCAAAAATCCAATGTACTAACCTGAGATTGTATTGTTGATCAGCTGATTCTAGGCCTGGAAAGTTGGAAGAAATTGCATGGAAAAGAAAAAGATGCAAGATAAGATTCGACAGCTACATACTCAGGCTAGATTTTTCGTTACTCACTTAGTGTGCCAAATTCGGCATTTTGTTGATAATCCTTTGAGAAAATTGAAGCGAATTCAGAAAAAACTTTCGGATTCCCAAACCTATTCGTTATGATTTCTTTAAGACCGGTATATAGAAAATATTACAAAAACACCGAAAGTGCTCAAATTTTCCCCATTAGCTCTTGAATAGCTTTTGTACATTGATCAATTTTTTTTCAGGATTCATTGCGAATTCTTCGGTAGTTCCTTGTGAACTCTTGGTGATTCTTTGCGAATCGTTTGCGAATTTTTTGTAGAATCTTTTCTAGGTTTTCTTGTATTTCTTGTTCTTTGAGAATACTTCCAATACTTTTTGAATATATTCATATAACATATATTCATTAAAATACTTATTATTTCGATCAAAATGCATTACAATGGTACCAAGTTACGAAAAATAAAAACGTTAAAAAACAATTCAAACCGGACTCATTCCCGAAACTTATAATATTGTAAAACATATAATATTGTTGTCCACTTATCTCTGCCAATAAATGGAAACAAAAACAGGACTGGTGTATTTTTTGATACTCTGTTCTATATTCATTCATTCAATCGAAATGATTTCCATGAAACTCTGCATTCAATGCAATCAAGAGACCTAAAACCTTTCAAACTTTGTATAAAAATCCCATTGTTAGCTTATATAACGAATTATTTATAATTATATTATTTCTCGCAATCATGTGCGAGTAGATTTTAAAGTCAAACAAAATGTTGTTGTTTAAATAGTCAATAAGTGAAAAACAAAGCGTTATTTATTTAATATTAGGCAATTAAGAGCACCTGCAACATATTTTATTTTGGAAACATCTATTAATTTCACTATCAGATATAGGTGAGCTTTGTTGGTAACATACAGTTTTTTTATTAATAATCAAAATTGAGAGCACTGAGAAACATAATAAATAAATGATGAGTTTTGATAAGTCGAAATGAAAAAATGGATGAAAAAAACAATCTGATTTGTTTTTCAAATTGTTTTAAATTGAATGCTATACTTTCTTCTAGACATCAACATGATCTAAAAAGAAGAGTCAAAAGGACGGTTTCCGAGTATATTTATAGTACCTAATATTTAAAATCTTTAAACCAGTTTTCTGTTCCTGTTTATTTTTGCGTTTTCACATTAGTAGATCGATCAGGATTACTCCCGATACCACCATCACAGATATTTTTTAAAAACAAAGAAAACATTGGTCCTTGAGGTGGTCTCGCATCATGGTTATCAAGAAGCCAAGGATACGAAACCGCCGTTAAGGGCTCGAATGATGTCTGCCCACATCGCCGAGTTGAAGTTGTTTTGTACGTCCAGCGTTACCAGCAGGACGATTGGTCTAACTGCCGCTTTTGCTCCAACAACCTCTGATACGGCAACGATTGTTCACCAGGCGATCTCATTGTTGACAGCAGCCGCGGCTTGAGCAGCCCTTCGTGAAGCTTCCCGCAGTGTTCAGGTCACTTTTCTCTTTATTTACAAGTACCAATCGAGCTATTTTTCATCTCGACAGGAAGACCCCTGCGGCTGAACATGAATTGTACAAATCCAATAATAAACGTGGTTGACTCTCCGCCACGACTTGAAGGACTTCGACTGGCACCCCATCAGTCTTTCAGTTCTTCATCCTAAAAACACTCGTCCGTAAATGGAGGAACGTCCGCTTGATTGACGATGATGGGATCATCAGTCCTTAGCGGATGCGCTCAGAATACCGAACCAACGATACGCTTCATGGTTATCTCATGCATGAGAGGGGTAAGACAAATCTGTGGGTCGGAGTTGACTTCCTCACAAAGAGCCTGCCATTTGGCACGCTTGCACTTTCTGATGGCCGCCATTGGCTTCTTCTTTGCCGCAATGCGAGCAGCAGATAGTTCAGTCATTCCCGGCCTATTCCCTGCGTCTGCGCGCCAAAGTGATGCGTTGCAATTCGGCTATTGTTTCGTTCCAACAGTACGCATGACACCTCCAACAAAAGGGTTTCTGTTTGGGCATTGAAAGCATATTGATCTTCACCTTGTCTTTATTATCTTCTAAGTTCAAAATGATAAGACCCCTATTTCTTGTTTAAATTCTCGAGAGAAAGGCATGAAATCGTTGTTCAGGTTAGAATGTTAGTAGCATTTTAAAGAACATAAATATACATGAAAACGATAGATGTCCTTATTCCAAATAGGATATTGCAGTGAGGAAAACTGGTAAGGGTGCAGCGCTTTTTTCGTGCCGATAGGACTACTCCAGCGCCTGAACCAAATAAACTAAATAGGACGAACTGATGGATGGGACTAATATATTCATATTAGCTAAAATATTTCTAATATTTCAATATATCTTGATATGCTGTAATATCTTGATATGCTGTATTAAAATTTATAAATTAGTTTCGCCTGAAACATTTTATGTTCTTGTTTCGTGACCAACAATAAATTTGTTCGCAATGCCGTGTCTTGTTACACAATCAAACATTGAAAAAGGAAAGTGTGTACAGACATGCATTAATTGCATGTGGTTTTAATCGAAACCTTTGACTAATAAAATGAGGTCATTGTATGATAATGCATATTAAATGTACCTAAGGTACTCTTTTATTTACGGCCATGAAACCAAAATACACACATAATACCGTACATAGCCAAATTAGTAAAACCTAATATTAGTGATATTTCAATATTAGTTAGGATATTATAATACCGGGTAACTAATGTATTCTTATTAGGTAATATCAGGAAATATTAGTATAAACCCATCTCTCGATTCAAATGTGCAGGAAAGCAACCTGTAAATAATTGAATAACCTTCCATTTCTTACACCCATTAATAATTAGCTTCGTTGAACCGAAGAAGACCTTGAACATATACTGAAACAGCTTTAGCAAATCATGTATCGATTTATGTGCAAAGTCATATGAGTAACTGCAACATCTGAATATGCATGATACTCTAACGTTACATCAATTGATACATTTACCTGTATTCAGACACTCACAACTATGAAAATTACAAAGTTGTCGCCAACAAACACACCACAGTAGACGCAATGTTACGCAATAATGTTTCAGAGACATAATGGAACACAAAACCCTCTACGTATCATATTTTTTTCTATATTCCGAGGACATATCAACCGTCTACGGTCGATTGATGGACGAGTAAGTAGTTAACAATATTATAGTTACCTACCCCTTTACCACGATAACTGGTTCGTATGGGTTCGATTCACCGCATCAGCCAACATCGACTACATCATTAAATTTTAGAGCATCATATGCGAAAATTACTTAATCCCGCAATTGCTTTGAGAAGTAATTCGATATGATTCGATATGTGTTGAGAGGGTTTGAGTTTAGTGAGTTATTATTTTATTGAAGAACAATATTTGCAATGCATGCTGTTCGGTGGATGTTATGACATAGATTGACTTCGAATTTTAGGAAAAATACATTTGATGGATATTCAAGTTTAGCAATATGTCCCATGGATATAATTTCTAAATAGAAAATACAATTTGAATAATAGTAATATTATGCTCATCAAAATAAAATTTATTTTATTTGTTTTTGAAAAACGCCTGAAAGTTAAAAAATTTCTGTATAGTATTTATTTATAATTTATAAATAAACATGTCCTTTTGTTATATTTGAAAATGATGATTTCTTATCGAGTGCTTATCAAGTACTCTGTAAGTAATCTCTTTCTTTTTCCTTGGAAATTCAGTGTTTCGATCAATCTTTAAAATATCTCATCGCTCTCATTATTCCTGGCGTAGAAAATAACGGAAAGAATCATAGTGAATTGCACAGAACTTAGTACTAGGATTGTGCAAACCAGTTCCGTTGAGTGACATGTTTCACTATCTCATTCACTTTAGTCAAACGTCTCACTGATACATTGATTTAGTTCATTAGTTCAATGCGAAACGATTTTATAGGAATACGGTGTTCGACGTGGTGAACTGTGATTCAAACATTTCTTTTTTCCAATGTTTCGAATTCACCTACTTTCCTGCATGCACCTTATTTTCCTTCCCTTACCGAAAGATACGAGCATAGATAGTATATGACTTTCTTTCAGCTTCTTTAAGCATTAATTCATATTTTTCGGTCCCTATAATTATAATTCGCAAACATCTAGTTGAATACCCATTTTACTTTGACCTAGATGCACGGTGCCAATTGATACATTCTTGCTTTCCTTCTAGTTTCTTTCGTCGTTTTTCGTATCTTTAGACACGGACAATAGAGGCAGTAAAAGTAGTCAAAAATCAAATAGGATATATGGTGAGTTTGGATATAAAGACATAATCAAAAGGTCGGACGTGAAATGGTGGTATGTTTCGTTTATATGGATGACCCAAGTCTGCTAAGTACAATTCCAAATTCACTAATGATATGCTCCACAGGGTATGTATCCTAGCCTATGCCAGTAATGGCCCAAATCTCACTCTGAATGTATTGGTCGGTTATTGCCGCTTTGATGTGTATTGTCTTCTTGATGGTTATTGGCTCCTTGTTTTAGAGGAAATTAATTTTTATTTGTGGAGTGCAGGATCATTCCAGCACTAAGCTTAAATAATTGAATAATTTAATTTTATTCAATATTTTCTTGCTTTCAAAACTAAATATTTTTATTTTAAGACCAATTTTTCTTTTAGAAGCTAAAGCTAAAATATTGATCTTGAAATAAAAGAATTTGGTTAACCAGTTGATTTGAATCATTAGAATATTGTTTTGTTTGCATCATGTAGGTTTGTGATTCTATGCAAGTGACAGTGGCTATGAAGTTTCAAAGTTAAACAAGTTTAATTTTGCCACTAAAAATCTTTTATTTGTGATTAAATTTAACAAATATTTTAATTAAACCACTTGTTGAAAAAAATTCAATTTTAATCATTCCACAAAAATAATTCAATTTGATTCTGCTTTCGGAGGCTTATTCCGCGAAACGATAGAGTTTCCCGCATCAATTATTCTCGGCTTAGAGACGATATACGCTTCTATGCAGATTTATAGACAAGAAGGGAACCATGATCACAAATCAATAACCTTTATGAGTACATGATATCGTTGGATATAAGTCGAGGATGTTAAAGTTTATGACAACATAAATAAAAATTAATCATCTCCCACTGCAAGTGGTCACATCAGTCAAGTATGCACTGTGAGCTGATATCTGGTGAGAATCAGTGCATTCTTTCGAAACTACTTAGTTAAACAAAATTTTCAATTTTAATCATCCCACAAAAACAATTCAATTTGAACACTCGTGTTTATATAGTTCTACTCAGTGAGATAGTAGAAATGGAGTGGACATGCCCATAAGATTTACATTGAAGGGGATGGTAGTAATTTTTTGTCTACTCATTGTCAAATCGGGTCAAATCCAAGTAGTTCCCCTCCAAATTGACAATGAGAGCGAAATGGCGTAAAGGCAGCTTTAACATGCTTTGTGCGCGAGAGGATTGAAGGGGCTAATGGTGGAAAGTTCTACCGTCCGTGTCCAGGGCAGTGCTGCCACTTCAGAGCTTTCATATCGTATCCAAATTCATCAAAATTGGTAAGAAAAACGTATCCATCGTATCCAAAATTTTAGCAATGCGTATCTAATTGATACCTAGGTATAATAGCTTTGCATGGCCCTATAAAGCCGTTTTGTCGAAGATATATCATTTCATTTTCGACATTTAACATAAATCAGCAATTCATGCCACAGCATATACTAAAATCGAACATATATTTTTAACAAATATCAATATCTTAATCAAATATCACATTCAGCTTTTAACAAATCAAATGCATAAAATTCGTCAGTAGCTAAAAACATTGTTGTTGTTTCAAATATTCCGCTAATAGTAGATAATCGACGGAAGGCCCTTTTCATTATAAATGAAGAAGCACTGCCGGTTTTGGATGCCCGAAAGGGCGTTATCGGGTACGGGGTCGAGAAATTGCCTCTACGGATCTATCGAAGCAACAGGCCAAAGAGCTCTGTTTCAGAAGATCCGATAAATGTGAAGCCTGACTCAAAACAGGTGGCTCAAATGGCCGGAGAACCACTTAAAGAGGGGACTGTCGCCTGTCTGAGGAAGAATCGGATGTGGAATTTTATATGCCGATGGGGTCAGCGTCGGGACTACCTCCGAGTTGGGTGACTGTCTGGACGCCATGACTCTAGATGCAGAGGAATGTGCTAGGGTAGCTTCTATGTCCGAGGGGGAGGACCTCGACCTAACCCTTATCAACAGTGAATAATAGTTAAGTCACTGCAGATCTCCTTACCATTCCAAAACAACATCAGCTGCGCTGCTGCTCCGCTTGTCTAGGACAGAGGAGGAGCTAATCCTAGTACAAAAACTATGGGTTGCCAACTACCGGTTTGCGGGCTACTTACCAATGGATGCAGATTGATAGTACCCGGCGGCTAACACAAGCCACGTGTCTGTATTCTTGTCAAGAAAACCATTAACGTCCTTTTACTACACAATTTCTGCGACAAGCCCTTCGCGGTGCACTGTGAGCGTTCTTTGTATGGTATGCGCAATGATTGTGCACAGGGTTGCTCAACTTTTGTCGGAGCTGTGGCTTCGAAGACGAGGAGGAATCCGTCCTCCATCTTATGTGCCAGTGCCCGGCTTTTGCAAGGAGAAGGGTGGCAGCATCCTTTCTCTCAAAGCTGAGTGACCTGCCCCTTTGTCAATTTAAATGGGATAGGGCGGTTCGTTAAAGGAAGTAGATGATTTCCTGATTTCAGTGAGTGGGAGAGAGTAATACATACGACATAGCGGGCCTCTCTTGTGCCTTTCAGAGGCTGCTGGACTATGAGGTAAGCTCACAATATTAAAGAATAAAGTACATACGTTGCCAACCATAGAAAAGTCATACGCGTTTTTAACTAAGTATAAGTTTTCCCAGAATTACTCTGCTTCATTGTTAAAATTCAGACCATTTTGCAATTAATTCATTCTGCATAACTCTTAGGTTAGTTGGGAAATGCATTCAACAACGAAATAAAATATATTTCAGCAGCGGCCTATATATTCTGGGGGTTGAGAGAATTCACCTACTTAGCTCTATATAAAGTATTGTACATTATAAATTATTATATATTATAAATTATTGTACATTTTTGATAGTTCCTGAGCTACTTCTTCAGATACATTTGCTTTCTTGTCCGTTTCTTGAATCACATCATGCTAATGCCCATTTTGAATAGCACGCCAAACTTTTTCGAAAGAAAATGCCGCTACTTCCATTCGAAGTGGATAAATATAACAGTATGGTTAAATTGTACAATCAAACTTTTTTATTTGAAATAGAATGTAATGGAAATTGGAAAAAGTTATTGTTATGAATACACGCTTTCTTGCAGGTAAATTGGTAAATTAAAATTGATGAAAAAGGTATCCATTTTGGGCACAACGTATCATCGTATCATCCAGATTTTTCAAATTCGATTCGTATCCAAAATGATACGAAGGTATCCAAAGTGGCAGCACTGGTCCAGGGGCTGGTTCTACTCATTGTACCGGTTTACACCGGTCGGACCAAAAGTGACCTGACCTAAAGCGCGGACTAAATGAACTTAGTCCTCAGATGTTTACAACGAACCCGACCTAAAATTTGCTTAGGTGGAATTTAGTCCTCGTTCGTATATGACAGCTGTCATTTAGTTTAATTTTCCTTCATGCACTGTTTTTATCGTTTCATTTGTCTCTCAAACATGTTTATTTCAATGATTTTGTGTCAAAGGGGAATGTTATGAGCTTATATTCAACATACATGCATTATTAATAGTCGCGCACAAATCAATATTTAGGTCGCGTGTGTTTACAGCGGTATATAGTCCACGACCTATTTTAGGTCAGGTCGCTTGAAATCGTGGACCGACCTAAATTTAGGTCGGTCCACGAGTGTATACAGCACGTGGACTAAAAAATTTAGGTGGAATTTGGTGTTTAGTCCGCGGACTAAACGTCCGCTGTATACAGTACTATTATTAGGCTTCTCGCCATAGAGCCCATAGAGGCAATCAAGGCGGAGGCATCAGACAGCACTACAGATTTGACAGGTTTTGTTTGACATCTGTAATACAACACGTTTAGGTTAGTACGCTGGCGAGCCTGAATTCCGGCCACTCGTTGTGCTATTTATTTCTACACGGAAAAATTTTCGTGTAGAGAAGTGTAGAATATTACAAAGTGACAGTTAATTGCTCTCAACTTTGGCGGCATGGGATTTAGAAATTAGCTTTCTTTGAAAATAACCTTTACAATCTACCAACTGTATGTCAAATACTATGTTACTATTCCATCAATGCTTCTTTCAGCTCTTCAATTTTAAATTCATTCAGGTTTGCTGCCTCATCATACTGCTATATTATGAACCAAACCAAAGTTTATGAAAGAAACCAAGTTCTAGTAGCAAATTTTAAAAACTACTTTCACTTTAAATTCAATTAGACTGAATGAAAATAGGCGTAGTTTTTCGAAGTAAAACAATTATGTAATCTATTTAATAATTGTTTATTTGATATATATTTCCTTCACACGAATACATAATTTCCATCCATGCATTTCATATCGCGTACACATGCGGTGTTGAAAACTTTAGGTCTGTTCGCGTACCTGAATCTATTATAATATATTCAAATAGATTCGCATAATTGCTTCAAGCCAAATTTCGCAGCAAAAAGAAGCCAGCTGCCAAGTTATGTTACTGCTGCAGTTTGGTGAAGTAACATACCTTTTATAACGTCGCGCTAATTCAATAAACCAACCAGCTAATTAAAGTGCTTCGTAGTAAACGTATCTGGCAAAAAAAACCAAATGTGCTGGAAAATCTTTGCTTCAAGTTTTGCACGAACTATCCTACGCATAAAATTAGTTAATTTGTCGACAGAAAGTTCCGAAGTACAACAAATTTTAAATTTTCAAACAAAATTCAAATTTGACGCGCGTTCAAAATGGCCAAAATGAATGCTTTACGTGACCAAATAAATAGCAGACCATTTAATTCCGTCACCTCGTGCCTGAAAAAACTCTCCACTTGTGCTGCAGAGCCACCTACGAGCAAAGAGCAGCACTAACATTCTGACACTTTTCAGGCAACGTTTCAGGACAGAAGGTAAGTACGCAGTCTTGCCTGAATTTCGGTTCCCCTTTAAAATGCATGGGAAAAGAGTGACGGAATTCCGTCACCTGAATTTTTTTCAGGTCACTTGAGAAAATCGGTACGCAGTCTGTCCTGAAACGTTGCCTGAAAAGTGTCAGAATGTTAGTGCTGCTCTTTGCTCGTAGGTGGCTCTGCAGCACAAGTGGAGAGTTTTTTCAGGCACGAGGTGACGGAATTAAATGGTCTGCTATTTATTTGGTCACGTAAAGCAATCATTTTGGCCATTTTGACCGCGCGTCAAATTTGAATTTTGTTTGAAAATTTGAATTTTGTTTGAAAATTTGAAATTTGTTGTACGTCGGAACTTTCTGTCTTCTAATTTTATGCGTAGGATAGTTCGTGCAGAACTTGAAGCAATGATTTTCCAGCACATTTGGTTTTTTGGCAGATACGTTTGCTAGGAAGCACTTTAATTAGCTGGTTGGTTAATTGAATTAGTGCGACGTTATAAAAGATATGTTCGCGTACTTCAGCAAACTGCAGCAGTAACATAATTTGGCAGCTGGCTTCTTTTTGCTGCAAAATTTGGCTTGAAGCAATTATGCGAATCTATTTGAATATATTATAATAGATTCAGGTACGCGAACAGACCTAAAGTTTTCAACACCGCATGTGTACGCGATATGAAATGCATGGATGGAAATTATGTATTCGTGTGAAGGAAATATATATCAAATAAACAATTATTAAATAGGTTACATAATTGTTTTACTTCGAAAAACTACGCCTATTTTCATTCAGTCTAATTGAATTTAAAGTGAAAGTAGTTTTTAAAATTTGCTACTAGAACTTGGTTTCTTTCATAAACTTTGGTTTGGTTCATAATATAGCAGTATGATGAGGCAGCAAACCTGAATGAATTTAAAATTGAAGAGCTGAAAGAAGCATTGATGGAATAGTAACATAGTATTTCACATACAGTCGGTAGATTGTAAAGGTTATTTTCAAAGAAAGCTAATTTCTAAATCCCATGCCGCCAAAGTTGAGAGCAATTAACTGTCACTTTGTAATATTCTACACTTCTCTACACGAAAATTTTTCCGTGTAGAAATAAATAGCAAAACCGAGTGACCGAAATTCAGGCAAGACTGCGTACTAACCTAGACTGCGTACCGATTTTCTCAAGTGACCTGAAAAAAATTCAGGTGACGGAATTCCGTCACTCTTTTCCCATGCATTTTAAAGGGGAACCGAAATTCAGGCAAGACTGCGTACTTACCTTTTATCGTAGGACATTCTAAAGAGATTTTCGCCATGGAAGAGTACACCACCCGAATGTGCTAAAATTGTTTAGCTGTACTTTCAAAATAATTTCTTTATTGTGAAAATTCAATGTGCGTGGAGAGAAAAAAATCTAAGTGAAGAATGCATCATCAAAGAACACAAGCGTTTATGCGAAAAAAATTCCGTTGTGGTACTGCCACTAATCACAGACGTGGATACATTGCTCATTATAACCGATTCAAGGAAAATATTCCCGCCGTACGAGCCAATGTTGAGGCGTCTCCACGATGATCATATCGATTTCGTTCTACGCAGCTAGGCATCCTTTACTGCCGGCCGATAAATCATGTTGCTTGGAATATGGAAATTTTGTCTTTCGGCCCACCTAGATGGCTCACCCTCTATTCTGGAGTCTGTTGATCACTTGCGCCATAATTAATGCATCAGTGTTTTTTTTTTAATTTTTTAATCTTCATTTGAAAGCCGGTTTGTATTTTAGAAATAAGCCTGTATTTAATTCCTCGATAATTCAACGAAAGTATATATTTATCTAAAGATAAATATCAATGATAGATAATACTGTTAGATGTATTACAACTAAAATCAAACTGCATTATTAATTTGTAAAATAATACTTCGATCCGAATGGGTTTCTGCACATACGATAAAGAGAATCTATTTCAACGCATCATACGCAAAAAGATACTCTGCTCTAACTACGTACATGCGACACAATATCTGTTCGATTTAAAAAGTTCACAGCCTTCAGTTAAACCGTCACACTAGCCGCCATTATCTAGTTACACTGGAGTATAAAAGAAAGAAATCGCGATTGAAGCAAGGCAGTCGAAGTTGATAAAGTGTTGTGTTCTAATTTAATAGTTCGAGATCAGTAAAGTGTCGTAAAGGTGTGTCCTATCGATTTTCGTTACATTTTCAGTGGTTTTTGTCGTAAAGTATTCGGAAAAAATCATAATAAGATGAGTTTCAGTGATAAAAACGTTGTTGTTACCGGAGGTGCGAGTGGTATTGGTTATGAAGTTTGTAAACGCTTCTTGGAAAACGACGCCAAGGTAAAGTTTCCTTTTTGGAGTTAGAGGTTAGGTACAATCGGTGAGATTTGTTTTCTTTCAGGGAGTAGCGATAATCGATGTTCAAGAAAATGTTGATGGAATCAGTAGGCTGAGAAGTGAACATCCTGCCAAAACCGTTCTTTTCGTCAAAGCTGATGTAGCCGATCGAAAGGCGGTCGATAGTGCCTACGACGAAATCATGAAAACCTTCGATTATCTGGATGTCGTTGTGAACATCGCTGGCATTTTCAATGATTTGGATGTTAGTCGGACGATTGAAGTCAATATTGTAAGTTATCTTTCCGAAACGGACGATCAGTTTCGTCAGTCTTAAATCAATTCTTTCAAGGGAGGCATCATCAACTGCACGTTTGCAGCAATGAACTTGATGAGCAAGGAAAAAGGTGGACGTGGAGGAATTGTCGCTAATATGTCCTCCGTTGTAGGACTAGATCCATTGTTTCTTATGCCCGTATACACCTCCACGAAACAAGCCATTGTGGGATTCACTCGTTGTCTTGCGGTTCGCATTCACTGAATATGCTCCAGTTTCGTTTTTCATAATCAAGATATTAAATTTTAGAATGACATCTACTTCGAAAAAACTGGGATCAAGTTCATAATTCTTTGTCCGGGTGCAACTATCACCCAACTTTTCACCAACTTTACCGAGAAGATCATATTTCCAGATATGGGAGACCTTGCATATCGCGTTTTGGATCGACTGCATAAGCAAAGGTACCACCACTATACAAGACATCAACTAACTAATAATTTTGTTTTTCAGCCCAGCTGATGTATCGAAATGCATCACATCGGCTATACAACAGTGTGAGAATGGTTCCGTTTGGATCATTGAAAATAAACAGCTGCATCCAATCAAAATGACACGCTACTGGACCAGTATCGAGGACAAGGTTTAGAAAAGCTGGCTGTGCGGAAATAAAAAGAAAGAAAGAAGGTGTGAAAATTATCATCGAAACTAGGTTGCTACATTACTCGAATATATATTCGAATATGTCCACCCGCTTCAAAATAAACTCTCGATTATGTATGTTAATAAAATGGTTTAGAATAATCATTTGATTTATACTTTCGTGCTACAATGGATTTATGGAAACTATTGGAAGTGATTCCCAAAAATGAGAACTTTTCGAAAAATAATGCACAAATGTATAAGTTTTTTTAAGACTTGATTAAATAAGTTCAATGCATTTATTATTTAATTTCATAGCCCTGTCGAAAATTTTACCATAAATCAATTACCGTACTTGAATTTTCGGTCTGTCAATGAATTCAATCTGCTTTTTATTCGTTACGTTTAAAAATTTCAGACGGAAATCGGTTTTACTTTATTATGAACGCCATATCAGACCATTTCTAAGCAACAATCACTCTAAATTATTTTTGAGGCTGCTGGATGCTACCATATATCAAGTTAATGCCAAAATGCACTCATTGATAGAATTAATTATACAAAATCATTCAGTGCAAAATATGATAGTTCGTTATGTCGTCATCACATTGATTTTACTACCGCCACATTATTTTGACGGCGAGATTTGCAACTACTAATTTTCACCAGCGCACGATTTCACCACCGGCGGCAAAGCTATTTCGTTCAGCTGTCAAATGCTCGACCAACAATTGCTTGGTGTTTGAAATTGATTCATATTATTCATATTGAACTGCGGCCGGTGCTTGCAAAGTACGTTTCAATTCCACAGTAGGTCCTTAGTATCTTTTTTAGTAAGTGATTGAAATTCAGCAAAACACTAAAAATGGACGGAACTGATCAAAACGGTATTGAGATTCAAAATCCTGACGATACTTTCAGAATTCTAGTTGCAACAGACACACATTTAGGGTACTGTGAAAAAGATAGTATCAGAGGTAAGGCCAAGTGAAGTGGAAGATGAAAATTCAATTTTAACTGCTGCAGTGTACTTTTTCAGGCGAAGATAGTTTCATAGCATTTGAAGAAGTATTGGATCTGGCACAACAGAACGAAGTTGATTTTATACTGCTCGGTGGTGATCTGTTTCACGATGCGAACCCTTCGCAAAATTCACTTAACAAGTAGTTTATTAATTTTCCAAAAGTTCTTGATTGAATATTATCATTATTGTTAGATGTGTACGGCTCTTACGACGATATACACTTGGAGATAAGCCAATTGAAATAGAATTCCTCAGTGATCAGTCATTGAATTTCTTGGACGCATTGAATCAAACCGTCAACTATGAAGACCCGAATTTAAATGTATCCATTCCAGTCTTCTCAATTCACGGCAACCATGATGATCCGAGTGGATTTGGCCGACTAAGCTCTCTAGATTTGTTAAGCAGTAGCGGCTTGGTGAATTATTTTGGTAAATGGGTTGATCTTCAAAAAATCGAAATCAATCCAATCATGATGAAGAAAGGTAGCACACAGCTTGCTCTGTATGGTCTGAGTCACATTCACGATGCCCGACTATCTCGTTTGTTTCACGACGGCAAAGTTGTAATGGAGAAACCGGATGCGAAGACCGGCGAGTGGTTCAATTTGATGGTATTGCATCAAAACAGAGCCGACCGTGGTCCCAAAAACTATCTTCCCGAGCATCTGTTGCCCGACTTTCTCGATGTGGTGATATGGGGACATGAACACGATTGCAGAATTGAGACAGAGCAGAATAGTGTTAAGAAATTCTTCGTCTCCCAGCCCGGATCTTCGATAGCGACTTCTCTCAGTGAGGGAGAGGCTAAGAACAAACACTGTGGACTCTTACATGTCTGCGGCAAAACCTTCTGTCTTAAACCGTTGCCGTTGAAGACCGTCAGACCTTTCATTTTTGATTCGATAAGTTTGGCGGATTACATAGATGAGTATGATCTGGATGATGGGGACTCTGCCGCAAAGGTTTGTTCTTCAACTTTAATGGCTGTGCGGACTCTTGAACTAAATTAGTTTAAAATAGGTAATGGAAATAGCTAGGAAAACAATTGAAGAGATGCTTGAACGAGCCAAAGAAAAAATTACAGACCATCCGAATCAGCCTAAGCTTCCGTTGATTCGTTTGCGAATTTTATATACTGACGAGGACCAAATGTTCTCGCCAATACGATTCGGACAGCAGTATAATGAAAAGGTTGAGTACTGGACACAGTGCATATAAAAATATGAAAATTGTGATACCAATCCTTTTTCGAGCTAAAATGTTTATTCAATCTATTCGTAATTTAGGTTGCTGACCCAACCGACATGATTCTCTTCAAACGAGTATCTAACAAAACCAAATTTCCTTCAAAAGGAGTCGACAAGTCAGCAATGAATAATGTTTTCGAAGAAGAGGTTTGTCTTACATCTAAAACCGTCATCTAGATTTCCAATAAAACATCAATTTAAATAGGAAGTCACAACTGAAACGCGTGTCGAAGATCTTGTTGACAAATATTTCGAAACAGTCGACGAATCGACACAACTTCAACTGTTCCCTTCAAAAAGCCTGTCGGAACTTTGTCGACGACTGGTCGATAGTAATGACGTCGATGCAGCCGAAAACATTATTCGATTTTACAAGGAAGAAGCAAATAGTTTTCTGCAAAAGCAATTCCCAAATGAAGAGGGTATTGATTTCGAACTCGAGAAATTCCGTGAGAAATCAGAACAAACGTATAACTTAATGCTGAAGGTATATGTTCCTGTTTATCAATAGTTTAAAAATACAAATAATGAATCTGCTAATTAGCGTCTCGATAACCGGGGGCAGTCGATCCAGAAACAATCATCAGCAATGGCATTGTTTGACGAGGTAAAAGATGAGAGGGATATATTTGAAGATGAAGATGAGCCGGTAGCTACTAAGCCTGTTTCGAAGCGTGCGAGTGTCAACAAGAAAGCAGCAACTGCCAGCTCAACACGAGGAGCAGCTCGCGGAAGAGGAAGTCGTGGTGGTGCTCGTGGAGGTGGCCATCAAAAAGCTGAGCTTGATGTATCCGTTAGCGTAAGCTCATTAATTTTTATTTAAAATCAGTACAGATGCAAAATATTGTTTTCTCCAGAAAAAAACTTCCAGGCAACCTACCTTGCAACAATTTATATCACCTAAAAAAGACACGAGCAGAGGTCGTCGATCTACAGGTCGTGTTGTTTATGAAATTTCCGATGATTCGGACTAAGTATATGAAGTCTCATTTTTGCCGTTGATCGTAAGGGTCTAATTCCATAAAATCGTTTATTCCATTTTTTTTGTTAACGTTTTGTCTAAACTGTTGACATAGTCTTCTAAGCATACAATGAATACCTACCACCTTAGTGATTTATGTTTTTTTCATGGATTATGTATTATTTCTAAGTATTTAAAAGGAAAATATTAATGAAAACTGTTGTTTTTGTGAAAGAAAGATCACAGAGATTTGATTGAGAAATAGAAAAAATGTTTCGCGTAAATCTTAAAATCTCTAAAGATTTGACGGTGTTGATCTCCACTTCTGGCAATGCAAAATCACCACAGCTAAGCATCGGGGATACTACTTTGTCTTTTCGGTTGTTCAGCTGGTTTTTAGGGTGCATTGCAACTGCCTTTAGTAACAGGAAGATTCGTTTACCTTAGATGTCTTCACAAAATCAAGGCCTGGAAACAGTTTCGCTCGACTCGCTCAGAGGGTACTTACTGACTTTTTTCTGGATTGAGAGATATGTATCATAAAGTAGTATCATTTGCATTTCGTTGATATACGCAACAGATAAAATTTAATTTTCAAGCGCAAGCTAAAAGAGTGAAATTAGGACATATAACGATGGATGTCCACTCACATTTAAATCTAACGACTTAGATATCTATGATTGCTTTGATATTACGGTAATTTATTTGCTTCTCTTTCCCGTATAGCTTTGGAGATGAAGTATTTAAAAATTGACGGAAAATTAAATTAATATCGCATTTGTTCATAAACTCGACAATGATCGACAACACCTAGCACAGATGGTATACCTAATTTGGACTTAAAATATTGTGTGTCATCACTACTACTTCCGCTGTCTTATATTTTCAATAAATCTTTAAAAACAGACATCTTTCTTCCTTTGTGGAAGTACTCCATCGTCACCGCTATACATTCAGGAATGAAGGTCGTAACGACGCATGCAGCTATCAACCTATTGCAAAACTTTCCACCGTCGCTAAACTTTTTGAAGCTATAATCACCGGTGTTGTAGCCTTTCATTGCAAATTCACTATGACCTCGTACAAGCACGGTTTTATGAAAGCTCGTTCAATCACAACCAACCTGATTGAATTTTCTCACCAAGTAACCAACTCAATCGAAGCTGACCTCCAATCTGCCTATGCCTACAAAGACTTGACGAAACTAGCATAACTAACTTTAAACGAATGTTAGTGTTTTCTTCCACCGCTAATTCTTACCTGAATGTTTGGGGGTTCTTCATTTCTATCCATTTCTCCATCGCCGATTATCATATCTTATGTATGTATGCAGCAGCTAAGTACTGAAGTCGAATTGTTAATTTGCATCAAAGAAAGGACGAGTTAAATATATTCTTTGTTTTTTTTTGGTGATAGATTTTCTCCTTTTTTCTTTCTTTTTTGTTTTAATTCTAGCAATGCACTTCGTCGCATCTCGGCTGAGTCTGGTCCGGTGAGCTCAGTCCCTTGCGGTCTTGTATGGACACAGTCTTGTCCCCTGTGGAAATATTGCAGCCACTTTGCGTGTCAATAACTGATAAATATATTTAGTGTCTCCTTTCTCTTGGAACAACTCCATCCCATTTTCAAGACTTTATCCCCAAAGCGTGGAAAGAGCAATGCGGCAAACCAGCATCCATCGGGATCGCAACTTCAAAAACTTTCTTTTGCTATTATTCGATTTCGACCCCTGGTATGCGCATTTTGAGCTTTGAACAATTGCTTTTTCCACTTGTAGAAGGTACGTGAGCTTATTTCCTTTTTTACTTATCTCTGTGATATAGCTTGACTAATTCAAAAGTATTCTCAAACCACTGAAATTGAGATACTAACCAAAAATCATTAAACTCCGCTAACAGCAATAACTGTATGCTGAAGACAACAAAGCTTCGTAAACTTTAAAAAGATAATAACAAGCTTTTCAATATCAAATGAATCGTAGCCAAATGCTTCTTGACAATGGCACCTATCCCCAAACACAGACATTCTTGGCTCTTTCAATTGTAGATCCCTGAATAAGCGCTGATTTTCAATATCAAATCATTTTCAGTGAATAAACAATTTCAAAACATCGACTTTGATGATAAGGTGCATTCCAAATTCGGAATCACTAAAATTCCTCCAAAACTGGTCCATGTAGTTCCCGGCAAAACATTGCTGTAATTTTTCTAGCCGTGATGTATGTAAACATTTGCGCGTGGACTACGTGACGACGGGTTGTTGCTTGTGAGTTGAGTGTGTTCTACCCATAGAGGTTCTACCGAAAGCTGATGCGTATCACAATCTATCTTTGCTTGTGGGCTTGCGAACTAGTGATAATACGAAAAGTAAAATTTATGGACAAATTGCGATAAATTGCAATAGCGCAGTCAGAAGTGTTTGTGCGTTATCGCGATTGATATCGTTTGAATTATCGGGAAATTCGATTAAGCTTTTTCGATTAGGTTGGTCATTTCCAACTTTATTCTCGAGTAGGTTGTAAAGGTGGAATTTGTTATAATCATGTCGACGATGGCAGCTTCTCGCATTCTACTACAGAACTTGGTTCGATATTCTCGTCGGTTAACAATTGATCCTAAATCATATAATTTCGCAATGTACAGCACGAAACAACTGATCAAAACTATTCCGTTCACTTCGGACTTTTTCTTCCGCCAGGTGAGGGCGAAATACGTGAAAATTAGAAATATTATATAAAATTATTATTGCAGCTGTTCGATACGGATACCAGCACCTACACATATTTGCTGGCCGATCTGAATACTAAGGAAGCAGTTATTATCGATCCAGTACTGGAGCATGCGAAGCGAGATACCCAACTGATCAAGGAACTGGGATTGAAACTCAAATTTGCTAGTAAGATATTTACTGAATATTCTAGATAGAATCTAAACTGACTTCTGCTTTTCTCCAGTGAACACACACATGCATGCTGACCACATAACTGGAACAGGATTCTTGAAACGACTTTTGCCTGGAACGTTGAGTGTTATTGCAAAAACGAGTGGAGCTAATGCCGATAGGCATCTCGATGATAATGAAATAGTCGAATTCGGTCGTCATAAAATCGAAGCTATTTCCACTCCAGGACACACAAACGGATGCATGTCGTTTATTGTGCGCGAACAAGGTCTGGTTTTCACTGGAGATGCACTGCTGATTCGTGGCTGTGGACGAACCGATTTCCAAGAAGGAAGCTCGGAAAAACTTTATCATTCGATTCATGAAAGTATTTTCACGTTACCGGATAATTTCCAAGTGTATCCAGCTCATGACTACAAGTGAGTGTTTTGGAACTCGTAAATGCGTATTTAAACACCAAATATGAATATTTTATTGAAAAAAAGTGTGAAAAAAGTTGAATAGTGATTTTTTTCAAATTATTTGAATAATTCATTTGGCTTTAGTTGTCGAAAATATCATGTTTGCGGGGAAGAATGAAACATTAATCACTAAAGTAAATTTATTTCGCGAGAATGAGAATAAATTCAATTATATGAAGATCAAATGATCTTCAAAAACATCTTTAGGCTAGCCTTTTATGCAAAAAAAAATAATAAATACATATGACTATTTATTGCAGAGGTCAAATGGCTAGTACAATAATTGAAGAAAAGACCTACAATCCTCGCTTAACGAAAGACAAGAAAACTTTCATGAACATCATGGATAATCTAAATTTAGCCAAACCCCGCTACATAGGTAAGTATAGACCGATTTGAATGCTCTATCGGTAAAATTATTTATTTTCGAATTGGCTTTATTTTACAGATAAAGCAGTTCCAGCCAATCGAGAATGCGGCTTATACGATATTCCTGACGATGTTTGAATTGTTTCAATCTGTTTATTTTCTCAATCTTGTTGATTTTAGACTTTTGTAAAAAAAATGTACCTTTGTTCCCAAAATATTTTCGATGCTGTTCAAATAAGATTTAATTTATAAAAATTTAGAATTTATATTTAAGATAAATGTGATTCATGTAATTTTAAATGTTGTATTATTTTGCGAATAAAAGAATCAAGTCAAATCAACTTTCCTGACCATTTAGGATGAATTTGGCACTATCTAGATCATACTTGCAATCGATTGCTTCTCTTAATTCTGTGAACTTATCGTGCCTCAAAACTAAATGAATTTTAAAAGGAATGTTAGATAATCACTGAATTTAACTAATTCGACTTTTTCTAGCGTACAAGGACAAGAAATTTAATTCAGAGACCATTTTTTTCCTGCTGATTACCGGTTTTGCCTATATTGAAAGAGCGATATATCAATATATATTAAAAAAATTGTAAAACATCTAGTTTCTAAAGGACAAATATATTTTACATTCATATAAAAATGCCTAATAAATCATGAAAGCTTATTTTTTAAGTTTATTTTTTAGTTATCTGACACCACCATGCAAATTGTATGACATATTTATTGTGTCCTTTCTAAAAAAAAATTAACATTTCAATTTTCCCATTGGATTCTTTTGGAGGAAAATGTCTTAGTTTAGATCTTCAGTCTAAATACCACCGAATTGTTTATTGCAGTTTCTGCTTCACAAATTTTTCTAACAGAACTACTAAAATTGTTCAGAAAATCATTTACGTAAAGAAAATAATGCTTTCAACTAAATTTTGCTCACCTTCATTCGTATCCCTCCTATTTATCACACGAATTATGAGAAAGTGCGACAAGAATCTCACCGATAATTAATTCAACGACCTTCAAAGGCCGACTGCGCGAAACGTGACTCTATTATACTCCACAAGCATAATTTTCGAGAGAATAATGATTTTCAGAATTTATTATTTGAGCAATATGTTTTTGCTAAACGATATCTACTCTCTGATAATTCGGTTATTGGTGATAAATGAGATAAATGTTAATGAAATTTGGTGTAAAAATGTTTCTGTTGAAATTTCTTGCTGGATTGTATGAGTCAGGGTTGCAGTTTGCATATACATTTTTATTGATACTATTAATGCGGTTAAGCAATTCACGCGCATTAGTTCAGGTGGATAATAGCCAAAATTAAGCTATTCAAGGCTCAGTATGACGTTTGATGGAGAACATACAGTTGCAAATATATTCTGAGTGCCTCTAATGATTTTACTCCCTTTTTCTTATCTGTTAAAAGATTACGCAGTCTAATAGCTCTTCACATCAAAAGTTTAGTGTCCTGGCCAAAACGCGTAAAATGCTTCTTTATTGAAGTGAAACACTAAATTCAATTTAAGGTTAGAGTAGGTGCGATCGGATGGTGGTTGTCTAAAACCTGATAGAAGAAGATACTTATCTTACCTTATTGTCTCTAACTTCTTGGAAAATTTTTGAAGTCGTCAAAGTTGCACCATATCATATCACAATGCCTTTCTTGCCCATATTCCATCGCCTACTACAAGTCAACTAACGAAATGGCGGTCTTCTGCACAGCTTGCTACCAACATAACCTCTCTTCCGTCAACTTATAAGCTTCCTAGTCCGCGGTTTTCATATTAGCTAATAATCATGCTCGTTCCCAGCGCCGTAATAATTATTTTAAGGATCTGTCTCAAAAGTAATCAGTCAGCTGTTCACCAAGCAACAGCTTCAGGTTATGTTTACATTTTGTTCCGGAAACAATTGTTCGGCTTCCCCTTTCGGAGTGGACTAATTTTCGTTAGAATGGTTATCGTTATTGGTTTCGAGGGAAGCGCGAACAAAATCGGAATAGGCATTATCAAAGACGGAGAAGTACTTGCAAATGTTCGCAGAACGTATATTACACCGCCGGGAGAAGGTCAAAACACAAGACGAAACCAAACACTACAAATCATGCAATAATTATCCATTTTCTAGGTTTCCTTCCGAAAGAAACTGCAGAACACCATCGTTCGAAAGTCCTAGAACTACTAAAAGAAGCTCTGACTGTCGCGAAAATTACTTCTTCAGAAATCGACGTGGTTTGTTATACCAAAGGACCGGGTATGGCTCCACCGTTACTAACTGTAGCAATTGTGGCTCGAACCGTAGCTCAATTATGGAACAAACCGATAATAGGAGTAAACCACTGCATAGGGCACATTGAAATGGGCCGATTTATCACAAAAGCTGTAAATCCGACGGTGCTCTATGTAAGCGGCGGAAATACACAAGTAATTGCTTACTCGAACAAGCGATACCGGATTTTCGGAGAAACAATCGACATAGCTGTAGGAAACTGTCTCGATCGGTTCGCAAGAATAATAAAGCTATCGAATGACCCCAGTCCTGGCTATAATATTGAACAGATGGCAAAGAAAGGTGAAAAGTTATTAAAATTACCGTACACGGTAAAAGGTAGCTTTTTTTCTTTCACATAGTGTCGTTAAGTAATCCTAGATTTCTAGGCATGGACGTCAGTTTCTCGGGTATCTTATCGTTCATCGAGAAGGAAGCGAATCCCGCGAAATTCAAGAAAAATTACAAGAAACATGTTGATGAAAAGGATAAATTTACAGATGCCGACTTGTGTCTCTCTCTGCAAGAGACGCTATTCGCGATGCTAGTGGAAACAACGGAGCGAGCCATGGCCCATTGTGGATCGCAAGAGGTATTGATTGTTGGCGGAGTGGGCTGTAACGAGCGACTTCAGGAGATGATGCGCATCATGTGCGAGGAGCGTGGCGCAAAACTATTTGCCACCGACGAGCGATTCTGCATTGATAATGGCCTGATGATCGCCCACGCAGGTGCTGAAATGTTCAAGTCTGGTACTCGAATGCCGTGGAGCGAAGCAACTATCACTCAAAGATATCGCACGGACGAAGTGCTCGTCACTTGGCGAGACGACTAATAAATAGGATTTTAAACTAATAGTTACTTTTATTCGTCTAATCTCTAAGAATTAATATTTTCGTACAATTTCGGACTGGCCGTTGTTCCCACTCCGGGTGAAAATTCGACATTCGGTTTCTCCCCGTCCTTTGCTAGGCGTGCGAACTTGTTGATTCGATTGTGAAACCGAACTTCAAGTTTGGGATCCGGGTTTCCAGTCTCTTCAGCGATAAACTCCTTGAGCAGCGGCGGAAAGTCTATAGTTCGTGGAAGGATCTTTTCTTGGATTGCGGAAGTTATTTTGCAATAGTCTGCTTCTTCAGACTTCGGTATGAGCTTGTAATCCGCTTTGTATGACGAGCTGCATATTTCAATGGGACGCGGGAGTTTAATCCCACGAAATGTTTTCTCGACTGTGACCCGAACTTTTCGTGTATCCTGTAAGTAAAATCAATAGGCGCGTTTTTTTGCTCCTCTATCCAGCGGAGAGTAGAATGAGAGTAGAGTAGACGCATTGAAAACAACAACACTCCTACACCAGTGAATTCACTGGTGTAGGAGTGTTATTGTTGTTTTCAATGCGTCTACTCTACTCTCATTCTACTCTCCGCTGGATAGAGGAGCAAAAAAACGCGCCTAATGTATTCTTCATCGATTTAGAATTATGACATATTATTACCTCGTTAGGAAGTGCTTGCACTTTTAGAATTTTAAAGAAACATGGTTCGGGGTATCGTTCAAACATCTGACGTGCTATCACTCTACCTACACCAAAGTTCTTCAAGTTACCAACTATTTCCCACAGAGTTTTCCCTTTGAAGTCGGTTGTGCGGCCGACGTATTTAATAACAGACATAATGAGTTTTTCACCGAATAATTCTAAAGTCCACTTTACTTGGGCCTTGTGGGATTTTTGGAAGTAAATGTCAAAATCATATGTAAATGATAAGCGGAGGCTCAGACCATTATACGTTCAGAATTTTATGGTTGAATTGGCCATGGCTGCATGCATTCATACTGCATGGCCAATGTTAATTTGGGGATCTCCCGTGCGTAAGTGGGCGGAAGGAAATAGGAAAACGCCGTTGGTTAATTTTAATCGTGTTTCTAAGTGTGAAATTCTAAATTGTTTTTACCATTTTTAACATTTTTATTCAAATGTACTAACGAAATTCATAGGTGCTAGCTATAAAACACTTTACATGGGTAGGATGACAAAATATTATCTCAATATCAATAACTGGAATACAGCCACAGTAACAATATGCTTTACAGAAATGTTTTCTTTGAGAGTTTCATGTCTCCATAAGCAATGTCAACGCAAAAACGCAGCACTTGAAACATAAATTACCATTCACGTGCATAGATATTGTACAAACAAAATAACTAAGTTACTTACAACCAAGAAAAACAAGCCTCAAAAGCAACGAACATCGCGAGAATCTCTCTTCTTGCAACGAGCAACCGGAACTTTTTTCGAAGTCAGAACCCATTTCGAATCTTGAATTGCCTGAAATTCATATTTCTTTAGCCTGTCTATAAATTTTGTTTCCCCAAATCAAACCTTCCAAAACCCTTTCATTTCCTGAACGCTATACATCTTTCTCACATTATAGCCACGAACCCATTTCTCAATTATTAGCGCTGCATTTTTCCGAGTTAGAATCCACGAGATCGGATAAAATGGACGTTTACTTTCAAGAGTCAAATCAATTACCAAACTGCCCGGAAAATAGCAATATCTACTCACTCTATTTCAGGATTGAAGAATAGGAAATACGCTGGCGTCCAATTCTTCGCACGCTCAGGATATTTCGGATTCCGATTATATAGGATTTCAGCTAAACAGTCGATACCGTTGAATATGCATTTTTGATGTTTCAGTGCACATTTTTGTGTGGCCAGGTGCAGAGTTGTTTCCAAAGCTGGAATCAGTTGCGAGTAGATTTCATTTTTGAAATATTGAGATGCCAGTGGCACCCGACCTAGCTTCAAACGTTGCTCTTCCTTTCGCAAATTGTACAGATCAAGCATCTGCTGATCAAATGATGTAATATCCTGCCAGATCGTTGACATTTTCCATGGGTATGTGGTATATGTTTAATTTAAATTTCGTCCTGCTTGATTCGACTCTATATGAGTGATGTAAGCACGATGTAAGTTTCAATGGTAGCTAAATTATTTCAAAATATAGTATTAGTATTTATTATGAGCGTTAAGGCTGAACTGTAATAGTGTTAAGTGAGTTTGAATTGATTTAAATGTACACCATCCGCTATTTTCAAACTTAAATAAAATTTTTATTTGATTTTTAGGCGAAAATAATCACTGATTGGATTGGCGAGAATAATCACTAAATTTATCATTTTCCTCGACGATTACCTCGATTTTCCAATTCTGCTGCTTAAAGTTTCGGAATCCTTACTTTTTGCTAAAAACCAGTTAAGTTCTACATGGACAGAACTATATATTACTACTTCCACCTTTTTCCATCACTTTAGACATTGACACTCCCTGCTATCTGTCAGTTAACATCATGCGACACATGCAGGGTTCCCACTTTTGATATATTTGTATCATTTTGATACATTTTTATTTGAAACTTATATTTTTGATACAATGATACAGTAACTCATTGGATTATGGCAATATGGTACATTTTGTCATGCAGTACATAAATTCAATTTATTTAAATTTTGTTGCCATGTGCCAACCAAATTGCCTCTCTCTAGCAGTAATAACTGCCAACTTCAATATACTTTACACTCGAAACTGCGAAAGGTATCTAATATGTGATGACTCTGAAGATTTGAAGTTTTCAAGCTAATTAAATAACAACGAGAAAATGAATTTTGAAGCGTTTTCGGATGAACCGAGTGTGATTGAAAACAATTTAGGTGAATCAATGCCATCTGCTACCTTTCATGTTTACTTTAATATTTGTACCCTATAGTTTACCTGAGAACGAGGTTTTCCTGTATTAAACTTGGATGGCAGTGTAAAAAAACTGATAAGAGTTGAAAAGAGATTAGAGAAATTTCGGAAAGCAAGAAACCAAACAATGTTTGGGTGCCACTGTATGACATACTTGCTCAAAACATATCATTTTATTCATCATATTCATCAAATCATCAGTGTTCCGATAGCTATAAGGTAAGGAGCCGAAGAATTTTTTTTTAAGCCGAACAATTTTTTGTTTTGAAAATTTAAAACATTGACTTTCCCTAAAAATAATCTGCGCTCCGTATTAATTTCGTGAAAATTTTGAGTGCATTTGCAAAGAACCCACATTTTGCAATAATTTTATTTTGTGTGACTTCAATATTAATGGCAATATACAGCTGAAAGCAAAGAGCGGAAGCAATTTATGATATTTTAATTTTTGTAGACTATATTATTCAATAAATATAGTAGCTTCAAACGAAGTTTTTTTATATTATTTTTTATAGTTTCAGTACCTCGACCCAAATACAATTTTGGGAGCTTTTTGATACATTTTTACCAATATTGATACACTTTTTGAAGATATTTGATACGGCGGAAAATTTGGGAGTGGACACAAGTAAAAAAATATTTAATTAATAGTTTTAAAATAAAAGACAGATTTTAGAATTAATCAAATGTTTATTTAATTGTAAATTATAAATTTGAATAATTCTTATTCGAACTCCAATTCTTTGATTTTATTTCATGTTTTTCTTTCGATTTTCGGTTTTCGGTCTTCTATTTCTAATGTAGGTATCTCTTTTGATTCGCTTTACTTCCACATCAGCATTAACTTACATCAGCCATTATCTTAAATATACAAATGCACATGAAATCTATCTTCTTCTTTATGTTCGTAATATCTATTTCATAAGTTCAATCTCATGCTTTTCTTACTGTATTTTTTTAAATTTCATCACTATCATCTTACTATCCAATTAAATTTTTAGTATCTATAATAATCAATCGCCACAGTAATAATAATTTTCACATTTCATTCAGCTGAAATTGTTTTGTGTTGTTGTATTCTTTTAAATTTAATTTTGTGAATTTAAGTTTTTCTCGTTAATAATTTTGATTTGAATTTATCTTTCAATTCAATCTATTTATATATTTGCGTTTACTGTTTTCACTTTTAAATGCTTATCTTGAAGTCTAGAAATAATAGAATGTTAAGCTTAGGAAATATCATGGCAATTTTGTATGTTATGAAAAACTAGATTGATGTAAGTTTTCTTAGTTTCTTTCCAGTTATGATATTAGGATGTATTAGATTTAAGGGAACTAGTATTATGAATAAATATTAATCTTAGTGTTTTGCTAAGCTTTAGTAATAAATCGCTTATATCTAGGGAGTCTTAAGATTAAATTAGCAGTTTAGATTTTTTATACAGTTTTCTCTTCTCGGATTTCGGTAGTGTTTTGGTTTTTTGTTTTTAAATTTATTTAGCCTATCAGCTTTAGATGCAACGTTTTGAATTATTTTATTGAATGAATTAAATACTATGCAGATTGGATGAAAGAATGATTATTTGTGTGCTATGAATATTTGTTTATTATAAGTTAATGTGGTTTTAATATTTATACTGCAGATAATGATTTGAAATGTTTTTTTTAGGGTTTTGAATTATATTAAATGTACACCAGTGTATGATTCGTTTGTTTTTCTATCGTAAATTAAAAGTCTTGATAGTGAAATTGCTTTTATTTAAGGTCTATAAGTTTCGTTCAATTTTTCATTTTCATCATTCGATTTCAGTGAAATGAATGATAATTTCTATAATAAGTGCAGCATATTTGATTTGTTAAGTCATGTCTTCTTCAGAATCTCAGCTTTCACACTCATCAGTAAAGAGTTTCAAAAATAATACCAGTTTTTGTTCTTGAAAATCATATCTGATATATACTACGATTTTTGCAACACGACAATGATTATCGTGTTGCAAATGCGATTTTATTTGTATAAAAGTATGTTCAATAGTATTTGAGTAGCTGAATATTTTTTTCTTGGTGATTCATATATTGGAAACAACTTGTATAACGATAATGATACGATACAGAAACCGCAAGAGAGTATTTTGAAGAAATTGATTGTCATCATCATTGATAGCAGAGAAAATTCAGATGATAAGAAAGAAATATATGCAAAACTGTTAGCAGTTAGTAAAATGATCAGATACACAGCTTCATTTAGAATTTAAATCAAACAATAAACAGCAAAAACAAAATTTTAAGGCATTAAAATAGTTTATTATACTTGATTTTATTCACAATGACAAAATTTAATGCAATCAATTGATTAAAATCGTTCTCTAAATTTAAAACGCACTTTATCAAGGAATCACAGCTGAAAATGTACTTAGGACAATCGAATCAGGCGTGTGTATCTTCTTATATCCTTTATAAAAGAAGGTTTGTACCGAATAATATATTAAATTACAGTTGATATCCAATCCACTCAGAAAACGCGCATGTTGCATCAACACAAATTCTAGAAAAAAATATAAGAGTGGCTCAATACCCTGCATAGAGGGATGCAAATGTGGTATCCAGGTGACTCCAAGATTTATTATGGAGTGGGAGCAGGTGTTATAGGACCTAAGATCAAAGTCCATTCCCCCTCTTTAAGGAGGCCAATATCTATCAAGCAGAATTATGTACGCACACAGTAAAGCTAAGGAAGACTTAAGCGCTGGACACACAGATCGCGATCAGTCGTCATGGACGACACGGACAGTGATACACAGTTGTTCAGTCATTTGGCTATGCCACACACAAGGCGACAACGTTAACTATGCAACGATAGCCTGTTTTTATCACTTAAACGAATTTTCATACAAGAATACTTTGTCTATCAGGCGTTCAATTTTCTCACATATTCGACTACGACGGCGTCCTCAACACCCGACCAATTTTGTAATTTTATACAACTCTGGCGTTAGCTGCCGTGGCCGAAAATGTAAATCGTCGACGTATCGCATTCTGTGTGATCGAAACAATGCCATTCTATGTATCACAGATTCACGGCGTTCAAAATTTGATGTACGTCACGCCGAATCGGTTTCTGTGTGTCCAGCTCTTTAAAGGGTTGAAAGGAAGATTCTATCGGATAGCCAAGCGATTCTCAAGGCTATCAACCGTGATGAAATATACTCAGCCACACTCTTAAAGGCAGGGGCCCCTCCCAAAATACGTCCCCTAAAAGTATCCTAACCGAAAAATAACGCCATTTTGATTGACGTTAGCAATTCTCCTCTTGCAAACTCTCTTTTGGCAAAATAGATCCGTCTATCAAGCAGTTCCCCAGCTGCTGAAAAAAGGTATGACTTTAGGCTCTTCTTGTTGTTAAGCCAGTTTTTACCCCAAAGTTGTTCCTTTAGTTTTTGGTGTGCAGAAAATTTTCTCTCACTATCGAGATAAGTTTTCACCTATAAAGTTTTTACACGAAGAGTTTGCGAACAGATCTAATAATTGTCACGAAGTAAATAGGTGTAGTAGACCACGCCCAGGCCGCATACCGCCAGGCCTGAATTATCGTGTTTCTGGTGACGCTGGATATTCGCAACGCTTTTAATTCAGCGAGATGTTGAGGACTATTTGTTAGCCATGGTCTCAGATTATCTGAAATGTCAAGTGACATACGAAACGAACCAGGGAACTGTCCATTTTCGGGTCAGACCTGTGGAATGCTGTATAATACGATATCCTGCACCTTGATTTTTACTCTTGGTAGGTTATACCGATGACGTAGCATCTGTTAGGACCTCGAGAAATCCCCACCTCGTTCAGCTTAAATTGTGTCATGTAATGAGAAAGGTTGAAGGCTATATGGAAGAAAACTCACAAAAACTGAGATTGCTATGCTGACGAAAAGAAGGATACCAACTGTCATACCGACAGCAAAACACTTTTTAGTTTAAGGGATAACTAGCCGCTATTAAATCTTGCCCCCGTGCTTCACAATGGCAGTCATAATATTTAACTACATAACTAAAGAATCAGTGCTAAGTTGATTGAACCACCTATTTAAATAAGAGTTTGATTGCTAAAAAGAAGGAGCGTCAGTCATAACTAAGAAAGCATTATGGACTCCTGTTTACGCATCTCTTTCTATAGACTATTTCGCAAGGTTATAACGAAGAGTAAACATTTCAAAGAAAGTTTATTCAAAATTATTTTACTGAAATATACTTAGTTTCATAAGTTTTAGAGAGAAACAGAATTTGCATGTGCTTATTAAAGCGGAAAAATGTGAAAAATCGAGTTAATTACCACGATCGCCAGATTCAAATCCTGAAGAAAATATTTTACAATTTACTAGACTACTTAATTACAAAACCAAAACTATGATCATACGAAACTTATAAAACATAAGCCAGGAATAATCCAAACAAATAAACAACATCAAAATAAAACATTACAAATAATTTTTTTCATATTTTTTCCATTTTTATAATTTCCGTGGGATAAGCATTATTGTTTCACTCGATAATTCTCTTAAATCAGAATAAATAATATTGTACAATACAATAGCTTTAATAATAGTAATAAAGTAAACGTAAAACTAAATTAACACTAACAAGATGTATACATCTAGCTGTTTTTTGTTTTGATTTTGAAATTGAATAGATCTATAAATCAACTGTGTCTCAAACCCGAATCGAGGGAAAATTAGTGCTTTTTATCTACTTTTCGGGTACGAAATAAACATTATCATCGTTCTACGAAGCAACCATAAATCATCTGGACTATCTAAGGAGAAAAGAAGAATCTGACATAATTACTTGCAATGTGTTTTTTTGAGTCTAATCGCTTAAATCGTTCGTTTATACAAATTATGAGGTTTATAAAATAATATGAACAACAGTACAGGTTCGTTCAAATATCAGTCTCAGGCCGATTGTGACTTTATAATTATTGCAAATATCATTAACATTTCCATTTCTTGTCATGTGGAAATAGAACACGTATCATCTCACGCTGACTGGATCAGTCTACGATCGTTTTGAAAACGTTGGGCTCACTATGCTAACTGGTATTGGACAATTAATTAGACGCTACTCTTCGATACGAACTCGTGCAGGATGTCGCATGCCATTTCGATATTGTTTCGGGAAATGCCTAGAGCAGTGATAGCGTTCTCTTTCGAGTAGCCTTCGTTCATCAGGCGCGCAATGTACTCCAAGTTTATGTTTTCGTAGGGTACATTGCAGTCTTTTGCATTGATTGTCAGGTTTTCGTATAGCTGCTGCCGGGGTTGCGATTGTTGGTGTTGTTGGAGAGGTTGTGGCTGACGTTGGTGATGAGAGTGATGACTACTTTGGTGAAGGCTGCTGTGTTGTTGCTGGTGAATATGCTGATTGCTGGCGTGTTGAGGGTTCGGCGTGGATGAACGAGAAGACATTGTGACTTGTTGTGGTTGACCGTCGGTCGCTAGATTCTGTGATGCTATCGATTTCGTACCAGAGGTAGTGTTGCAATGCTGATGGTGCATTGACGTCTGTTGTGGAGAATGCTGCTGGTGTTGCACGGACGATGTGTTTGGGTGCGTCTGGTGTCGGACATGATTGTTCAGGTTGTTATTCGGAGTGGAAGCAGTTTTCAGATGATATAGATTATTTGAATTGTTAATGGAAGTTGTCTCCTTCTCATTGCTATTCACCACCGATATAATAATCGGTTTGCGAGCCTCTAATGGTCTTGTGTCAATGATGCCACTTATTGTTTCGGCCGGGCCAACAATGACTTTCTCAACATCGTCTTCGATAACGTTGATTCGTTGGCTACGAAGTTCACTGGCAATCGAGTCGATATTGCGAGCTTGTTGGTGCCGTGGTATTGGCGGAGCGGTCGTCTTTGGAACTTCTAGTTCATAAACCGTTGCGATGTTCTCAGTACTTCGGCATTGGTTTATTGTTTGGCACGTTGAATTATCGGATAAATCGGACAGACTTGATGCTGCTGAAACATTGTTGATTGGCTTCAGCGAACGATTCACCGAGCTCTCTACACCCGGTGAAGTCTTTCTTGGTGGCAATGGAGGTGCAGATACATTAGGACCTAGAGGAGCGCCAGTTAGAAGATCGGCAACATGATGGTTCACCATATCGTTGCTTTCAGCTGACAGAGCTTTGTTAAGAATTTTGCTTCCAATTTGACTTACATTGCTCGATGAGACAGCTGCACCCATCATCGGAGCACTCATACGATTTACATTCGGCACTCTAGAAACGCGTGCTGGAGTTGGATTCCCACTACTTATACTCGCCGTTGTCGAGTTTAGCGGCGGCGCACTGGGATGAATCGGTTGCACATGATGACTGGAAATTGGTTGGCAATGAGACGATGATGATGTTGCAGCTAATTGTTGTTGAGTCGTTACTTGTAGAACGACATTTTGATTAACTGCATACAGATCGTTTTGAACGGCCGCTATATTTGGAGTATTCGATCGGCGTGATGGACGTGGCGAAGAATGTGGACTCGGTTTATCAGTACGCGACGTGTTCATACTGTTGCTCAAGGCATGTAGAGATGATGTTGCGATGTTGAAGTCGCCAAGGTCCTGAAAGTAGAAAAATGAAAATAGTCTGATTAATTCTGATGTTAAATGCAATTAAATGGTTTCCTTTTAGTTGCGTTACGTGCATGAATCTAAATGAATTCGAACAAGGCTTTTGCAGAATATATATTGATATTCGAATGGGAAGAACTTGTAATCTGAAAAAGTGTAGTTTAAGATATTGAGTACAAATCACAAGAGAACTACTATTAAGAAGTCCTAACCACAAGGCTGTTTACGAAGTAACTCTGTTCAATGAGTCAATAATGGATCTAGCAGGTTTATGGGCTGGGAACGGGGACGTCTGGCATAGGGCAGATATCATTTGCAAAAACCTAGTTTCATCAGTAAGATATTTCAATGTCGGAATGAAATCAGAATAATAAAACAAGGATGGACATTAAAGATATCAAAAATTCATGGAACGTTTGGGAATTTAGGAGTTAATAAGGGTTTGCGTCATTGAACCTTCTTAAGAAAAATGTGAAAAGCGCTTCATACTTCTGGCACGGCAGAGGAACTGTAATAAGTAAAATTCCAATGGTTAAATAAAATAGAAACAGTGAATATTTAATGGTTGGATTTCTATAGATAAAGTTGGTGGATAGTTTGCTGATAATGAATCAACTACTATGCAATCGGAAATTATTTTTAAAATAATTCCAATAGAATGGTCTCGTTATGACCGGTTTCAAGTAATCATTTATTTATAGTTCTGAGACAAGTAGCTAATTGATCAACATCACGATGTCTGGAACCCACCAATTCGTTTGGAACAAGATACGGCGTCTTTAAAGCAAAATATTTCATTGCCCTAGCGATCTGGTCTGAGTACGCGACTAAGCAGATCACCGACTTATAACCAGTGCGAGCTTCGAGTTCACCTAGCTCTGAATACCTGAATTACATCAGAGGATAAAGTGAGGCGTGGAGCTGATCAAAAATCAAACTTAGCTCGAACACCCGACTCTTAAAGTAAAAGTAATCTAAAATATTTTATTAGAAATACCAACCTTTCCTTTAGAAGCTAGATATATTTCAATTTCTTGAAGCTACACTTCAAAATAGCAACCGATACATCCGGAACGAGAGGAGGTATTTTTGAATATTATAGGGAAGGAGAACAAGGCGTATGAATGTGAGAAAGATAGACAGAATAACGTTATAAATATGAAAAGGTACAACATCCATACCAATTTGAAAATCTGTTCGTGACGGATGGAATTTTGTATATTCATCAAGGACCCTCGGGAGGTCTCGATGTGGACATTCCCAGCACAAAGATATGGGTACCGGAGGGATACCGACAGAAACAAGAGTTGTAGTGGGACTACTTTACTTTCAGCAATATCTTGGACCGAAATAAAAGCATGAACAACACTTTTAAATAGTAAAATTTCAACCATCCAGCCCCTTCATTTCTAAACAAATATTCTGTCACATAGCCACAAACCATGAAAAACGGGCCTCTACAGCTGAGCGATGAAAATTATGTGGCACACAAAAATGTAAAGGACAGCAGATAATTTACAAGTAGAGGCAAAAAAGATGAGGACGAACAAAGACAAAAAGATTTCTGATTCTGAGGCCCAATAAACGATCACTACCAAGGACGACGACTACTAATTATACTTTTCCTGAGCCTCAACACTTCTTTCATAAGTTTAAAAATTTATCAAATCTGAATGTTATTTAGCAAGGAAACAAACATGCAAAACAAACAAATCTCATGCAGCCAGATATGACTATGATTTTGAATATGGTTTAATACCAGTGCAAATCATGAGCATACATAATTATTTCAACCCAAAAAAAAAAAAACAAAAAAAAAAAAAGAAATAAAATTGACTGACACGCCAAAACGAAATGATTTCTTTTTGCCAAATTGAAAAAATACACTAAATGAATATCTTTTTTATTTTAATTATTATCTCTAGTGAGTTTATCTCACTTTCTGTTTATTCATTTTTATATTTTCTTGATTTATATCTGTACTTTCTTAATATAGGGAAAATATCCCAAAATTCATTTACAGACTTTTATCTAACCTTATAAAATGTTTAAGACAAAACAAACATAAATTATTACTAAGCGTTTGGACTGATTCACAATTCATACAATTTTTCAGTTTACTCTTTCCGAGGCTACTATAAGGATGATTTTAGCTATTTGATTGCGATATTAATACTAAGTACACGAGTCTTATTCATATTTAAGCTATGCGGAAGTAGTTACATTAACGATTTTTGACAGCCAATTCACACTGCTGGCAGTGAATGTATTCCTATAGTAATGCCAATCCAGGCAATCAATCTATATGTTTATATACAGTTTATGAATCGAGCCTCGTAATTTTCACGAAAGACAATCAAACCGACACACAATCATTAAGCTTTACAATATTATTGTGTAAAAAAACTGGCGCAACAGCTATCTAAGGAAATGAAACAATTATGATTTAATGTTTTGAAGGAATATTTTAGGAAACTGTGAGGCGCTTATAATAATTTTAATAAATTTATATATATATAAATTTAAGTTTAAATTTATACATAGGATAGCCAGATGGCGGAAAATCAAATTTGATGATAATGGGCATAAACAATTTCATTTCTAATGATGAATGGCTCTTAATAGCTGAGAATATATTTTAGTTGCTATCACTAACATCATATTTTGTGATCGAAAAATATTAATACTACAGACTTTCTTTCAAAATGTGCATAGAATATAACTTAATGCTTTACAATCACACATAATCAATGCATCATTGCAAATAACTAAACATGAAATCCATGCAAATTATCAAATGCCAATCATTTTGTAATACAACAAAAAATCATCTTAGAAACTAATGCCAATGGAAATAAATTCAATTTTACATTGTTTTCAAAATATTAACTAAAAAAATATTATAAATATGACACAATAATGAGTGTTTTGAAAGAAAACTTCAGCGAAAATGTTTGCGTTTGGAAAATGAAAAATTTATGGCAAAAGAAGTATGTAATATTTTAAATACTTTCAAAAAAATCTTTTAAAAATGCAAAATTGCTGTTGATGCAAGAATAACTAGCCTAGTAAATTCATTTTAAAGTACAAGATACAATTCATATCGTTAAATATTTATTACAATTATTTCTGTTTTAAATTCACAATGAACTTTCATTTTTTTGTAGTTTTTACTTTTTACTTGTACAGTATATTCTATACAAAAATAACTTAGTCAAAAGTAATAATTTACAAAACAATATATTCGAGTTATTTTTCTATGTACAGACTTCGTATTAAAGCTTTTATTTTATATGGAAAAACGGATGCGATTTCGATATTGGATTTCATGAGTAAACAGTTTGAAATGTGAAATGTATCAATTTTCTTATTGTTCGGTTAATTATTGTTGCTGCATATATGTGAATGTTGGTTTTTGATAAATGGTGTGAATTGATTTTCGATTTAATAGAATGGAAACTTAGCTTTGGTAGCCAAAAACTAGGCGATATCACATTAACTGAACCGAGTTTAGATTAACAAGAAGAAAAAAAATTAGTATGCTCATAATCATGATACAGTGAAAAACGAATAACAACCTGTACATGTGCCTTCTTCTTGTAATGATGTTAAAATCTAGACATATCTTAATACAAAATGACGACACTTTGTGAGTTCGAACAATGGATAAGCAAAAAGTTATGTAGTGTTGTAACGGTTTTGTGGAAATAGTCGGATCGTAGTGTATTATTAAAAAAATTTCCCATCGTACTGATTGGTCTGAAACACACACAAAGAATATATGAAATCTTCAACCGCGCAAATCCTTTTTGGCAGCCATTGCGTCTACCAAGAGATTTCTTTCCATATGACAATAAATTTTCAACGTTTTTCCAAAGAATATTGTCACTATATGCGACAAGTACATCCTGTTCCTGTTACACGTTGTAACGACCATAATGTATTCTACCATACGAAGCTGAAATCCCACGTTCTCGTCAAAGTGGGTGTAGAAAAACGTTCTTTGGCTTAGCGATGTACAGAACCACATCGTGTTGTGAAAATATTCACTGACTTTCTTTTTACAGTCAATGTAAATGGTGAATTAATGAAAAAAATCAAAGTGCTTAAAATCAGTCCCATCATTCAACGTGAATATTTCGTCGTATCACGGACATAACTACCAGCTACGTCTTTGTGACACAGTACGTCAATCGGAAGGAAGTGATGTAGAGACCTGACCAAGTGTGAAAGCGGATATTTAATAATTAAGGCCTAATCAACCATCGCGATACTTGGAGACTGTAGTACCTACAGTGGTCATCCGAGACCATCACTACATTATCTGATACATTTGTGCCTGGACTAAACTCTACGGGTCAGAAAAACAAAACAATTACAATTGAATATACTGTTCTGTACCGAATGTACTTCGACTGAGATCCAGTTCGAATTATATTATTTGTATTTCTCGATTTTTGTGTAGTGCACGAACCATAAGTTTCTCATTTCAATTCGACTTAGCAAACAATCCTGCATGATTTTATATTCAACACTTTTGAAAATAACCCTCACTTTCGTCTTTTCTTCAAGACGTGCAGTGGGATATAATAGCACCGTGTTTTAGCGTTTTATTTGTAGAGCGCCTATTATAATTAAATTGCAACAAAGAGATGGAATCTTTAATATATTTTTCGGCCTGTAACATTCGAAATATGGCTTTAAATTACATTTTAAAGTTATTTTTGAACCAAGAGTGCTGGGAATTGAATGTAAAATCGAATCTGGCAGACACAACGCTTTGATAAAAGTTTGCTTTCTGGGGTTGTCCCGGAAAGATTTTAATGTGTTGTCCAATTGGTTTCTGTTTAATTTCTAGACAACAAATCATATCACAGTTTGTACCTTTTAGAAATTTCAATCGAAATCTGTGGAGGCTAAATTTTCGATGGCACTGTAAAGACCATCGAAAACAATAAGTACCGTACGGTTTTATTTTTCGAGACTGAAAAACTTGCGGTACTCTGCGGAGTCGATGTGAAATCGTGGCCTAGGCCAGTTGGACGAGTAGAGGTCGATCGTCGGGGGCTTAGAAGCCGAAGAAACTCTCCAGTGAAATCTATATATCGACCTAATAATATCGACCGTTCTACATTCCTGAGCGAAAGGGTCGTTCCCGATCCGTTTCGTGCGTTAAACCATTAAAATAAACCATTAACTGATACGAAAGTGATATCGGAAAAGAAAACGCAAGAAACTAGCGAGTGTGATAGAGTGAGAGAATTAAAAATGGCGTACGGAGGAGAGTAGAATGTTGTGCCCTTGCTATTATTTAAAAGATCAAGACAAACATCAAAACGTTGTCGAAATAGTTTGAATTTGCTATTATTTAAATGAAAAGTTTTGATAATGGGAAACATTAGAAAGAACTAGTGAATTAAGCAAATGAGTTAAATTTAAATTAATATCTTGAAACAACAGTTAACTTGAACCTGTTTCGTACTATGGTTAAACGTGAATTTCGCAAAATATGTTTTTGAAAAACCAATAGCCAGATAGATTGAATGCGAATGAAGGCTGTTTGAGTGTCAAGAAATGGTTATTTTAAACGCAATCCATCCGAAATAATTTGTTCATCGACCAGCTAGGCATTTAAATCGGTGTTATAGCTGCTGAACGCGTTTCGAATTTCGCGAGAAGCTCGCACCAGAATATCGAGTCCCGTACGAAGTGTTCGTCGTATAGCGCTAACCTAAAAATAAGATCTAAAAAGCATTTTGTGTACGGAAGTGAGAATAGCTCATAATTTAATTGAAAAGCAATAACGTTGAATGTTGTGTCGTACATTTAAACTCAGTGCAAATGTCAGAATCCCGTTCGCGAGTGCGATCACTATAATTTCGACCGCTCTTCGGGCCTAAGTTCATAGAGAGAAGCAGAAGAATCAACGTTAAAATGGCCGTTGGTGACCAGCTCAACCACCTGAATAGAATGAAGAAACATGTACTTGATGATACGAAGGGATGACTGCGGTAAAAGTGCGAAAAATTAAATTTTGATATTTCTTGCGCGGGTCATACCGACACAGAATTGGGGAGAATCTTTTTGTAATTGTCTGGTGATCTTATGGTATGTTGCTGACACCGTAGTTTGTCTACTAGTCGGTGTTCTTGGACGAGGTCGTCAAGACGTCATGGATTACATCTCATTCTCCTTGCACAAATCATAACTTATGTTCATAAAGGGCCTTTACTTTTGGCCGAAAGTTTGAACAAACTTTGCAAAATAATTAATCCCACGGCGGAAGAAGTCTTGGTAATTCGTTAGCAGATATGGAATGAATATGACACGAGCTTAACTACAGATGCTAATATTTATCAACTTGATAACTGAACGGCCTAATTCCAACGGGAATTAACAATCAAACTGAACACAAGAAGGTGACGATCTCAAATGACGTTACTGCTGCTAGGTTAGGTTAGTGAAGAAGGTTGCCGGGAACGCAACTTGCATTAGGCCGCCAGTTTGGGCCCATTTGCCACCCTCCGATGGTTTGTTACAGCTGCCAAGTGACCGCTTCACCAAACTGAATCAGCTGACTCAACGTGACGGTACTGGCCACCTCTGTTAACTCTTGAAACTGGTAAGAACCAAAAATCTTCAGGCGTGTATTATTTAGGGCCGGAAAATCACAGAGAGTATGCTCGATGGTGTCCTCTTCCATCTCGCACCTCTTGCATAAATTGCTGGATGTCAGTCCTATTCTGTTCGCATGAGATGCGGTAATGCAGGGCCCTGTGCTTGAGCAGTTTCCTGCTTTTGCTTAGATCAGATGATGGGCATAATGTCCTGGCCACCCTGCAGTCCATCCTGTTACTGCTGCTAGTCGCGAATGCTTTTTTTTTGTATTTTGTTAAATTCACATATCTTATTTGTAAAATTTAAAACACATTTTTCTAATCGATTTGAAATCTTCTTGAAATGGGAGCTAACTTGAACTTGGCCATGGATGTATACATATAAAATTAGACCTAGTTTTGTTGATTACAATTTTAAAGTAACAGTTATGCATTTGCTATGTATAAGGTATATAACATACTATAACCAAATAGAAAGAACCTTATGAAGGAAGACAAACTGTCACAAATATTTAGAAGGTTTTTTTTTGTTAATTATCTGCTTTTACTTTCCTCATTTGTTTTTTTCTTGCTATGCATACCGAGGCGAGTTTATGTAAGATATGATAGTGAATTATGAAAAATCGCACGATTTTTTTGTGTTGTTTAAGTCTTCACCATCAACATATTTATAACTAGTAGAGAAAAATGTTATTTCAAACATACTAATTAGTTATGTATATAGGAAAAAAGAAAGAAATACCTTGGAATAAGGCTTTCTAAGTGTTAGATGCATAGGACGCGGGAATGAAGTGAGTCATTTTGGTTCGTTTGAAATGATTAGCTGGAGAACATGGGATTTTTTTTTATTTTGTTAAATTTCTTATTACTCTGACCTGTTCATTGAGAATTGATAGGAAACCTTAAAAAAAAGAAAAATCGTTTTCATAATTAGGAATTTACATATAAAGTAAGGGATTATCTGGCAATAATAATGTTTTGTTAAATTCAAATCATGGGCCTTCTTATTGGGTGAAAGCCCGGGAAGACTTTTCTTTTCAGGATGCGCTATGTCTGGCCTAAATTTTTATTAGTTAGTGAATTTCAGATTACTTTCAAGGTAGGGACCTTTGCCGCCTAGTTTTTCTTTGCTTTTTGTTTGTTTTCGGCCAAACAGTCCCGTACGAAGGACCAGAAGTTGTGGGAAGAAGTGCAAGTTCACCCAATTTTCAAGTAACTCTCCCCAGCCGCGTAGAGCTAACAAAGCGGCAAACCAGCATCCGTCGTGATGGGACTTCACTAATGCGGACGAGGGGCCTTCACGGCCATTTCTAGGGCACCCTGCTCCCGGGGCATTTGTTTTTTTCTTTTCTGATCTGCCCTTGTTGATGGTTCGCCATCACCATTTCCTGCTTGACAAGCACTCTACTAGACTTCGGTTCAGTTGAGGCGCCAACAAGCAAACTCTTCCTTCGTAAATTGCTGCAAGTTGTTGAATTGCTAACAGTTGCGGTTGAGGAACGACATAGTTTATATCAATGAAACCGTAAAGTATTTATGTATTTGTGTTTCAAATTTTTTTCCTGGAAAATGGTATGGAATAGTGAGTCCTCTCTGAAGTTCAACGACGATTGCTATGAAGCAATTTGGAATCGAAATCTTGATTCCTATAAAGAAAGGGTTAAGGTAAGTGTTTCAAGATAGTGTTAACTTAAGTGTTTGAGCGCAGGAATTATCGAGAAATTCCATAAGTTCTACTCATAGCTACTAAGATTTGCTGAATTATCTGAAGAAACGAATACATGTTTCTTTTTATAGCAATAATTTTAGTATATTGAAAGGGTGCTAATAAAAAATCAGAAATTTACTTAGATGTAGGCATCGTAGAGCAAACGCAAATATTGAGCGAAATCGCAATACCATGATGATCAATCAATTTTTCTTGACCTAGAAGCTCAGATTCTAAACGTAGAACATTGGATGGTGCATTTTAATTTTGAATTATCTGAGAATACGACTTGTTGCAGACATTAGAACTAATCAGATCCTCCAGTTTATAGCGAATTTTCATTCTTTAAAATATTGTATCGATGTTAGTTTAGCCAAGAAAGTTGTACGGTCTTGGATCAAAATTAATGTCACTTTGTTATGCTATCTAAAAATATTTACGCCAAACCTTTCTCAAGCAAATTTAAGTAATAAATGGCAGAACAACACATTAAATTATGCAGGCAGACAATAATTCTTACTGGTGAGTCAATTTCGGAACAAAATAGATTTTGAAGTCGGTATAGAAATCGGTGACATTATCTCAACCTACTATTAGCACAGCGAATCTAAAAAGGTATTGCTTGGTATGAACGAGCGATATGAAAGCAATAAGACAAAGTATTCGTGGGCCATTATAGAGAAACACCTGCCTGTTGATGCAGAACCAAGACAACCTCAGGCAGCTGCTTCTCTATAATGGCCCACGAATACTCACGAACGATAAATAAAGGAAATAATTTATTACAAGTTGTTGGGTAAAATAAAATTCAAGAGAAAATTGAGTAATTTTAATCACTGTTAATGGTACATTATTTTATACGAAGGCAATTTTCCCAAAATAATTTTCCATCTTATAACAATCATTCACATTCATTTCAATTATGACTTTGTGTATCGTAAATAAAGTGCACATAACCTTCACAACACTAACTTGCCGACGTTAATTAAGAAAAGGCAGCAAAGAAGTGCTAACATCAGAATATTACGCACTAAATGTAAAAAATATGCAAGGTTATAACGTGCAACAGCTCGAACACAGTGTAAAATATTGTCATTCAATATTTTAAAAGAATTTATAGTAGTGGCACTATTCAAAACTTTTTCAGCCCATAATCAACAGATTTGAAAGGACAACACAAACATAGAAGGAATGAATGACCCACTTTTAATTTCAATCTCTAGTAATTAAACCTCTCTAGAAAAATATAGATTTCATGCTATTATGCTATCTGATTATTTTATTACAGCTCCGGCTCGAGTAAATCTGCGCCAGTGCTCGAACACAAATTACTAACAGAATGAGAGTAGCATAATAAATCTTTCAGATTTGAATTTGAAAGAAATGTGTAAATGAATACAGAGCCAAGCTATGGCTCTCTGTTACTTAGCATGAGGGTTTTGAGTACACAAGCTTTTCGTATTCACAAATTATTTTATGCTAAGTTTGTATTTGGTTTGATCGAGAAATACAAATTTGAATAAGGCTTCAGCTTCAATATCTGGTTTGTGAGTTATTCTTCAATTGTTGAAAGCACGACGTACTACTTTTTCATATGCAACAATGATACGGCAAAAGTTATAAATCTAATAAATCCAATACTTTCAAGCATACAAATCATAAAGTTAAGGTTACCATTCTATTAAATGCAAATGTTTTCAGTGCACACCAAATTTACAGCCAAACTTGTTGGCAAACATACCAGCGCACATCAAGGATAATTTAATGGGAAATAACAGTATTTGGCGGGTTTATGCCAACAAGTTTTGGCTGTAAATTCATTTGAAGTAATGTACGAGTATACGGTTTAGAATGAATGAAGTACATGGATCATTGTGCTTAATTGTGCATAATTTAAACTAGCTTTTTGATTATTCTTTATCATAAAATTAATATCATTTCATAAAAAAAACCAACTCGAAAACAATACAAAACGGAACAACAAACAAACAAACATTACTATTTAATATGAATAATAATATTTATAATAGTAGTCAAGCCGAAATTAAAACTGAATCCGAAGAAAAAATCAACGTTTCACATTCAAGCAACCAAAAACTATACCTCAGTATCGTCATCGTCCACATTCTGTTGACGTCCATTCGTTGAATTGCGATGATGCTGTTTCTTTGGATCAAAAGCGTCCACGACAATTTGTTCAGTCCCTTTAATTTCCGCCCGGCAGAACGGACATCCCTGCAAAAGTCAATTATAAATGCTAGAGTATGGCCCGGAACTTTCTGCTCCAGAAACGGTGCAGTGAAGAACATAAGCAAGCTACGTTGCCTAGTAAACGAATCATGTGCTTTAAATAATCGATTAAGAACAAGATTTTATGGGAATTTTTCTTCTATTACTTTAAAGTTGAAGAGTGTACAAAATTAGAAGAGTGAGTGGTTTCTTTAATTTTAATTTAATGTACTAATGAAAATATTTTACAGTCTTTACTAATTTTTTAGAAGCAATTTGAATTCGTTCCAAAGGAAGTAATTACTTTATCGATCTTTTCGACAATCTCATTAATTTTGATTTTAATAACGACCGTTTTCATGCCTTGGCTTTTGTTTACTTACTAACAAACCACAATCCATCATGTTACTTTAATTTCAGTTTGATCAACTACGATACCAACATTCTACACCAGGCGTCCTGAATGAAATCAATTTGTCTTACCTGCCCATCAGAATCCACTTGCCACGCTGTTAAGCACGGTGTACACAGCAAATGACCGCAGGGTTCAATTCTAATATCCTTGTCGTTTTCGGCACATATTTTACATAGTTGAAATGTACTCCCTGTCGGATAGATAGAGATGCTTAATCGGCAATCAAAACGCAAATGAATTAAAACGACAAATATCAACCTGCTATCTACTTTACGACACCTATCAGTGAGGGTGAAAATTCTTTCATGATTACACTTTGATTACAAAATGTCTCTTACGTTCGGGATAATGGAAATTGGGAGATGCAGGGTTGAATTTTGTTGGGTACTATTATCGATATATTTAGTGATGATGTTTGAAATATTATAATATTTCGGTCTAATTAAGAACAATGAATACTTTCAATTAATGAGATTAATTGAATATGATGAGGTTAACGATGAGAATTGGATTAAATAAAAGCATCTTCTTCTTGCTTGTGGTTTATGGAAGCAGTATCGAACTCCCAAAAAACACACACACAAAGCTTTCATCCTCATTTCAAATTACTCTACGGACAAATCAGAAAATTTCATTAAATCTCTCCATTACCCCGACTAATTGAATTCACTTCGATTTTAATTAGATTTGGAAAAGTGAAAACCCAAAACACGCAGCTAGACAACGAATGACATCAACAACAACAAAAAAAACAACGACTAGACAAGACAAGACAGCGCTAGGCTAGACATGCTCCTTTTTCATGCTTGCTTACCCATTTCGCAATACAGCTCGTACTGTTCCTGTGTCACGGTAATATGATCTTCTGTGGGACTTTGTACTGCCTTTGATAAGTCCGGATTGTACGGTTGTCCATCCGGATACAAGTAGAAACCTTCCCTGTAATAACAAGAACAAAATCGTGAATGTAACAAAAAAAAATCATTTCATTAACAGTACGAAGCCTAAATAATCAAAATCAGTAAGGAATGAATGACGAAGCATATGATATTGAAGGTGAACGTAATTGCAAAAGGATTCAGTTTCATGGCAATATGGGTAGGTATGTGGGTGGACAGGACATCGACAGTAAAAGTCAATCCATACGGATGGATATGTGCGATTTAGCTGACTTTGAGATATATGATACGAGGAGTAATTTAATACAAAACTTGGACAAACAAGATTTATGATTTCAGTGAGTTCTCTCTGGCTAGGATATTTGGAAAAGGTATAGATATTGTCATTGTCGATGGATAGGTCTAAGGCAGAAGCAAAAAAGGTAGCGATTTGCCTTTCGGCATTGGATGAGGATCAAATTTGATTTTAGAATAATACTTAGTGGAACGCTTCAAAAATGAAATATTGAACTTGTAACTTTTTTCGATTTAAATTTTTCGAATTAAGATTATTCGTTCTTATTTTAATTTAAAGGAATTATTGATCTGTGCTGATTGATATGGCTTATTTGAGCGTGTGTAGAGGATAAAACACTAAAGCGATTTAGATGCAATTTTGCTGTAGTGAATTGATTTCAGAAAAAGGAAGACGGATGACATTCGATTCTAAATCAATTCCAGATCTAAGTCAATTTCAGATTTCCAATATAAGCTGTGTTTAATGAGCTGCTCTAGGTTGAGATAGCGCAACCAAATGTGTTTCATGAGCAATTCTGCTGCTCTAACTTCTCCGAACTTACTTTGATTTGTGTTTCGTGAGCCTGCTCTAAGTTGAACTAGAACAATTTAGAGCACGATCTGTGCTCCACCTTTTTTGGTAGAGCAAATTCGGGCAACCAACCAGCTGTTTGTCAACTGCCTTCCAACAAAAAATTATGACTGAAGAAGGTTTTTTTTATTAGTGAATTGACGGATTAAACTTCTGACAAACGATCAGTTTCGAGAATTGCCTGTCAACTGCTCTAACTTGCTCAACTTTTTTTGAAAGTTGCTCTATTTTAACTGCTCTATTCCTCTGCTCTATTTTCGGAGGCATTAAACGCAGCTATATTTCCAAACAAGTGTCAAAATAGCTATTAAAATTTTAAAAAAGAAACATTTAAATTTAAAAGTTGAAAAGAGTACAATAGTTAAGGAGAATCTTATAAGAATATAATATGGCAAATTTTAAAATTAGCTTAAAAAAAAAACGATTTATAACGCACGGTGTTTACCAACTAACCACTGGCCAGGAATTATTTACACATACCAAACGAACTGAAAAAAACAAACAACGGGCACAAATGAGCTGCCGGATTAGACGACTTGTCTTCGGAATTTACATTTCGAAGTTGGCGGATTCTCGCGACTTATAAGACGAAAAATACGGTATCGTATAAATTTTGACATCGGATTTCGATCCGTTATAGCCCTCTGGTCCGGCAGATTTAGAAAAACCAAGCTTGGTAAGTATTTTCAATACCTCTCTTGTGCAGAAAAGTAGAGGCCCTTGTTTAAAAACGCACATTGGAGGGCTAGGAAGATCTAGCGATGAAGGTGGAAGTAGGCGTTAGATGCAAAAAAGACTCAGCAAAAAGGTTAGCTTTATCCAGTGACTTAGTAAATAAGTTACCACTATGAAGAAAGGGTGGCACAAGAATCGGAGAAGTTATTCTTGATCCTTTCTGGCTTGCAAGGGCTTTTTGCTCGATGTGAATGTTGAACGCTGACCATGCCATTTACGAAGTACTACGAAATCTTTAGCTCTGGGCGACCAACGACTGATAAACTGTTCACAGTCAAACCAGTGCCCGAAAAATACTGGGAGTTTAACAAGATTTACAATATTTTGGTGGATATCAAACAAGCTTATGAGAGTATTTGACGAGCCTTAAATTGTCTGCGAATAGACAAGCATCGCGTACGTAAAAAGGTATTCGAAGGAGAAGTTAATGGTCGACAGCCTGCGCATCGGTGCTTGGATTTCGTAACTGGAGGATCAGTTCGTTGAACCGAAACAATTGAAAGCGCTATCTGGAAGAAGCCAAGTCCTGAGAAGATCTATAGTGCTACGAAGACGATACTTGCCGATTCGAGTAAATTTGTTAAAAAAAGAAGCATACACTAAACTGAATTGAACGAAAGTCCCTTTATTTTGTTTCCGGATATTTATTTCACCAAGCAAGGTGTACATGTAAAGAAGAATAAAAATAGTACATGCATAAAAATACGAAACAAACTAAAAAAATCTATAGATGAATACCAAACTTATTAATAACGCATAAATAAATTAGTTACAAATAGATAACAAATAAAGTAATAAATAAATGAAAAATTACTAAATGAATAACAGTTAAATACCAAATTTACAAAATGTTTACAAATTAAATATACAATACATATATATTAGTAGGATGGAGGAAGGGGGAAACTATGATAAGAGAGCCTTGATAATGCTATTTTTAAACGTTGCTTTAGATAAAGTAGGGGAAAAGTTCTCGTTCACGCTATTGAATAACCTGCAGCACCTATTTATTGGCTCGTTTGCTGCATATGCTGTGTTGTGTTGGTATTCAATAAGCAATCGTCGGGATCTAGTGACTCTTAAGGACTGATTGAGCACAAACTTTTCTTTCAAGTAGACGACATCATCAGCTGAAGCAGGCAGATAACATTAATCTTCTCGACGCAAGGGGTAAAAAGTTAATACATTTAAGGCGGTATTCGTATAGTGGTAGATTACTGAAATCATACGGGTTGAGAAAAGATCTCTCAGAGCGGACAGTGATAGCTGCTTCTGAATAGACTCAAATCTTTGGCTGTGAATTTGGAAAGCCGGTTCAGATAGTGCACGCATATTCAAGAAGAGGACGCACGAGTGAAATATATAAGGAGTTAGTAGACCAGAGATTCCTAAACTCTTTGGCTCGTCGCTTAATGAAGCCAAGTTATTTACTTGCTCGAGAAAGCACTCTATCGTAATGTAGATTGAAGCGGAGCTTTTTATCCAGGATGACATCGAGATCTAATATGTTGTCAACCCTACTGAGCACTGCGTTGCTGAGGCGGTACGTATAATGAACGCATGCAATTTTGCGAGAGAAGCTAATTGCATGGCACTTGAGCCTGCAATTTCGTATTGTTTCAGCTTGGGAATTGAAATGGAGTGATCAACTCGGTCGAATGCTTTGCTTAAGTCTATAAAAACTGCGTCAATTTGATCACTTTTCTCCATTTTGCATAAAACATCAGAAACAAGCACACATTAGTTGTAGTAGACCGACCTTTCCTAAATCCACGCTGCTGCTCGTTCAGTCGACCGTAGACCAGAGGAGAATGTTCGCAGTAGATGAATTTTTCCGATAGTTTGGGAATTGCAGATAGAATGGTGGTTCCTTTATAATTTTGAATTTAACATCTATCGCCACTTTTATAAACTGGTGTAATATAAGAATATTTCCAATACGATGGAAATAGCCAGAGGAGAGAGAATTATTGAATATAGTATGAAGGGGCGAGGAGATCAGTTGTTTTACACACTTGACCAAAAAAGTAGGAGGGAGGACGTCAGGTCCAGGGCCCTTGTTACTGTCAAGCTCCATAATGGCAGTAAATATTTCATTCCTCGTTATGGTCATATCCTCAGGGAAAATTGTTTTAGTCGCACCCTGGAATCGATACAATGTTGGGATGCTAACTGCACCAAATACTTCTTGAAAATGATCAGCAAAAAAGTTGCAGACCTCCTGAGGAGAAAAAGACAGCTTCGAATTTTTAGTGAACATATTAAGAAAATAAAAAAAATTTGAGGTCGCGGATTATATTCTCCCCAATTGTTTAAATGTATCTGCCATACGCATCGTGAGACTTAGTGTAGAATTCATGAACAATTAAATCGTATTCTTCTTTAATACGATGGCTAACGTCTACTTGATTCTTCATTAATTTGTAAGGTTTGTTTCTGTGGTTTCTCAGACGTCTAAGAGTCCTGTCAAGCCAAGTTTCAGAGAGTTTATCTTTTTTCCTTATCTTAGATACAAACTTATAGACCGCGTCAAACACTATTCTAGAAAACAAGGTTACATCATCATCAATGGAATGGCACATAAACACATTTGTCCAATCGACATTGTCAAGGAAATTGTGAATGCTATCATAATCAGCATTATGAAAATCGTATACAATCTTATTATTGTAAATACTTAACATAGCATGCTCCAATCTGTAGTGGAAAGTTCAACTGTAAGAGCGGAATGGTGAAGACTATTAGAAAAGAGATTCTCTGCATCATTAGTTGGGCTAGCCACTACATCGTCATAAACTTTTGTAAAGATTAAGTCTAACCAATTACTATTTTGGTTGTGATTTGGAACAACCTGCTGCAAATCATGACCATACAACGTGCTCACAAGGTTAAAATCAGAAGACTCAAGTAGGTTTACTGGCATTAAACCATCATCAGACTTATCACAAACAAAACACAAATTCGGGCGATTGAAATCACCCAAAAATATAATTTTATCTTTAGCACTACGAGAAGCCATAAAAGAAGATATTTGCTCGCAGATATAATTGTATACTGATTCGTCAGATCTCGGTGGGACGTAAAATAAACCAATATAAATCGAAGTTTTGTCAATTGAAACGCGAATAAATATATACTGGAACAATTCGTTCGAGGCGGAGTTAACAAGTTCACTCGAGTGAGTATTCTTAACTGCGAGTAAGACACCACCATCTCTTGACTGACCAGTGGAAACATAGTCTCGGTCATTTCTAAAGATTGTCCAGGTACTGTCAAGGATTTCTTCATTGATATGGGGGTCATTTCACCATGTTTCAGTGAAGGTAAGCATGTTGAAAAGGCAGGATTTGGTGTCAAGAAAGAGTTTATTCATTTTACTCCTATTACCACCAAAATTGTGGCAAAAAATGCTGGGGCTTTTGAGTAAGGATATCTTGTTAGGAGCGATACCCGAAGCGGTTATAGGGTTTACGTAAAGAATTCGTAACCGAGGTAGTATTAGAAGAAGTCTAGCAAGTGCAGTGCCAATAGTTGATATTCTACTGGATGAATTCGTATTATGAGTTACGATTGAATCGGAACATACCTTACGGCGATGAGAAGTCTGAGATGGAGAGGAGGCTCGAGTTGGATATGCTATAGCATGAGTGTCAGGACGGAACACCTGACGGTAAAATTTCGATTAAAACTTGGGAAGTCTCTAGTCAGACGATTTGAAGGAGTTATCTAGTTAGTAGCTAAGAATATCATAATGCATATCAACACGCATTGGACGGTTTAAATAGTCTTCTTAAATATGAAAAGAAACAAAATTACAATGGTGAAGAATATTTTTTTGCTTCTGATATTAAGCTGGTGTTATAAGTTTTGCAATTTTTACAAATGTTATATGGGTATTTTTTTAAAAAAGGTTCCCATCTGCATTTCTAAAATCATATACGCTTTTTAAAAATAAAATAAAATATACAGCCAAATTTATTGATTATCTCACCTATGACCATCTAATAAAGCCTGACATAATGATTTATTTTGTGGAATTGTTTGTAATATTTCACCATCAGCCGTTACATATCCAATCGCCCACTGTCCTAGCCTAGTACATGAAAGTCTAAAAATACAAAATAATTAACATACAGTAGATTAAATATATATATGTGGAACTTACCTAAATACATAACTACCCGATTTTTGTATATATCGTTGAAGTCTCGCCTTCACTTCGTCGTATGTTAAAAATGCTACATAGCCTGGATGCGTTACAGCTAAAACTTGCCAATTTTTCAGTAACGTCGACCACGGTTGAAAGAGTCTTGTGAATACATCAAATTCGAAATTCGATATATAATCATTGCACGTTAAGTCTATTGTTGTCTTTAATGCCATCGCTTCAAGACCAGATGATATAGGATGAACTTTATTCAATTCATGTCTAAATACTTTCCATGGGACTAGTGTACTGCAATGGGAAAAGAAAAAAATGATTGAATTAATAATATTCAATTGAATTGATGTGCATGTGACTGAATGTATGAATTATTTATTTTGTGAAAATTCAATATTTTATAGATATGGAGTTGGCATTTGCGAAGATAATAAGTTTTTTAATTTTTCAGTGAAAACAATTTTATAGATTTTTTTCAGTGAAACCAACAGCATTGACAATTGCGTGGAAAGCAAGGTTAAAATCACTTTGCTTCGAAACTTTCAACCCCACAAAACAAGTTTTTTTTAACATGGCCAAGCTTAAACAAAAGTTTTTATTATCCTTCCAGCCATACATTCAAAATTTAAGATATCCATTCCTTAACATTTCGCCGAAAATTTTCCCATAAATTATTTATCTAGAAACGAATCGCACAGTCAACCGAACGAATGTTCATTCGAATATTCTTGGAATGATAAGTACAAGGAAAACGCAGGAAAAGAAAAACAATAATAGAATTTTTCGTCACACTCTCTTGGGAAAAAATACATTTTCAGTTGAAATTTCAACTTCTTGATCAAGTTATAAGATGATATTGGCTGTGGTGGTATTTGAAAAAATCCTTCTTATTTTCGAACTTTTCATTTGTAAATTGGAATGGTATGCTTCAATTTGCCTGGAGAGTTTGAACGAAATTCGTTGTGAAAAGGGAAAAGACGTCGAGGTTGCAAGTGAGGAGGCTATCAAGGTTATCACAGCGAAATATGCTAAATATAGCAAAAACAGAGTGATATAAAAATTGCACTTAAATTTAAAGTGTGTTATTTTAGAAGTCTCGAGCCTGTAGGATCAAATCATTGGTGTCCGTAGTGTGGATGTAAAAAAAAATTTGAAAAAGTGTATTGGTCGAGATCCCGAATGTTCTCTTCGAATCGGAATTCTTAATAACAGGTGCTGCCGGGGAAAGGATAATAGAGAGTCGAAAACTTGAATTACAAATACTGCATCTGCTGATGGAGCTTGGCGTGTAATTCACAAAAAATAGCACGACGAGTATCAATCTGGAATTATAAGTGAAGCAGCTAGACCACCAAGTTTCTCTTTTCTTCCGAGAAATTCAAAAGTTGAGAAAGGATATGGAGTAATCAAAAAGACCTGAAAAGACGAGCATACGATGAACAAAGACCATAGTTTATTTACAAGACTGTTAACAACTGTTAAAATCATACAGTGTATCGATTTCGTTACGCACAGGACTTTACTTTTGATGGTTCAGCGCTATTTGATCACGAAAACGCAGTCTTCCTCATCATCGATGAGTTGCCATCGAACCTAAATTCGTTTTTTCTATACATAAAAGATCAAAAACATTACTAGCTAGGAAACTTTCTGAGTTACAGTGGCTCAAGAAGCCAGCGTAGAAACACCTGAAACGGCCAACGGCTTAGAGGAGTCAATAAAACTCCTCATTAATATAATGGTATGTAGGTAGGGTAAGTAGGTGCTAATCGGAGAATCCAGCCGAATGACTCACATGGGTGCTATAGAGGCTCATTGTAATACCACGGACATCATTCTTCTTTAGCCACTGTCATCAGAAATCATTTAGTTTATTCATTCATTTAATTATCCAAATCCACAGAGCAAATTCAATTATAGATTAGACAAGTAGAAGAAATAAAAAATATATATAAATAAAACACAACAACATGAAAACCAAAAAAAAATTAGTAAATTCAGAATGGAAAAGTAATACTAAAAGGAATCAAAAGTTAAATCGACCGAAGAAAGAAACTAACAATTGAGTAAATTAGCACATACTCCGAGTATATGACAGAAAGTTATTTTTTAAATTAATTTTAAACACAGATACCGTTCGAGGCAGAGGACCAAGATTAAGGCTATTGTGCTGACGAGGCAAACACAAAAGGGGAGAAATGAAATAGGCGTCGGTACGGGCAAATGTAACATTAAAGTTGAATCATATTCTATTAGGATGGCCCGATTCTCTAACAGAAAGGTGAATGCTGGGGTCAACCAATATGAAGCCGTTAAAAAGTTTAAAAAGGAGGCACTCGTCGAGGAACACTCTACGTGGCTGAAGGCAAGGAATTTGAAGGATGGAGACGCGCATACTGTAATCACAATACGGAATACTGTACTTATAGAATAACGAGCGGGGGAATCGGCGTTGCACGGATTCAACCGCATCGATCAAGTATCCGTAATGTGGCCACCAAATTTGGCAACAGTATTCAAGAACACTACGAACGAAGGAAAACAACAGATTAACAAAACGTATAAAGGATCTGATGATGAAGCCGGAAAAACAAGAAGCCTTGGCAGTAATGTGCAAGTCGAACTTCAAATTGGAATCGAAAATCACGCCGAGGCCCTTGAAACGAGCAACAGCTTTGAGAGGGGAGCCAAGGACAGAGTAGGAGAAGAGCAAAGGAGATGTTTTGTGGGTGAAAAACATTTTATGACACTTATTTTATGACACAAATAGTTCTGCAATATGCAACAGGCACTAGCGGATTCAATCACTCTGAAAATTTTAAGATCATCAGCGTACAAAAGGCAGGGCGAGTTAAAGAGGAAAGGAAGATCGTTAATAAACAAAAGGGACAATAAAGGACCAAGAATGGATCCTTGCGGAACTCCTGAGGTATGGAAAAAAGGGTGTAGAAGAGCAAGAGTTAATGATAACGACACAAGAGCGATCACAAACTTAGGAAGAGAAACAAGAAAAAAGAAGACCGGAAAGACCAAACCCTGCTAACTTTGATAGAAGAATATCATGGTTCACAGAATCGAAAGCCTTGGCAAAGTCTGTATATAGGACATCTACTTACTTTTGCTGGTCGCTTGCGGAAGCAACGGTGTTTGTAAAAGACAATAAATTTGTAACCGTTGACTCCATGCTGTTCACTGGCCAGCAAGGGCTGGATGAAAGGGTACGTTCTATTATAAACGCCTCTTTCGAGGAGTTTACTAAAACATGGCAAAAAGGATATGGGACGCTAATTAGGAATGAAAGAAATATCATCAGCTTTATGGATGGCAAATATGTTGGCGAATTTCCAAAGGGATAGAAAGGTACCGGTTGCGATGCTAAGGTTAAAAATTATTGACAGAGGAACATGCAAAGAAGATGAAAGTGATTTGGTGAAAAAATTCGTAATGCCGTCAGCACCGAGGTTAGCGTTTCCGTCGAGAGAAAAAAATTAACGATTCGACTTCTAAAGAATTAGTAAACAAAAAAGTAGAAAGGGTACAATCAGGCGCAGGAAAAATGGTTGATGGCGAAGAGTTACTGTGATGGGAGGTAAAAGAAGTTAATTCCATAAAAAGAGGAGGATGATGAGGATCAGGGTGCACATACGGAGAAAGAGAAGGACTCAAGCAAAAGGAAGAAGGGTGAAGATTAGTCAGAACGAAGTCGAGAATCCTGTTGTTAGTATTGGATACGTTGTTGAACTGGGAAAGTGAGCAAAGGGACATAAAGGAAGAAGTAGCGAGAGAGATATTGCTTGAAGACAAAATACTTGAAAAAGTATCCTCCCAATCCAGCGACAGTAGCTTGAGTAGCCTAGTGGGTAGAGCACTGGCTTCTTGCGTGTGGGGTCCCTGGTTCGAATCCAGGTTCGGACGAGGGTCCGCGCACCAAGCTTTGAGTTCACCTAGCTCTGATTAGGTACCTGATTTAAATCAGGGGTAAAGTGAGTCGTGGAACTAATCACTCCACACTTGTATCCAATGATTAAAAAAAATTGTAATGAAGCTCTCTACCAGCTTCAACCCCCTAGACCCGTACAAGGGTTGTCGTGGGATTGCTTTACTTTACAATCCAGCGACAGCATATTAAAGTCACCACATAAAAGTAAGGAAGCAGAAGGGAAGCGGCCATTGAGGTAGGACGAGAGTTCCGCAAAGAAACGTTCATATACCAGTGCGGAGCTACTACAAGGGATGTAGATAGAGGAAACAAGCAGCACTGAGGACAATCAGACATTCAACCGGGGCAGAGTGAATGAAGTCACTGGAGAGTGTTCCGTTCAGAGATTTGTGTATACCAATTAGAACACCACCTCCTAATGAAAGACACACAGATCGATTACGATTACGAAAACCGGTGTGAAGGGGCGAAATTTCACTGCTATACATATCTCCAGACAAAAAGGGTTTCTGTTAGGCAGACAATGTCATCAGACGCGATTACAGAGGATTTCTTTACATAATTAACCTTGGTCCTCAGACCACGAACGTTCTGGTAATAGATTTTCAGAGGCCGGTTCAAGATCTGCTTTTGTTCACTGGTTTGGAGCGAAATTTTCTGGCAGGTGTTAATAAGGGCATCACATATACGCCCAGTCAGGCCAACACATCCACCATGAAATGTTTTACCGCAGAAACCTGAACAGAACACAAACGCAGAACATTGCACTGAACCATGGTTCGAAAGAAAAAAGTAATAAAGTTATAATGAATTCAAATAGGTAGTTTTTTTTTTAATAAACTGCACTATTATCTTCAAATTTATGAAGAATCGAACAGGAAGATTTAAAATAAAGGGAAACCCGAGTCAGATCATTCTACTGCAAGCTAAAGCCGGGCATTGTCACAAAATATGGAGGATAGATTCCTGTTAGATGTTTGAGCCACAGGTCATACCCCTGGAATTACGTTACGTTTGACATCATCTTCATTCCCAGTTAAATTCAACACCATCAGAATTAACAGAACCTAATACTGCCGAACTACGCATAAATGCTGTATCTACATTTTAGTAACTTCGGATACATTCAATGATTTGGGTTTTTCTGCAGCATGCAGATATATGGAAAGGGCATTTTTCACTATTGATTTTAGCATACTTCCACAAGAGATAGGTTTTTCATATTTTGTAGAATGATGTAATTGAGTATGTCGTTTTCGAGTCCGGTGTTAGCCCAAAAATGAAAAAATGTCAGATAGAGCGTTTATGCTAAGGAGGGTAGAATAGATCGTGACATCCAAACCGGCCCACGTATCGTTTCGTTTGTCGAAATACTTCAAGTCAAAGAGCAAGCCGGTGAAGCCACCATTTTAAAGCCTTACGAATGACAAAGTTGGCAATGCGGATGCCTTCGCTGGATTTTTAGAGCTGCAGATTTATTTATTTATTTATTTCTTTATTGCAGCTATTTGTTTTACAAAAAATAAGTAACATATGTTTATTTTATTCCTCGCAGCTCGCAAAAGTGGGAACACTTGTGCGCGAGAGCGGGGATCTTTCCATGATTAAAATATTTATTTATTTTCCATGTTTAAAGAAAATGTGATGAAATAAATAGAAATGAAAAATGAAATGAAATGAAAAATGAAAGTGTGGAATTTCAGATGTCAATGACGGACAGCGAATTTAACTCACAGTTTTAATTCAGTGTGTGGTTTATTTCCAATATAATAAAGGAAAGTATTACAAAGATAATGTACAGTAATGGACAGTTACTTACCGCAGTCTTTCGTCCCTCATGGCCAATTCCAAAATGGGCGATTGCTGAGGTGATGAGCAAAGACTGCGGTTTACAAAGTATTGCCAGATGCGAAGTGTTGCCAGAGGCAAATTTCAAATATATTTCAGTTGAACCGATTGGCTCCATATGTGACAGAAAGCGAAATAGTAATCTTAAAACACACACAATGAATCAAATTAAATGAATTAATGTAAGATCTATAGATATGAGGTTATGTAAAAGCAAAGTGAAAGAGTAATCTTAAAACACACACAATGAAACAAATTAAATGAATTAAGTTTAGCAGTTTATATAATTAGACGGCAATCAAAATGAAAAAATACGATAAATTTATAGTTAGGAAAACTATTCACTTTATGGAAGTTATTAACAGCGGTTGTAATATTAAAGAGCGTTCGGTTTTGGTTTTACAGTGATTATTGCACGACTTATAACTAGATCTTTAATTCTCTAGCCTACTACCGTAGTTTCCGCTGCATTTTAAACCACTTGACAGTTTGTCATATAGGCACAATTATTAATTTGTCGGTCCCTACCTCGTTCGTACCCTAACTTTCTTTTAACCGAAAAATGACGTCATTTTTTCTGTGGTCAGCAGTTTGCCTCTTGCTAAAATTTACCCGAACTATTTCTGCTGACTATTCCTGATAAAGTGGTTCCAGCGGTCAAGTAGACCCACCGCTGATTAATTTGCCGTTGTTTGTGTGAGAATGAATAAAACGGAGATATGGACGGAGACGTCATTTTTGGCTTTCATTGTTTCACTATTTTCACCCCTTTACTTTATTCGTTTTCGGTAAATTTTCTTTCACCACAGAAATACGTTTTTACTCAGAAAGTTTTTGCCCGAAAAGTTAGTGATCACACCTATTATCGTCATTGATACACGGGGTTTCCAATACTTTTAAATTTTTATTGTTCGATTCTACTTGAAACTGAAATCTTTATTGACATATTTATCAACCATCATGGCTATGAAACTAACAAACAGATCCAAGATAAATAAAAAAAAAGTTTCAGCGAATGTCAATTTCAACATTTTTTCCTTAAAAAGTATATACGTAATTTAATAAAGCTGCCGCCATAGTTCACTTCAACTTGTCCGGGAAGCCATCAGAGAAACAGATCATTAAGTTTTCATCGTCAAACACATTCTTTCGCTCTGTACTACTATACTTCCAGCCAACACTTTCATCCAATCCATGAGCTGAACAGACCATCCATATTCCTTGGAGAGAATAATGCTATATCAACGTAATCCCGAATGATTCGTTGAAATGTGACGCGAAAAGTTTGTAAACTGTTTTTATGGTGTTTCGTTAAGTATCACAAGCAGCGTGCTAATGAGCTATAAAAGGATCACTGGCTGCTGCTTTTGGCGCACATTCTTCTTGCAAGATTTTCGTAAAGACAAGCACGAAGATGATTTGCGCCAGCATCGGCAGCACTAGCAGCAGTGTGCAACGAGAATGATTACGATTCAGCTTAATGGCTTGGTTTTAATGTAAATCTGTAGTTTGATTCGATTAAGAGATGTAGCACCCACTTGAGGATATAGAGCAAAAGTTAGACGTAATATTAAGATTTTATCTGTTTAAGTTTCGTATTACAGTTGGATAATTTGTGCGATTAAATTACTCGAACATTTTCGTTTTCATAGTCCTTGTGGAGGAATCCATTTGAATGGGTGAAAGTCCTGCTGATTATTTTCAAAGCACAAGTGAAAAATATCTAGTACTTTTCAATTGTCCATTTGTTTGTCTATTTTCCCTATACGATAATTATGCACGTTCATTTGCGCGATGCAACACAAACTCTCGTCTAAATTAATTTCTCCGGCATTTCACATTTGCAGCATGTCGAAAGCAGAACATGTAAAGCATCCGTTTGAAACGAGTGCTCGAGAGAAAGGTCATGTCGATCCCGTTGACCTACAAAAGATATAGATGTGGAGATGACGATGGAGGCATGTATGCAGTTATAAAAAGCGCGGCACTCGTAGCATGGTATAGTCCGGGGCTCTTTTTGCCATCAACATGTGCATCTCCAAGTAATCACAGCCATGAAATAACTATTATATTGTACAGTGGACTTTGTTTGGCCTCACTGTTGCATGCGCGTTTTTTTTTTAAGTTGAGAAGAAGTAAGTTGGTGGTTACAGTGGGTGATAGAAATATTGAATTGCTTCTATGAATCCTTTTTTTATATAAAAGTTTTAAGATGGATGCAAGGATTTTCTGTAAATCTTTTGGAACATTTAATATGATAAATATGTTTTTTTACTACCATAATTAAAGATAAATTGACGTTATAGTATAAATGTTACCTAATATCAAAAGTTATTTATACTTTTTTTTATTGAATAAATATTATATATAATATATCAGCCTACAGAAATATTTCAATTGCATGTTGAATTCAAGTTTATTTAGTCGTTTTATTTTTATTAGATTTGTGCATTTTTTTAGCAAGACTTTAAAAACAATGAGAACTAAGCCGAAAGCAGTCCTTTGTTTTCGTGTAATAAGTGCTGACAAATAGAATTTCCAACGTATGTATTTGAGCACCAAATGCTACGAAAGTGACCAATCAAACTGGAAATCAACACAAAAAAGAGTGTCTTTGATGTTGGAATAGAGCTTAAACCAAAAACACTGGTCGAGTAGATGGCTACACCGTATGAGAAGATATAGCAAATATAGAAAAGAAGATTACGGGTCGAAACGAATGATAAAAGAAAGCAGTTCAGAGTTTATGTACTCAGCTTTGCTTTAGACAAAAAATAATACAGTTCTGTGGTTCGTTTAACACAAGTGGGGTTCCAAAGGTCGGCCACATTTTTCCTTAAGTTCGCACTGATCCAACTTTTTTTTAAAAACCCTTTTTGTCTCACAACAAGGCTCAAACTCGTTTAAAAAAAGTATATAAAGAAATAAAGTGGCTACTGTTCCAAAAATTGCACTTTAGATTTCGTTTTGACGAGTGTGATTCTTATTATGAGACAAAAAAGTTTTGGGTGGCCGGCATTAGGAGCATTGATACTAAATAGTTTTTTTTATGGCTTTTCTTTCTTTTTGCTGCTGATGATGAGTACGCATCAGTAACGAAGTCTGACAATCAAACTAGGAGGCCACAGTTATATGGGGCCTATTCCTCAAAAATTAGGTGGAATCAGTCACTTCGAAAGAGTTTTTATTCGGTTTGAAACCCCACCTTTAGCGGCTCTGCGGCATACAAGTGGGTTTGATCAAAAGCTCTGTTATAGACGAGATGCTGGGGCAGCTTACTTGGCAATACGAACGCGCATTGATAATAACGATGAAAATTCACAGAATTTTATTCTTGTTGTGTGAAGTGCTAAAAACGGAATTTGGTGACATTTTTCTGCTATTTGATCAACTGAATATCGTTGACGATTATTTTTGAACATTTACAGGAAACCTGATGAATAGGTTCTTTAAAAACTCGTTTGACCAACAACAAAAAATAAATTTGCGTGACTTACCACGGACTAAAACCCAAATTTATTTTCATCCCGACAAGATCCAAATTCGATTAAACGTAATAGATTTTCCTCCACGATTTAACGAGTGCTGCCGCATTAATTCCATTATCAACTGCTTACACACGCCTTCATTTTTTCCACTTTGTCGAACAAGTACTTCGCCCCCGTGGAAAATTATGATTCCTTACTGAAAATCTTTATCCAGGCATGTATGATACATCACTATACATGTATTTTTCATGTACACGATATGGCAACTAAATCCTTTTTTCGTGATTTCTGTTGCAGAAAAGTAAGGACGAAATTATTAGCCTGCCACTTCTTGTTGCCATGATATCGTTGAGGGAATTGTTGCTACAGGTGAATTGCTGATGATGATGAATTTCATAGGTCTATCTACTTACTATACGAATATGTTCATGCCTTATTAATATTGTTCTCTCGCATCGTAAAGTGGAAGGGACTAGAGTTGAAGGACCGCTTTTGGAATTTTCGTATGTGGGTTTATGTGTGTATTAATATAAATGTGCGTATTAATGAAGTTGAAGTGAGTTTTGGGACACGTATTTTCGGGATAATATGTATTAGTAGGGATTTAATATAGGCTGAGTTGACTACTAATTTGCTTCTGTTTAAGTATATTCTTCATAGAGAAGAATTTTGTTAGAGATGTTGTGTTTTTAATTTAATTTGAAAAAAATTTAACTTAAATGGGCTCTTTAGCTTTGGAAGGGTCGTAATATCTAAGCGGGGAATAGGAGTATAAATCATATCCTAACCGTTTTAATTTAAAATATATACTTTACAACAAAAAAAATTGAGGAACATACGACATTTTGAAAACATGCACGGAAATCAATAACAAGCTATTTGAAAGAATGGTGAGCCAATTCATTAATATCAATTTTGGTTCCCATTACATTGTTGAAGACCACATCGTAATGCGATGTTTTAAATGTCAAGGATTCATCAACATGTCAGGCAAAGGAAGTGTGTGCAAAATGTGCTGGGAATCATTTTACCCACGCATGCACAGTATAATCTTTAAAATGCAAAAATTGCATAATTGAAAATTATGAGCTATGAGTGACCGGAATTTAAGAGAATGATTGAAGTTAATCAAAAACGATTAAACTAGATCAAGAGCTAACGAAAAAAATAGTCTTTTAAACATTTTCTACGCACACGTTAGAAGCATTCGTAATAAAATTGACATCAATTTTTATTTACGTTTCAACAAAAACATCGATGTTGTTCTTAATGAAATATGGATATATTGCAACTAAAGTTGGGGCGTACTAGGATTTTCACATACTAGGTATAATTACTACGAGTACAAAAAAATACCTGTTTCAAATACCTGTTCCAAAAATACTAGCAAATATTTTTAGAAGTACGTACATATATGCATACAATACATACGATTTGCATTGATGTAATGAAACGGTATGATATGCCCTCCCCCACCCTTCAGACACACATTTCCCAAGCTAAAATGGAGATGGTGCAAGATGACCTTCAAAGGATACCCAGTCATTAGACCGTGCAGCTTGTCCGTAACTATCCATTGGTCGGCCATTTATTTGGCAAGTCTTTCTTCAATCTAGGGGCCATCTAAAGGAAAACAATCAAATTCAATCAATTTAATTTGATTTTCATTTTATTATATGCACAAAACACCTTCTGTATTCGTTCAAATGACCAAAGTCAAAAAATTTACTACGATTGGACCAACTAATCCTGTTGTCATCTATATGACTTTTCATCGATCGATCTCTGATAACAAACTTTTCCTGGCTAATCTAAAACAGTCAGTTTTCCACTTCGCCTCAATGAAGTTTGTTGAAAATTTTATTAAGAAATGATAAAAAAAATTGTTCGCCTATTAAACATGCACCCACTAGGGGGCCAACCTCTTCGGTAAGGCTGAACTTGAGTCTAGGGGCACCTTACCTCCCGCGCTCTCGTAAATTTTACAACCCCGGTATAGTTGGAGACACTCTCGTGGCGATCTGCAATCACGGGGAGGGCCTCAGCACAGCTGGAGAAGCCAACTGGCGAACCAAAAAGGATTCGAAAAACTGCTTCAAGGATTGGTTTGTGCGCATGCACAAGTCTATAAAACACCATGGCGAATATTTTGAGAAGCAATAAATGCATTTTTGATGATAAATTTTGGATTTTTATTACTTTTTCTAAAAGCTTTCTGATCAGCCTTCGTATACAATGCTTTTATTTTGTCGAAAATCTCTTATATGGAGCAGTTTTGTGGAAGCAAACACCGAAACAAAACATTGACCTGATCGGAAGACTAATCACTAAGGCTAACAAGACTACATATATTCAAAATGCCAACTCTGACTCCAAGTTCTCATGTGTATCGTGAAACGAGACTACTAAGCATACAACAAATAATACAAGGAAAGCTAATATTTTAAATACTTACTTACTTTATATATATATATATATATATATATATATATATATATATATATATATATACATATATATATATATATATATATATATATATATATATATATATATATATATATAATATATATATATATATAATATATATAATATATATATAATATATATAATATATATATAATAGATATATATAATATATATATATATATATATATATATATATATATATATATATATATATATATATATATATATATATATATAATACCTGAGGGTATAAGAAAATCTGCGAATTTGGTTGAATTTAAGGAAAACCTACGATCATTCCTTAAACAAAGATAACGAAGACGCCAACCAGAGAATTGTCTAAACTTTTCTTGACGACAAGAAATAGGAGATATTATCTGAAGACAATAGTGTATAATGAAGTTCTTTCCCTTATACCAATATTTAATTGTCTGTGAAGTACGAAAGTAACATATTTTGAGGAGAATTGATGCACACGAACCGTGCATTTTGATTGAGTGATGGAGAGACTGGAAGGAAGGAGGTAAAAAAAAGCTGCACTTAATACCGTTTTCTCTAGAAAGTTGATTCGGCTATTCGGTCTCTTCTCCTAGCACTTTAAAATAGCAAAATTGAAAAGACCGCAGTATGTAGGGGATGACTCAACACGTTTTGGAAGTAATGGCTTTAAGCAAACTATAGTTTATACGACAAAATATAAACAAGTTTACTGTCACCAAAAGAACGAACATCAGGAAATATGAACCTCTCACTTCCTGCAGTTTCGCAGAGAGCAAAGAAACTCTTGCATATCAAAGACAGAATCTGAAAAGATCGACCAAAACGAAGAGTATGGTTAGGTTAGGTTGAAGTGGCTGGACAACCAGCACACATAGGCACAAGAGAGGCCCGTTGTGATGCCACAATAATTCGTGACTCTTTCCTACTCACTGAAGTCAGGAAACATCTGCTTTCTTTGACAAACCGGAATATCCTCTTTAAATTTACCAGGGACATTTCCGTCAGGCTTGAGAGAAAGGGTGCTCCAGCTGCCGACAAACTTCTCCTTGCCAAAGCCGTCCTCGTCCTCAGAGCCACATCTCCGACAGAAATCCTTAAACTCAACGCCGAATCGTTGCCCTATGAGGCAGTTGCCCGTAAGAACGCCCACAGTGCAACGCAGAGCGCTTCGAGTTAAGTCTAAAAACTACCTGGTGAGATGCGCATCCATGGATACCCAGGACCGCCTTGTTATCGCACAGGATGATTCATCTGCCCAGGACTTTCTAGCATCCTCAAGATATTTTTGCCTTATGGCCAATTTGACCGATGTTATCGGTATACATACTGAGAAGGAGCAAGAGCCCTCCGGTAGCAAGGTTCCAAGCCTTGCTAGCTCATCGCTCCAAATCCAGTATGATTTAGTCAACAACCGCTGGTGCGGGTACTCCCTCGGCCAAAGTCCTCGCATGACCGAACTCTGTTCTATTCCATGCTAAGATACAATTTAGTCTCACAGCAGCAAGATTAGATTGCTGCGAGATCAGTAGATTGGTTGGCAGCCAATGTAGCAGCACAAAAAGTGCCTTAGTAGGAGTGGAGCGGAGCGCTCCAGTTATCAGTAGTGCAGCCATCCGTTGAAAGTGTGTTGAAAGCCTTCCGAGCTCTTTCTGCTACATTGTAGGACCATAGTAACTTCGAGTCAAGGATCAGCCCTAAGTATTTGACCCTCTGGCTCAAGTTAATGGAGACCCCATTCAATTTTGTAACTCCAAACAAGGAACTTTGTACTTCCTTGTAAACAGCACTAGTTCCGTTTTATTAGGATTCACATTCAAGCCGCACTCACGACTCCAACGTGAAAGTATGCCAAGAGATTGATTTAGCCTCTCTGATAGCGTAGATAAATACTTTCCCGACACTGTTACAGCTATGTCGTCTGCATAAGCAATCACTTTGCAGCCGACACGGTCCAGCCACATTAGCAGTGGAGAGAGGACTCCACCCTGAGGTGTGCCCGTACTGAATCCTCATCTTACTCTGGCATTCTCCAGGGAAGAGATTACTACTCTACTTTCGAGAAGCTGTACAATAAAAGCAATCACCCGCTCATCCACATGCAGCACCGAGCGTTCCTCAACAATTGCGTCAGACTTTACGTTGTTGAATGCCCCCTCGATGTCCAAGAAGGCGGCAAGTGTATATTCTTTAAGAGAAAGAGATTTCTCAACTTGCTCAATAAGGACGTGAAGAGCAGTCTCAACAGACTTACCTTTGGTATAAGCGTACCGTGACTGCGAGATCAACATAGGATCAATTGATCTTTTAATATGGTAATCAATGATCTCACCAAAATCTTAAGCAGGACAGAGTTAAGACTTATTGGACGATATTCCTTCGGCTTAACATGCGTAACTTTTCCTGCTGTAAGGATAAACACCACTCTGGATTCCCGCCAGTCGGTGGGAACATACGAGAAGCTTTATAAATCCTTCTGAGCCAAGGTAGCGATACTTCCATGGACTTCTAGATGTCAGCCGCAAGGACGCCATCAGGGCCCGGGGACTTAAACGGCTCAAAGGAATTAATAGCCCACCTCAGTTGAGAATTTGATATTCTGAACAACGGCATTGAATTGTAAGCTTGCTTCGTTTGGCGCACCGCTTATGGAGGGCAATAATTGCCCGGAAAATGTGCGTGCAAAACGAGAGAGTATGCGATAAGGAAAAATACATCGTTTCGGTTGTTAGGCTCGTACGCTGTTGCCGTTTCTCTGCAACAGAGTACCTGTCAATGGAATCTATAGAACAAACAGCCAAAAAGTTACACTAAGAGACCTTATCCAACCCGATCCTACATAAAATATTATATAAATGTATTTTGGAATTGATATTAATTGGAAATTAATGGGAAATTTAGATTACATTTTTGTTAGTTCAAAATATTATAGTAGTATAATTATATTCATTGTAGCAGGGATCGCATCAAAATCCCGAATCACAAAATCCCGAATTAACAAAATCCCGTATGTTTCGAAGTTCCCGTGTTCCGAAATCCCGAAATACAAAATCCTGCACTTCAAAATCCCGAAACTCAAAATCCCCAGACTCAAAATCCTAAGTCCCGAAACTCAAAATCTCGTGGAACGAAATCCCGTATAATAAAAACATAGTGATTTAAATTTTTATTTAGGAATAAATTTCAACTTAAAGACATATTGTACCCGAATCTTCTCAAATAATCGATTTTTTTCAGTTTCAGACCATTTTCTAATATTTTTTTTTAATTTTTTGGTACCTTGCCGAATTCATGGGTACTGATTAGGGCATTAATCCCGAGATTGAAATGGTGATCCCGAAATTCGGGATTAGAATTTTCGGGATCCCGAGATAGTCCCGAGATTTCGGGATTTTATAAAAAAAACTAGATTAGGGGAATTTAAACAGATATATTGGCTTATTCGTACTCAATTAAAACTTTATTTCAATTAAATTTACATAAAACCGGAAGCTAAGTTCATTATAATGTTAAATTTATGCACATATGTGCATGGGTACTAGCAAGTAAGACGTTAATCTATAATTGCATCTAAATTAATCTTATGATCTAATTTCTTCTTGTCCAATAAAGCTCTTTATTTGGTTATGATAGTTAGTTATAAAATTAATTAAAAACGAATTGAAATTTAATCAGCATAACGGATGTTACGATAATATAATAAAAATACATTATTCTTTTTAGTTGTTTACATATAAATTACAAAATAATATTGCTTTTCAATGAAACAAGTGATAAGTAATAATATCAATTGGTTCAAACTGCTGATTCATTTTGAAAGTATGCTCTTAATAAACATAATTCGTCAAGAGTTTCAAAATTTAAACTAGACCTGATTTTGCTGCACATATATCCAGCTGCAGAAAAAGATATTTCGGATACACTTTTTGGTGGGATATTAAGCATGTAATCATACGCCAGTTGTGATTCATTATTACAACTGGCTTCCGCCTCCTTTTTCATAAAACAATATTTCTTTTAGTATTAAGTTCTGCTTTCTAATTCCCAAAATGGGTTAAATTTTATCAATCCCGAAATCTCGGGAGTCTCGATAAAAAATTCGGGATCCCGAAAATGTCCAAAATGTGTCGGGATCCCGAGATCCCGAAACCTCGGGATTGCATGCCCTAGTACTGATAAAGTGCCGTAGTTTTGCATAATATAGAATCAGACATGGCGCCGCCGCCTAAATTATGCAAAACTACGATATTTTTAAATCGGGAGTTTGTGTTACGAGATTATGTAATACGGGATTTTGCATTACGGTGTTTTGTAATACGGAATTTTTTCTTACGGAATTTTTTCTTACGGGATTTTATGCTACGGGATTTTGTAATACGGGTTTTTGTAAACGGGATATTGTAATACGCGATTTTGTACCCAATCCGTTGTGGCACTCTCATTAAATACCATCCACACACTTTTGAAATTCTGCTCTTAACCAAAAAGTTAATCCAAAGTGCACTGAGTTCAGCCTACACATAGCGTATCGAGGCAAATTCAAATGCCTCGAATCAGAAGCCTGAAACCAAATAAGTTGAATCCAAGAGAAAGTTGAAAATAATTTTGAGAAACGGTGTCGGAAACACACTTTTCAATTTACAAAATCACTCGAAACATGAAAGCCTTTTACAATTATTTTCCATTCTGATCATACTTTGAAGGTGGTTGCTTAGGCAAAACATGTCTGTTTCAAATCGCGACTTCTTTTTACCCTTTTTCTATGGCGTTCGAAACACGAAACGGCGGATAAGGCAAATTTACAGCGAAATTAATGGAAATTTCATGGAAAACTCAGAAACTAATTCGAAGGCGAAATAATCCATTGCTAACGAATACCCCGTTTGATTTTCAAAGCGAGCCTAAACTGTAATTGTGAAGTCAATTTTTTTTGAAAGGTTTCATCTGGCAATTAATTATTATCGACGAGAAGTCCTTTCTTTAAGTTTTCTTTGAGCTCATATAAAAAGAGAATATTCTTAACATTTCGTTTTCCCTTAAGCAAAAGGCATTTTCACCAGTTGGTTTGATATTTATTTTGTTTTCGTAACGGGAATTTATTTTGCTTGAAATGACCTTGAAACACGCTTTCCTACTGCTCGTAAGCTTATTTCCCATTGAGTGGCTGCCATTCTTCGAATTTTGTCAATATGTTCGAGCTTAAGCTCCCACAGCTCCTTCATTTGCCTCTTTAAAAATAGATATAGTCTAAAAAAATACAGCACATATTCAAGGTAGCAATTTGTTTTGTACTTTTCCATGGGGAACATCATCCACCCAACAAGCATGTTTACGAAACATTTAATATTCTGTCGACAAGGCTGCTTCTGACAGTGACCATCTTTCAGCTCGACGACGAAATTAAGATTAAAAAAAAACTAAACATAACGCCCAACAACGAACGAACGAAAGGAGTGAACTGACAGACAGCTAATTTGAAAATATCACATGAAGAAACGTGAAAGTCACGTAGTTTCGTTTCGTTTACGTAAAACGATACATACATACATCGAATGAGAACTTTCAGTTGTTCTACACAAAATAAAACAAATTATCCCCATAATATCAACGACAAGGAGGTTGAACGCCAAGACGAGAGGGAAGCAGGTCGGGGAGCATTCATTCAGCAATTTGGCTAAGGCAGTGGTCGTAGCGATGGCTTCCGAATGGATGGCCATTCGTAAATGCTTGGCTGCTATTCATGGGCTTTTTGGCACTGGACCACGTGCTGGTTCCGTTGCGTTGTCTACATTCAGTTATGTCCCCGAAAGTCCATTCAAAGATTTGTCATGACATGGTGATATGTTTCATCCACGCAACATCAGCATCATAATGAATAACTCGACAGTCGACGTGCTCAACAGTGCTGCCACTTCAGAGCTTTCATATCGTATCCAAATTCATCAAAATTGGTAAGAAAAACGTATCCATCGTATCCAAAATTTTAGCAATGCGTATCTAATTGATACCTTGGTATAATAGCTCTGCATGGCCCTATAAAGTCGTTTTTGTCGAAGGTATATCATTTCATTTTGGACATTTAACATAAATTAGCGATTCATACCACAGCATATACTAAAATCGCTCATACAATATATTTTTAACAAATATCAAAATCTAAATCAAATATCACATTCAGCTTTTAACAAATCAAATGCATAAAATTCGGCAAAAGCTAAAAATATTTTTGTTTCAAATACTCCACGAATAGTAGATAATCGACGGAAGGCCCTTTTCATTATAAATGAAAAAGCGCTGCCGGTTTTGAATGTCCGAAAGGGCGTTATCGGGTACGAAGTCGAGAAATTGGCTCTACGGATCTATCGAAGCGAAAGGCCAAAGAGCTCTGTTTCAGAAGATCCGATAAATGTGAAGCCTGACTAAAAACAGGTGACTCAAATGGCCGGAGAACCACTTAAAGAGGGGACTGTCGCCTGTCTGAGGAAGAATCGGATGTGGAATTTTATATGCCGATGGGGTCAGCGTCGGGACTACCTCCGAGTTGGATGACTGTCTGGACGCCATGACTCTAGATGCAGAGGAATGTACTTGGGTAGCTTCTATGTCCGAGGGGGAGGACCTCGACCTAACCCTTATCAACAATGAATGATAGTGAAGTTACTGCAGATCTCCTTACCATTCCAAAGCAACATCAGCTGCCCTGCTGCTCCACTTATCTAGGACAGAGGAGGAGCTAATCCTACTCCAAAAACTATGGGTTGCTAACAACCGGTTTGCGGGCTACGTACCAATGGATGCAGACTGATAGTACCCGGCGGCTAACACAAGCCACGTGTCTGTATTCTTGTCAAGAAAATTAACGTCCTTTTACTACACCATTTCTGTGACAAGCGCTTTGCGGTGCACTGTGAGCGTTCTTTGTATGGTATGCGCAATGATTGTGCACAGGGTTACACAACTTCTGTTGGAGCTGTGGCTTCGAAGACGAGGAGGAATCCGTCCTCCATCTTATGTGCCAGTGCCCGGCTTTTGCAAGGAGAAGGGTGGCAGCATCCTTTCTCTCAAAGCTGAGTGACCTGCTCCTGGTCAATTTAAATGGGCGGTTCGTTAAAGGAAGTAGATGATTTCCTGATTTCAATGAGTGGGAGAGAGTAATAAATTATTGTGACGACACAGCGGCCCTCTCTTGTGCCTTTCAGAGGCCGCTGGACTATGAGGTAAGCTCATAATATTAAAGAATAAAGTACATACGTTGCCAACCATAGAAAGGTCATACGCGTTTTTGACTAAGTATAAGTTTTCCCAGAATTACTCAGCTTCATTGTTAAAATTCAGACCATTTTGCAATTAATTCATTCATTAATTCATACTTAGCTCTATATAAAGTATTGTACATTATAAATTATTATATATTATAAATTATTGTATATTTTTGATAGTTCCTGAGCTACTTCTTCAGATACATTTGCTTTCTTGTCCGTTTCTTGAATCACATCATGCTAATGACCATTTTGAATAGCACGCTAAACTTTTTCGAAAGAAAATGCCGCTACTTCCATTCGAAGTGGATAAATATAACAGTATGGTTAAATTGTACAATCAAACTTTTCTATTTGAAATAGAATGTAATGGAAATTGAAAAAAGTTATTGTTATGAATATACGCTTTCGTGCAGGTAAATTAAAATTTATGAAAAAGGTATCCATTTTGGGCACAACGTATCATCGTATCATCCAGATTTTTCAAATTCGATTCGTATCCAAAATGATACGAAGGTATCCAAAGTGGCAGCACTGGTGCTCAATGCTTTTTCATTTTCATTATATTGCGCTGCCATTTTCGTTCCGTCTTAACCAAACACTCAGCCAAACATACAACGGCTACAGTCTGAGAGCTAATGAATCCAAATTTGAGAAATCGACCCACGCATTGTCTTTTCTTTGGTATCCATTAATGACATTTTCGTGAATGGTCGGTGGTCAAGGCGATTAAGTGTGAAATGGTCGCTATGGTTGTTTTCGCTATGAAACGTCTGGGGAAGTGTTTGTGGCTGCCGGTATCGGAAGGCAAGTGAACCGACACAACTCAGAGGAAGACACAATTTAAGGAGGGACACGGCTTCTTGTTTACACTTGGCAGTTTGGTTGGATCTCGTAGTCAGATGATTCGGATATGGAGCGGTAATGCGAAATTCATTCATGCAAATAGACATTTCCAAGTGTGACTCAGGTTGATTAGGGAATGACGTTGGGTTTCAAGGTTATTGGTTTTTCCAATGTTACTGTTTTTTCCAATGTTAGTTTTACATAAATAATGAACTCCGTTGTGGTTCATTCGGAATGAGTTCATTTCATATAATATGAAAAACTTCTAGTTAGAACACTGATAGTTCAAGTAAGTCCTGATTGTAACTATTTTAAAAGTGAAAAATCTCATGGAAATTTTTCAGAAAACTCACTACTCAAACATAAAAATGGATGGAGCAGGTTTGAAAATTTGAAAGACTTACATGCATTTCAAGATGATTCAATAAGAACTCGTTTGCAATTGATGACGGTACGAACGTACCAAGGGGCCAACATGGACTCGAACCACTATCTTTTTAGTATGGTTTTCTGAGCGAGATTGTTTTGTACCTCGCATCCGTGAACCAGGTTTCGAATTAACACGGCTGCCTTACGTAATGCGAATACCAGTAAAACATTTTCTCTTGCGTTAGGAATCGGCCTTGAAGAGCTCGATTCAGCAAGAGTAAGTTCATGAGCCAGGATATGCCGGGCGTAAACGAGAAATGGACATCCATTAAGAATACTGTCATTAGTACTGTCGCAGAGATCGGAGCGACTGGATGAATGATGAATGCAAACTAACTACTGAACATGAGAATATTGAATACCAAGCGATAAAGGTTTAGGAATAGCAAGAGCTCAGAATAACAGAGAAGATTTTCTTCACGCTGCAGAAGGAAGCAAACTGGGAGAAAGACCTGATCTATGAAATGGAAAAGCTAGAGAGCGAACTTCACACCCCACGGCTCCACCCTATGCAAATCATCAATTCATATCATATATATATCCTTGGACAGACGATCGAAAAATATCTGGAATTCAACATTCCATTTGACCACTCCTGCGGTATTTTTTCTTGACCCCAGATGCTCTGGATCAATTTGTGGATGGCTTTTATAGGGCAGCTTCCACCGTATTTGATTAGCTCGACCGGAATCTCGTCAATGCCCGGCGCTTTATTGTTTTTCTGGCTTTTTATGGCAGACTTGACTTCTTCCAGCGTTGGAGGTGCGATCGGGACTTCGTCAGAGATGTCTATCGGCTCTGATATTATTGAGCCATGTGCAGGATTAAGGAGTTCTTTGAAATAGCAGGCCCACCTCTCCTTAATCTGGCTATCTTCGGCGATGATGTTGCCGATTTCGTCTTTACAGAGTGTCGTCTTGGGCTGATATCCGCGTCTTAAATATTTCACTACTTTGTAAGCTTGCCTAGTTTTATTGCTCGACAGATTTTCGTCAATGCTTTTTAATTGTTCGTCATAATATTTTCGTTTCTTACATCTAATGATCTTATTTGCAACTCGTCGGAGATTTTTATATTTTTCTCTCTTCATCCTGGTGTTCCTTTCAAGGAACTGTTTATATGCCTGATTTTTCTTGTTCAGCGCATCCTGGCATTCGTTGTCGAACCAGTTGTTTCTTTTGCGCCGAGCTTCATACCCAACCACTTGTTCTGCAGCGGCTTTGATCGCTGTCTTCATCTCCAGCCAGACCTCGTCAACCGGCCTCACTGTGTTATTTTGTAGGATGGGGGTTAGCTTAGTCTCAAGAGTTTTTGAGAAGTTTTCTGCTACTGACGCCGTTTGGAGCTTTCCGTTGTCAAATTTACGCAGACGACTCGTCTTCGTCACGTACGCCTTTGACATGCGACATCGATATTTGGATTTGACCAAGTAGTGGCCCGAGTCACAATTTGCTCCTCGAAACGGCCGAACGTCAAGTATGCTGGAAGCCCATCTCCGCTGAATAAGGACATGGTCGATTTGGTTGAAGGTATTGCCATCTGGTGATGCCCATGTTCTTTTGTGGATGCGTCGATGTGGGAAGCATGTCGAACTTATGACTATATCCCTACTACATGCAAAGTCAATCAGGCGTTGGCCGTTGTCGTTAGTTGCATCGTGGAGACTGTGCCCTCCAGTTGTTCCCCGATGTACTTCTTCATTCCCGACTTTAGTGTTGAAGTCGCCGAGTATTATTTTGACGTCATTTGAGGGCAATGAGTCGAATAGCCTTTCGAAGTGGTTATAGAATGCGTCTTTCATTTCTTCGTCTTTTTTTTCTGTCGGGGCGTAAACATTTATCAGCCATATTTTGAAGAATTTTGCTTTGATGCGGATCGCACGCAAACGTTCGCTTACTGCCTTGAAGTCCATAACGTGTGGCTTGAACTCCCTATCCACAATGAATGCCACTCCAAATTCACGGCTTCCTGCAGGCTTTCCACTATTGAATATTGTGTGCGATCTCATGTCTTGAATCTCGTTACCAGTCCATTTCGTTTCCTGGACTGCCAGCACGTTCAATTTGTACTGAGTGGCCTGTCATAATAATTCTTTTACAGTACCAGGTCTATTTAGTGATCTGACATTCCAGGATCCAAAAGCATAGTCCATGTTTCGTTTGCCGGGTCGTTTCCGTTGGTCCAATCCTATCCGAGGCATTTCCATAATAGGGCCCATACACGACGCATGCATGCATGCACAGTACATTGATTGTGCAGTATTGCGCCTGCCCTACACGATTCATGCAAAACTGTGCAGTTTTAAAACAACTTGAAGTGGGTAAGATGTACACTGGACAAAAACTTATAAAATTTGAGCTTGAATGCACAATATTTAACATACACCTCTCATGCAAGCATGCGCAGTCGAGAAAATATCACAAAGTTTTGTTATCATACAGTCAGCATGTGCATTCAGTCAATCATTGCCATACACGTTCAATCCGCATGTGCAGTCACGCGATTGTGCATGCATGCATGCGTCGTGTATGGGTCCTATAAGTTCCGCAACGGTTTAAAATTTTGTGGAGGACGGATTGTCGGTCCATCGCTCCAACCTCCAAGCCTGGAGGACCGGACTATCTACCACTTAGTTTCTTTCCCTTCCACCGGGGGTTTAATATCGCTAGGATATCGTTACCCGATCTCTGGTCAAGATTAACAACACCGCCTACGGGAAGCCGAGTAGATAGGACGAAGAGGAGAGGTGAGAGGAGTCATTTCAAACAGATCGACCATTTACTTGCACGTCACTCTCCGCACGTTCGGGTGCTTTATTTTAGTGCTTTGTTATCCTTCAGTTTCTTTTGAATTTTTAAGAATATTCTTTTGGATACCTATTCCAATCATCATGAGCTTCTGGCAACGTTCCATCGAGTATGATTTACCCAAAAAAAAAACAAATTTGAGACGACTTTTCGACTCGCTTCAGGAAATAAGAACTATCACTGCACGACAATTAACAACTTATGTACTTGACTTCCAGTTGCTCAGACATCTCTATATCTCAAATCCGATCACTTCGAAATGGCTGTGATAATTGAGCACTGATTGTCTTCAAGTACTCGTACTATTCATACAACACGTTCAAGTACAATAACGCATCATTTGACATCAATTACGATTGTGCGAGGAGTAGTAATTACATTTTACAACTATTATTGCGGTCCATTTGCTCGAAAACACACTAATGAGCTCAATTTATGCGTCACAGGGAATATTGTTTCCCCGAAAAAAAAAACTTTATAGTCTATAACCCTTTTTTATGCACTTTTCGAACACAATAGTCTTGTTTGGCTTTGTTATTTCATTCGGAGGCCTAAGTAGCCAGAACAATGTAACTGCAATAAACCATTCGATAATAAATGTTCTGAACTCTAGGCGAGCAATCTAAATTCGTTCGATTTACGTTAGATAACCATCACGGAAAATTGTTCATCTTTCTGTATGTTTGTAATTATTGTGGAAAACGCCTTGAATTCAAATAGATTATTATGAATGTCGAGAGCCGATGTGAAATTTCTATTCATCAGGCGTATTTTTCTTTGATAAATGGTAGAAATCAAAAGTGAGGTGTGATTACAAGCATTTTCATTTTATTTTACAGATAAAATTGCTGTTAATGATAGAGTTTAGTTGATGTGGTGCATAGAAGTCAAGAGTTTTAGATCTTTAAATTTTGATTTGTGTGAGCGATTAGTTTCGCCTCTTTTACTGCAAGTCTCGTAAAGTACATCTGTTGAACACGGAATAAGTGTGAGTGATCATAGATGTATCTATTGCAGTGTATAATGCATCTGCAAAAAAGCTTTCTTTCTGCTTTGAATACAACCAAACCTGGCGGCAAAGCAATGTGAATCGCGCGGAAGTCTGCTTCCGGTACTGCGTCCAGCGGTAGCTCACGTTCTCATGAATCAATGCTCAAATTGATGACAGAAAGATCTCCATTCCGCCATCTTTTACAAACACTGTTCTGCCGTACTCAGAAATGTGTCTAGGTAAAAGCGACAATTACTTGCTCGCGCTAGCCGCACTTTGTTCTGATCACGGCGAGAAATTAAATCGGATCAATCGTTCCGTACATTATAGCGAAATAAATTTCAAACGAGTGCCTCGCTGCTCCGTCATTTTAGCTTGCATTTGCTTTTTTCGAAGCACGCTTGTCTTGTTGAAAAACTGTAACGGCACGATCTTTCATTTCCAGAAAATGATACGTGAGAACAGATCAAAGGAAAGTGACTGTTTGAGTTTCTGCACGCAAACTGGCATACGTAGTGCCCGGACTGGGGATGCGAGTGTTCAGCACATTTAGCATTAACATCCTCATTAAAAAACGGACAACGACGAAGTCGACAAAGAGGAGGATGCTTTGCGAAATCGAAATTATGATGCGAAATGGTGCTGCGGTTATGAATTTATGTGTGAAAGTTTCCAAGAATTTCGGGAATGTGTTTGCATGTCCATAGCACTACACCGGATGTAAGAAATGATATGAAAATTAAATTGCTGTGTATTTTATTTTTCGAATGATAAGATACGTATTAACGGGGTTGTGTTGAGAGTGATAAACGTTGGTTTGGCGGAAACCGCAAAGTCATGTTAAGAGCATGTTGCGCACTTGTTTTGATAATTAGACTAGAACAGATTATTAGTGTGATGCCATAAATTAAAATGTCGCAGATAAAATTTCAATGAGTATTAGCAAATTTACATTATATGAGATAAAATCAAGAAAGGAAAAATAAACTTTATGATCGGATTTTTAGGCAATCGCTTCATTCTGTAAATTTGCATGACGACTATATTATTTACTTAAAATTAATAAAACCCGCGGCAATTTTTTTTCAACAGAACGTGTTACAGGATGTTTGCTAGCGAAGTTTGAAATAACTTCATTTAATTCATAATTAGATAGATGGATATATTGTACATACCTTATTTAGTTTGTAAAAATAACAAATGCTATTTTCTTAATTTAGAGTTCAGACTATGTATTTACATCTATGTATGTAATTTAATAGTTTAAATTGGAGTTGATTTTATTTAAAATGCTTTCATATTAAAGTAGTTGTCCACTTACAAGGGAAAATTCACAATAACCTTTGGGAGCTTATTAACTGCAACTAATTTACCTATACTTGACTACTTAAAATTAGGAATAGACATAGTCAGAAATTAAGGTTGCTATTGGTAGGTGATTCGATTTATGGCGATTGCCTAGAAATTGATGTAGGCTAATGATTTATATATTTGATTTTACTAATTCGGTGGAGTTGCCTTATAGAAAAGAAACCGATTTGTTTAAATTTATTTTTAAGCACCTGTTTTGTTGCGTTTGTAGTTTTTTCCTGTTTGTTTTGTCACAAGTATGCCAGACAGTGGAGCCGTAAAGTAATATAGGCTGCATACTGAGCCTATAGATGAGCAGTTTGTTCTCGGTTGGCATGGTGAAGTTACGGTTAATGAGGGGATAGAGCACGCTTATTGCCTTGATAATTTTTGGACGCGCATCATTCACATGAGGTTTGAATGTTAGTTTCTTATCTAATCGGATGCCAAGGTATTTAATAGAATCTGCCCATTTTATTAGATTTTCTAGGTTGTTGATGGTGGCGTTTGGAAGGGAGCGTCGAGTGAGTTTTTGTGTAAAGAAAATAGCCTGAGTTTTTTGTTTATTGATTTTAATTTTCCATTTGTTATAAAACATTTCAAGTAAAGTTAGGTGCTCTTGGAATCTGCTGATAATAGCATCAGGGTTGATCGCATTAGTGTATACCGCAGCGGCATCAGCAAAGGTTGCTAGATCGCATTTTGGAGTTGTTGGGGCATCCGAAGTGTATAAATTATATAGAGTTGGACTAAGAACGGCACCCTGAGGAACCCCGGCGGGAACGATACTTGATGAGGAAAATATTTGCTCAAATTTCACCGAAAACTTTCTATTAGTCAAAAAGGATTTAATTATTTTTATTAGGCAAGTAGAAAATGATTGCTTGGAGAGCTTGAATGTTAGTCCATTGTGCCATACCGAGTCAAAGGCTTTTTCTATAACAAGCGCAATTAGACCGCTAGACTAATTGTTTTCGAATCCCATTTGAATGTGCCTACAGACTCTATACCTATAGCTGATGGTTTGTTGAGAGAGGCGGTTGAAATCCAAACTGGTAAGCTGGAATGACTTTGTTCAGTGATATCACCTCCTGGAGTCTACATAAAATTACTTTCTCAAACATTTTACTAAGAGATGGAAGTAAACTAATCGGCCTATAGTTGCTCGGATCATGAGGATTCTTTCCAGGCTTAAGAATAGGAATGACGACTGCTTCCTGCCAGGCAGGCGGGAAGTAACTGATTTTAAGGCAAGAATTGAAAATGGAGCATAAATAATCAATTGTTTCTGTAGGTAGGTTTTTGTGGAGTCAGTTGGGGATTTTATCGAGGCTGGTAGTTTTTTAATTTCTGAGTTTTTTTAAAATGCGCTTAATCTCAGATTGTGAGCATAAAATAGCGGATGCATCTCCGTCTCTGTTAATTAATTCATCATAAAAATTTTTAGCTCCAGTTACCAAGGTGGTTTCGCCTAAGGAGTGGCTAGAATGATGGGCTCGAAGGAAGCAATCCGCTAACACGTCTGTTTTTTCTTGGTCAGTATACGCTGCACTGTTAGTAGGGTCGTTGAGAAGGGGAATAAAAGCGGGTTTCTTTTTAAGGGCTCGATTTAATTTCCACACGGTCGAAGAACCTTTTTCTTGGGTAGATATTTCTTCAATCCACCAACGGTTTGCTCCTAGCAGCTTTGATGCTACGCAACTGTTGTAGTTTCACTGAGTCACGTTGAAAATACAGATTGTATACTGTCTGGTCTTAATAGCGCCTTCTGTCTGAGTCGATTTTAATTTGCTTGATGTCAAGGCACTGCAGATCATGGTTTTCGGCCATATAACGTTTGGCAATTTGTTCGCATCTCGGACAAATCGGTTAGCAGGAATTTAGTTGGCCTCTTGTCAGCTCGAGAGTGAGTGAAAAAATTTACTTTCTTGCCGATTAAGTGTTGGTGGAGTTTTCACTAATCATCGATGGATTCAACGATTTCCACTTTTTGATGATGTGATGTTCGCGTTGCGTTTTTCTTTGGAGTTTGTACCGCTAGAAAATCGAATAGAATTCAAGTTTGCTAGCATGACATAGCGATTCGAATATTACGCCATAAGGCTATTTGGATCAAATTTTTTCAGTTTCAACCGGTCCTGTAGGAGTGCTACATCGGGAGATGAATCCCGACTTCTTTTGAGGTTCTCATTAGCCGTGGTATGCAATATTTAGATCCACTACTGGCAGACAGTAACAGACACAATAGTATAACTGGAATATAGTATAACTGGGATAAAGTATAATCGGGATACACTTTGACTCTTATTTAAATACACCGAATCACTATAACTTTTGATCACTTTGACGGTTATAGAGCGACTGAATTTATAATTAATTCACGATTAGCTATTTGATTCATTGTGTCCCTGATTCAATTCAGGTTACCAGCCAAATTTCTACTTGATCTAGTCAGTAATTTTATACTACTAGAGTAGCAAATTGGGATAATTAGTAGCTGGAGTATATTTCAATAGATGCTTCTGAGCCAGAATTTATTGGATGAAACTACTTAAAATTTAAATCATATCAACATATGACACACTCTTGAAGGATACACAAATTTATTTAATAATTAATAGATTTATAGATAAATTAATAATTAGATTAATAAGTCTAAATTCGAATGATTGATAGTCGAACATAAATAACCGTCGCAAAGAGACGGTTTTCATGTCCTGTCATGCACACAGATGGCATCACTATCTCAAAAAATTTTTGTTTATGCAGTAGTATCAACCTTACACGGTTTTCTATTGAAATTTCACGACATTTCTTCGTTTAGTTTACGAGTCAGTCATTAGACTAACGCTACTTTTGCTTTTTGGGGGAAAATGAATTACAAAGAATTTCGTATTTTCATTAAACGTTATTTACTAGTGGGAAAAATATTGTCCAAGCCAAGGAATGGGTTTATAAGTGTTACGGACACATCTTTTTCATCGTACGCAACAGTAAAGAAGTGGCATAGGAACCTAATTCAAAGTACTAATAATGCTGTGCTAATAATGATACTGAACGTTCAGGTCGTCCAAATGAGGTAGTGTCAACCACTAAGTGGGAAAGAGGCGGCAAATGCTACCGATGGCAGGGCAATACACTGAAGCGGCAGCCGGAGGGTAGTGATTGAGTCGCCGTCGTGGTAACAAGTCTTCGTGATTGAGCCGTCGTCGCAGTAACCAGTCTCCGTGACTTATTCGCTTATTACCGTTTATATCCATTACCGTTTATATCCATTACAGTTTATATCCATTACCGTTTATATCTATTACCGTTTATATCAGTTACTAAATATATATATCATATTGTGTGTGGTAAACGCGTGTGTTTTATTGACAGTTCATTGACAGTAGTTACTGAAAAACATATAAAAATATGTAAAATAGTTGAAAAGTTAAACGGGGTAAGGTAGCTGAGATCAAAAGATAATCAACAGAACGCCTGCATCGCGATGGGGTTGCGTATGCGGATAAAATCAAGGCCAACTGACTACTTTATTTGTCAAAAGACCTTGGATTTCCCTTTCATGTGATCAAGAACTTCAATTTAGCATTTTTTTAGCATTTACATATAGCATGAATGTCCTGCAGTTTTCGAGCAATTTTCTGCTAGGAGAAACTGAAACTGAAATCACTCTAAATGCATATAAATTTATGAAAACATTTCTAATTTCAATTATTAACATCAGAATTGATTCCATTGATAGAAATATGTAAATTTTGATAAATTTTCCAATTTCGTAACTAATACTCCAACCACATCATGAATTTCCCTCGAATTCACTATCACGTCCTATAAATGTTTGCTTATATATTCGCCGCAATGAACGCATGACAACACATTCGAAACACATCTTAAAGGGAAAACTTGAATAATCGATCAAATATTATTCGAAATGATATCAAAAAGTCAACAAGAGAAGACAGGAAACGAGAAAAATTTACTTCTAAAGTAAACTTTCAAACTGATTTATTGTGTTTACAGATGGCAGATGAATGTATGTGCGTATTTGATAGTGTTTTTTTTTTCAGGGACGTGACATTGCAACTATATAATTTTATATCAAATGATATCATTCGAATATGCAAACCTTTGTGTTTGATATTATTTATCAGATATAACTTCACTCCAGATATCAGATGCAGACAAGGGCGGTAAAAGAAGGATTTCTTTTCAGTTGCTTGAGTTTGCACAGTATTACATGATAGAAGTATTGTAACTTTCTGTATGAACTCCAGTTTTTAAATAGGTAAAACATTACATTATATTTTTCTGCAGAAAATGAAGCTATAACTGTCAAACGATTATAACTCGCGTAATAGAATGCATTAATGTTATTTTTAAAATAAAATAATATTTTCATAGCATTGTTCAATTGGCGTGATTAAATTTCTAGTAATTTCAAGACATCAGATGCGCCTGAAAATATGAATCATTAAGGCGGCTTTAGATATGCGGTGTTTGTCAAACACCTCCTATTCGCCAAATGCCGAACACCTAGTCAAGTCATTTGGCATGGTGCTTGCGGAATGACAAGCACCGTTAATTAGATATTCGGGGATTGCCGAATGTTTGCCAAAACTGGAACATGTACGAGCTGCTCGTCTTTGTTCCCTCCCGCAATTTTTGTGTGAAAAAAACGAAATATTTGCTGCATCTCTGAGCATTAATAATTAATTATATTTATATCTTTAAACATGGATTTAAATATGGATGTTGATTCAGCAGATTCAGTTGACATTATATGTAATTATAAATACCAAATGTGTAAAGCGGAGATCCGAACATACCCAAACACAGTGCTCGTCTACTTTGATGTTTGTTGAAAGTTCGACAAACTACGGGAATAGCGAGCACCCGAATGTTTGTGCTTGGCCTAGGGCAAGCACTAGGCGAGCAACCCAACCACACATGCGAAGTTTGCCAAACTAGGTGCTCGGTATTTGACAAACACCGCATATCTAAAGCCGCCTTTAGATAAATTGTCATCGTTGTTTCATGTCACTTATTTGCATCAGCTGGGAGCGATTAGCAACACTACAACTAAGACTATGAAATACTGGTGTTTCAATTATCTCACAATAAGATCACCGGAATTCATACGGAAGAAGGATATTGATTTTGATTTCGCACTTCTGAATGCAAGGTTGAGTACGAATAGTAAATCAAACCACTGAAATAATTTTTCCGTACATCTACAACCCTAACCTACGTCGCAACTAAAAACAATCAAAAAGCATAATAAGCTGCATGAGGAGGTTGATTTCACCAACTAGAAAACAAATTAATTATTTTAATTACATGATAAACAGCTAAAGTAGTCTTTCAGTCTTTTTTTCAAAGCGCAAAACTGCAGGTCACCTAATTTTTCGGTATGCGCTAACTGTGGAGGATTTCATTCGATCAACCAGAAAGACTGCTAGCTGTTCATGTGTTAGAAAAAACTCTACCTTCTGACTGAAATGCGGAGAGCCAATAGAAGTAGACTAGTTAGTATCTTGGGCTTTTGGAGTTTAAGGGATTTGGCTTACGATCCAAAATTTATATGAAATTTAAATATAAATTTTTAATCTATCATATATTATATACTTTGTGAATGCTTTCCGTAAAATGATGCTCACCTGAAAAGAAAAAAAAACAATTCGTCAATAACGAAAATTATAAATCATACGAGTTTTGTTGAATTTGAGAAATAATTATTTTGTACAAAGTTCTGGAACTTAAATTGTTCGAGCAACTTAAGCTTCGTGAAACAAGTTTTTGCGAAAATATTAACAAATTATGTCATGCACACTGCCGCGAACGCCGTCAGTTTTCATTGAATAGTGCTGTTACTAATTTCAGTGCAATGACATTTTAATAAAGAACCTGGCCATAAATGCGTACATAAATATTAATAATTTATCCATAATCAACCGAAACACTAATAAAATCACACCTACGCATTTTTTTTCTTCTATGGCAACTACATACAATCTATGACGAATATTCGAGTATATCAACACAACGTACGGATAGATGTAGTAATATCAATCACACATTATTCACTAAGTGAATTGATATCAGTCAAAGTGTTTATCATAATTCGTTTGAATTCAATTTAGTTTTGTCAGGCTTGAGAAGAGATAACCGAAAACGCCGACTAATTTTGAATTAATAATTGAATTTCCGACGAAACACCAGGCATAATAATAAGCAAATGATGCCTGGCAGGCAACTACGACGTTTGCACATTGGAATCATTATCAAGGGTGTTCGCAACAAGACCGGCTGAATTTGATGATGTCAAATTTATGTTATTTTGTCGATGATGGGCCGATGTGATGAGTTTAGATGATTTTCACCGGTTTTCGGGAGTGATTAAACAATTTGCAGATGAAAATCAGTTCGTAGAGCGAGAGATGTTTTAAGTCATGCCACAGAAATTACACTTGTTCTTTGGAAATGAAGCATTATGGGACTTTGAGAGGCATGAAGGTAAGTTTAAAAAAAATCTCTAATAACTTGTTAGAGATTTTTTTAAAGAATATAGTATAATTTTTTTTAAGTATGAAGTATAATTTAATTTACATAATGAAGTATAATTTAATTTTGAATATTTAGTAAGTGCGTCTCATTGCAATGGCTCATCAGACTTCTACTTGAATCTTTTTAGGAGAAAATCAAAATGAATAACAGAACCAATGAAAAAATTCACGGAATAAATATAAAATAAATGAAAATAGAAATATTAGAATAAAAATAAATAGGAAAAAATATACAAAATACATAAGACACATGTAAATAGAAATATAAAAATACATCAAATAAGGAAAAAATAAAAAATAAATTCTGTCGAATTCGTTTTACAGCAGTGTTTGTTACATGATACCATACAATTTTGATTCAGTGTTTCTATTTTCGTTCAGACTATGTGCGTAGGAGTCCGGAATATGTGCATAGGAATCGAAACTATGTGTATATTCGAAATTTCAATGATTTATGGGAATCTTCACTATGTCAATTTGTCATATGACCCTAGTAGCAATATTTTATAGCTCACGGTACTATGTACATAAATTACTATAAAACGTGGCTTAGAATGAGATTCGGCTACTGTGTGAATTTCGTCAAAATCTGGTGACTGAATCACTATTTATAGGGCCAAAAGCAGTTATTTTTCTAAGTGATTTTTCAAGATGGCACCACTGGCACAGAATTGCCTAAATTTTTCACTCGCTTCTATCAGACCTGGTCCTACTTGAAACCAATACATTCTGTAAATTTTAACTGTATTTCATTATTGGGTCGTGAGTTCCGTGAACAGAAGCTTTTGATGCTAAAAAATATAGGTAAATTGGGAAAGGGTTGCCGTTCTTGTCCGACATGGATTTTCAAAGTTTTACTTTGTGGAGACAAAGCATAAAATTTGTATATGAGTTGCCTTTTTATTTTAAAAGCTAAATTTTTTATTATAGTCGATGGTTTGAAGGTTTTCACTTTCAGCGCCTGCCGTAGCTACAGGGTTAGCAGCACGTTCATACAAAACTATATAAGTATACAACTTAGTAACATTATTATGTTCTGTAAGTTTTGTAATGATTCAATAGCTCTGTCAAAAATTATCGCATTTCAAAAAATTTCAAATTTTCCCGATCTCATTTTAGGCACCTAGCGCACACACAGGGTTAAAAATTTTCAAAACCTTATCATCACGCACAAAATTCGTTTTGCAAACTTAGTTTTCTTTGAAAACTATTTTTCTGATAGAATAATAGGCATATCCAAAATATCACTAAAATGGTCGCCGACGTCAAAGGTTTAAAGATAATTAACGTTTGGACCTATTTTGCATATAGACAAATGTATCTTGAAAGTTTCAACTTAATCGGATGGCGCGTTCACGATAAATAGTCACTGAACTTTTTTGATGTTATGTATAGGGTTTTCCAATAAGAGGTGTTATTGTGATAATCAAAGAAAAATGCTATTTTTTTTTATATAAATGATCGGATGTTTATTTCATTATAAAGAGGAAGGTATGCCGTTAATAGTGGAAAATAACATCAGGCAAATGACCACCACGACCACGCTTACAGGACCATATCCTTTTCATGAAATTTTCCATAACCAAACCGCAAAGTGCTCTATGTCCTTGATAGCCTCACGAATTCAATCTTTGAGGTCTTGAATCGACGCTGGGCTGTTGGCGTAGTAGACCTTCTCTTTCACGTGGCCCCAAAAGAAGAAGTCGCAAGGTGTTAAATCACAAGATCTCGGTGGCCAATTGTGATCACGTCTTCGAGAGATAACACGGTCCGGAAACTTATCCCGTAAAAGATCAATGGGGTCGTTGCTTGTGTGGCACGTAGCGCCGTCTTGTTGAAAGTAAACGTTGTCCAGATCAATACCATCCCATTCCGGCCATAAAAAAAACATTAATCATCACTCGATAGCGCAATCCATTCACCGTAACTGTTGCCCCAGTCTCATTTTCGAAAAAATAAGGTGCAATGACTCCGCCGGACCATAAACCGCACCAAACAGTCACATGTTGAGGATAGAGAGGCTTTTCAACAATAACTCTTGGGTTTTCCAAGCCCCAGATTCGACAATTTGGCTTTTTGACGAAGCCACCGAGGTGGAAATGGGTCTCATCACTCAAGATGATTTTTCGGTGGAATCCCGGATCATTTTTATGCATTTCAAGGACCCAATCAGCAAAGACGTTGTTGATGATCGACCGGCTTGAGTTCTTGTGTTAACTGAACTTTATAAGCCTTAAGACCCAAATTTTTATGCAAAATACGGTATAATGACGTTTGTGAAATGCCTAATTCTACAGAACGACGAGGAATGGACAAACCTGGGTTTTCTTCAACACTTTCGGCTACAGCAGCAATATTTTTGGCTGTTCTTGAGTGACGTGCACGGGTTTTATTCTTCACATCACTAAGTTGTCCTGTCTGCTCGAATTTTCCCACCAATTTCTGTATTGCGGTCCGACAAGGTGCTTCACGACGTCGTGAAGCACCTTGTCGGACCGCAATACAGAAATTGGTGGGAAAATTCGAGTTTTACGAACCGTCTCTGCCAAATTTTCAGCATTTTTATAGTGAATTTTAATAATTTCAATGCGTTGTTGAAGCGTGTATCGTTCCATTTTTATTAATGGCGTAGTTTCTACTTGTCAAATGTCAAAAAATGACAGCTTCAAAAGTGACATCTACCGAAATAGCGGGCTATTCAAAATAACACCTCTTATTGGAAAACCCTGTTATAGGGAAATATGAATTTTTCGCCAAATCGATTTTAATACTAATGTTCTTTGAACATTAATAAAAAATTCAAGACGAATGGAAATTTGATTTTTTTAAGTAGGAGTAGAAATCTAAAACCTTGTGTATGGGGGAATGCAGACTTAATTTTTAGAAATAAGCTGTGGTTTAAAAAGCTTAATCTAGGTAAAAGGGCTGTTAAAATTATGAATAGACGGTGATAAATAAAAAAAAAACAAAGTTAGAATGAGAATATACGATGATATAAACTGTGAGATTTGAGGGGGAAATAGATGATATTGATCATAAAAACTTTAAGTGCACCGAATATTACAAGGGATAGATTAAGTTTTGAACTATTTAGAGCTAATAAATCCATTAATGATTTAATGATTAAACATACTTGAAACCATCTGAAACAACTGAGCGACTTCCTTATGAGAAATGAGATTATGTTACATAATATGTCTTACAGAGACCTGGCTTACTGCTGATATCTTTGATTCGGAAATCTTACTTGACCACACGGTTTTCCGTAAAGACAGAGATCGTTGGAATAGCGGTAAATCCGATGGTGGAGGTGTTCTCATCGGTATTAATAAGGCACTCAACGGAACACTCTGTCGTGATGCTCCTTTCTGTCCTCCTGTTGAGTGTATATTTGTGCGTATTTCCTTGCCTTCTGCCAAAACCTTAGTCGTCGCTTCGATATATATCCCCTGTAACCTTCCTCTGTCGATTTATGAACAATTCCTGGCGGAACTCTCTTCTTACCTCAACAGTCATTTTCCCACCGCTTACGTTCTGCTATGTGGTGATTTTAATCTCCCTACTCTAGATTGGGATGTTGACTATTCGGTTATCATCTCGACTAGTAGTGTTTCTTTAATAACGTCTTCGTTTCTCTCACTTTGTTCCCTCTCTCAGCTCAACAATATACCAAATGCCAGCAATAGAATTCTGGATCTCGCTTTGTCCAATATCCCAAAATCATCACTTTCTTTAAGCGCTGCTCTCTTTCCTTATGTTCCTCCTGATTCTCATCACCCCCCTATTATTCTGGAAATTTCTAATATTCGTTCTGTGAGGAATAAAGTCCCATCCTTATTACGTTTCAACTTTCACAGGGCTGATTTCACCGGCATGGCAATTGAAATAAATAGAATTAACTGGTTTTCTTTTTTTCGTGGCCTTGACGTTGATGATGCTCTGTGCAAGTTGTATAACTTCCTATCTAACTTTATTCCACTATTCACACCAACTAATCGTCCTAATAAACCGAACGATGCTCCATGGTTCAGCAGTGAAGTTTCAATCGCACTTGAAGCCAGAAATGCAGCTCGTCACTTATATAAAAGATCAGGTTCACCTGTTGATCTTCTTTTGTATAAGGATCTTCGCTCTAAAGCGAAAGAAGTTGTCAGGCAGGCGATGCGCTCCTACATTGCTGGCGTTGAAGCATCAATGAGAACCAATCACCCGAAATCCTTTTGGTCATTCATCCGTTCCTTGAAAAATAGTCCTAGTATCCCTAATGGTATGCACTTGGGTGATACGGCTGCCTCCAATCCACAAGAAGTATGTGAGCTTTTTGCTTCTTACTTTTCCACTTTTTTCTCACAACAATCCTCTTCTAATTCCTCAAATCTTCCCTCCACATCCTCTCCTGAATTGCACTCATTTCGAACGAACCCTCTTGAAATTGAACTTTTGTTGAACGATATCGATTCCAATACCGCTAGTGGTTCCGACGGTATTCCAAATATCCTGGCTAAATCTCCTTCATCATCTCTGTGCGTCCCTCTTTCTATCTTGTTCAATTTAAGTATATCTTCTGGTTCTTTTCCTTCTCGCTGGAAAATTGCCAACATCTTTCCTATACATAAAGCCGGTGATCGTACATGCGTCTCAAACTATCGTCCCATTTCCCTTCTTCCTTGCTTTAGCAAGATCCTTGAAAAAGTGGTTTACAAGCGGGTCTACTCCTTTATCCAGCCTACTCTCGCTCATGAGCAGCATGGTTTTGTCAAAGGTAAATCCACTTTAACCAACCTTCTTTCCTTCACACACACGGTCGCATCCGCTCTCGATCATCAAAAGCAGGTTGATGTACTTTATACCGACTTTTCCAAAGCCTTTGACTCCGTCAGCCATAGCCTCCTTCTTCAAAAGCTAAGGTACGATGGCATTGCTGGTTCTCTTCTTTCTTAGTTCAACTCTTACATCCTTGACCGTAACTGTATTGTAACTGTTAATTCCTCCTCTTCAATTCCTTTTTATCCTGCATCAGGTGTTCCGCAGGGATCTATCCTTGGTCCTCTTTCTTTTGTTCATAAACGATCTCCCTCCTTTAATCCATTCTTCTTGTCTCTTGTATGCCGACGATTTCAAGATGTTTCGAGTGATTGAGTCACAAGATGACTGTATGGTTTTACAAAACGATCTCAACAGCCTACAGACTTGGTGCGCTTCCAATGCTCTCACTTTGAACATCGCGAAATGTCACAAAATGTCTTTCTCTTTGAAAATTTCACCTTTGATGTTCCCCTACTGTGTTTGTGGCTTTCCTCTTAATGTCGTTGATAATTTTAGAGATCTTGGCGTAATATTTGATCCTAAGCTCAAATTTGATAAGCATATTTCTTATATTACCGCCAGGGCCTCTAAACTATCCGGTTTTATTATTAGATCCTCTAAAGCTTTCGTTAATATTTCCACCTGTGTACACCTTTTCCTCTCCTTTGTACGTAGTATCCTTGAATATTGCTGTCAAGTTTGGTGTCCTCGTTTTGTCTACTTAAATACTGCGTTGGAGCGATTCAACGCAGATTTACTCGCACCCTGTTTTAGAAATTTCAGCTTCCTTATCGTCCTTATAGTGATCGTCTATCGTTCCTTCATCTCCCTTCGCTCGAATCACGGAGACTGTTCCTGGATGAGTGCCTACTCTTCAAATTGTTCCATAGGTTGGTAGATTCCGACATAAGCAGCCACGTTTCTTTCTGTCCGTGTTGCAGTGCATGGCACCCGCTCTTCGTTTGAGTTTAGTGTGCCATTTGCGCGCACTGACATCTTTTTTTATTCTCCGCTGTTGCGATTACTGAGGCAACATAATGATCTACAGTTTGGTCTTCTACCGCCGACATTATATGCATTTAAAACTTTTCTTAAACATAATGTTTTGCTTACTACTAGTTCAATGTAGTCTTTTTTTCTTTTTCTTTTTTTTTCTCTATTTTTCTTATTTTGAATTTGTACTTTTTCACTTTGATTTTGTTTATTATTGTTCTTTATTTTGTATCATCATTTCATTATTATTTTGTTCATTTTTTCATTCTTTCGTTAGTGAATTATTTGTATTTTATATTTTCTATATTCAGTAATTGGATTTTATCTGTTGAATAATAGTAATAGTAAATAAATAAATAAACAGAAGTTTTTGATGTTAAAAATATAGGTAAATTGGGGAAGGGTTGCCGTTCTTGTCCGACATGGAATTCCCAAAGTTTTACTTTGTGCAGACAAAGCATACAATTTGTATATGAGTTGCCTTTTTATTTTAAAAGCGAAATTTTTTTATGAGAGCCGATGGTTTGAAGGTTTTCATTTTCAGCGCCTGCCGTAGCTATAGGGTTAGCAGCACGTTCATACAAAACTATATAAGTATACAACTTAGTAGCATTATTATGTTCTGTAAGTTTTGTAATGATTCAATAGCTCTGTCAAAAGTTATCGCAATTCACAAAATTTCAAATTTCCCCGATCTCATTTTAGGCACCTAGCGCACACACAGGGTTAAAAATTTTTCACAGGGTTAAAGCTGTGGTTTAAAAAGCTTAATCTAGGTAAAAGGGCTGTTAAAATTATGAATAGACAGGTGATAAATAATGCCTTTAACAAACAAAAAAAAAACAAAGTTAGAATGAGAATATACGATGGTATAAACTATGAGAATTGAGGGGGAAGTAGATGATATTGATCATAAAAACTTTAAGGGCACCGAATATTACAAGGGATAGATTAAGTTTTGAACTATTTAGAGCTAATAAATCCATTAATGATTTAATGATTAAACATACTTGAAACCATCTGAAACAACTGAGCGAACTCCTTATGAAAAACGAGATTAACATTTAGTATAATTTGTGATATGTGAAATTTTTTGGTTGGTTGAGTTAAATTTAATAAAACCAGATTTTTACAAATCCTTTCCCAACCCTAGTTTCCTGTTATTCCCAAATTCACCAAGTTTGAATCTAAATGTCAATGCCAATTGAACTATCAAACGATAAATAACCGATACTTTATATAATAATCAATCGTGTAAACGTTGGCTGATGCCTGGAAGTCAGGAGGCCAGGATTTTTTCTGCAAGAAGCAGAATTAACTAGAGGCAAAAAAATATGTTACATAAGATGTGTAGCAAGTGTGTTTTTCCCCGTGTAAATAAATATATTTGGTTGTACGATACGCTTTGATTATAATTAGTAGATATGAAACTCTTGTTCCTATAGGTATTATGATTCACTACAAAAAAGGATCAATCCTTTTCATAAGGACATCAAAAAACAATTCAATATGCTGGAATTAAACTACTGGCTCAGAAGAATTTTGCATCCGGGATCTGTTCCTCGAAAAAGAACTTCCTGGTTCATTTCAACGTAGTGAAGAAGAATTTTCAAAAAGTGTGCATTAATAATCAATCAAAACTTGAGAATTCTAAAGCTTCATTCGATCTATAACATCTAATAAAAATAATTAACTGTTTCACACTGACAATATCTAAAAGGAACATTTATTCCTGCCGCCATATCTTCGCTAATTGAAATAGACCCGGAAACAAAAGAGCTAAGTTTACATTTCAGCTCATTCACCCGCCGGAGACTAGGCGAAATGAAATTCCTGAATCGACCCGGCCAACTGCGGGATGCTGTCCATAGAGACATTAAATGTACAATGCATAGCCAGCCAGCCAGTATTTTTCCCTACTTAATGGAAAATGTCTCGATAAACCTACTACTCTCTGCGAATGTTCCATTTGCATTGTTCCGAGGCTAATGCTTCCCAGACAACTGGGGCTAGGACAACATCGAACAGACAGAACACAAAAGACTCGAATATCGTTTTTGTTTCATTTTTATGCAGACATTTGAAATAAAACTATTCAAAAGCATGTCCACGAAAGTAGGAGCTGTGTCGAAATATATGTTGTGCGCTTTAGATCGAATCGTATTGTTTTGGGAATTTAAAAGTTGAAAGGACTATTTTAGTCGAATGGAGAGGTTTTGACGACTCCGTGGATAGGTAAGCTTCAGTAAGCATACTTAACTAAATGGGCATCTCATGGGATTCAAAACATTTGAAAGAAAAAAAAAATTGCACGTCCTTATTTTAAATGGTTTCACCATAAAAAGATCTGCTTTTGTATGTGTAATCCGATTTGAAGTGCCTTGTTTGAGATTTTGTAATAGGCTTTTCTCTCGGTCGTTCCGAATAGTTAGGAAATACTGAAAATCAAGCACAATATTCAAGTAAGTCTATAATAAATCTACGACAAATTCGTACAAATGGTAGGTCAAGCAAAATTACGGAATAAAAGACATATTATCTTCCAGTCTATTATGATCAGGATAAATATAAAATGTCGAAAAGATTTTCGTACATGTTGCACTTTTTTTCCCCAGCACTTGTTTTGCAGTATTAGCAATAAGTGATTGTGTCTTGAAGCGAATTGCTTGGCCACGAAAAACACTCTTATTAGATTTCAATGAAATAGTCGTTAGTTTAGGGAAATTCACTTGGTCCTTTGGCATATCTGTCCAATACAGCAAATCACTTTTGGGGTCGAGCTAAGTGAATTGAAAGATAAATTATTTTTCTTGACAACAGCAATGGCAGTTTTTTCCAATTTTATAGAATGGTTTTGAAGGAATATGCACGGCGTATTGTTATATGAAAAGAAGACGTGTATGCCATTTTGTATACATTACTGATTTATTTGTAAATACTTTGGCACGTGTACGTTTTGTTGCTTATATAGCAGGATTGATGTTGCATGGACTAAGAGGATGTAATAAAATCCCCTTTGTCTTTTGTGTTTGCCTTTCGTAGAACGATATCTGCCTACTCACCCTTTGCGACTTACTGGAATGAAATGAGGCTGAATAAATTATACGGCAGAGCATATGAATGATTTACTCGATTGTTGCTTACATACCAACTGCAGGGGGACTCAATAAACCAATAAGGTTTTCAAAGCGTCCAAATTCAAACTTATCCACGGAATTTGTGAATATTTCATTCATAATTTATCAAACCTTTCGCAACCGCTCACTGTTTCTTCCCAATTAATTTGGAAACTTTGGAATTTAATGTCGAATAAAGTCTTAATTACGCGATCAAAGATGCAGTGCGCTATGCTTTGCACCCTTGTTTTGTGTTTCGTACTAAATTTCACCTCAGCTTCCATTCGTTTCAGAACTTTCAACATTAATCTTATTTACCGTCTGCTTGAATCTTGGCAAAACCAAATGCTTTCGCTCTTCCACACCTAAGAATATTCAAGCCTCCGCAAGACACTTAGCCCCGACGAGCAATTAACCAGAGTGAGTACATTTTAAGCGTAAACGCGACTAAGTCAAACGTACCATACGTCTCTGCCCTGCACCTAACAACACCAAACAATTTCTGAGTTCCATCCGAAAATTTTCCATTTCCACTTCAAAGAATTTCCCAACTTGACTAGGGTAACTCATTTCGCATTCGTCATTTCGTCATTTAATGCATGCTGTCGAGAGCTTCCCTGCTCTCTTGACTCGGCCATTTGTTTGTGTATGTGCCGTTAACTGCATCGAACGACCATGGCGAAAACTCAGCTCAAGTAAGGTGTTGTACAGGGAAATCAATATTTTGCAAGCAAGATGAAACCCGATACCTGAGTGCTTGCTGCCGGCTGTACTACAATTTCGGACAAGTACAACCGCTAACCAAACCAAAGACCGACCCATGGATCAACCATTAAGTCACCCCAGAATCTCACCAACCTGAGCCACCACCGTTGCACTCGACCCCAACCTCCCTCGACTATTCGAGTTGATTCGCTCATGAAATGAACTGTCTCTATCTGTATCTACTGCAAGCCCTTCTGCAGCGCCAGCAGCAAATCAACACACCACCAGCAGCTAGCACTGCTCACTCGAAATTTTATACCCCGGATTGCATGTTTGCCCCAAGTACTGAACTGGCTCGGCACACATCATACTGCTTCGCCTGTTTCGCGTGGGGTGGCGAAGAGGAAATTTTAATTTATTGATCGATTCACCCCGTGTTGTCTGTTTCATTAAAAACGGGCAGACATAAGCTGCCGGCGATGTTGATGTGCATCCAAAATTTAGAGGAAATCGAGGATTAATGGTTAAGGCTCGTGTTTGGGTTTTTCCTGTGAGGAATGACGATAAAGTGCTGGATCTGATAAAGAGGATTATGCGAACTGATGAGAAAAATGGATTTGTTCAGAAGGCTTCATTTAGTAAGCACAAAACAGGATTGGGATTTTTCTCTGGCGAAGAATTTAATCCTGGAACCAAATTTTGGATGAAACACATCAGAGTACACGGTTTATTTAAAGTAGTTCTGAAGTTGTTAAATCTAGACCACAAAGGCATAGATGTCTTCAGGCTGTACTACTCCACTACAGCCATTTTACGAGGGGTGATCCAAAAGTAGTGATAATCCGTTATTTCCAGTTCGCATGAAATTAAAAAAAAAACCAAATATCAAACCCTTGAATCAGAGATGGTTGGGCAATAGCACAGTTGGTTGCATCTTGAACAGACATGCCTTAGAGCAATATTTTATCACGGTCCAAAACTACCTTACTCCAGAGATCAACACAATGTAGTCTTATCACGGCATGATTTTGTTTAAGGAATTGTGCAAGTAACTTACCACTTTTAGCAATCATATCTAGTTCTTAGGAGGACGCATCACAGTAGCTTGAGTTTATTCACGGAAAGGTAATACTCAGAAAACCAAACTTGACAGCAAAACGAGAACCTAAAGTTTTCAGTTTTACAAGATCTTAACAAATTCGTAGACACATCAGTTTAATATTACTGGACATCATCTAAAAGAGCAAAATGATTCATAGGTCCCACGACAAATACCATGTAAACTATAACGCCCGATAATAAATCCTTTTATTATCTTCACCGACAATCGGAACCATTTTAAGCATGTTCTCAAACGTCAATCCTTTAACCTGCCAGAAATATGCAGTATTTCCACGAACCGTGTCCGCTATTAAAGCTCTTGCCAATGAAGAAGTCAAACAAAACCCCGCTCTGCTTTCATGCAAGAAAAAATTTCCACTGAACTGGCTAAGATATTCATAGCAGTATTTCTTGTCTACCTACAATGAAATACGATGTTCCTCGTACGAAAAAAAAAACACAAACAGAAATTCTCCAAACGCAACAAAAAGACACAAAAAAAGCTCAAGGAAAACTGATGAAAAGATATTGGAAGGATGTTATTTGCTCGCGGTTGATATTACATCGTCCTTATCCTTTTTACCGCATCTTCATCGGCTCACAGTCGTCGGAATATTTTTGAATTGAATTTCACTTTGTAACCGTAGACGAAACAGAAACACAGCTTCACCTCGAATCAGTAGAAGCCGAAAGACGTGTTTGTTTGCACAAAATAATTTTCTTTTGTGGAAGTGAAAAGAGTATATCGTATCTCTTGAAAATAAAGGTTTAGAAGTAATTCGGTAATTGAAGAGAGATCTAGAATGTTTTCTTTTTTTCCTAAAAAAAAAATACAGTTAAAGTGGAACGGCAATTTTTTGAAGATAAATTACAAATGGAATATTGAAATGGTCAGCTAAGGTTTACCAACCGATATTGGCAAGGATGCTGTCGACACGAGCGCAAACTTAAAATGAATGAAGCCATTATGCCGTTCCTGGTTCGATGTATAGTATTGTGTGCATTTTCCGATATTTCATCAACGAGAAAATCATGTCATTTATATTTTTCGAAGCACCCTGGAAGCTATTGAATAGAATTCGGTCACTTAGGCAGCGAAATTCTGTTCAGCTGATGATTTATTTACGGGTCGGGCACTGAACTGAGGCAGACTGTGAAAAGGCTATTCTCATGTTGCTCAGCAGTGAGCTAGACAGATATTGTCCCTTTTTGCAAGCTGTCCGAAAATATTTCGAAAAGTGTTAACTAATACGATCCTGATTGGTCTCGATTTGGGACATTGTCGTAGTGCTGCTAGGAGTGGTATAGCATTTTAGTGTACGGTTAAATTTTCGCATTTATCCTTAAACGTAGTGATGGCTAATGGCAAGGCATATGATGAATTTGCAGGCAATGACAATGACAGTAGTGAAATAACGTCAGCCCGGGTCAAAGGTTGATGAAAATTCCAAAATGAAGTCAACAATATGTCCTTGGCGAATGTTATACGCATATGAAAATAATCACTCAATTTATAACTTTAAAAAAATATCATCTTCAGCATACACAATAGGTCCGTTTAATTTTGTTATCAGAGATAAATCTGGAGTTAGTTGCAATTTCAGAAAACTGACGAGTTCTAATGAAAAGAGCTCTAAATACGCTTTTAGATCTTTAGTAAGTATTCTTCTTTTTCAATAGCAATCTTTCCACTTTACTGGATATCTTTTTATGGCCCACCATTACGAATTTTAAAATGAGGACCTATTCTCTAAAGAATCAACGCCACCGATGGCCAGCCGGTACCCAAATGCCACGCGGAGGGTAAGATATCTGGCCTAACGTTCCTTGGATCATCTCTTTGGTAAGAGGACTAACTTAACTTGTAGCCAAGGAGACGTGACACGGGTCAGGGCCTGGTATGCCCAAAAGATTTCCTTTAGGTCAGCCTCATGGCGGTCAATTCCGTCCCTCAGCATAACCGGATAAATGACAGCCAGCCCCAGACATTTGGAATTTTAAAACAACATAATTGCATCACTAGGCTTTCTGCTCGTGATCATGGATCTACCTGTGTACCAGTTTATGGTTTGGTCAGACGCACAGAAACCTTCTGCATTTTAATCTTTGCAGCTAACTGACAAAGAATTCTGCAAATACCAGGAAATAACTTACTGTGCATACTTCTTTCTAGTTCTGGTAAAATCAAAACTAGGGCGTTTAAAAGAGTGCAGCCAGGCTGGTTGCCCCTTCTCTTAGACGCCCGTGCATCTTCAAGTCACAGAACGATCTGAGTGATTTTCTCTTGAAGGTCTTCACCAAATTTTTAAATGTTCTCTGTGAGGTTCTACCGACGACTTATAGGCCTCAAAAAAATTTTGTTTGAACTTTACCTTTAAAATAGTAGGAAACTGGTTTCCTATTATTAAAGAAAAAAATATTTTACGACTTAAGTGTGACAAATTTTAGGAAAAACGGACTAATTAAGCGTGAATTTCATGATCTAAAGTTTAACCACTTAAATTAGGGAAATGTTATAACATAAAATATTGCCCCAACATGAAGTATTATTAACAAAAAATTATAAATAGGTAGCTTTAAAAGTCAAAGAAGGCGAGAGTCCTATAAATATTTTTATTATCAAATACAAAATCTTTTTTATTTATTTTATTTTTTATTTATTTTAAATATGCACATTAGCTTATAACAGATAATATTAATAAAAATATTAATATAATATTATTATTAAAAATTAATATTAATTAATATTCTACACTTGTTACACGAAAAGAAGAGACTGCGCTCTTCACTTAACTGCCGCTATTCAAATGTAAGCAAGACCGGCGATCGCAAGTCTAACTTGTGACATGCCGGTCCCAAGTTCGGAGAAAGGATGAAGGTTTGAGGCAAGGAGGTAACCTTATCCTCAGTAAAATTTGTATAGTTGCAGCCTGATGGCTGAATTACAGCTAAGCGCCTTAGGTCATTAGGGAGGATTAGTCACGTTGACAGACCTGCAACATATTTGTGTGAACTTTGGCACGCGACAAGTCTCTTGACGCAAATATCACCGAGGTCCCCATGGAAACGGTTGAGCGATGTGCCGACAATTCATCCTTGTAAAAACTTAATTCGTCAAGAAACCTAGAACAAATGCCTCGGATTGGATGGATCAACAACGACGACCACGCAAACGCACAACGGTTTATTCTCTCGGAGCCTCGAATGTACGCTCCCTGAATAAATCTGGGACCGAGAAGGCCCTCCTTCGTCGGGTCGAACAGTATAAACTGAGCATTACTGCAGTCCAGGAAACAAATTGGTTAGGCTGCGAGATCAACGACAAGAAATCACACAACATTTTTACAAGCGGTAAACCGTCGGGCCACAAGGAGTTCGGAGTAGCATTCATAGTGAATAAGCAGCTCAAGCAGCACGTTTCTGACTTCAAACCCGTGAACGAAAGGTTGTGTGCGATTGGCATTAAGAGCGATTTTTCAACCTCTGGCTCATCAATGTGCACGCTCCCACTGATGTTAAAGAAGACTCAGTAAACGACGAGTTTTATGCCTGCCTTGAAACTGTCTTCGAGTCACTTTCATCAAACGATGTAAAAATGTTGCTGGGAGATTTCAATGCAAAAGTCGGGAATGAAAGTTGGCATGGGGGGACCACTGGAAGACCCAGCCTCCACGAAGAATGTAACGATAACGGCCAACGTCTAATCGACTTCGTCTGCAGCAAGAGCCTTGTTGTAAGCTCAACTTGCTTTCCACACCGTCGCATTCATACGCAGACCTGGAAATCTCGAGACGCACATACCGCCAACCAAATCGACCATGCCTTTCCCAGCAAGAGATGGGCGTCCAGTTTGATGGATGTTCGGTCGTACCGCGGAGCTAGCTGCGATTCCGATCATCACCTGATGAAAACAATATATTGATGCAGAATTTCCTTAGTGCACCAATCGAGATTCTGCCTTCTCAAAATCTTCGAGGTTGAAAATTTGATGATCTGCTGATGCAGATGTACACGGGTTCTGGGAAGAAATCAAAAATACAATCAAGGTGCTGCAAAAAACGTTGGGGGATACAAAGCCCGACGAACGCGAAATGAATGGTTTGACGAAGAATGCAGAAACACTCTTGACGCAAAAAATTAGGCCTACAGACAATGGATCCAACGTGCAACCGGAGCCAAAAAGGAAAAATAAGACGAGCTACGGCGAATATCCAATAGAATAATTAGGCGTAAGAAACAGAAATACTTTGACGAGCAGTTGCTGAATATTAATGTAAACCTAGTTAGTAAGAGCTCCAGACAAGCCTACAGACTAATAAACACTATCAAAAGTAGCTACCAACCCAGGACTAGCCTCTGTAAGGACAAAGATGGATGTATTATCAGCGACACTGAAAGTATTACCAAACAATGGCTTCTGAATCCACCATCAAACATCTTGGCAGCAGAAGCTGAGCTCCATGATGATACCGCGGATGAGCCTCCGCTGCAATTTGGTATACCGGCCAAATTAGTGAGACTCATAAAGATGACAATGACCAACTCCGTCCCGCAGGTCCGAATCCAGAACAGATTGACAGATCTTTTTGAAACTCTTTTTGGCCTTGATTTGTAATAGCGCCGACGCTTTTCAACCTGGCACTTGAGTTCGCTATTCGAGTAATGAATCTGAACTCCAGCGGCACGCTACTCTTTAAGTCGGCACAATTGGCAGCGTACGCGGACGACATCAACATAATGGCTCGAAAACTGACCGATGCAGAAGAACTTCTGCTTAGACTTGACACCGAAGCAAAGGAAGTTGGACTACGAACCAACGAGGACAAAACGAAAGTTATGATGCAATCTAGGACAAGGACGCCAGCGCAATCGACCATCAACGTAGGGAAACTTAGCAACAAATTCGCGAACAACTTCGTTTACCTGGGTAGCAACCTATCGAATGACGCCAATGAAACAGACGAACTCAAGCGACGGATACAATTAGCAAATAAGACGTTCTTCTCGGTCCTCGCCATTATGAAATCGAAGTATGTTCACATAAAGACTAAGCTCCGCGTTTATAAAACTATCATAAGACCTGTGCTTACCCTAGCCTCCGAAAATCTGATTGACACATTCGAACGGAAATTTCTACGGCGGATTTTCGGGGTTGTTCGCGACTGAGATGGATTCGGTACAACAATGAGTTGTACGACCTGTACGATGCGCTGGAAGTGTCCAAAATCGTCAAACTGCAACGTCTACAATGGGCAGGGCATATACAACGCATGGATGACGATCGCATACCGAAACGAGTTATGAACGGAAGAAGAGTCGACGGGCAAGACTGCGAGGAAGACCGAGAGCTTGTTGGGAGAGCTCAGTATATGCGGACGTCAACCAACTACTGAGATTCCAAGAGTGGAGGACACGGTCAAGTGACCGAGACAATTGGAAGATAACGATCCAGGCGGTCAAGACCCGAAGTTGGGCTGTTGTGCCACGATGATGATTCAAATGTAAGCAATGATCACGAAACATCAGACTCGTTCAGTTTTGCCAAATTGCCGTTTTTCGTCACAAAAGGTGCGGTTTTTTTTTGCTCCGATACAGAACAGAATAGAAATATGCCGCAAAAACAACGATCTAGTAAAAAACAGCAGTGCATTCGCTAAAACTGACATAGGTTGCTGTATTCGCTGTGGTAGCACAAAACAGCTGAAAATAGGGGGAGAAAATAACGAGTATCCTCTTTTAACTTTCTACACATTATGACGGCTTTTTCTAATTTCCTAACTACCAAAACATTCAACATATCCTTGAAAAAACCAAAGCCACTTCACAGCAAAAAAAAGGTAACTACTCATAAGCTTTTCTTTTTTCTATCAGCACATTCTATAGTTCAGCACGTGAACTACCAATGAGGAATAGAGTTTCTGTACTAGTGAATTCACTGGTACAGGAGTGTTGTTGTTTCCAATGCGTATACTCTGTTCTCTGCATGGAAAGAAGAGCAAAAAAACGCGCCTAATATACACCAATAATAAGTAAAACATGAGCAAATGATGAAATTTTATAGCTTTTGCGCAAATGTGAACAGCGAAGTAGTAAATTTACTCTCTTTTTGCTTAAATTTACAAAAAGCTATGTATTATTCAGTTGACATGGCGAACAAGCAAAAAACGCCCAATGTGTAAAAAAAAATTTGTGATATGTTATTTTAAACAGAAAAATGAATATATTTCCTATTATCAAAGAACTAATTATATACCCACTTTTTAGAGTGGGTCATCTTAAGTGTTGCTCTTGCAAGCTCGATTAAACAGTTTTTTGATATTTTTTTCCGAGCTTCTGTAGTTCCCGGTTCGAATAAGGAAATGTCTTGCTGCATCTGTTCTTACTGATCGGGTACGACTATTCATACCTCCATTTAGATTTCCCAATTGGAATTCTGTTGGCTTCAGCTATTCATCGCAACACTAAGACACGCTTTGTCTATAAGAAGTCGAGTGAAGTTAGTGTTTTAGTGTTTTTTCGGTATCTTCTCTCCACCGCGGGTGCTGGATCCCTAGCTAAAGAGAACACTAAGCAGTAGACATGGGTAACGCAGCAAATTTTGAAGCGCTAATACACTGATACCGGCGCCAGCAGTGGTATCAGCGCACTGCGCTGATACCATTGCGCTATGATACCATGATCTCATTCGCCTATGTGTGATACTCCCTGCGTTTCTCGGACTCACATACGGCGCTGGTAGCATTGCGCTGATACCATGACGCTATGATTCACTCAAAAAAGAATGATTGAAAAAGCTTGTATGGGACGAGAGCAACCCACATTTGAACTTACTAATTTTCCGATATAAAATACCTTAAAATACCCAGGCTATAGTATGTACCCATTCAGGTATCTTTCCAAACGTGCGTACGCGTCGGTATATTGCTTTGCATCAAATAGACTTGAGGTAAGTATACCCAACTCATATCTTTGCGCCGCGCCAAGCCAAATGGTGTTGGCATTGCAAAGCGGCAGCGCCGAAGTGCGTTACTGCGCTACTGATACCGACAATCGGTATCATCGCAGTGGTATCATGGCTAGTGCTTCAACGCAATTGCGCGGCGCAGCGCTGCGTTACTCATGTCTACTAAGCAGCAGTGATTAGAGATTTATTCGGTAGTGAGTTCAAAAAACTACATGAAGTATAAAACAAAGCCAGACAAAGCAATTCTTTCTAGCGCTTTCTATGCGCTTGAGTGTTTTTATTTTTCATCAGCTTTAATTTTTTATTACTAGCTTCTTTTATTTTTTCGAACTTACTCAAATTGAAGATAAAGCGATCAATATTTCTCCAACAGTATTCAACTTGACATTCATCAGATATCTTTCTCTTAATAAACTGTAAGTTTATTTTCATTCAAATGATATTGAAATCACTTTTGCTGCAAACCTCTTCATACTGAATGCGCAGCAAGAGAGTAAGTCGCTCGAATTAACAAAATTGAAATGAAAAAAAAATCGCATTGCAAAAATTGTCCCTGAGTGCTCTTGACATCTAGAAATATGGATTGAATTATATTAAAATGAGCCTGAGTTCGGTTCCGTTCCATTCTTCGAATACAGCATTTCCTCAATTGACTTTGCTGCTCGACTAGGAGCCTGTACTGATGTACCAGACTATGGCAAATGACGGGTGCGCTGCCTCTATTCGTTCGTCCCGTCATTTGCTCATTCATTCAATTGACTGATTGAAAGCAATGTGAAAATGCGGAACAGCTAACATTTTATGTAGATTTTTAAATGTGACATTCATTTCATAGCGTCATAACGCCACACAAATCCATATTCACACTTTTTTCATTTGATTTATTTCGAGCCAGAATGAAGCGTTTGTGTGCTCATTCGTCGTTACCGTTTCTGGCCAATGCAAATATTGTGGTCGCGTCGGAGTTTATGTTGGATCAGTTCGCTGGCATGTTCGCGTGAGCTTTCGAATATTAAAATTACATCCGATAGGTAGAATAATCGAAATACTCGGATAAGGTCAACAGCCAAGCGAATGATTCGAGCAGTGGCGTGGCGCGCTGGTCGCCTTTCCAGTCTCGTTAAGGAGATAACGCGAACCGTGTCACTGATCTCTTTTCTCTTCGGCCGCAATCTTAATTTCGATTGTTATGAAAGAACAATGCTAATGAAGGTGGTGTTGAGCTTCAGATTTATGCGTGAAAATACTTATCTGGCCAGAAGCCGGATATCACTGGTGTTAATAAAATGTATCTTTAACAACTTGCCAGGGAAAATAATAATTGCGAGGCAATCGGGGAACAAAGAGACTATTATCTAATTACAAATATTAACCTGTAATCATGAAATGTATCTCTTGAGAAAGATACAATAGAAACGACTAGCTCTGTCTTTTGAATGTTGCTACGTTGATTTCAGTTGACTTGCAGCTAATCAAAGCTGTGTCGTTAAGTGCACGTTCAAAGATCCTACAAATCGTTCGGCAATCTCTTTAAGACACATCTAAGGGAAAACTACTCACTAGTAATTGCGTACTTCCTCCAAATTGGTACCATTGTTTGCTACGCTTCGAGTATCGTGATCACGATGACACGATTTCTTCACTTGACAATAGCCCCGAATCGAGAACTTATCAACGATTCTGATGAAATGGATCCAAGCAATTTCCATGACAATCGAATAGTCAGCTAGCTGACTGGTTGTCTTTGGCATGTACCTATTAGCTCTAGAATCTCGATCGTCGTCGGACTTAGGAGGTGAATAGGTGAGAATCATGTTGGGAAAACAATTCCAGGCCACGAAAACGATCCCAAGCGAACCCGAATCTAATTAGTTGTTCGCTATCGAAATAATTGATTTAGGGGAAACCTCTTGCCATAAAGTCCGGTCGAAACGAGTCTAGAATAGAGTGTCGTCGGCCTTTGATAATTGGGTCAGCGGGAAGCCTCAAACAACACATCACAGCACATCGCTTCAGTTTAACAACGATGTGTATACTGGTCTATTAACCGTAACTAACGACTGTAGTAGATACACTGCAAAGATACACACGAAATCAAATAGAACATCATTGTCTCGACGATACTATCTTTTGTAACCGCAGACATGTAGTGTTTAGTTTACCCACATGGCCAATAAGAGGTTGTGCTAACAGCTGAGCGAAGAATGTTATTCAATTCTAATTAGTACAATGCCTAAGCTAATTAATTTTGTAGTGGCTGTATCTATTCCTCGTGATACTCGTAGTAGTGGCTGTTGAATTGCACTGCAGATGCGGCAATTTCGCAAAGAAGACAGCAGCAATTTGTTGAACAAATAAGGTATATATCACATACGTACATTTTTCCGAGCTGAAAAAGATGTCTTCATTTGAGTCCTAGTATAAATGAGTTAAGAGAGTAGCGAGATAAGGACGTAGCTGAGCAGAGTTTGTAAATAAGACACAATGAATTATTGTTTATCGAAGGAAAGGGGACCGAAATTTCCCCAAAAAGAGAACCACCTTACTTTATTGTGTACAGTCTTGGTCCACAAAATGTTGATCTCCACAGCCTTAGCACTCTCTCCCGCAAGTCGAATGCCTCACTTGTAGTAAACTTCATTAGTAGTAAACTCGACAGCGTATTATTTTTTCTGCTTATACATCCGTGAATTATCCCTGTAGGAAAAATGACAAGGCGTTACTTGAGAATTGATTCTGGAAGTACTACATTATTCATGAAGCTCCATTACTAACAATGTAATTGAGTTTGTCGAGTAAGCGATCAAGTAACAACTTACCCACTGCATTACCTTTCTTAAAAAGTAATGCAGTAGGTAACTTGTTGCTTATTTTTACGAGCAAGTGAGACTGCGTAGCCGCAATTTTTGTAAAAATACTGCGCAATTCTTATGAACGCAGTTCCGAAAAAAATGTATTTTTCAACAGTGCGAGTTATATTGTGCAAGTGATGTAAACGCGTGGTCGATTTTTCTATTGAAATATAGGTTTAAAATAGTGTATTTTGAATAATGCTGGAATATTTTGATTTTATATCCTTGTTTTGATAAATAAAATTTATTAACTTTATAGCGATATTTGCTGTTTTACTTGTTTTTTTTTTCATCCATGAAATCTGTATCTATATATTTTCTAAAAACATTGTACTTATTTATTTTTTAATTAAACGATTCAGCGTCATTCATGTGTTACACTCCGAATTAGACTTTGATTTCCATCACGCATACTCGTACATTTTCGAGATGATTATTTACAATTTTCGTAGTTTTCACCATATATCAACGTACCATATCACCACTTCTGTAATGTATTACAGCATATCTCTTACTGAACTGATTTTCTATCATCACTTCTGAAAGCACTCCAATGTAACTGTTTCTGTAACTAGTACAGAATACAATCACAACACATTACCTCCTATGACATAATGAGTTAAATGTAATGCACATATTATATTGGAAGTGGTTACCTTGGTAATTAGTTGCCATTACCTATAAGTAGTTACGAATCGTATGCTGAATGACTTACTGAAGCTACAGGGTCCTGAGGCAAATACGTGGAAACGAATAGGTTTGAAAGGATGGAGCTGATGATTTCGTCGCTGGCGTTATTGTAGATTATATGTGACTATCATTAACGTGGAAACCTAGCCCGAGCAAATCGAGAAAACCTTAGGTAAGAAAACCTGTGGAAGTTGTTTTTTTTCAATTGTGCAAATTCAAAAATCTATCCTTGGCATCCGCGCATGTATTTGTTCCATGGCCCGCGAGGATCGAGGAAATAATAATTAAAAAACAATACTATTTCAAAAAGAATAAAAAACCTATTTGTGATTGAACGTGAACTTTGTCGTCTGTTGCTGACTGGGAGAGATCTAAGTGATCGTTGGTAGAATAAAACACAGTGAGCATAACTTATGGATGCGTCATTCTATCGAGCTGTTGTTTTTAGGATGTATTACGTATGTGAGTTGTAGATTTTTCTTAAGTTAAAGTAAGATGTCTTTAGTCTTTTGGCGGCCACGGATGTTAATTTTTAGGTACTGCTACACTGTCGTCCTTAGTATAAACCTCTTATCTACATTTTTGTAACTTTGGATATATTCAACGATTTGTGTTTTCTAAATGCTGCAAATATCTCCAAGCGGAATGAAAGTTAAAACATGGATACACATACGTTTATTTGAGGTGCTTTTTCAATATTGATTTTAACATACGTCCACAAAAGATAGGTTTTTCAAATTTTGTAGAATGATGTAATAGAGTATGAAGTTTTTTTTTAACTCAAAAATGAAAAATTTCAGATGGGGCGTTTATGCTAAGGCCGGCAGCATTCTCTTACCCCCGATTTACGGGACACTTTTTTACATGATTTCGCGTCTGCGCGGTTATGGACCGTTAAAAGCAGAAACCGCATTTACACGGTTTTTTCGTTTAATTTTGTTTTCATAGTCATTTCATTAGCTTATAGTGCATAACTGACTGATGTGACCACTTGCATGTTAAAACTTATTATAATCAACGTAAATAAAAATTAATGATCTGCCACTGCAAGCGATCACGCCAGTCAGTTATGCTCTATGAGCTGGTGTCTAATGAGAATCAGCGCATACTTTCGAAACCATATTTAAAAAAAAAAAAATTCAATTTTAATCATCCCACAAAAACAATTCCATTTTACCTTAATGTAATTTTATAAATTATTTACTGAATTATTTCTTGTTTTTCTCATTATATTTTCGTAAATGGGCTCGCTCCTGTTAAAACGGAAATAAATAAATAGCTTCATGTCTCCCTGGCTATCTATGGGGCCTGCATCGAGTCCTGCAATTTCGCGCGGTTATTGTTGCGAACGACTTCCAGAAGGACGTCTTTTTCTAAGGTTTAAAATGACCGGATCTACCTTCGTGTGCTTGTCTCCATCTTTATTTCTCTTTTCCCCCATTATTTCTCTTTTTCTCCTTCTCCTTCTCCTTCTCCTCCTCCTCCTCCTCCTCCTCCTCTCCTCTCTCACTCTCCCTCTCTCACTCTCCCTCTCTCACTCTCACTCTCACTCTCCCTCTCTCACTCTCCCTCTCTCTCACCCTCTCTCACTCTCCCTCTCTCACTCTCAGTCTCACTCTCCCTCTCTCACTCTCACTCTCACTCTCACTCTCACTCTCACTCTCCCTCTCTCACTCTCACTCTCCCTCTCTCACTCGCTCACTCGCCCTCTCTCACTCTCAATCTCTCTCTCTGGAGCACCCTATTTTAGAACCCTTTTTGGTTCACTGAGTGCTTCTAGTGGTTCTCGAGCGTTCCCATTTTTCTTTTTGTGGCTGATGGTCACCCACTTCAAAAAGTCATAGGTGGGGCTTTCTCCCTAACCAGGATTTCCTGGATGTTTTCAGAAGTGGCCGCTCAACTATTGGGACCTCTGCAGGATATGTAAACTCTTGCTCAGCATATCCTCTTCGGCTGCTTGCTCGCACTTGATGTATTCCCTAGTTAAGTTTTATTCAGTTAGTAAATTACGCATTGAGAAAGGTTAGGATCGCAATGAGAAAGGACATTTTTATTGCGACCGATAGAAAAAATAATTATTGTTGCTTTTTTTTGTGAAAACTGTTAAAACCAGTTTTTAAAAAAATTATTAAAAACATAAGCAAAAATTGTGTTGAATACGCTTCAAACAAGCACAAGTTTTATTTTTCTGTGCTGTTGTATAACAACTTTGTTTAAATACTTGATGTCTTAGTTGATTTCATTTAAGCTCAAGCAAGCATTTACAACTTAAAATTTCACAAAAGTTAAATTTCTCACAAAAGCCGCAAAATCTCTTGTGTTTAATTAATGTTTAGTGAATTCACCACACACTTCTTGAGTCCTGAAGCAATTTTCAGTAAATTTTATGAATTTATTGCACATTTCGTTTAGCATCGCATGCATAGCATGTTCATGTTGAAACAAGTTTCACTACTCCTGGGCTGACTTTGTAGCACCTGCACTGCCATGAATTTAAATCTGCGAATAAAATTCGCGTGCCGTACTTCAGGCGGAAATTGGGAATTCGAAGATTTACGATTTAGCTAAGCAAATTTAAAGATTTCAAATTCAAAAGATACTTTTAGTTTGAGGTCAAGCTGCAGGTAGTTTCCCGAAAATTCTTTTGAGTGTTGTTCTGTCCATTTTATTTTTGTTTTAAAAATCAGCAGGAGTATTAGAATGTGAGCGATTTATTACGTTCAAATGCAAATTAGGATATTGAAACTAACATTTTTTTGACCATTTCTATTCAAATTAACGGCGTAGTGTGAACTGTAGTTTTATGAGAATATTCGATTAGAAGAGTTTGTTGTGACTTCGAAGGACAAGTTGTGTCAACAGTAAATAACCCAGAAATCCATTTAAAAGTTATTGTGGCCTTGAATAAGTAATGTAGACTTTGGGACTAGACGAAAAGACACGAATTACGAATAATCGTGACACAAATATCGATCCCGACTGGATAATTTTCTTCACGATTGTCTGCATACACGCATAGGGCGAAATCAGAATTACATGACATGAATGAAGAAATGACTGACGAGGACGATAATGCGTGGTAGTCCCCAATATATTCGGCTTCAGTCAGGATGGACGTAAGTATGTTTTGGAAACTTGTTATCGAGTCAACAACGAATGGAACAGACAACATCGTCTTCTTGCTGCTCGTCTCCTCCTCGCCTGGTCTGGTTGGGATTTTGATGAATGTAGCGGCCAAGACGATGCGACACCTACACAGGTTGCACGACAAAAACGGTAGTGAAAACCTTGTTATGATGCGATTGTGCGCCGTTTTTCGTTATTTGTCATGTAAATACTAAATGAGCTGAAATGGTGGCACTACTCTGCCACCTTGCTGTCTGCCTGCTACTCTGCTGACCACCGCCGGACGTTGTGTCGACATGCATTTCATTTTGCCGGTTTTAATGCGGCGATTCGGACGACGGAGAAATTCTCGGTTCGAATTCTTACCACAGCATGGAGGCCATCGGTCTGGGTAGTTAGCCAGCTGACTACTCACCTGCGGTCAACTACCTCGGTTGTGGTCTTATGGCTGATGGGTTTTGGTGAATGGTGTGTGAAATTGGGCTTTGGTTCTTACCATGGATGTTGAGCAAAGGTTTGAATTTGAGTATGCTGGTATGAAGGTACATCATAATCAACTAGCAGAACATGCAACTTTTAGTAGTTCCCCTTGTTCTAATTCATCTTTTTCATGCAAATACACTAATCGTTGCTCAATACTCGACACATTCAAAACTACTTACACACAAACACTGCCAATACTATTCACCTGTTCATGAATGAAAGCTCGTAACAATTTTGTTGGCAATTTATTGCCAATGCCAATTCAACCCCCGCCCCCTCACACCAGCCGGTGTGTTTGACATGGCATGTTGCAGGCTATTTTTACTCATCATCTTTGTTCATTTCGTTTTTATTGCTTCGTATTTGCTTTTCAATTTTTTTCATAATTTTTGTCTGTGCCGGTAAAGTCAACAACAGGCAGTAGTTTTCAAATTCATACCGATCAACAGAGCAAAAAAAAACGGCCAAGAGACAGTAAGACCGACCGACAGACCGACAGGTCGTTATAAGCTTGTCGGCATCGGGCGAATAGAGAGATTACGTCAAAAGATTTTATAGTTTCATCCTGTACTGGGCACTGGCAGTCGTTTCTGTATCTGTTGGTGGATCTGATTTAGATGAACGAACGCTGAAAGATGACCGAGTTCGACGGCAATTTCAGTCATCTGAACGTGTGAAGTAGTTTTGACGCGTTCGGATGTACAATTTGTATGCGAATATGAAACGACGGGAAAAGTGGAAATTTATGTATATAAATTGCAAGGGAATGTGTAGACAGAGGTGTGTTAAGTTTGTCTGAAGGCTGTGTGGAGTGTATTTTTAGATGTGTAACAAAATAATAACGAAAAAGCGTCAAATTCTGAATTGGATTGTGGACGACAACGGTGGTGCAAAAATATCTGCAATTTGCGCACTTCACATAATATTTCAATGTAAAGCGCGGGTTGTTTGTAATTTATAGGTACATGCAGACTTGATTGCATTAATTATGATGTGCATTTTCGATTGCGAAATATCTAATTTTGTAATCAAGCTGGCGTCAGATCTTTTATTGACGTTGTTGTGGGTTGTTTTTAAATTTCTAATTGTTGGTGAAACTCAAAGATTATTTTTAATTTAATTGACTAAATTCAAAATTCTTAAAGGCAACATTTGAGATTCACAATACTCGTTGTGAATCTGCGGTACATGGCAAAATATTGGTAACGGCGTAAAGGAGAAACATTGAATGCAACAAAATTGTGTTCAAAAAAAATTGTGTTGATGTCCTCTATACCGACTTTGCCAAGGCCTTCGATTCTGTGAACCATGACTTTCTTCTGTCAAAGTTAGAAGGGTTTGGTCTCTCCGGTGCCCTTTTTTGCTGGTTCGCCTCCTACGTTTGTGATCGTTCTTGTGTTGTTACTGTTAACTCTTGCTCTTCCACACCCTTTTTCGCAAGGATCCATTCTTGGCCCTTTATTGTTCCTTTTGTTTATTAACGATCTTCCTTCCCTCTTTAACTCAACCTGCCTTTTGTACGCTGATGATCTAAAAATTTTCAGAGTGATTGAATCGGTTAGTGACTGTATCATTTGCAGAGCGATTTGGATGCTTTGGCTAACTGGTGCACTGCTAATTCCCTCATTTTGAATGTTGTGAAGTGTCATCAAATGTCTTTCACCCACAAAACGTCCCCTTTGCTCTTCTCCTACTGTGTCCTTGGCTATCCTTTCAATGTTGTTTCTAGTATCAAGGACCTTGGCGTGATTTTTGATTCCAAATTGAAGTTCGGCACATCACTGCCAAGGCTTCTCGTTTTTCTGGCTTCATCATCAGATCCTCTAAACGTTTTGTTAATCTTTCCACCTCTCTATATCTGTTTTCTTCCTTTGTCCGTAGTGTTCTTGAACACTGTTGCCAAATTTGGTGTCCACATTACGCATACTTGATTGCTGCGATTGAATCCGTGCAACGCAGATTCACCCGCTCATTGTTCTATTAGTTCAATATCCCGTATTGCGATTACAGTATGCGCCTCTCCATCCTTCAAATTCCTTCCCTTGGGTCACGCAGAGTGTTCCTCGACGAGTGCCTCCTCTTTAAACTTTTCAACGGCTGTATATTGGTGGACCCCAGCATTCACCTTTCTGTTAGAGATTCGGGCCGCCCTAATAGAACATTTTTCAAATTTAATGTTACATTCGCCCGTACCGACACCTATTTCTTTTCTCCCCTTTTGCGTTTGCCTCGTCAGCACAATAGCCTTAACCATGGTCCTCTGCCTCAAACGTTATCTGTGTTTAAAAATACTTTAAAAAATAACCTTCTTTCATATTATCGAAATATGTCCTAATTTACTCAATTTGTTTGTTTCTTTTTAGGTCGACTAACTTTTTATTTTTTTGTTTGTATTATTATTCCATTCTGAATTTTATTAATTTTCTTAGTTTTATGTTATTTTTTCTATCTTTATCTCATATATTTATATATATGTACTTTTTTTACTGAATTTTATTTTTTCTTCTTCTTGTCTAATCTATAATTGGATTTATTCTGTAGATTCGGACAATAAATAAATAAATAAATAATAAAGAATTCAATAATGTCTGTTAAAATATGCGTTTTAACAGCTTTTGCAAAAATTTTATGATTTGAAAAAAAAATTGAAAAAAATCTTTCCAAAAAATTGAATCGGCAGAGGACTTTTTTTTGGAGAAGAAAATCACAGAAAAAAGTTAAATAAATTCTACAGCAATTCTGCTCCTTCAGATGAGATGCTGTACATGTGATCCACCGAATTACTTTCTGACCATATGAACGCAAAAATGCTGACAGCCCAAAATGTGCTAACGTGGTAGAAACAGGCTAAATAGTGACAAAACCCACTATTTTTGAGTATTGCCGAGTAAAAAATTGTAATGCAACGTGTATAGCACCTCAAAATAAGGCGTATTGAATAGCCTGAATGACCATCTAGGCATAAAAAAATACCAGCACGAAGGTGCTGTCGTTGCTGGCAGTGAATTAAAAACATAGTCTTGTAATAACAAAACAATTATAAATGACACGCTGCATTCCGCTCAATCACGCGCGGTATTTTGGTCAGGTCGTGAAAAAACCGCCAAAGAGATCAAGTTGAAGTGTAATCAATATCGAGAAATGCGTCGCTGTGAAAGTACTACTTTTCATCTCTTGTCGTAGCAATAATACAGGGCGGTTGATGAAAGACCAAAAAAATATAGTAACTTTTTTTTTGTAATTAATCCGTTCGATTTTATTATTTTATAGGTTGGTCTTTAAATTCAACAAAAATGGGCGATTGGGATAATGAAACAAGAATTTGGATTGTATGACGCTTTTAAGCATTGGAGTCTGTGATTTCGGTCTAAATATTCTCTTTACGAACGTTTAGCGACATACCTCACAGCCGATGGACTATAATGAGACGGGTAAACAATTTTGCCGAGCGTGGGTGCAGAGTTCGGACGTAGGAAACTTTTGCTGCTGTAGCTACTGCCATACAAGCCAATCCTAGAGTTTCGACAAGAGGCTTATTTGCTCAAATGCGTATCAGCAGACAATCACTGCAGACAGTTCTGTATAAAGAACACTTATTTTCTTATAATATTCAGCTAACCAGTAAACTGAAAACAGCAGACTTGCCGATTCGCTTTGAATTTTGCCAGAAGGAAGAGGACAAAAATATCTTGTATTTTTATGTCTGACGAGGTCCACTTTCATCTAAACAGCAATATTAACAAACAAGATTGCCGAATATGAAGTGAATCCAACCCACAGATACTCCATGAGACGGAATTGCACCCACTTTAATTGAAGCAATTTCCGTTGCAATCCTCCAGGCAGTAGTGAATAAATTTTTGATAAGATGTCGCACATGCGTCACCGAGCATAGGGAGCCATTCAAATTCAATTATTTTTAAAACCCAATAAAAAACAAACTTGATAAAAATTTATTATTTTTTAAATGAATAGAGCAAAAATAAATTATGTGAATTCGATAGAAAGCTATTTGAGTTTCTTTCTGTAGCAATATTAATCAGCCACCCTGTACAACTTTAAAAATTACATTGCTGCAGTTAGCACCGTGTAAAAGTACCCAATTACGGATGAACAACAGCAAGAAATGTACGAATCCTTCATGTTTTTGTTAGTAGATGTAAATAAATTAATAGCTTTGCGCTTTGACAGCCAAACCTGAAGAGGGGGCGGGTTGAGGGCTGAGCTTAGTTAAATTCTGCTTGCCTCTACTTCTGATCTTCATCATTTAATCTGTATTACGGAAACATGGGTTTCCGACAATATTCGAAGTGGACGATTCTACAGCATGTCATTCTATTTCCGAAAATATCGTGATCGCCTTTCACCTTCCAAAGCTGATGGCGTTGGTGTCTTAATCGCCATCCATAACACTCTTTCTGGAATGCTCTGTCGCTAGTTCTTTCCTTTTCTTCTCACTGAATGTACTATAGTACTTGTTATTTTTCCTAAATTTTAATTCACTAGCATGTTTTATTTACATTCTTTGTACCACAACGTACGAGGGTTGATCGAAAAGTAATGATAATCGGATGTATTCAGTTCGCATAAAATTCAAAATCAAATTTTTTTACAACCTCATATACCAACTAAGTCAACATACAAAAAAAACATAAATAGACCACGATTCCAGGGAAGTACATTGATTTGAATACGAACCGACGAAGAGAGAACATCGAAATGGAGGAAAACGAAATTAGAGCTGTTATTAAATACCCGTGTTTGAAAAAAATGTCTACCAGAGACATACACAGCGACTCGGTGGAAACATTACTGGACTCTGCACCTTCATATTCCAACGTTGCACGCTGGACCAAGGAGTTTAACCTGGGAAGAAAATCTACTAAAGATGAACACCGCGAAGGACGTCCATCCACATCCCTCACTGAAGACAAGGTGAAAAAAGTCGAAGATGTCGAGTTGGCAGAACAAAGAGTGATCGTCAGGCATAGAGCTGAGGTCACAGGGATCTCGTATCGCAGTGTTTAAAGGATCGTTGCCTATAAATTACATATGAAGAAAATCTCTGCACGTTAGGGGCCGAGAATGTTAACAGACGACCAAAAGAGGAAACGAGTCGACATTTCGAGAGTGAATTTCGAAAAGTTCCAGACAGATCAGGAGAATTTTTTGTCACGTTTTGTGATCATGGACGAGACCATTACACCATTTTGATCCAGAAACCAAGCTGCAATCGGTGACCCAGAAGCGACCCTCTTCACCAATGTCGAACAAATTCAAAGTGTCGAGCTCGATGGGGTAGGTTATGGGAAACTGCGAGCCGGAGTGCTGTTTCATCAAGACAACGCACCGGTTCACAAGGCTGCAGTTGCGATGGCTGCAATTCAAGAAACAGGAACATCCGCTCTATTCGCGAGATCTATCTGCCAGTGACTTCGACATCTTTTCTCGGCTCAAGGAACACCTTTGGGGCAAGAAATTTGAAGATGATATCGATGTGATGGCAGCTGTTGAGGCGTTTTGGAAGGGTAGAGACAAATCAGGGTATCAGGTAAGGGTATCCTAGGCTTGGAAAAAAGATGAACTAAATGTACAGTCTGTTACGTAAGAGCGTGGTCGCTGTTACATGTAGAAAAAAAATCGTATCGACCTATTTCTTTTTCTATGACATAGAGGGTACCTCAGTTGTCCATGCTTTATGGAAGGAATCAGCTGTTAGTCGAATTCAGTCGTTCTTCGAATCGTTTTTCGAAATGAGTGCTGTTTACACGTCACGCTTCGAGGCAATTTTTTTATGTTCGCATGAAAAAGGACCTAAATTACCGCAAGCAGCTGCTGAGAAATATATGGGGAAGTCGAAGCAGTTCGTAACCAAGTGAGTGAATCGCTATAAAAAGGTCGGTAATGTCGATAATTTTCCTAACCTCGGGAGAGCAAGCAAAGTGACAAAACAAAACGAAAAAAAGATTCTCGCAGTTTTCGAAGGATCCAACTTTGACTCTACGTGAAGGTGATGTAAAATTGAAAGCAAAAGGTGTTGACATATCATACGGAACGATTCGTAGGCACTTGCTTACAAATAAAGTGAAATATCGGAGTACTTTGGAAAAGCCAATGTTAAGTGGAAAACAAATTGAAAAACGTGTGGCATGGGCGAAGGAAAACTTGGACCGCGATTAGAGCTACGTGATCTTTTCTGATGAATCTTCCTTTTGAATATTTCCGAGCATCAGAAACGCCTGGACAACCTACACTAGTAGACTGCTCAAATGGACTGTTAAACACCCCGTCAATGTCCATGTTTGGGGGTGCTTCTCAAAAGAGGGTTTCAGAAGTTTGTTCTTATTTACAGACAATTTGAATTCCGAAAAAATGAACAAAATCTATCAAAAGGCTTTGTTATCATCTGCCAAGCAATGGTTCATCAGAAAAAAATGAGAGCTGGATCCATCAAGAGGACAACGACCCAAAACATCGGAGTCAAGCGTGTAGCGAGTGGAAAGCGCAAAATGGGGCTATCACCCTAGATTGGCCATCTCAATCACCGGATGCAAATCCAATAGAAAATGTGTGAGCTCTAATAAAAATGCAGCTTCGCAAATGCAGGCCATGTAATTAAGATCAACTTTCTCGACAAATTCGGAAAATTTGTAGGTTTTTTCCAAAAGAATATGCCGAAAACCTCGTGGAAAGCATGCCCCGACGGTCTCAGGCCATAATTGATCTTGGAGGAGATTGGACTTGCTACTAAGGTATTTGCATTGAGTATTGACTACCAATTAAACAATAAATGTGCGAATTTAAAAAAAAATCTATTATTGCAATAATTTAACAGTGACCACGCTCTTACGTAACAGACTGTATTAACTTGTCAGGAGACTATGTTGAAAAATAAATATTTGTTTTAAGTTTAATCACCTTGGATGATATTGATTATCATTACTTTTGGATCAACCTTCGTATTAACGCTTTTTCGCTGAGACTACTAGCTTCATTCTTTCCCGAACTCCATTAACTCCTGCCTTCATTTTTGGTGGCTTTGACATGCCACTGACATGTCAAAGTCTCCAATAACTTCAGTTAAATCTCCTATAACAACCTCTCTGTTATGACTTCTTCCTTCCTTCTTCGTTTTTCTTGTTCACAAATAAACTACATTTACAATACTAACAGCAAAGTTCTTGATTGTCCTTTCTAGCATTCCTTTCTTTCGCTCCTTTTCCATATGTGCAACCAAGGATTCTCAACTTTTTTTCGATGTTGACCTCGACTTCCAACTAAGGGACAAAAGTCCTTCCATACATTGTTAGCCACTCTTCTCTCTTCTCTTCACTCTACTTTTGTTCTATAGGTATGTATGTAAAAATATATTAAAAACGCGGGAAATAAATTTTATTTTCAGTTTTTTCCTATTTGATTATTATGATACAATCGAACCGGAAGTGGTTGGACAACACTATGAACTTCTGCGCAAAATTAATCACCAAAAACATATGGAATATGATAGAAGTTATTCTCACATGCATCTACATATATGTCTACTGTCCGACACTAACCAACGTAAACCTACATGATGGTGACTTTAATCCCAGCGGCCACTCGCGTCATGGTTGTGGTCTGGTCAGTTCAGTGTCATTCTCTTTGATACGGGTCCCCGTGTGATGTTTAGCGTGCAATGTGCAATAATCATGCAACTGCACAAGGCCAGCAGGCATATTTCCACTCAACCACCGACTTACGTTACATTTCATTATTTTCTCATGCCGCGCCGTTACGCGTAGTATCTTTCATAGTCCTCCTCTGGTTTTTGCACAGGTCTAAGCGCGCCTGAAATTATTCCCGACGAACGGTAACGACATTCTCTCAATGCATTTTCCTGTCTGCCTGATCGTTTATGTCTGTTGTGTTCGATTGAAACAACAGCAACAGCAGATGGCAGAATTATTACGAGTGGAGCGACCCAGTTCCGCGTATCTTTCTGCGGGTAGAACGACCACCACACAAGTTTATTGCCAGTTTATAACGACACACACTCAATGCAATTAGGGACACGCATTCACTTAACAATTTTTTTTTGCCACAGATAAGACTATAATTGTTGACAGTATTATATATCAGTTGAATAATTAGGGAGTAGCTATTGTAATGCAGAAAATTTGGTTGTCTGCTAGAGTTGGGGAGGGGAGGTTAGAGATGATTTGGTGACAGTGGCTCCCTTGTTAGTTGATGGATGGCGGGCAGAGATTTTCCTACACCCCCCTAATACCCCCCCTGGAAAGTGCATACACCCCCCTAACACGGACAATTTTGCTACACAAAGAAATCTTTGTGTCCTTTGTTCCAAAGGGACACCCCTCCTAAAATTCTGAACACACCCCCCAAGAAAAATGCCTGGGAAAACCCCTGATGGCGGGCATACATACAGTGGCTCACAGCTTATTTGATACAGTGCTTCTTTAAAAAATTAAGTTGCAATAACTCAAAACATAATAATAATATCAAAAAAAATTGAACGCCATTTTGAAGAAAAATGTTTGTTGTTTATTAAACAAGCTTATATTTGTTACAAAGATCCTGTTCCTGTAACAAATTTCATATCACAGCTTATTTGATACAGTTTGATTAAACATTAAAATTGTTGTGAATTATACGGTTCCCAGTTGATTTCAGTACTTCGTATGATAGCCCTTAGCCTTAAGCAGAGCCTGGAGCCTATTCGGCATTGAGTCAACGAGTTTTTTAGTGATGTCAGGAGTAATTTTTTGCCATTCCTCTAGCAGTGCTTTCTTCAGGTCTTGTTTATTAGAAATCTTGTGTTTTCTAATGTTGTTATCCAACAAAGTTCACAGATTCTCAATAACGTTCTTATCTGGTGCCTTTGCCGGCGGAGACATCAAATGAGGGCAATCCCAAATTGGCCAGGACTGCACAATTCCCGACTTGTGCTTTGGATCATTGTCTTGGTACAACCGAAATTGGTTGCTAACACCCAGTTTTTCAGTGCTTTGCAGAAAATTGTTTTTGAGTACATCAAGGTACTTTATTTGGCCCATTGTTTCCTCAATAAACTTTAAATTTCTGACTTCAGCTGCGGACATGCAGGCCCAAACTATCACATTACCCCCACCATGCTTCACAGTAGCTTTGAGGTTCTCCTTGTTTAGCTCAGTGTTTGCCTTGCGCCAGACATATGACATTCCGTCGGAGCCAAAAATGTTAAACTTGGACTCGTCCGCAAAAATAACCGTATTCTAGGACGCGGATGGTTTTCCCACATGCTCTTTGGGAAAGGCAAATCGGCTTATTGCATTTTTTTTTGGAAATGAATGGCTTCCTACGAGCTACTCGCCCGTTGAAATCATGGTCGCGAAGCACTCGTCGGACGGTTTCAGCACTACATGACTTCCTTAATTCACGATGAACCTCAGTAACCAATTTTGGAGCGGAAATCTTTGTGTTTGCTTTCACTTTCCTTACAATGTATCGCTCGTCGGATACGGTGAAAATATTGTTTGACGCATTTCTCCTCTTATTTTCTACCCGATTTTCGTGTACGAAGTGCTCAATTATGTGCTGCACTGTAGAAACACTCAAATTCACACTTTCAGCAATTTTTCGAACACTTTGTCCTTTTTTAAAGTGGTTTAATACCAATTCGCGCTGTTCAATTGTGGTGCGATGACCCATTTTACAATTTTGGCTCATTTTGGCACTTCAGCTTACAAGATCTTGCTAAAAATTACCTAAGCCAATGTCTAAACACAATCAAAAATTCAAAAAACAAAAACAAGATAGATTAACGGCGCAACAAATAGAAGATTATTCGCATTGAAGTGTCTGTATCAAATAAGCTGTGAGCTGCAATTTTTCTGCGCCAGTGGTATTTCTCTTTTACCGGACGCCGAGGGATATTGCTGGAACATTTTTTGTTTACATTGTATTTGTTGAACATGCATCTAGTCAAATACGTTTAAATTTTCTGGATAGGGTTTTTTATTTCAAAGTTACAGCGATTTGCATTTTCAAATAGTCACTGTATCAAATAAGCTGTGAGCCACTGTACATGGTAATCGAAGAATCTGGTTGGAAGCATTCATAATTTTTTTGGTATCAGAAACATGAATACATGAATACGTAATGTGTTTTATCAAACTATGTACTCATAATTGGACTAATTATCTTTTTTTTTGCAACTTATATTACTAATTACAGCTTATCGAGAAAACATTTGTTTTAATCACATTTTGTAGTTCTATGAAAGAGCTTATTGCAGTAATATTTACCATGCAGCTGAAAATATCCAAAATGATCCTTACCTGAAACAGAAAAAAAGTTCAATTAGTTTCTTTTGGAATGGAACTGTGTAAATTTTTTTTTTGATCACAATCAATATTACATTGAATTCAAAATGATTCGAATATTACATACACTTGCCAGTACTATTTCACACACTAAGCCATTTTTAATTATCTCATTCAAATGGAACCTAATCTATACGAAACAAAATACCGCTTAATAGCTAGTATAATATAATTCTAGGGAATATTTTATTTCAATGTAAAACTCCAAGATCTATTATATTTATAGTAATAAAAGTTGTATCTTTTTTGTATGTACATTTAAAAATAAAATTCATCTATTTTTATTGTAAAAATGAGCAGAAGGTAACAACCATAAAATGGTTTCAGGTGGCAAGCGTTGATAAATTTTCGAGAAAAAAAAAGGAAAATTCTCTTGAAAATACGAGTAATGACAGGAAAAGCTGCTTAAGAATTAAGACTATGCTGTGAAATTTTATTCGGAAAAAATAATCGCAGACTTTGCCGAGCTCAGGACGCCTACAACTATTCATCAAAATTTAGAAGTGTCAAATAGCCACGCAAGATATTGCAAATGAAATTGAAGAGCCCACCGGAAAAGCTTTTCATAGAGCAACTCTGAATTTAATTTTCATTGAAGCTGGATGTGGAAGGCGCGTTTGTAGAAAATATTTTAAATTTCAGCAATTAATTCGAAAAAGCGAATAGGATACGCAAATTCTCATCTAAATGTAGAAAAGGATTTTTGGAATAAATTTTTGTCCTAAGATAAGTCATTGGAGCACCAGTAGCTTTTTTGAGTTCACTGTTAATTATATTTTGTGTTATTATTTACTTTATTTAAATTGATTGATTGAATGAATGGAGCTGTACTATATGACCAGCAGCACTGCGACCTCTTGGGTTTATTGCCACCTTAGCGCTTATCGCAGCTCTCCGGACGGGACTTTTCTTATGTCCCAGATGTAGGGAAAAGCAGAGCGAAGAGGTTCTAATCTTCGTTTCGCTAGTGCTAGACAATGTGTGAAGGTGCTTTATAGGGTCTGATGCTTCTTCGCAATATCTATGGCAGTCATGCTGCTCGTTGCCAGTCTTATGTAGGTAATCTTTGCAGCGAACTTTCCCTGGGCGCTTGTACCACTATTAGCATCACTTTTAACATCAGCATTCTCATTTCCTTGATGTACGTCATGGCTGGACACACATATGAGCTTCATGCTTGCGAAACCCATTCGAAAGGTTTGACTCAAGGGGCATTTCACGTGAAGCGGACAACGAAAAAAAAGTCTACGTTCTGGATTTCGTTCATATTGTGCATCATGGACCTTCTGGATGATACGAACGTGGATGCACAATTTTTTTTCTGTGAGGTTAAGTTGTCGAGCTATGGACTTCTGAACAATTGGACGAAATTGATGAAAGGTTTTTTAGAAGCCGATTCTGAGATTCAAAAAAAAAAAATCTAAAAACAATAAACATACTGATTGGTATAGAAAATTAGCTATTCTTTCTAATTTTCAAATTAGATTTGAACAAAAAAAAATTCCTGTGTAAACCGGAAGTAAACATTTCAATTCGTAATTGGAATAATTTGGATCAGGTTAATTTTGTTTATTTTCGTAACAAAACAAAGCTTAAACTATACTTATTTTATCGTGAAAGATTTAGAATGGGATGGCCAGTAGTTTAAGAGGTAAATGAATTTCAGTACATACAAGTCGTATAAATCGTGGTAGCGAGAGCTTGCTTAGGACAGCTAATTGGCTCAAAACAAAAATTGTTATCGAAATGCGATTAGTAGCGCCATCTTTAACCCTTAAAGTGCATTGTGGGTGCCTGACACCCAACAACATTAAGTTAAAAAAAGCCATTTTTTAAAATTTTTTCTTTCAACAATTTTTTAAACGAATTCAAAATTAATAAATTAATATAAAATTTACATAACTTTGAAGGAGATATTTTAAAGCACATCCCATAATTTTTTTGTAATAAAATATTCCATAGCGGCAGAGCAAATCAGCATAGAACACGTCAGGGTGTCGGACACCCAAGTGTGCACTTTACGTGATTCCTAAGTATGCAATTTAAGGGTTAAGTTGAAAAAGATATTATTTTCTCATAAAAACCTATATAATTCGTAAAAACCTATATAATATATGTATATGACGCCAAGCCATTTCGAATTTTCTGTTATTTTTACTGATGTTCGAAGAACATTAGTATTAAAACCGATTTGGCCAAAGTATATATACAGTGTACCAATAATGTCTTCGTACAGCAGCTATTTGAAACTCAAGTGTTAAAAAAGAATGAATTGTTGCAAGAAATTTAAAAAAGTTTTGATGCAGATTTATTTATTAGACATTTTTATTTAATTTGGAAACAAAAACTAATCTATTTGAATTATTCATTACAAAGTTATTAACTAAAAATAAAACAAAGTCGATAATTTGCCTCCAATAAAGTCTTCGTACACTAACGAAACAGTTTATGAATAATCTTAAAAACTATAGATACATAGTTTGTTAGTATTAAGTTGGGTAGCCTTTGTTTTTAATTACGGCTTTAAGGTGGTGTGGCATCGATTGTACAAGTTTTTTTTTGCATAGTTTGGCTCTATTTTCACCCATTCCTGCTGAAGAGTCTGTTTCAACTTAGGTTTCGAGCTAATATGATGAGTCCTGATCCTTTTTTCCAGCATGTTCCACATGTTCTCCATGGGATTGAGGACAGGACTTTGCGGTGGTGTTTTAAACAAATGTGGAGTTTTGTACGCCAAGAACATCCTAGTATTATAAACCATGTGCTTAGGATCATTATTTTGTTGAAAGTAAAAATCCTTTGATACACCCAATTTTTCAGCACTTGGCTCCAAATTTCTGTTGAAATTTTCAATATATGACCGATGACCCATGAATTGAATGAATTGAATTATTTCTAAGTTTCCAGCGCCACTGGCAGCCATACAGCCCCATACCATTACGCCGCCGCCACCGTGTTTATATTACCATCTAGAAAATTTGAAAACATTTGCAACTGATAATCCTAAATTTCTTTGTACCCCTATAACTTCCAATGCAGCCATTGGATCTAATTAAATTTCACAGTGAAGGTTGAATTCAACGTGACGCAGATATGATATTTTGTTTAGGGTCTATCATTACTTAGGGTGTATTGGTGTTAAGTAGGAAAAGTAGCTAGTGGTAGTGATCTTAAGTAGCTAGTGGTAGAATACACACTCAAAATCTGCACAAATCCTGTACTGTTCTTTGAACATTAGTGTTTCTAGCGGTTCTGATGCGCTAGGGGTTTTTTGAGTTATTATTCAGCGCTTTCAGTGACTATTATTTTCGTTGATAAGTTAAATAGTCTTAATTGTGATTGATGTTTGATTGATGTTTTAATCCTTTCGATTTGAAATTTTATCGGAAATTTAAAGACCAAAAAAAAATTCCAAGATATTAGTAGAAAAGTGGAGATATACATCTGATGTGTACGTATGTACAAGCGGCAGGTAAAAACTGATCGTGAAAACACCTCCAGTAATTATAAAAAGAACTAGTACACTAAACCTACCAGCACCGGTCAATTTGACCGGTAGCAAACTTTAGTAAAATTTACGCATATTTAAACGTTATAATATGGTTATCAAACTATATGATTTTTCTTAAAATATGCATGCAATATATTCTGCAGTACTGGCTTCAAATTGTATTTTCCTATTTCCAAGAAAAATTTGTTTTGTACACTACCTACCGCTGCCGGTCAATTTGACCGCTGGAGAAAATACTTTAAGTATCACGTACAATCTCAACTACAATCTCAAGTTCTAATGCGTTTTTATGTGATTTGGTTACGATCGCGTGTGTGAAAAAAATAAAAGAAAGCGTCCAAACTTGGGTATAATATATAATAGTGTAATATTTTGTGGTGAATATTTTCCGTCAAAATGTCAAAGGGTTTCAAAGTTACAAAGTACTTAGAAAAAATAACGGACATAGAAGAAACGTGTTCAGTGTACGATGAACAAGAAATTTTCGGAACTGATCAATACATGGAAACAGATAAAGCTATTTACAACAAGTGAATTGGAGACAAACAGCGAAAATGAAGAGGGGAATATTATAAATAAGCGTCCAGGTCAGAAAGGAACGAGATTTTTATCGACATTCGAAAGTGAGACAGATATAGAAGACCAACGCATCGAAACTGCGGCCGATGGAACTGTTTGGGAAGAAATAGCCGGAAGTCTCAAACCTGGAAGGACACCAGCGCATAATATTTTTAAGGATGTGTCAGGTCCAACAGGATATGCTAAACGACATATAATGAAAGGAAAACTAAAGACGGTATTTTCTCTTATCATAGATGACCGTATAATGCAACCTATTATAAAAAGTACAGAAGAAGAAGCATTTAGGGTGTTGGGGACAAAGTGGAAGCTAAATGCAACAAAACTAAATGCATTTATTGCTGTGCTATATGCCCGCGGCGCATATGAGGCGAAAAATTTGGATGTCTCATATTTGTGGAATAAAGATTGGGGACCTGCTTTTTTTTGCAAAAACAATGAGCAGAAACGATTTTACTAAAATAATGAGATTCTTACGATTTGATAAGAAAAGCGAAAGAAGCCAGCGTTTACAAACTGATAAATTTGCTATGATATCTGCAATATGGGATCGATTTATTGAGAATTCACAAAACTGCTATAAACCTGGTACATGCATTACAGTTGATGAGCAGTTGTTTCCGTCAAAGACTAGGTGCAGATTTATCCAATATATGCCAAACAAGCCAGATAAATTTGGAATAAAATTCTGGTTGGCATGTGAGGTCAATAGCAAGTATATAATAAATGGTTTTCCTTATTTGGGAAAGGATGAAAGAAGAGAATCTTCAATTCCACTTGGGGAGTTCGTGGTTCTGAAGCTGATGGAACCATTCACAGGATGCGGAAGGAACGTAACAACAGATAATTTTTTCACGAGTATACCATTAGCCAAAAAGCTACTTACTTGGGACAATCCGTGGAAATAAAAGAGAATTGCCAAAGTTAGCCAAAGAACGAAAAGATAAAATGACTCGGTTTTCAAGCAAATTGTATAAATCAAATGACATTACTCTTACAGTGCATAAAAGTAAACCAAAAAAAAAAGTTATTCTAAGTTCCATGCATAAGTCAATAGAAATCGAAAAAAATTACAAAAGTATACCGGAAACAATTAGATTTTATAATGGTACAAAATTTGGTGTAGATGTGGCGGACCAGATGGCAAGGAAATACAGTGTGAAGTCGAAAAGTTGTAGGTGGCCAGTTCAGGTTTTTTTCAACATTTTGGATCTAGCTGGAATAAATGCCTGGGTTTTGTATAGAAAAACTACGGGTGAAAACATTTCGAGGCAGGAATTTTTATTCCAATTAGCTTCAGAGCTTGGCGCTTCACATGAAAAATCACGAGAAGGAAAAACTTCACTAACATCGTCCACAAACTCAAATTCTTTCGGACGAAAAACTTGCCAAATTAAATTTTGTAAAAATAATAAAACTACGAAAATCTGTTCAAAGTGTGAAAAATATGCGTGCGGCAAATGTACATTTCATAATAAAATAATATGTGTTAAATGCAGTGAAGCCGAATAAGATAAATGTTTATCAATAAGAATAAGAGTTTTATTTTTTTTACATATATCATTTTTGATAGGAATAATATTTAAGTTGGCTTCTTGTGTGGGAAAATGAAGTTTTAGTTTCTTAAGTTTATAAATGGAATTATATAAAAATAAATTTAAACGAAATTTCATGAAAATTCTTTATTTTAGTTTATATTCAGTAATAAATCAACCATTATCTACGTTAAATGTCAAAATCGAAAAATCTTTAATTACCGGTCAATTTGACCGAGCGTGGTAGGAATAGGTATACAAGAACTGTCGGTCGGTTTAGTGTTAAGTAACGAGGATCAAACTGCAGAAATTGTGAAATAAATTCATTTTTTCATAAACAAGTATATTTTTTTAAAAAGTAAATAAGCATTAGCTATTTTTAATACTTTATCTTCTTTGTGTAACTGATACAGCAATAGTTTTACTACAAATGTTTTGTTTTCTCACACACTAGCTGTTTTAATCAAGCTCCCGGTACTATGCTTTATACGACTGATATCTATTGAAATTCGCCTACCTCTTAAAAAACTGGCCATCCCATTCTAAAACTCTTATGATGAATTAAGTATAGTTTAAGCTTTGTTTCGTTACAAAAATAAACAAAATTAACGATTTTACACAGGATTTTTTTTTGCAAATCTAATTTTAAAATTAAAAAGAACAGATGATTTTCTATATTAATCAGTATGTTTAATGTTTTTCAGATATTTTTTTGAATCTCAGAATCGGCTTCCAAAACAACCTTTCTTCAATTTCGTCAATTATTCAGAAGCCCATAGCTCGGCAACTAAACCTCATAGAAAAAAATTGTGTATCCATGTTCATATCCTTTAGAAGAACCTTTATGCACAATATGAACAAATTCCAGAACCTCGACTTTTTTTCGTTGTCCGCTGGACGTGAAATGCCCCTAACATTTTTAGAAATGTGCTGTTGGGCTAATAGTTATAGCAATCGACTTAAATAGAAACAATTAAGTATCTAATAATAGCTGGAATATTACATAGAAATCTGAATATTTCATAGAAAGTTGAAGTCAGAGATACTTAAGTTAAAATCTCGGACTAAATTTTATAAGATGAGCTTGACATGCATTTCTCACCATAAAGCTCCCTTGACTTCTATGATTACTCTATTGCTGAACTTATAAATTATTTTACCGTGAAATATTTTCTTCATCACACTACCACCTAGTCTCACAATCATATAATACCCAAGACAAAACAACCTATAGAATATGCTCTGAATCACCTTTCATCGCATAAACACAAATAATGCTGCATTTTCTATTCAGCGAACTATACCCAACAAAAAAAAAAACCTCCTCCCAGGCGAGAGACTGACGGGAGCGCCGATCAATTTTAATATAAAAAGTCACGTAAAACGGTTTTGATTTCCAGTTAAAAAAAAACAACAAGAACACCTTATCTTCCTCGAATGATTTAATGGTTAACATTCGTTTCCCGTTCCCTGGAGACGTATATCCTTTCGATGTTGTTTCACCACGCCACCTCCTCTCGGTACGAGAACAGCGTCGGGGATGCTACTGTCGTAAGTAAATCGATTGGGAGTCGGAATACACGAATGAATACACGATAAAAAGAGGAACAGTTCGTGGAATCCTTATCGCAGCATTCGTCTTGAGATGTGTACATGGAAGTTTCTGCTTTTACCTATTTTTTTTTTACAAATGAAAACACTGCACGGTATAGTGGGAGAATATTGGGGGATCGAAGTGCTTGTCAGGTGCGAATCCTGTAGACTGGCTGAGATGACGACGATGTGGGAGTCCCGTTGTGGCTGATGCAAGGATTACTGAGTCACAATACGTGTTCTACACTGTCATTATACAATTTGAAACGAAAGCTTACGTTTGCAAGCGTCTTCGGAGAATTGTAGGCTCAGGAGGCTTCTCGGCAATCGAAGAAGCTGTTATTGATGGAAAGGGTGGTGTATGATTAGATGTTTTCGTAGAAGTGCAATTATATTTTCCATTGATAGTGGGAAGAATATTTCAGTCAACGAAGTTCCCTAATTTGCAAAGGATTAAAATAAGTATGAGGCTTGAATTGTTCGCACAAAGTATTTCCTCACATTCAGAGTGAGACTTGAAGGGATTTTTGTGGAAATCGAGGCTGAATCCGGCATTTCCAGCTTGAAGCATCCCACAGAGTTGCGTTAATTTTGTTAAGTTGGCGTTTCATTCGCGTGGTTGTATGCACACGAAGCTGACTGTGTGGGCTTGCAGTGTGGGCTTGCAGTGTGGGTGAGTGCATTGAATGAAAACCGACAAAAATTCCTAGTAACTTCCGCGAATCCCAAAAATTTATATAATATTCGAACGAGTGGCGGTGACACAAAGAAATGTTCAATTTCGACACATCCCCGGGATACAATTATGACGAAAATACTTTACTGCATGTACGATGGCCCTGGAGCAGAGTCTCACACACGCTACGACGGCAGGGCACAATGTTACACGTGTAACGTTACAGCAGAATTCGTATCATTATGTGTAGCTAGCAAGCAGGTTTGATATTTTTTCTGATGTCCGTAATTTTTTCTATTGTTTTTAGCCTGCGGCAACCATCTAAGTATCGCATTTAGGACGGATACTCTCTTTCCAGCTTGACCACGGTCGTCAAATTTATGGGCAGTATTAAGGATTCCGTAGTTATTATCCCCGTGGCTGTGCACGTTGCTTGTCGTTCTTCGACACGAAGTGGCCTGGCTATACGGGTATACATAACACTTCAAATAATCAACACTGAAGAATCCTGCTTTATTCTAGCGATGAAATAAAGTAGCGCATAGCGTGCGAAAGCCGATAAGTGCCAGCATCGTTGAGATGAAATATAAGAAAAGAGGAAGCCATCTGGCGGTGGGAGAATCGCGTTTCTCATTTTAGCGAAATGAGTCGTTTTTGGTCTTGTGACTTAGCTGTTGGTTGGCATGTGGTAGAACTTGTGAAGCATCAATCGGGGACATAAAGATTTAATGACCAGCGGTGAATTTCGACTTTCGGGACTTTGTTACAAGGTCGAGGCAATGAGTCGTAAATATATAAAGAAGATATGACGTCAATCATAAATTTTACTGAACGTCGAATCTTCTTCTGTTTTGGGAGCTTCCTTCGATATATTTATGCGTTTCTAAAAGGAATTTGATTGTTCACGTAAAATACTAAACCATGCAGTAAATACGATGACCAAATTGTTGGCCTATTCTGAGTTAGGTTGAGGCTTCAGTTTGTGGAAAGTGTCAATTTAACGGGCAATTGAATATTTCCGAATGTCTCACGTTTTGCCATTTAAAAAGGAGTTATGTTCAGTGGGATGGTTTTTTGATGATGAACTGATTTATTGAGCATTCAGTGAATTGAAAGTAAAGTTAAGTGAAGCTCCAGTTCCATGATGGGGCAAAAAAGAATTATTTTTGACCAGTGTTGAGCAATAGAAAAATCATGAACAATAGAAACAATAGTTTCATATTTGACTTCCTTTCAAAATGCAGCCTAAAATTAACGATAAAACATACTTATGAGTGGCGTATAGAAATTGTACGACATTCTTTTCATAATTAGTAGACTATCAGAAAAAAATCACAAACCGTATCATAGTAAAGAAAATAAAAACCCAAAAATATAGAAAATAAGAACACATAATTTTTAACAAAAAAATTAAGAAAAAATAGAAAGTGAAAAAAATAACAAAAAAGTTTAAATAGGGACAAATACAGAATAAATAAGCAAAGCAGAAGAAAATCAATAAAATCAACTAAGTATAAATAAAAACATACAAATAAAGAAATAATATGCATAACAAATCATAAACTAAAGGATAAAAATGAATAAAACAATACAGGGAAAAATAAACGAAATACATGCTGATCCAAATGTAATGATAATCAATATAAACCAAGATGATTAAACTTTAAAAAAATATTTATTTTTCAACATAGTTTTCTAACAAGTAAATATATTTAGTTCATCTGTTTTCCAAACCCAAGATACCCTTAGAAAAAAATGATTTGCCGCTATTCTCCCAAAACGCCTTAACAGCGGCGATCACTTCGTTATCATCTTCAAATTTCTTGCCCCGAAAGTGTTCCTTGAGCCGAGGAAAGAGGTAGAAGTCACTGGGAGCTAGATCTGCCGAATAGGGAGGATGTTCAAGCAGCTCGAATCCTGTTTCTTGAATTGCAGCCATCGCAACTGCAGCATTGTGCAATTGGTGCAATTGGTGATAATCGTTCGCAGACTTGAATGCTCTGTATAATTTTCAGTCATCCGCACATAAAAGACATTGATAACAGAAGGAAGGTAATTGACAAACAAGGTAGAAAGTAACGGACCTAGGATAGAACCTTGAGGAGCTCCGGATGTGGGAAATATAAGAAAGGAAATGGAAACATTTAAAGTGACTCTGCAGGAACAACTATGAAGATAGGAGGAAAACCAGGGGAGGAGGGGACCAAGAACACCGAACCCATTAAGTTTAAGTAGTAGCAGGTTAAGGTTCACAGGATCAAAAGCCTTTGAAAAGTATGTGTAAATTACATCAACTTGACGTTGACAATCGAAGGCAAAGGCGTCCAGATTAGTGAACTCCATAAGGTTGGTCGATGTAGAGCGACCCTTGATGTAACCATGCTGCTGAAAAGCAAGTAAAGGTTGTAGAGGCGGATAAATTCTATTGTAGACAAGGCGTTCAATGATTTTACTGAAACAGCAGAGGAGTGATATAGGACGGTAATTGGAAACAACGGAAGGATCACCACATTTGAAGATTGCGAAAATATTGGCGGATTTCCATAAAGAAGGGAATACACCAGATGCAAGGCTAATGTTGAAAAGTATAGCTAAAGGAACACAGAGCGATGAGGAGAGGGATTTGACAAGGACATTAGGAATACCATCAGGGCCGGAACTAGCTTTAGAATTTAAGGTATGCATAAGAATTTCAACTTCCAAAGGATTGGTACGAAACAAGGATAATTCAGGAGAAGTACGGGAGACAGCAGGAGCTATCGAGGTACTCAGTGGGTTTTTATTAAAGGGGGAGGAAAAACGGCAGCAAATAAATCACAAATAGCGTGAGGACTGGAAGCAGTAACATCATCAAATCAGGAACTGAGGAATTGTATTTGAGGGAACGGATGTAGAACCAAAAGGATTTAGATTGATTAGAACAGATAGCTCGATGTCCAAAAAGTAATCACGCATTGCCTGCTTGAGCACTTTTTTAGCATGAGAACGCAAACTACGGAATTCCTGAAGGTCAGTGGGTGACAGCTTTTCCCGTAGCTTTAAGAGCATCAGAGACTTTCACAGTGAGCCAAGGTACATCATTAGATTTGAGAGGACGTTTAATGGGAATAAAACGAAAGATAAGGTTAGAAAAGAAAGAGTAGAACTTGGACAATGCACAATTAACATTTAGAACCTATGCCGTCGAAACAAGGTGATAAGGGCAATGCTAGTCCTTCTACGCATACGCTCAGGTTTTGTCGTCTTCTCCGAAAGAAAATCTTTGAGCGGCTAGCTAAGAAGAAAACCAAATCAGTTGTATGTCTTCTTCTCGTATGGAGGAAATTAAAGCAAAAACTTGATCAAAAGTAAGAAATGAACAAAATAATCTTCATTAATAGCAGGTTGAAAAAATTGGGATATTTTTGTGAATAATCTTACAGCTGACTCTCAACAGGAGGAAGTCAATTGTTCCTGTATTAATTGCAACGATTTAGATTTTCATTCGAAACCTGAAATATGTTGACTTCGTTGCACAATGATTAAATCGGGCTCACACATCATGTGCCAACAAGCCAACGAAAAATATAACAATCGTTTGTGATCGATGCAGGTAAAATTGACTCTTTTATCCACTTGGAGTGAACGTAACGAATTTCACTTGATTTCTGGATTGTGAACAATTTATCGCATATCTTTGAATGCTATTTAAAAATAAAAATATTTTTGTCTAGATAACATACCAATGAATAAATTTTTTTTTTTATAAATGTTATACTTTATATAAATAAATAAATAATAGTTACAAAAAACCTTATTTCATTTTATCATTGTTTATGCTAGGTTAGGTTAGTAGGTTAGTAAAGAGGGCTGCCGGGAACGCGGCTTGCATTAGGCCACCAATTTGGGCCCATTTGCCACCCTCCGCTGGCTTGTTAGAGCTGCCAAGTGACCGCTTCGCCAAACTGGATCAGCTGACTCAGCTTGACGGTACTGACCACCTCTGCTAATCCTTGAAAGTGGTAACCAAAAATCTTGAGGCGTTTATTATTTAGGGCCGGACAAACACAGAGAGTATGCTCGATGGTGTCCTCTTCCATCTCGCACCTCTTGCATAAATTGCTGGATGTCAGTCCCATTCTGTTCGCATGAGACGCGGTAAGGCAGTGCCCTGTGAGCAAGCCGACCGTGGTTCTCAAGCGGTTTCTGCTGAGCTTGAGTAGTTTCCTGCTTTTGCTTAGAGCAGGTGATGGCCATAATGTCCTGGCCACCCTGCAGTCCAACCTGTTTTCCCATTCAGACTTCAGTTTGGCCCATATGGCAGCATCAAGTTTGCTTGTGGCGTCAGCGATTGACCGTGGTACAGTGATGCAGGGGCTATTGCTAGCTCCTGAACCTTTCCTCGCCAATTCATCGGCTTTTTCGTTGCCCATGACCCCACTATGCCCTGGTACCCACATAATCCGGATAGGAATATGCCTTGCCTTTTCATTGAGAGCCACTCTGCAAGCGTTAACAGTTTTTGAAGAACATCTGTAAGACGCAAGAGCGAGAATGGCTGCTCTGCTGTCGACGCAAATCGTCATTAATCTGGTTGATATTCCGTTAACGGACTCAACTGCCATGCGTATAGCATGTAATTCAGACTGAAAGACGGTAGCATGGTCCGACAGTCTACACCACAGGTTAAGGCTCAGATCCGTAGAAAACACGCCCGAGCCAACTCCTGTGTCCGTTTATGCTAAGTATTTAGAAAGTTTAGGTCAGAAGTCACTTGCTTCGACCATAACACCATTCATATCATAATCAAAGGAATTGCTGAGTGGAGCTCTAACCACGAAGTGGAGCTCTAACTACTAGGTGGGGTGAAAAGTAACCTCCTTGACCACCAGAATGCGCTGCAATCGCAAAAAAAATTATTGTGCCTTATAGTCCATTCATATTTAGGCAGACATGTCAAATTTCAGAGCGATACAGTCATTTGTTTTGTTTTTACAGCCGATTTTTGTTGTCGTGTTTGGCATCATGTTGAGTATGGAAATAAACCATTTTCATTCTCTCATAAAACATTATTTTTTGAGAGGCAAAACGGCGAAGGAAACAAAAGAAAAGTTGGATAAATATTATGGGGCTAGTGCTCCTTCAGATTATACCGTGAAATATTGGTTTCGAGAGTTTCGTGGTGGCCGAAACTCCACTGCCGATGAAGTCCGTAGCGGCAGGCCCTCCGATGCGGTTACACAGGACAATGTCAAAAAAATACATGAAATGGTGTTGGCCGACCGGAAAATGAAGATGCGCGAGCTAGCAGATGCCACAAGGATTAGTACCAAGCGCACAGGCCATATTTTGGGTGAGATTCTGCAGATAAAAAAATTATCCTGCCGCTGGGTGCCGCGCATGCTGACTCCGGACCAAAAACACGAACGTGAGCGCACTTCGGAAGCGTGTTTGGCCATGCTGATGCGGAATTGGGTGGACTTTTGGCTTCGATTGGTGACTTGATGAAACCTGGATCCACTATTTCACGCCAGAGAACAGAATGAGTGCCCAGCAATGGACTGAAGCCGGCACGAGTGCTCAGAAGCGGCCAAGGGAGGCTCAATGGGTCGGAAAGGTCATGGCGTCGGTTTTCTGGGATTGTCATGGCATACTCTTCGTGGACTACCTCAAAAAAGAAAAAAACCATCAGCAGCGAGTGTAACTGCGCATTATTGGAGCGATTGAAAGCCGAAATCAATGCGAAACGGCCTCACATGAAGCCAAAAAAATTTTGTTTTTACAAGACAACGCGCCGTCACACAAGAGCATCGCAACAATGGCTAAAATCAACGATTTAGGGCTCGAATTGCTTCCCCATCCACCTTATTCGCCTGACTTGGCTCTTTTGGACTATTATCTGTTCACAAACCTCAAAAGATGGCTCATCAATAAAAAATTCAGCTCGTGCGAGCAGATCATCGACGCCGCGGATGAGTATTTTGTAGGCCTTCCGGAAAATTACTTTTCGGACGGGATCAAAAAGTTGGAAAATTTCTGGAATAAGTGTATCGACCTAAAAGAGGACAACATTGAATAAAATTAAAAAAAAATTTAAAAAAACATTTTTTTCATTCCCAAGGAGCTTACTTTTCACCCCACCTAGTACTTCACCAAATTTTTTGGACTTCCAAGAGTTTTTCGCATTAGAGAACTATTATCTAGATATCTCATCATGCTAAGTACTCGATCAAAGCCCCAATTTTCAAGATTATGGTGTTTTCGATGAGTAAAGAGATCTTTCAAACTTCAATAAGCCTCTGAGGCATTTGAATTATTATGTGTAAAGAGTTTATATGTCGTAAAAAAACTACTGGAATTCATGTTGGTTTATTTGTATTAACTATTCGCCACAAAATTTTTTTCAAAGCAGCGTTTTTGGACTGGTTTGTTTTTAGTTGTGTTTCTATATCTTTTGTCGAGTATTGTTTCCCGTCTGTTTAATCTCATAATACAAAGCTCTTTTATTATCAAATACCATATACTTATCTTGGTTCTTTATTCACAAGATTGTATTACTACAATACAGCCTACTGCTCACTAAAAATCTATTGCAATCGATTAAAATCACCGTGAGCCGTTCAATTACTTTACCGACTTCTTCATGCACACTCAGTGCACTTCACATAAATATCACATACCCGGTACTTGCGAAATCATTTATTCTCTTTCGTGCAATAAATGAACGTCCGAAGTGACAACACCGAGACTTCCATAATATGTTACACAATTGATCCACATCTCGATGGCATTGCAATTGCAGGGATCGAATTCACGATTGAAGCGGCCGACTCGGGTCTAACACCGCACTACCACCGTGTGATTCCAGGCCACATAGTTCACCCTTTCGATGTTGAGCCTCCGCCGTTGTGGTTGGCGTTGTCGCCGCCACTGCTGTTACTGTGCTGTCGCCTCATTGTACACTGCTCCTCTCTGCTGATGCCCCTGATAATTACAGACAAGAGAAGCACATGAACAGATTATGCTAAATGCAACTCCATTTAAATATGGCCGGGCCGGGACGAGTCAGACCAGGACGGGCGGACTCCTCATGTTTTCGTGCCATCAAACTGCAATTTCGACGACGGGGGCGGATAATGATCGCATTGGCAGTGTAGCGGAATCGAAAGCACATAGACCAATGCCTTACGGAACACACTATCCTTCTATGTCGGGCAAGGCCTCGATAATAGAGACATGCATTGCATTCGGCATTTAGTCGCGCAGAGGTAATTGAACGGATTAAATGCAATACGAGCAACTAGGAATACTTGCAAGGCGATGTGAAGTGAACTGGGTGAGATGTAGTGCAGAAGTTCACTTCAGATTTCGTAGGCATGCAGCGGCTCAAACAGATGGAGCTTTTGTAAATCGAAAACAGAAGTTAGAGCTATGAAAAAATCGTGTTTTAAAGGTTGCCTGCGTGTTTGAAGCCGTTGGACTTCATTCCGTGACCGATCAAACAGATGGGTGAACAGATAGTCAGACAAAATGAACCTGTTATTATTGTAGATGAGGTGAACTGTGGGGGAAATGAACTCTTTAGGAGGTACAGATATTTCCATGTTTTGACCGATATCGATACTTCGAGGATAATCTGCCCTCTTCTTCAGTGTTTATCATTCTTATCGTAATGTAACCTAAATCTCTTGTTCTAACTCTACGGTTTAAAAGCTTTTTGTTAAGTTACTTTCAAAAGTTTATCACATTGCATTTTATTTTAATTAGTTTGAGTATATCTAGTTTCTTTTTAATTGGTCTTTTAGATAAAACTATTTGGTTTCGAAAGGTTGATAAAATTTCATCAGATTAATTTCATTTTTATACATTTGCTTAACATGTATTTATTTATTTATTTACTTGGAATTTGGTTATTTTTATTTGTGAGAAAAATATTTCGTTCGGAGAATCAATCGAGAAAAATCAAAATCATAAATGCATACTTGGTAAAACTCGACTTGATGTACCGCACAGCTGTTACATAAATTTTCCGATGGATGTTAGTTAGGCTAGTATGTTTGGGTTTTTGTGGTTGTATGTTTGCTTTTGCGGTTTTATTTTGTTTATTTGTTTTTCTTAATTGTATTGTTTTCTCGCTTACTTTTTTGCGTAATATTGTGTGTTTTTCTTCAATTTTCGACCCTTGCTACCATTTATTCGCCCTCTGGTGGTAGAATTTCTTGGATGTGGTACATCAAGTCGAGTTCACCCACATATTTTCTTTGTTTTCGGAAACAGAAATAAGCATTTGTAAATAAATAAATAAATTATTGCGATTCACCTCACTCTTCCTTACCACGAATGCAAATCGCTTGTCTGTCTACCAACTCACCACAACTCCCATACTTATGCCTCGAAACCAACAATCCGATCCTGAATTGCCGGTGAAGGTTAAAACACCACAGTCTATCGGCTAGAAATTTTTCTATTCACGCTATAGTCATAATGCTTTTATTGCGAATACCCAGGGCACAGCAAGGAGACACCGACCCGACCGATAAATAGCTGAGATTGTGCTGCGAGGCCAGGAAAGCAACAAAAGGAAAGGCGAAACGTAACGAAATGAAATTTTCTTTTCATTTTATTACAATCTTTTGTCTGCTTTGTTTATGAATGACGTGATCAAATTTCAAAAAAAAACTGACACCCGCTGCGCGCCCCTTGGCAGGTGATGCATTCGAAGTGTCTGCCTCTTTGATGTTTAGCAATCAAAAAGAAACGGTGCGGCACGGCACGGGGACGAGACTTGCATTATTTTCGCCATAAACAGTTGTTCGTTGCTCGTTCAAGTCAAATTACAACTTAATGTGGCATGTTGGTAACAGCCAATCGATTTCTGAATGGAATACCAAATGACCGCTGTAGTAGTTAGCATTTTATGTAGAATTGAATCGCTTCAATGTTCAAGGTGTGGATGGTGCATTTAAGATGGTAGTTAACTCGATTGCAATATGTGTTTGTCCCATGCAAATTCTCTATGCACTCGAAAAGTATTCTAAAGGACAGAATTTCAGAGAAAATTAAATTCTGTAAATAAGTTATTTAAAAAAGTTTTGCGGTACAGTTAGAGATAACAGAAAAACTTTAATTTCACAGTTCCTCGAGATCTAAATCTCCTTGTGGGCCGACATAGGTCATTTTCTGATTTAATTCTGTTGCGTTTCCATTTATGCTAAGTTTGAGCTGGTGTGGATAATAATTTTATTATTTTAGAGCTTCTAGTAAAACTCGACTTGATGCACTACAGCCGGGAAATATTACCACCAGAGGGCGAATAGGTGGTAGCAGGGATAAAACAATTGAAGAAATATACACAAAAAAACAACAAAAAATAAACGAGAACACAAAAAATACAAAAAAAATAAACGAAAAAACCAAAATATATAAAAAAATAAACGAGAACACCAAAACATTGAAGAAAAACAAACAAAAAACACTTCCAAAAACAAAAACACTACCATAAAAACACAAAACTACTAGCCACACATCCATCAGCAAAATCGTCAAACGTCTATATGGTGCATCAAATCGAGTTTAGCCCAACTTCTCTGGATATAGAGATCAGGATTTAGTGATCGGTTAAGAAAGTCCTCCGAAATTTATACGCACATCTAACGGGGCCTTTATATTTAGGTATTATGAATATATAAGGGATTGCATGGTGTTCTACAGTTGGGTACCCATATAATGCGGTTTTCTTTCTCCTTTACAATTTCTACAAATAACACAAACATATATTTTTTTATCTAAAATATATCTGACTTCGCTTTCTACACTGTCCTTCAATATTTTCGGTAAAGTTTCAAGTTTCCTGCCTTTCGAAATTTACTCTTTTGAAAAATAGTTTTTGATTGCTGGTCTGACCTTTTTTACAGAGTCCTAAATTTCCACGGCAAAATAATTTCAAAGGCTGCGCGATGAATGGTAGTCAGAGTTCCCACTTTTGATACATTTGTATCATTTTGATAAATTTTTATTTGAAACTTATATTTTTGATACAATGATACATCAACTCACAGAATTATGGCAAAATGATACATTTTGCCATCCAGTAAATAAATTAAATTTTTTTAATTTTTCTGCCATATACCAATCAAATCTCTTCTCTCTAACAGTAATAGCTGCCAATTTCAACCTACTTTACACTCTGAACTACGAAAGATATCTAATATTTGATGACTCTGAAGATTTTTTATAATTAAATAATAACGAGAAAATGAATGTTGGCGTTTTGGGATAAACCGAGTTTAATTGTAAACAATTTAGGTGAATCAATGGCACCTGCCGCCTTTCTTCATGTTGACTTTAGTAGCTGTACCTTATAGTTTACCTGAGAACGAGGTTTCTCTGTATTAAACTTGGATGGCAGTGTAAAAAAACTGATTAGAGTTGAAAAGAGATTAGAGGAATTTTGGGAAACCAAATAATCCACGGGTCCCACTGTATGACATACTTGCCCAAAACATATCTTTCTATTCACGATATTCATCAAATCATCAGTATTACTTCTTCCCTTATTAAGCCAAAGATTTTTTTTTTTTTAGAAAATTAAAACAGCGACTTCCCTGAAAATAATCTGCGCTCCGTTTTAATTTCGTGAAAATTTTGAGCGCATTCGCATAGAACCCACATTTTGTAATAATTTTATTTTGGGTGGCTTCAATATTAATGGCAATATACCGATGAAAACGAGCGGAATTAATTTGTGATATTTTTTTTTGAATCTATATTATTCAATAAATATAGTAGCTCCAAACTAAGTTTTTTTTTTATAATTTTCTAATTTTTTATAATTTCAGTACCTCGAAAAAAGTACACGTTTGGGAACGTTTAGATAAATTTTTACAAATATTGATACACTTTTTTTAAGAAATTTGATACGGCGGAAAATTGGGGAGTGTGAACACTGATGGTAGCCAAGTGCAATGTCTGGTGGGTAGGGCAACGTTTTCCAATGAACCTTTCGTAGTTTTGAATTGACATTAATAATAAGATCACTATCTGGACTTGTGTTATCCTAATTGAAGAGTATCATTTGTCGGAAAATCAAAGATGGCCGTTTTTTCAAGTGCTGGTAAAAAGCGCTCAAGTTGTTTGCAGTAGATCTTAATGGCTATAGTTTGATTGGGATATAAAATTTGTCGTGGATTTTTCTCATCAAAGCAATCACAGCACTTTGCAGAGATTTTTTTTTGGTTTTCCTACCCATTATATCTTCTTGTGGAAATACCTGTAGATGACTTACTTTTTTTTCGCCATTAGCTATTCAGTCCAAAAAAGTCTTATTCCAGGGTCCTAACAGTGAATAAGGCAACAAATTCGCCCTTTGCGAAAAGTTTGACGCAGAAATGTTGTAAGGAACACACTGACCTTAACTTACTGATTTTTCCACTCGTACGCAGATATATTATCATTCAACTCAACAGATCTTCTCGCATATGGTTCGTTATCGAGGCTAAACTTTTTGACATGAAAGTTTTGGAAGCATAACTGACACCGAGCTACAATTATTGCCTGTTGCTCGTCAACTGCACAAATTTTCATCCTACTTTCCTGGCCTGCCATTATTACACTAGTACAGCAAAACATGCCCAATTTGCTCCTTGGATATTTTCATTATATCCTTAGAAAAATTCAGGAAAAAATTCGGATCTTTTGTTCGCTCCTTAAAATCCTCTATCGCTCTTTCGGACTCTCTATCAAATAATGTGTTTACTGATCCTCAAGTTGTTTCCAATTGCTCCAGTTTATTCCAAACGAGCAGCGAATAAACAGAGATCCCCTGAGAGTGAAAACCCAACGACTAACTGCAACGGCCAATTCAATTTCTGCTGGTGTAAAGCTGTAGTTTAGGAGTTACTTGGACTATGGCGAGGAGCTCTTTTAGAGATAGTGGTCAGAGAAAGAGAGCATTCCGACACTGCCCAGCGCGAAGGTGGTGTAGTGGAACTGGAAGTGACCGTGAAACTTACGCACAGGCAGAAAGAACCCGGATGTTCCAACACAGGGTTGGAAGATCCTGAACATCAAGAAGCCGGTAGCACAAGATGGAGAGTAGTATACATACTTCCTCTCAATAAGGAGTCTAACGACCTGCTCTATCTACGATATGGCAGAATGCTGTGGGGTGTCGGCAGCGTTTTTCTGTGCCTGACGAAGCACTATCGTCAAAAAAATGACAACGCCAACATTCTAGAGACTGGTAAGAATAAGAGAAATCTAGACATGGCTGACCCAGAGGGAAGAAACTGCCAGCCACCAGCAAGTTGAGTCGCAGGCTAAGGAGGATGACGCGGAAATCGATGTAGAAATTTCTGCAGGTTAATCTGCGCTACAGCAAGTTGGCCTTCACAAAGGTAAGTTTGACATGACACTAGTTGATGAGCCCTGGATCTCTGTGGAAGACGAGGTTGCTGTACTGGAGGCACGATACTTCAATCATTTTTCCTCACTTTTTTCCAAAATAATAGGGGCTACGCTGATGAAATTGGATATTTACGCTTGCGCTTATTATTGATGTTAAAATCGTTGAAAAAATCATTGACAAACAATGACGAGGTACGAGCTTGTACTGCTGCAGATTGATCTAACAAAGCATGTTCAGCAGTGCGCAGGGCTGAAATCAGCTCGTTATTAGGTCTGTTCCCGTACTTTCAATCACTGAATTTTACTGAATTTTCCTGAATCATGTGGTGGGGAGATTCATGAAAAGTACGGGAACGCTCTCATTGCATTTCCTGAAAATTGACAACCAAAACGTGTCAGTTTTTGGTTTTTGGAAGAACAATAGTGATTATAAAGTCATCCTAAGCGGTGATAAATTATCGCCACAAAAATATTCGACCTTCATAGCAAAATTACGCAAAAAATATGTTGCTTGCCGCGCACATTTGAAAATATTTACTCGCGCCACACCGTTTGACACTTTTCAGTAGCTCAGACCCTACTGAAATTTCATCGTACGCACTGAAAGAGGGGAAAGTTTCAGTTTTCAGTAAAATGGAGTACGGGAACGGCTTCATTGCAATTAATCGCAATTAATCGTAGTACGGGAACAGACCTATTATCAGGTGTCACAAGCCCAGATACTTTCGGCTAGTCCTTTCAGATGAAGATATTTCATGCAAAGTAGTTACGTCAGTGTTGACGTATTCAGTGATTTTTTTAAGCTAACGAATGTGTTCTTACCGATCGCTAACTGATGAAAGTCTGGTAGCGTTGGAACCCATCGAATGTTAGTAGAGTATTTTCGGCAGCGATTACCTCACATGCCTACCTTTTAAGCCCACACAAAAGCCCGTACAGATAGTCAGGATTGCTGAACCTTTTTGTATTGCACTATTAGCAAGTGAGGTTTTAGAAAGGTACATTATGCGTGAGTAAAAGAAGCATTTCTAATGTCTTTGACCTTAGTTTTCTGGTCAGGAACATCTGCCTAACACAAATACAAAAGAATAATACAAAATAAAAATCAAAACTGTGAGCCATGTAACCTAATTTTTTTTTTTTTTGAGAAGAAGCGCTCTATGGAGCAAGTATAGTTTCGTAAGCACAAATGAGACACAGAACCTGCTGTAGCGATGAGATGATACGCAGAAAAATAAAATTGATCTTAAGAACTTCATCAATTTTACATAAGAACATCATCGGGCATATTGATAGAGAGCTGTACGTGTCAGCACTCTTTTTTGTATTCGTGCGAAATCAATTTTCTTAAAGTAAAATTATGTTAATTTTGGGGAAAACCAGAAAATAGAACAATTAAAATTCCTAATTGCAAGCATTAAAATCTATAATTGATCCTTCAATTTCGAGTAGATAAGCTTCTTATACACCTACTTGTCTTTTATACAAAATTTTCGAAATTCCCCAGCTCATTCGCCTCATTTACAATATACTTTCTATTTTTAGTCTCTCAGCTTTCAATTCGCATAATTGTTGCGTGTATCGACGCCAACGTAGAGAAGGTTATTTCAATTGAAGAAGGTCAGTTAATTATCCACCAGAACAAACTGAATACTCGATTCAGTACTCGCCGAGTCTTATCCATCCACAAACGTTGAAAACGTATCAGCAATTCATGAGCGGTTTTCGTTTAATCAATGCAAATCGAGTTAATGAAATGTGGCTGGTAGCGAAGACGTAGCGTAGTAATAACGTGTGTGAACCTTCAACGACACAATGACAGACTTTGTAAAAGTCGCGGTGCTAATTAAAGACAGCGGCAACATGTTATTTCGAATTCTTAGACTATGCTATTGTTTGCAGATCGTTAGACGCTCAGTTGGGCAATAGTTTCGTTCGTGAGCTTTCTTGTCGTTAGTTAGCACATTGTATCATTTACCTAATATGCGAATGATTTATGGCTCATAATAAGTGGTAGAAGTGTGGAAATATTATGTTTTGTTTGAACAAGAAATTTACTTGGGTTTGTTTAGCTGTTTGCTTAATAAAGCTGCAAATACGATTTCGGAAGTAGAGTCTATGCAGTTCCGATATTTGATGCTTTCAGCATACTGAAGATTTATAGTAAGTGAAATTCAACAACTTAGTGACCGGAAGTACCACTCATTCAGAGATCAGATACCAGAACGCCAAAACAACCTAGCTTAGCTTAGTCAACCGGTTCCATCTAATCTCAACCTCCATAAAACCGTCTGCAACTGTTCCCAACAACTCACAAACACTCAAGACCTATCCGATTGTGTCAACTCTGCGGACAGTCTCATGATATCGTAAGATTATTTTAAGAAAACGATCATTTAACCCAATCGAAAATAAACACTTTCATCATGGCTTTCCTCAATCGTTCGGGCAGCACCATCGCCACAAACAGATATTACAAATAAATTTTGATTAAGAGTGAAATTCTCTAAATCCATCAAGTCAATCTTAATTTCCGATTCGGTGGATGCGCGCGACTACTACAAGCCGCAAACGACGCAGCATCTGAATGAACCACACAAGGGCCGGGCCCGGCGCTGTCCGCGTAAAGCTCTCCGTCTTCTGTTAATCCATCGATAACCCGATACTTGCACATAATCAGCTTTCGATCGGAACCTTTCCGACACGAAAGCAAAACTAAAATATTTTCTACGTTTTTCAGGCATATTTTCTCGGCGAATAATCTTAATGCGAACGAACGGGTTTCTGTTTAACTTCGGTCCAGTCTGTTGTTTTTTCTCCGCCCCGAAACGGAACCTCATAAGGTCTGCGTGGTCTATTCGTTTTCATTAATCTTCCCGAATTTATCGGACGCAGGCAATATCTGTGAGGCCGTCAGTTATAATAATCGAATTCGAGGCCACAGTCGTCGTCGTCTCGAAACGTTCACATCCAAAACGTCCCACATTGACCTGCGCCTGGGTGGCTCATTGTGTATTTAGTATCTTGGCTCTAATTACTGGGCAGTTTTCAAAGCTAATAAGTAAAAAGTCGCCTAACGACAATTCCTTCGATTTCGAGCGGGAATTTTCGTCGGTCGCGGTCAAATGAATTTTGACTAATTCGGACATCAAGCAGGCAGATCGCGATAACGGCTTCAGCGATGGAATGACGAGACGGGAGACAATACTGATGTAATTCATTAATCCTTTGTACTACAAGTGATGCGAAAAGTCGCTCTGAAAGGACTCTTCGATTAAACTGCTTTTGTAGGCAGGGCACGCAGTAATACGTCTTATCGCTCGAATTTTCGTCAATGTCTGGCGGCAGCGGTAACTTCAAATGATACGTTTGAGAAAAGAACAGAACGAGGAAGAAAACAATGCTCCGCAACCGCAAAGACGTTTTCCTTTTTTTTTCCTCGTTTGAAGTTGAATTAGTCACTGGACCCGGGTGAGATAATGATGAGCGGGAGCCAGGGCAGTCATCATAAATCGCATCATTAGGCAGCGGTCTTTGAATCGACTTGATAAGTCGAAAGTCGTAATCGTTAATAAGTAATTAGGAGGCCCAATTTCGAACGGCAATGTCAAGAAGCCAGCCATGGATGTTCAGTTGCTGCTGCAGCATCTGTATGTACAAGAAATAACAGACGCTCAATTGAATGGATTGGCTAGCGCACTTGTTGTCGGGAGATTAAATAATTAGCGGCTGCATTCTGAGTATTGCGCTTGCAGCGGTTTCATATGTGTGCATTTCCGGTTAAGTGTGTGCTACATTAATTTTTTTTATTTACAGGGTCTTTAACTAATTGGTGCTATCAAATTTATTCGACTTTTTTCGACTGTCGAAGAAACATCGCTGAAGAAGGCTATAAGAGATAGCCGAAATACTAGTATACGGATTTTTGAAAAATAAATTGGTAGAAATAAAGGAAACGAGTTCGACTTTTCATTTTATTGATTATTATATTTTTCGAGCGGTGCATTCGGTGGTAAATATACAGTTGAAATAATCAATCTTTTGTTATTGGCTTTAACCGATACGAACAGCTACTCTACATCAATATTATTAGACGATATCAAACTAGATTGGAAATAATTTGATACAGCTATCAATACACCACCACTTTTGTTTTTTTTTTTTTTGGTAATATCATCACGATCACAACGATAAGCATTGTAGCCTTTGAATTCCAGCTCAGTAGTTTTGTGGTACGGTTTAAGCCATGTTTCCGTAAAAATGATCACATCGTAGTTATTTATTATTAACGAATGGCGTAAATCGAGTAACTTCGTAGATAATCCACGCATGTTTTGATTACAAATAGTCAATTTTAGTTTTTTGCATTGAGCGGGACAATAATTTTCGGGATAACGCTTACGTATTTAATAACAGCAAGAGGCTGACTTTTTTTCTCCTCCTCAAGCTGCTTATAAATATCTCTGAGAAGATTTTTTCGTGAATAGTGTAATAGGATCAGTCGTAGAAGCTTATGTTTGGCTACAATTAGCCCTTCCAAAAAAGAGGGAAAAGAACTCTGCCGTATTGGCCTTGGCGAGCCTGTCACCGCTACGCAAATTCAAACAGTCTCTTTTTTTAAAGTAGTATCAGCAGAAACTTTGCCTGGCGAACTTGCCGCCGCTACGCAAAGTTTTAAGTCTCTTTCAACTCTACTTCTTCAAAAGAAAGACTATTCCTTTTAGTATGCTTGGTCGCCGCTATGACTTTGGCTTACCAGCGAAGAATGTCCTTTATTGATAACAATTCTGAGCTTTTATAACAATAATAGTACAGTTATTGTTTTTCAAAAATCTGCGCGAATCAAAAATAATTTAATCTAGTTCCGGTGTTTTACCACCGCGTTCAATTAGGGCGCTCTAGTCGCTATGTGTGTATATGTGACATTTCGACAAGTGTCGAAAAGTCATCGTCAATTTAGTGTACACAACAATAGTCATCAAAGACCTGCTTTTTAGAAATTCACTTTGTCTATGCTTTCTTCTTACAACTAGTGATACGCGTTTCTACTGTTTCCAAAAAACGAAAATGAACTGTTTTTTTTTTCGCAAAATAACAACTGTTTTTTAAAACTGTTTAAAAAACAGTTTGTTAACGACAAGAAAAAATGTTATCCTGTGCGACAAAATAAATATTTAAGATGTATGTAGTTCAATTCAGAAACATCGTTCATAGTAATTTTTATGTATCATGTTTTTCTTATACATACATATTTTATGTATTGTCTTCCAACATCGTATCGTAAACATTCATTGCTAGTACTAAGCGCTTACAAACTGAATTGATACTTGTACTGTCCCAATTTTCCAATATATTATCCACTTGATCAACCGTTTAATACAGTTCTGTTGATCTGAATAGTCATCTTGTTGAAGTCTTGGTACAAAGACTACCTTAAACTGAAGCCAAGATACTTTTATTTCCTACTGCTGCGAAAGAGATTTGATCAGAGGCACAGAAGGCTTTTTCGTTTCAATCACCATAGCGCCCGGAGATTGATTTCCAAAAAAAAAGTCTGTAGACACATATTTTTGCACTCGGTAATTTTGACACAATCAGCTTGGTCCTTCTTGCACCATTTCGACACGGGCACTTTTCAGTCTCTCACAGAACGATCACAATGATTATCTCTTGGACGGTCCCGCCAAATTCAAATGCAGCCTCATTCATTTTGAAGTTTGATGATGCCAGGGGTTCTATTATTTCCGATTTTTTTGACAAGTAGCCCGTGAGACGGGACATTCTATTGGATGATTTTTACATAATTGGCTGAAAAAGTCAGTTTATAGGAGCTGACGAAGTTCGCTTTCAGCCAATTCTTAGCCAGCTTTGGGCAGTCGAGTGATGATGGTGATTTACTCGTAGATTTTATGGACGCGAAATGAAACCTAAATGGAGCGATAAACGTTAAATCCCATATCAAATGGCGAAATTCTTGTTCGTAAATTTGTGGGAGATTCTATCATTTTTCAAATCCTTCACTTTTAAAACGATACATCATTCTTCAATAGTTGCAAAGCATAATCTATCAACGCACTTGTATTCTCGAGTCAACAGCAAAAAGATTTGCAGACACAATATGCGCAACGTAATTCTCTAAAACGATAATCTTTACAAATCCTCTTCGTTATTCTTGGCACTTGTTCGTCCTTGGACGAAATAATGATGATAAACTGTTTCCACTGGTACAAACTTCGTTCCGTGCACCCCCGCACAAGTATCCTCTCGAGTGACACTTGCAAGACAAGTACAAAGTACATCAGCAGCCACCTGGCTCGCATCGTTGCTTCCGACAAGGAAAAATCGAAGCTCCAACGGAACAAATTTCAAGCGATATTTCACCTCAGCAACCACTTGGCAAAATTTTCTACTTTATTACACAATCGATCGATATCGGTTTCGTTTCGAGCGGTTTCGCGATAAAGTTGCGAATCGAATAAATTCTATTCATCCATTGGCACACGCAAGGTCCCGTCCTTCCTTAACATGCATACGGGTATCCTTTTCATGCTTCTCTTATTTACTCTGGACTTTAAGTGCCTCCGCACACGGGTCGACATTCAATCGACTCGACTGCGACTCGAACTCGAAGCGTCATAGGCGTCACACTCGAAGTAGACAATTGCATCCGCACACGGGTCGACATGCAATCGGCTCGACTGCGACTCGAACTCGAAACGGGTCGCTTTCTACGCGAAGTTTTGACAAACAAGCAATAGTATATATTATATATTTAGATATTTATTTTACGAAACAAGGCAACATACACAACAAGAAACCATAATATAAATCTAAAATACAATTAATCATTATAAATATAAAATAAAAATTGTCCGTAAAAAATATTTCAATGCATCACAAATTTTGTAGCATTTACTCTACATTGTTTTAATTAAATTTAGGCTAATAACGATGGAAGTTAAGCGGGTTCGGATGTGGAATGGGCTTTGGGCCAGTTATTTTTGAATTTTGATTTAGTAATCCCCGAAGAGTAGTGGCTGCTTATAGAATTGAATAATCCACAGCACCTATTAATGGGCTCATTATATGATAAGTAGTGTGATGAATGAATTCATTGAGCAGATTTGCAAATCTGGTGCGTCTTGGTCGGTTATTGAAAGTAATTTTACTAGAGAGATCTTCAATAATATTATATACTTGTATGTTATTAGTATATGTCACTTTGTCACGTGTAACTTATATTCACCCACTATGGATTACTACAAGTAATAATGATCCGACCTTTATTGAATGCGATATGAAATACTTCCATTAATATTCTGACAAGCATGTCCCAGGGTCCAACTAAATTCAATAGCTATACGCCTCTCTTCCACACTCTAAGTGCAAATTCTTATCCTCGCAGATGGCACTGCTATATAATCTAAGAATGTCAATACCAATCGAATCATTAGCCATTGGCAGCAACAACTAGTGTTCAATAAAAGCTTCTCCAGTAAGTGGAAATTCATCCTGAAAAATTGCAAGCTTGTTTCTTTGTTAGGAAACTATATTATAAACACTTCGCTGTTGCTTGAATAAATATATTGGTGCTAAAGTGGAATTGTTTTTGCGGGATGATTAAAATTGAAAATTTCCAACTTTTTTTGACAAAGTGGTTTCGAAAGTATACACTGATTCTCATCAGACACCAGCGCACAAAAACTCGATTGTTTTGCGTTTTGCGGAGATGTTAAAATTTGTCACAACTAACGTAAATAAAAATTACTGATTTACAACTGCAAGTGGTCACATCAGTCAAGTTAGCACTGTAAGCTGGAGTCTGATGAGAATCAGTCCATACGATCGAAACCATTTTGTAAAAAAAACATTTTCTATAAAATTTTCAATTTTAATCATCCCGCAAAAACAATTCCACTTTGATTCTGCTTTCGACGGCTTATTCCGCAAAACGATCGAGTTTACCGTATCAATTATGCTCTGCTTTATCTATGCTGATTTATAGGCAAGAAGGGGATCACAAATCAATAACCTTTATGAACATATAGGTGCAACTATTTTGTGGCCAACATAATTAAAATATATGTAGGAAAATTTCATGTATATAACATTACAATATGTAACATTACATTATGCAAACATATAAAAAAATACATACGTGATACGTTATCAGAAACACTAATATTTTTCAAAGAACCAATCATAATAATACATAAAATAAAATAATTAATAATGCATACATTCTAAAAAAAAAAATCACTTTCATATATTTCGAAAAAAAATATCACGCGTCTTGCTCGACTTTTCCCGTTCCAAACACTTCGAGCGAGACGAGTCGCAGTCGAGTCGCAGTCGCACCGAGTCCGAGTCGAGCACAAGTCGACCCGTGTGCGGGTCTCCATTCATTTACATTGGAAATCGCAAGGAGTTCGAGTTCGAGTCGCAGTCGAGTCGCAGTCGAGTCGATTGAATGTCGACCCGTGTGCGGACGCTCTAAGTCTTTTGTTCTGCCAAATTTGTTTTCCTGCGAAAAGTTTGTGCTTTCCATTCGATTCGTGCTCAAGTGTGTGAGCGACCTTTTTTCGGGAATTGACGAGAAATTAACCAGAAACAGCCAAAATAGCTTTCCGAGCCCGACAATCAAAACACGAAGGATTCAACGAAGGCGGGGGAGGGTCATTCAAGTGTTGGATCGACCCAGTGCCCGAAAATAAAACGAAGAATCCCTTCTTTCGATTTCCTTCTAATTTATGTGCGAGCGCTACTAATTGATGGGTCTGTTGACTCATTTGTCGAGAAATGCTCAGATGTTTGTCGATGAGTATTTGCGAGCGGCATAAGGCTATCAATGAAATGGAACAAAAGTTTGGAATAAATAGTACTCGACTAAGTCAGACGGTTTCCAACTTTATCGTGGGAAACTGGTTGAGAAATTTTAATTGGGAGCTAGGCTTTGAGGTTCGCCAGGTTCACAAAACTGAATGGTCCGGATGTATTGATTTGACAATAGAACAGAACACGGAAGGAAATACTTCATTTTCTCTGACAGGGTTTTGTTGATTTCACAGATGGCTCTCGTACGTCTTACCGCGGGAACGTAAAAATCATTCACTAAGCACTTCATTCAGCAAAAACATCCCAACCATCACCTCAGCCCCAAACCGAAATAATATTTGCAATCCAGACGCTTGCGAAAACAGTGAGTTTTGTACGTGGATACATACAGTCACAAGAAGCGAGGGTTGATGGGTAAAATGCTGGGCGTGGGAAGTTGTCATCTTTTTGAAAACGTAAACACAAACCGAAGATGTTTTTTTATTGAACTGCCGAATCGTACGCAAACTGATCACATATCGGGATTTGGAACCTGACGCACGACATAAATAAACATATAGACATATTTCAGTGATTCAAGGACACATTGTTCAACTCTACTACGACGAAAACGTCCTGAATTCATTACCATTTCCAAGTGTAGCATTCAGCTGGCTGCACAAGGGATGAATTTATTATGTCATCGTTGGGACGATGAAGTGATGGCAGTGATGGAAGATGGATTTGATATTGAGGCAATGAAACGCGAGGCAAGGATGCTGTGAAGCCGGTGGAGCTCGTCGGGAAAGATTATGTAGCACACAACGCACAAGGATCGTAAATATGTGTGTGCTTGGCGGCTGTCATAAATTTCGGTTTAATGTACTCGAATACAATGGAATTTCCATACGAGTTTGAGATGTGCCATGTTCAGAGATAAACATTTGTAATTTGTTTGAAGGGTGGACTGGGCTCGGTTGGAAGTTTTATGGTATGTAAGTATGTTTTACTTTTGGGGTAGCCATAAAAACAATTTTTTTTACGAACTTGACACTTGGTAGGGGACTAACAGTGGAGTTTCTTGGATGTTACAATAACATTTTTCTTATGGAGGTAGTGAAAGTATTTAGCCATTCTAAAGCTGTTGAGTTTTTTTTTAAAGAGATTTTCACAAATAAAGAAAGATTATGTTTATTTAAAACTTTCTAAGCATCGACAGAACTTTAGGCAACTTTTTAGGCTCGCACTCTAAGAGGGTACGTTCTGATACTAAAAAAACTAGGTCAAGGAGGCAACGTGCTAATGCAACTAAGAGGAATCTTAAAAAAAACAAGGTTGGAATGAGCAATATAAAAAGTTATACAAGATGCAAAAGTAGCGCGTTATTTCTTATTGATGGTTATTCTTGTTACTGATTTTCGGAGAAAATTATTACTGATTTTCTAAGAAAATTATTACTGATTTTCTAGAACTGATAACTGATTTTCCCAATATATATATATATATATATATATATATATATATATATATATATATATATATATTTATTTTTTTATTTATTTAATTACACGGACCAACTCCTTTTACAACAAATTTACATTAGTAAAGTAAGAGAGAAAGAAAGAAAATATATATATATATATATATATATATATATATATATATATAATTGTTAAAATAGTATATTAAAAAGAAGAGAAAAGAAAATTATACAATAGCATAATAAATAGTTATAAATAACAAATAAATTCAAATAAATGCTGTATTAATGTAATTCATTTTAGTTTAATTTGATTCCACAGTTTGGAGGTAGACAGAAACGATTCTTTTAAATTTGATTATATCTATACCGAATAAATCAAAATTTTTCCAAAGTTCGTTCCCGATTCGTTTTAATCTTTCGATAGGAGAATTACGTGAATAATTAATTTTACTTGTATTCATGGCAAATATTTCTTTAAACCGTGTAGTTCTAGATGGAACTCTTATAGAAATCAATTGTAAAATTTCAGATGCATCTAATTGATTATTAAGTATATTGACCAAGAAAACCGCATCAGTATAGGTTGTTCTTACTTTTAAGGTTGTTATATTCATTAAATTTTGTATAGTATCAGAATGTATAGTATCAGAATGCGCTTTGTGGTAAGGATTCCATATTACTGAACCATAGTCTAATTTACTACTAATCAATGAAAAATATAACATTTTAATTGTGTTCAAATTGTAAAACTTCTGCGTGTTTTTTATAGCAACCCCCAGCATTCGAGTTGCCAGATTAGTAATCTCATGGATATGAATTGTGAAGTTTAACGCCGTGTCGAATCTAATTCCAAGATCTTTTGTGAAGTCAGCATGATCTAGTGCGATTCCGTTCATGGTATAGACATAAGAAGATCTAGCTAATGTACGATTAAACTTCATATGATGACACTTGCTTATATTCAATTCTAAACCATTTTGAACACAGTAAGAATAAAAATTGTCTATATTTATCTGCAAAATATGATTGTCAGATAATGAAGCAATTCTCTTAAAAATTTTGAGGTCATCAACAAATAATAAGAACTCAACATCTTGGAAAATATAGGATATATCATTGATGAATATTAAGAACAAAAGAGGGCCTAAATGTGAGCCCTGTGGAACTCCAGATGAAGGGTCAAACGGACTAGAACAATTATTATCAATGCAGACTAATAGTGAACGACCACGAATGTAATCGCAAAGCCAAGCAAGTAATGATCCATGTATACCAATATTTTTCATCTTCTTTGTCAAAAGATCCCAATTAATCTTATCAAATGCTTTACATAGATCCGTATATATGGAATGCACTTGAAGATAAGATTTGAAACTCGTATTAATATAGTTATGATAAGTTAAAAGATTTGCAATAGTTGAACGTCTTTTACAAAAACCATGTTGGTTAGGAATTATTAGAGGCCTCAAAATTGGTGAAATGTAGTCAGTTACCAGGCTCTCGAATAGTTTGGGTATGACAGATAAAATGATAAAAGATAAAATTCCACATTAGACTAATTACCAGATTTATCAACAGGCATAACATAAGACGACTTCCAAAAGTGTGGAAAACAGCCAATTGACAAAGATTCATTAAAAATGTGTAAGTGAGGTTTACTTAAACTAAGAGAACAATTCTTTACGAAAATGGGTGGAATACCATCAGGTCCAGCACTTTTACTAATGTCAACGGCGTTCAATTTATTTATAAGTGAGTCTAAACCGATAACATATTGAGATAAGCTTACATTGGTATTTAATTCAGGAGGCTCGTGGTTGTTAGTCTTGCATGTGAAGTCTTCACGCTTAAGCTTTTCGCCAGTATTCTGCAGTCGCCAATCACTAACCTTTTGCTTCCAAACCTATTTAACTGGATGACAAACTGTAACGTTCATTGGTTGCAGGAGGTATCGTATCAATATCACGAATCACAAAATCCCGAATGAACAAAATCCCGTATGTTTCGAAATTCCCTTATTCTAAAATCCCGAAGGTCAAAATCCCGAAACTCAAAATCTCGTGGAATGAACCCTATTTATATAATGAAATAAGAAAAAAATAGTGATTTAAGTTTTTATTTAGGAATAAATTTCAACATGAAGACATATTGTACCCGATTCTTCTCAAATTACCGATTGTTTCAGTTTCAGAAATTTTTCTAATAATTTTTTTAATTTTTTGGTACCTTGCCAAATTTTTCTTCTCTGATTCTCCTCCATTAATTTTAGCTATCGTCGGTTTAGCTACAATAAAAAAAGAGCTGAAAGAAAAATCCCGTAGTTTTGAATAATATAGAATCAGGGGCACGGGATTTTGTCTTACCGGATTTTTTGTTGCAGGATTTTGTAATGCGGGATTTTGAAATTGGGATTTTGTAAACGGGATACTGTAATACGAGATTTTGTCATAGAAAAAGTTTGTTAAAGGTCACGAAATGTGTGGAGAGTGGGAATCGACAAACCAAACCACGGGTAGATCTATATTATTTTTCTGCAAGTACGGATAAAAACAGTTTGTTATATATTCCAAAAAAAAAACCCACAAGTCATCCAGCCCGAATCAGACCTTCCTTTTTCCCAATCTGCAGGCATTCTCAATATTATATTTTTAGGGATCTTTATATATGGCAATGGAGTAAGAGGAGGGAGGCATAAGTTTTCCACTATGCCGTGCGATTATAAGTATGGATTGAGCCTTTGCAAACTAGGCTTCTCTTGGCTTTGAGACACAAAAAGAATGCTGTTTCATTGCAGTTGAAGATTCGATTAGTAACATGTCCGTTAACTGAATAAAACTCTCGAAATAGGTTGATACTTTGGTAAACAAATTTCTAATAGATTCTTTTGTAATCCTAAACCTCCCAGTTGTCAAATTTTGAGACATCCTAAAGGAAATCACAAGAGTATGCTCTTCTGCTTGGGTAAGAGTTGTAGGCGCTCTAACATGTTTTGTATGCTTTTTTAGTTTCTTATCTTCAAGCGTCGTTCTCGGAATACCAAGTCTTTTGACAACGTCTCTGGTAGACTGCCCATCTTCAATTGCCTTTAGCGCCATTGAAAGGACTTCACACATACCCCTTGTGTGTATTTCTTAGAAGTCATATCTATATATGTAACAGAAATATGATGTTCTTCTTAATTGGCAAATGCTCGATGAATCTAATACATTTAGCATAAGGTTATTTTTTGATCTCAAGTCATTTAAGTTCCTCCAGCTTTGCACGTGCATTAAGTGACAAAATTAAGAAAAAATGCATTTGAGAGAATTGAAAATCGTCTTGCAAGATAACGGAATTTTTCTCAACATATTTTTTTGACATAGTATCAAACTAAATCTTAACGGTAATAATATTTTATTGCGCCAGAAAACACACGATTTAAAATATATTTAAGTATTATCTAAAATTGCAGCATACTTCATCATTGTATCTTCTCAAATTGGGTAAAAATATCAAAATTAAAATAATATATAATAATGATTGACTCTATTTTGACTATACCGACGACCAGCTGCATACACAGGAAAACAAAGCCCCAAGTCTACAATTCAAAACCTGCAGTTTGAATATATAGTTTTGAGACATGAACCTTTACATAAGCATCCGCAAACATGTTGAACAAAATCGAAAGACGGGTCCTGAGCGAAAAATTGGAGTAAAACAAGAAAACGGTCAATGGCAAATAAGGTACAACAACGAGGTATACCAAGTGTTTGACGACCCAGAGGTCGTCAATGGGCTGGTCACTTGCAGCGAATGGACCATGATCGAGTACCTAAAGTGGCATGCGATGGAAAAGCCGAGGGTCGATGACCAGTGGGAATACCCAGGAAACGCTAGTCTGACTCTGTGAACAAAGACTGGTCATCACTACTCAGAGTTAGAAATTGGAGGACTTCTCAAAGCAGCTAGGGCCCAAGAGGGGCTGTAGTGCTAAGACGAATATTCGCCGAAGAGTCTTTTTAGGTAAATATCCATCGATGAGACTTCGCAACATTCAGAGAAAGGGAATTCGGGGCGCATCAGTTACTAGCGGATTTAAAAACTCAAAATGCTAAGATCACTAGCGCACATAAGGCAGAGAGGTAAAAGACCATTGACAAACAGAAGCAACAATCAAGGACCAAGAATGGATTCTTGAGGACTACGAAAACGAGTTCGCATCCCATCTCTTTGATTTGAACGTTTGTTTGAAGTGCTTGTGGAAATTCAATCGACTAGGAATGTGGTAATATTGATGAGAATCTGTTAAAATCATTCTTTTGTTTTAATTCCTTCAATAACCTCAGTATTTAATTATCACATTCATTCTCGAACATCACTCGCACCCATCCGACACTTACCTATTTCCGAAATTCGCTTTCCAAAAATCTGCAGCATCCGCTTTCGTTATACGAAACTGATCGCCGGCAAACACCCCATTCGGGAAAATCGCCTTCAATTCGCTCAGCATGTGCGAAAATACCAAACTCAATTTGGTCAGATTCCGGCGATAGTGCGAATTCTCATCGAACATTTTCTCCTTGCCCTCTTTGAACAGTTTGATAGCCTGTTTACATTTCCGTATCAAATTATTAATGAAAACATTGAAATGCTCGTTGGCATGCAGGGCGCTCATCTGGTCCTCGTACTTTGAGTAGATTAGACGCAGTCGCTGATAAGTGTCGGGCAGAATGTCCAAGATGAATGGCGGACTGTTCTTCAGGTTCATCTTGGGCTGCTGGCACAGTTTCACGACCTTGTCCATCAGCTTCCACGTCTTCTCCAGTGTTTTCTTATCGGTCGACATTTTCTGCGGCGTGCATGCATCGATGAGGGCTCCTTGCAGCTTTGACAGAATCGAATTGCTCGTCTTCGACTGTTGTGTGCGGGTTCGGTTTGCCGCCATCTTATCCAAAATAGAATCAAAAAACCAACACAGCACCACTCACACACTCACTGCAAACTCGGTATCAGAAATCGAAAACTCGAAAATATTACAACAAAACTATATACACCGTGCCACTGCCGCTTCACTACGGCCAACACATCCGCACAATTCGAAAAGCCTGCTTTCGCTTTGACATCCGAACACTGTACTGTATGTACACAGTCGCACTTAAATGTCACTTTTACGCGAGCCTAGCAGCGCCACCAGCCACCGATTCGCTCCACACACCGTCACACACACGTCCTATCACGACACGATACGTGAAAAGGACGAAAGAAACGTAGAAACGTCGCCGTCTTCGCCTCCTTCACTACACGGATTTCTGACTTTCCTGTAACGCTTGCACTTCTAATCCGGATAATTCACTAATTAAGAAATCACCTCGCGAGTTCGAATGCGTTTCGGCCTCATGATTAGATCCGGTTCTGGAGCTGTTTGCGTCTACGGGGTCGAATACCGTCCGCACCGCGAAACTAGAAAATTCCAATTGAAATCTGTGATGCCCGACAAGCCCGACAGTTCGACGTCCGCTTTGCACTACGTTCTCGTCTATTTTGACAGAACGAGAAATCAACGTTGAAGAATTGAGCTGACGGGTAGATATGGGATTTAAAGGGTGCCCGATGTGCGAAATTAGGCGTTAGTGAAGGCGCATGTCAGAAAAGTGGGTATTTATGTGGATGGTAAATGTCTTTGACCGAAGGAGCGAGCCCAAGGTTAATTTATCGCAGACATCCCAATTGTTGGCTAGGAGTTGAGTGTGAAATATTTGACCACCAGGGGAGAATCAAGCGTTGTGAGAGCCGGAAGTTGCTCAAAATCGATTAATGTTGACCGTTGCAGGCGTAAATGGTAAAACTCGACTTGATGCACCACGTAGCCGTTAAATGAACTTCGCCGATAGATGCCGGTCAAGTATTTTTGTGTTTTTATGGTTTTATGTTTGCTTTTAGTGGTGTTTTTGTTTGCTTGTTTTTCTTAATTGTGTCATCTTCTCGAGTATTTTTTGGTATAATTTTATCTATTTTCTTCAATTTTCGACCCCTGCTACCACCTATTCTTCCTCTGGTCGTAGAATATCCCGGCTGTGATGCATCAAGTCGGGTTTACCCGCTTAAGCCAGATATAGGTATGCATTTTCGCAACTAAGTCTTATAAGAATGATATTATGGAGTAATATTTATTGAGAATACCATACATCACGGCGAACTGTAGTACAAAAAAAATGTTAATGTTTGTATGTATGTTAAATCCAACATGAACCTGTACCTCTTTATGTTAGGGAAATGTTCACTGACGACAGTAATAATGACATCATTTTTGGGCTAGGGCAAAATTATGGAACACATTTCGGGAAAGTTTCTTCGCCCTAACATACCTGAAACTGATTTAGGGCCTAGACCTGCAATTTTATGTTTGATCGAAGGGCAGATAATTTGTATACACCAAACGCAAATCCTATTACGTTCATACAGTTTCAATAAAGAATTTGATTTGGGTTGTTTTTCACTATTTTTACCCAGTTTTCGACATTCAATAAACTCAAGAAAGTTCTACAGTAATAATTAGTTATACAACAACGTCATCAATGACATCAACTCCGGGCGCAATTACATCAGCTCCGTCATCCGTTTCGACTGTCACAGTCGGAAGTGGTCAGTTCTGCAGTTTCCTGTAGTGAACAATAAATAGTTGAAAACAGACGTGTTTGAGATGGTTTTCAGCTTCTTTATGCTACGAGATACAATATCGCGATTTGAAATTAACCCACAGCCAAAATAGATCAAACCGTCTCCATGCAGACAGATAGTAAACAGTTCCCAAAATGCATGTACATATGTACCCATGTATATTCATAGGAAAATACGGAGGCTCAACCAATGGTGCCGAGTCTAGTCTGGCAACAATCTTTTAAAACTTATTTTAAGAAATAAAATATCGTACGATATTGTACATAAGCTAAAAGTGGCTCTGGAGCAGCCACTCCCACTCGTCACTTATCTCGGAAAGATATTTTAGTGTTTCCATTGTCATTAGGTCGATCATCTATACCTTTGCGATAATTTTAAATAATGGCGATAATTTTAATAAAACAACTTTACCCAAAAGCCAATTCAATTCCATTTCCATTTTTTTTCTGTCTGAAACCAAATCAAATAAACAAATCCATGAATTGTTTATCATATTTCTTTATTTCGTATCAATCTATACAAATATTCGCTAAGCCGTTCTTTATCCTTTTACATACAATACATAGAATCGTATGAAAAAGCTGAATACGTTCATAAATACTTTTCATAATAAGACCTCGTAAAAAATACCACAAAAAAACATTGTAGTTATTTGTTTATGGGTAAGTGAGTCGTATAAATTACAAATATCATTATATATCATTAGAAATATGTTTTATCATAAGAAATTCAATTTAATTATTTTATGATTTAAATTTTTTGTTTCAAAGTTTTTTTTTTAATAAATATCAGCCTTAAGTCTATCGAAGAGTAAAAAAGTTACATTTATCAAGGTGGAAAAGTCATGAATGGCAAAGATGTTTTTCGAATGTCAAGAAGATAAAAGTATGCGAAAGTTGATGCAGTCAGTTAAAAGTTTGGAAAATTGGATAGAAGTCTTATGTTTCAAGATAATTTTAGTAATTGAGAGATGCTTGGATGACATTTCGGCGGTTTGACGAGTCCTCGTAAGGCTTTTAATAATGCGCAGAAAGATTGCTGTGTGATTTCAGTATTTTCAGGATTAATTAGATTTTATGAATATTTTTTATGCTTGAAAAATTCTGTTTTCTCTCATCCTGGAGGCTCTGAGCATGCAATGTCAACCATCACTTTCTTGCATTGAATCGATCTCGCTATTCGAATACGTTATTTACAAATATTTCTTACAAACGATCATAGTAAGCTTAAGTTACATTTTAGTTTAGATTCTCTCTAATACAAGAAATTGTGTGAAGGTTCGTCGGGTTTGGTGCATGTGCCATGGTATTTCAGCTGTACACGTCCTTGCGACCGACAGTTTTCGATGTTCAGGAAGCACTCGTTCGAATAGGTTTTGCCGTCGTTACCACAAACAGGCTCGTACTCCGGCGGGCAGATGCGAGCACATCCTTTGAACGAGAATCCTGCGAGGCACCGTTTGATTGGGATGACGAAAACATGCTTGCCGCAGTTCTTCTTTCGCATATGGCACTCCGACTGGTAGAGTTTGTTGTCCGAACCACAAACGAACGAGGCGTGGTTGTTCGTGCAGTTCGCGTGACAGTAGGCTGTTGTCACGCAATTTTCGAGGGAAACGGAAACGGTTCTGGTACCGCATGTACGTTTCTTGAATTCGCATAAGTCTGCATATGCATTGCCGTCAGATCCGCACACGGGGCCTGTTTCCAAGTCTTCGGGAAGACATTCAATGTCACAATCGACTGGCGGTACTTTCAGTTTGGTACATTCTCCAACATGGGCTAGTTGAACGCCGCGTCTAGAAATCATAAAAATTTATCATTGTTAATTTCTTACAGTTTTATGTTTTCAGAGCTAAATAAGCATGATATTATAAACATATATTTTAGACATTATCTTAAACATTCTAGCGTAGACACTAGCTGTAATATCAGTCAAAGAAAGCAAACATTGGCTATTTATGCATATATTTTTTAAAGGGGTAGGTTTAATCGAGAATCCCAAAACGATGCCAATTTTAAAGTAGCTAGCTTATTGTGCATTTTTTTTTGCAATCTAATAAATGTTGAGGTGATCGCCTGTGTTTTCTTTGTTCAACGGGGAACTTGACATTTTAAAATATCTGATAGATATTGTCGCAACTGATCCATTGTATGATAAGGTTGTGTCGGTCTCGATCATCGACTGTTTCTATGCGTTCTGCTGGGTATTTGATTCTGAGCGACGTACAGTGGCTCAATAAAGAAGTCGGACACATACCTACTTATATTTCAAAAGTGAATAAACTGCCCAAGAATGCACTTCAGACAAAAACTAAATATATTTTATTTAACTGCGTATCATTTATTTATGAAAAATAAAAACATTGAAAACTTAACTCAATTTCATGATTTTATAAAAATTAAAAAGCAAAAATGTGCGTAAAATGCATGCCAAAAAAGAACTCGGACAGGTGGCAGTACTCTTTTTGCTTGTGGGTTTAAAACGGAAATTCCCGGATTTTAAGTACTTGACAGCTTTGCGCATTCAACTGAATCAAGTTAAAGGCCTGAATTTGTTATTTGTGTGAAATTCTGAGCTTAAAATTGAAAATGGGAAGGCAACGTGTCCAAAGTTCTTTAGAAGTAAGCCAACTTGTTATAAAATATTATAAAGAAGGGAAATCGGTCCGTAATATTGCCAAAATCGTAAATAGGGCACACTCTACAGTTCATGACATTATTAAACGTTTTAAATCTTCAAAATCAGTGGAAAATAATCAAAAAAGTGGTAGACCTAGAGTACTTTCAAAGTCAGATGAACGATGGATTGTACAAAAAAATGATAAAAAACCGAAATTAAGTGCTCCTAAACTAGCCAAACAAGTATCGGAATATCTTAAGAAAAATGTAAAGCCCGAAACTATAAGGCTAGTTTTGAGAAGAAGAAATTTACACGGGAGAGTAGCCCGTAAAAAACCGTTTGTCAGCAAGTGCAATCGAAAAAAGAGACTCAAATTCGTGAACAGCTACAAAAACAAAGACTTTTCGTTTTGGTCTACTGTGTTATTCGCAGATGAAAGTAAATGTAATATATTGCGGTTTGATGGACAATGTTATGTGTGGCGAAAACCTAACCAAGAGCTCCAAGAGTGCAATCTACAGTCTACTGTGAAACATGGAGGTGGCTCCGTGATGGTCTGGGGATGCATGTCCGCAGCTGGCCCAGGTAATCTTTGTGTAATCAACGGAATTATGGACCGAACAAAATATTTGAACATTCTAAAAGAAAATTTGATGCAGAGTTCTAACAAATTGGGAATAAAAGAGAACTTCCAATATTACCAGGATAACGATCCAAAGCACAAAGCGCTCAATGTTTGATTATGGCTGCTGTACAATTGTTCGCATGTGTTGGAAACACCTCGGCAATCCCCCGATATAAATGTTATCGAACATTTATGGGCTTATTTGGAGAACCCAGGCCCGTGCGCAGAAATCAATTAAGGGGGGGGGGGGGGGGGTTTTGAAATAAAAGTTTTTTTCCAATAATATGTAAAAACACAGAAACTGTTATTTTATTTTTTAAAGACGTTTGCATGTAAAAACTTCATATTTATTTCTCATTACTTAACAGATTAATTCTTCGAGGTAACGAAAAAAATTCTTCCAGAATTTTTTGCACATTTATCTCAGTTTCACGGTGTATATTGAGGGAGGCTAAGCCGTTGAGCCGATCTTCAGACATTGTCGATCTAATGTACGTTTTCAGACGACGCAATGTTGAAAAGGAGCGTTCATTTTTCGCTGTACTCACGGGTAAAATGGCCATAATGCGAAGCATTTGGTGTATGTTCGGGAACGCGTCTGCATTGCAAATTTCAAGGGCTTCGAGAGAATTTTTGATGTCCTTTTCAATAATGCGTCGTCTCCAGAGTATGACTTCATTCACCCATGCGTCACGCGAATCATCGTGCAAAATTGAAGAGTAGGGGGGGGTTCGAACCCCCAAAACCCCCCCCTTGCGCACGGGCCTGGGAGAACCAGTTAAAAAATCATACTATTAGGAACAAGCATCAATTGGAGTCAGCACTTCAAACCGAATGGTCCAAAATTGATCCTTCCCTTTGCAAAAAACTTGTAGAGTCCATGCCAGCAAGACTAACAGCAATAAGGAAAAATAATGTATTGCCAACCAAATATGAGGAACCTTTAATAATATTTTAAACTTTATAAAGAATTAAGTGTCCGAGTTCTTTTTTGGCATGAATTTTATACACATTTTTACTTTTTAATTTTTATAAAATCATGAAATTGAGTTATGTTTTCAATGTTTTTATTTTTCATAAATAAATGATATGCAGTTAAAAATATATATTTAGTTTTTGTCTGAAATGCATTCTTGGGCTGTTTATTCTCTTTTGAAATGTAAGTAGGTATGTGTCCGACTTCTTTATTGAGCCACTGACGTATCACAATCGACCTCAGCTCCTTTGCGCTTAGCAATTTGCGAAATTTGCACAAAGGCTGGATTAAGCTTACTTGACAGCGATATTTTTCTACGTCGACTGTTTTTCGGAAAATATTGCCATTCTTCGTTCCTGGGTCTATAACCTATTATAGGTGCGTTTTTTTTGCAACCTTGCAGAGCAGGTTAACGTAGGGTTGCAAAAAAACGATCCAGAGCAGAAAATCGCATTGTTCGAAAATGTTGTTGCCTTCGCTGAGCTTTTGCTTAGATTGGTTGTTAAATTAGAAAAATCCATAGAAAAAACCTGAATGAAATCTTATATAGATTTTAATCGAAATCAGACATGAAACTTGCATATGGAACAATCTACAATGTAATTTGCATCGAAACACTCAAAACCAGTCAGCACACTACACGATTTTATGTAAAATAATTGAAAATGGCAGAGTGCTATGCAAATTCATTCAATTCAAACTGCCGATTTCAGCAGTGGTACGAACCGTTTAGAACACTCTTACTGTTATCAGCACACTCTACATGTAAACCCATAAACTACCACTGCTTAACATTTTTCGATTCAGTGACGCCAGAAGTGCAGGATTGTTGTTGTTATATTCAATATGCTGTACAAAATTTGATCTGCTCGGATGTGCAAAAAAACGCACCTTATGATTTGATAATCATGGTTTGGTTCGTTTGGCCTTTTTAGTATGCACTGCAGTCTTATATCGCTTTCGTAAACAGATTTCGTATTATCAAGCAATAATATTGTCAATATCGCCAGTAACAGATAATATTTGACGTTATGTTGGTTTCATTGTAACTTGTTCCGCTAGCAATATCTTGTTGGTTTCATTAGGATTCGCGTTTTACTAAAACAATCCAAGTTGCAGTAACAAACAATAATTCACACAACGAGATCGAAAAGAAAATAACAACAGTAGTTTACCATCATTTCCCGGCAGCTGGCTTCAGTTCGATTGTATTTTATTAGCTGACCTGAATCTAATCGAAAATCTCATCAGATTCTATAATATTTCACTATCTAGTTCACATAATCATAAAATACAAACTAATAAATTTTCATTTGACATTTAGTACAGTCGATGTATACTTACAAACAGTTTGCATGTGCCAATTCGCATTCATTTCCATACGTTACTGCATCCGTTCCGCATAATTTATCATTTTTGCTAGAAGCGAAAATCGAACCGAATTTATCGTTGAATTCTTTACAATTAGGCAACAATTTGCATCGTGCCAGTTTCGATTTGCATCGTTCCATCGATACACTTTGAATCGGTTTGCGTTGTGTTCTGCAAAAGATACAAATAAGTATACACGCAGGCATGATAAAACGTTATCGTAAGCTATAATCAATATTATTAGCGGGTTTATGTTTGGGAAACAGAAAATCCATTAGCGTTTGCAGTTTTTTTTTACTCTTACCCATCGAATTTATGAAGAAAGTTTGGATTTATTTGTGAGAAAAGGTTAGATATTCACATCTATTCAATTAGTTGGACTAGCAATAGAACGAATGGCAAAATGTACGATCTCGTCTCACTAAATATTAATTATTTTTTTCTTCTCAACATATCTAATGGATTTTCCATTTACGTGACTGCTTTCAGATATCGTTCGTCACGCCACACGACACTTACCCACAATTCAACATTTTCAATTCACACATCGACGAATAGATATTCCCATCGCTACCGCAAACATACTGTGCTGCCGAATTGGTTTTCGGACACTCCGTCGGACAGTCTTCGATTTGATTGTTGGATCCTCCATTTCGTTCCTGAGCCATGCAGAACGAGATGGGCACCTCGAATACGTGTTTGCCACAGTTCGATGTTCGCATCTTGCACGGACTCGAGTACAGACGCCCATCGGATCCACAGGTCGGTCGGGATACTCGCCAGCAGGATTCGCGGCACATCCTCGTACTCTGACAGTGTTTTCGACTAGTGCGGACAACTCCCTGGCCACAAGTCAACAGTTTCATCTCGCAGGTCGAATTGTAGACGTTGCCATTCGAAGCGCAGACAGGACCATCATTGGGAGCACTATAACAATCCACTGGACAGGACTCACGTACCGCACTCGTATTGCTGCAGAGTCCGACATGAGCCTGCGAGACAGCTTGTGTTCCGACTCGACACGCTTGTACGCGGAGCATGCATCTGTGAAGAGATTTCGAAAGAAGATAGGATTATCAAAATTGCGAAAATTGAGATATAAGGAGCGATATCAGACATGCATTTTAATTTAAAGACCGATATGTCTTTTAGAAGCTATATGCTATAATTTCTTGACAAATATCGATATTTTCAGAGGAATCAGAGGGATTTGCAGTGTCTATCAGTTTGATTGATACTTAACTAAGTTAACAAATAAGTAAACATGTAGGAAGAACACAGAATAATACCAGGAATCTTAGTGGCCCTGGTCATCATATTCATGAAAGGAACATCAAATTTTAATTAAGAATCTAACACTACCCCAAGGTAACTAAAATGCTGGACAGCTTACAGAGAAATACCAGACAAGGAATAAGAAAATACTAGAGAATCATTTTTCTATAAGAGCGACATCTGTAGGGATTCCAATCCCGAACCATATTTTCAATCCCGGGATTACGGGATTAAAAATCTCAAATCCCGGGATACCGGGATCCCGGGATTTGAAATTCATAATACAACACAACAAAATAAGTCAAGTTTCTAGTAAACAGATTATATTATTTGCCATCATTTCCAAACTACAACAATAAGTAAGCTCAAAACTGTATAAAAAATTGCATTATTACTTTTTTATATTATTGATGCAAATAAAAACAATAATTTTAATTATCCAAAACGTTGACAGTATGAAGACAGATATTAAAAATTACATCTATTACAAATTACAACAAAAAATCACGACCAAAAACCACAACAACGAAACACAACTCTTAGAATTGAGATACATAATAAAGTAACATATAAAAAATTCGGCCAAAGTTCATTGGGTTTTTCGGAAGTAACATTGAAGCAATAGCAAAGCATCTAAAGTATCGTCTCCAAGCCTGCTTCTAAATTTATTCCCGATGTTGGAAACCGCGGAAACGGTCGAGAAATATTGGTACGCCTGCTCCAAACTATGCAAGTGCCACCACTTTCGAAAAGATTCATTTCTTTTGCAATGGTTTTAATTAGATTAGTTTCTTGCGGCATTTCGTGAATGATTATTTTCACACTTTTGCAGCTCTTCTTGTCGCGTTAATTGACGACTACCTTGTTCTGATTCAATATGGGTATCTACTGGGTTCTCTTCATTTCTTTGGCTACCAAGCATAGGGTTCAGCATCTAGATCATTGAAGTATTTTTTTTTAATATTTGCGTTGCTTGGTTTCAAAAATAGAGATTTTATTTCACTTGGTAAATTTTTGCTGGTACAATGTGGACTCTGGAGATAGCTTAGCATACCAGATAGCTCGGTACACTGACGCTCTTTTATTCGGTCCAATATTGCAATTTTCTTAGCATTCAGCAGAATAGACCGTTGTTCTCCTAACAGCCTAAATACAAATCTTGATGAAGTATTAGCAGTGCATAAATTTGCAAGTCTGCGACTGAAGGCCGTCACAGCCAATTTTACAGGGAGTAAAACTTCAATAATTTTCTGAATCGAATCAAACTCTGTTGCTTCTAATTGCTCTGAATATTGCAGGCCTATTAATGTATACTATTTTTCAAAATGGGAAACTATTCGAGCATTGTCAAGAGACTATTTCATCTTGTTTTACAATCCATTTAAAGGAGACAGTTAAATGCCTTGCTCGGATCCGACATAGTTTTAAAGATCGTTATTATTTTTCGTTGGAGCTTTTTTAAAATATAAAACTACCTAACGAACTTTCTTTATGCATGCGCTGATGTCCTTCGTCTGATCTAGCGTGTCTTGCAGGCGACCGGTTTCAACGTAGTTAGCTGATTCAGGACCATCCAAATCTTCGTGGTCGTCGTTCAGACTATCGGGAAATCACTTTAATCTGGAATGGACCTCATATTATAGCGAACATCGCAAACTGCCAAGTGGATGCTATGCGCCAAACGAATATGTTGCTCTGTACCAACTAGTCTGCCTACTTTTCGCATTTCGTTTGACCCATCAGTTACGATGGTAACAATGTCTTTTACTAGAGAAACATTAAACTCATATCTAGGTAGTTTCCAGCTGTCATTGATATTCTTACTCCCACCAAGCTCCAGTAAGAATTTACTAAGTAGATGTTTATATTTATATAGCACCTATTTGCAGTCAAGGTCCATTCATCAAACATCAAACTGAACCGTTCACCTGAGATACTAGCTTGTTATATCTTATTTTTTATTATTTTCTTTATCCTGCTTGCATAGCCAATAACCTTTTTTTGATTGTTGTTAAGGATTTTGGTAAATCTGTGTATGCATTCGCTAGTATTAATTTCCTCAAATCATTCGATGTAACGAATGCACTAAATGCGAAACAGTTCATACTTATTTATTTACAAATCCCTTTGCATTCTCTTGTTAACTGTTACATCGGTTTATTTTGCTCTATTCTTTACGCATTTTGATGTGAGCTAATTGTTTTCTCATAAATATGGATTCTATTTGCACTTTTCGAGTCTTGCTGTAACTTGATTGCCGATAATTCTTGACTCCCGGCCCCGAAATCCCAGCCAATTTCTGATCCCGAAAATCCCGGGATTAGGAGTTATCAATCCCGGGATTTTCGGGACCAGAAATTGGCCGGGATCCCGGGATCCCGGGATTGGATTCGCTAGACATCTGCTACGGACGGCTGTTTGCTGACGCCCGTATTCATGCAGGAAAAACTGGAGCTCGATTGCAATTGCACTAATTCAGTGTTATGATTGCATAGACAATTGCATTCGAGCTGAATTAGCCTTATGGAGTAACCGGCTGTCATGTGATCTAGTAGCAATCAGATTATTGGCTGGCGAGGCAATAGGCAGGCGGGCGAGTGAGAGTAACCATCGGTGGCGACAGTAATAAGCCTGTCGTCCTCAAGGACAATTGATATAAATTATTATTTTCTTGCCAATCGTCTTTGTCGACGGTTGGCTGTTTGAGCGAAATAAGGTTGCGGGTCGGTCTGACTCAGAGATAACAGCAGCTCTGGCAACTGCATCGTAGTTATGTGGTGAGAGTTGGGATCGGAAAAGTCATCAAAGATTGGGATTGATTCCTGGTAAAAAGAAATAGAAGTTCGAAGAAAATTAGAAAATTATATTTATAAAAGTAGAAACTTATATAATAAAAAACTGCAAAAAGAATCAGTAAGAATATCTATAGAGTGCGTGTTTCAAACGAGCTGATATTTTCGAAAGATATTGGTGTATGTAAAGAGTGGTTTCACGTTCAGTTAAATTTTAGATATATTTAACCTATTAACTGGGTAATTAACTGAGACGAAATATTTCGTCATACCAAAAAGTCAGCTGCAATGGGCATGACATTTTTTGTCATGAAAAATTTTAGCAGTGAAGCAAGATAACGATATGGCGCATTTGGAATTGGTTTGTTCTGTGCACTAAAGCCATCAAGTACAGAATGCTGGTGAATCAGGCCAAAATATTTCATAGTATGAATTATGGAAAGTAGTGTAAATGCAACGATTTTTCTTAATTTTATACTGACAAGCATTGTATTTCTTTAAAGTAGCACAATAATAGGCATATAAACATTATTGAAATATAAACAGTTTGCAAAATAATCATTTAATTATATAGCACTCTGTATGCTGCTAAAACAGAGAACCGGTGTACTCAAGCTAAAAAGAGACTTTTGATTATCCTAGAAAACTGTTTATTTAGTGTGATAATCATTTTGAAATTTTATGGCTACATTTTTTGATAAAAAAACGACCGGTACTGCTAATATTAAATGCTAATTTTCTAACCAATGTCCATGAAACTTGGCTTACATTGAGGTCGGCCTATTATGTGAATTTTGTTTTGATTCAATGACTGCAGCGGAAGTTATAAGTTTTGGTTGCGGATTATTTCAAGATGCCACCACAAACACAACATTGCCAGCATATTTATCAAACTTCTATCAGACTAGGACCATGTCTGATGGAAAGACCAATATATCCTGTGAATAGCATTTTGATATCATGATCCGGTCGAGAGTTCCCACGAACAAAAATTTTAGGTGCTCAAAAACAGTTAATTTGCAGACGAAAAATTAAAAAAGTCTAGCGGATCAGAACCGCTAAAAAACTGATTTTCGAAGAAATTATCTTTGAGTGATTTAAAAATGTGCAAAGACGTAATACACTTCTTTGTAGTATCATATCAACTATTTCTTACTCAAAGTAACAAATATCATTTTCTGACAGCATCTCCTGTAATACAAATGATGAAAATGTTCAGTGCTGGCAACATTTTTCCAACGCAGCAGCAATAAGGCCCGTTTCACACGAGACACTCGGTGTCCGGCCACTGCCGGGGCATAGAAATAAATGAGAGCATACACACAGAGAGCAAAAACAGTGGCTGAGGATTCAGTCGCCGGACACCGAGTGTCTCGTGTGAAACGGCTCTTAGTCTACCATAACAGGCTCGTGCTTAATCAACCAATGCCCTGAACTCCGCTTTCATCCAAGGATAGCATCGAAAGTTTCAGCGATTAAACTATGTCTGGGGATGCCATCCGAAAAATTTCCATAGCTCGGAAAATTTAAACATCGGTTGCTTATTTGATTGTAAATGCTTTGCTTATCAATACAAAGTGGAAGCATCTGTTGGTACGATATTTACGGAATTGTCTGGTGCTGACAATCATGTGTTAGCACCAGAGCCAAAAATTTACGAAATCTGCTTTACGTTGAGCCGTTGAGTTAAACCCACCCTGTGAATTTCGTTTCGATTGAATGCATGCGCAAGAAGTTATAGAAGTGAATAGAATTTTAGGGTAACCACTCTCAAAACTTTTCAAATTTTCGAACCCTTAAGATTTGTTGTTAATTGTCATTGCAAAGAAATACCAAAAAATTACAAAAATTGCCATAGCTGGCAGCCTTTTGACGTTTATCCTACGAAATTCCTACGACAGCTGCCCTATAACAATTTCCATATACTACATGAATTTCGTTTTGATTTCATGACCAAATCGGAAGTTATAGGAAAAATCTTTATTCTGTAGAGCAAATTTACAAGATTTAGGTGAACAAAATGATCATAGCTGGCAACCCTATTCTAATTTTTCAACCAAATTTTTACCAAATGTGGAAATGTAGAGTATGGTCCAAATACTGTGTGAATTTTGTTAAAATTTGATTGCTGAATCGGAAGTTATGGACCAAGCAGTTTTTTTCTCAGTGATTTTTCAAGACGGCACCCCTGCCACAGGGTTGCCTGCATTTTAAAATCACTTCTATCAGACCTCGTCCTCGTACAGCATGCCCAGTAAATTTTATAATGATCGGATTACCCGGTCGTCAGTTCTCATGAACAGAAGCTTTGAGTGCTGAAAATAGAGGTAATTTGATGACGGGTTGCTGTTCTTGTGCAATTCAGAATTTTGAAAATTTCAAATTGACATGGTCGACAAAGGTTAAAATTTATCAATAATTTGAATTTTTTATCAAAAAGCCAAAAATTTTCAGAAGGGTCGATGATTTGATGGTTTTTTTCAAGTGCCTGCCGTAACTACAGGGTTCCCTTCACAGTCTTGACAAAACATGTGTGTATATGTATAGTCAACACCAATACGCGCTTCAAAAGTCACGATGATTCAATGTCAATAGTTATGAAAAGCCATAATTTGAAAAAATAATCTTTGGCTACTTTTAGGCACTCAGCGCCAACAAAGGGGGCAAAATTTCCAATTCTCTATCGGTAGCTTATCTCGCTACGCGTCAGTCCGAGGCAGCAATCTACTGCCTGCGGATTCGAATCTCGCCGTGCCCATGGCTGTATTTGATCGTCTTGTGTTGTCTTTACCGTCGGCGACTGGGCATAATACCAGCGCTACATTAATTAAGTGCCACATTAAAGCATTAGTAGCGACTAGGCATAACACTAGCGCTTTAGAAAATAAGAAATAAATGTGACACTTACAAGAATAATGGAATAATTGATATCGGCTTCTCCTATATGTGTCTCCCTCAATAGGCAATCTCCTGAGCTTTGGCATTATCATAGAAAGAAAAATGAACAAACAGTTTTCATTTCCAATACTTTTCATTACCAATACAAAATTGCACTCTGCACAGAAATATAGGAGTGCCTGAAAATTCCCTAAAATCCCTTAAATCTAACAAGTCATGCACCTACTCCTTACACACATCTAAGTCCGCCGAATCGGATAGGTTATTCCAGGGATTATCTCCCTAAATCTTTTTGCTGATATACATATATATATATATATATATATATATATATATATATATATATATATATATATATATATATATATATATATATATATACATATATATATGTATTTATATATATACATAAATATATATATATATATATATATATATATATATAATCATCTTTTTCAACTAAAGATAAGCATACTTACAAATTCAGATATGTCCGCCCGTCCGTTCCACAAACTGGATCTTTCTCCGATGAACAGCGATGCTTGCAAGATGATCCCTTGGCACGTTCGCATCCTCCTTTCACTTCCTGCGAAACAGAAATTCCAGAGAAAACATTGTTAATTCAAATCCACTTCAATTCTTGTTTGTTCAACAAACTAAATATGTAAGTAAGAGTTATCTAACTACTACTGTGAGCCAGTCCATTGCTAGATACACAATTTGTGATAATTGCCCGGATTCCTGCTGATCATCATGCCCAGTCATTTCCAACTGGCCGCCAATCGATTGATCTGTAGATCGATCGGTCCAGTGACCTAGTAAACTCCATGCAATTTATCAGACGTTCCCAGCAGAAAAGCCACCGCTGTGACGTGATACAGCCTCAATCCACGTCTCGATTGCCGGCGTAATGATAGCATGAAATCGTTGGATCGAATGCGGATCGAATGAAATCGTCGCGATCGAGTAAAGTGCGATGGAATAAGTCCAGGGCTGCTGGCTAGGCATTCACTGGTTAGGTGCGTAAGTTAGTTCAGGTGAGCATTGTAAACTTGAATGATTTTCTTGCTGATTTTCCCGGCATGGAGGGAGTTTTTTTGACGCAAAAAAAAGATATCTCAAAGAGTTAGGTGAAATTATTTCAGACATAACGGAGGGTTATTCTATATTTAATTTTCCTCGTAATTTAAAGTAATGAATTGGCTGTTTTCCGAGGGAAAAGTTATTTTAAGTTCGTAGCTCGTTGATTTTTTTGGTCAAGTAGAAAATTTCACACTAGGTTAGGTGGGCAAGAAGTTTTCAAAGTTCATATCAAATGTGCTAAAGCGAGGTCTTTTTGGGAAAAAAGTAGAATTTGTTTGTGGTCTAATTTAGAAAAAGCCAGAAAAACTGAAAAACGAAAAGGATTGGAAAACTATCACAATGCTTCACACTTCACATCTGAACCTATTCATCCATCCATCCATCAATCTATCTTTACTTTCAGCATAAGATATCTATCTGTAAAATACGTACCTTAACTGCAATCCCGCCGTTTCTGGAGCATGTTTTCTTCTTCATTTCACAGTTGTTGGCATAAATTAAGCCATCGGATCCGCAAACTGGCTCCTGTGGAGTGCTCGTTGCCGGACATGATCGCGGACAGTTATTGGAGATCGCTCGATTTTGTCGTTGTGATTGCGAATTTATCGGCGAACTCGTACTAATATTTGATGACGATACCGCAGACGTTGGTTGCTGTAACGTTTCGACTGTTGGAGAGGCTGCTGGCGATAATAGAGATGATGATGCTGCCAGAGCTGGCAATGAATCGTCACCTATTACAGCGGTTATGACTCGAATTCTCGTTTCTGGAAATATAAATGAATATGACGAGAATTAGGCCAATGCCTTGTAGGAGGTGCAAATCGAAATAGCGTGTAATTTAGGAAATAAGTAATCAATATTTTAGGTATTCAATGGGTGTTTAGATTCGATGGAAGTATTAATGTAGTGATGATCACGTAAAGAAAAAAATCAAATCAGTAATTGTTGGACTATTGTTTGTCTTTTTCGAGATGATTCAGCTAATTAGATACTGGTTCATGATGTAAATAATTTATTTACTCATTAGGTTTTATGTAGCTGAGTGAATCAAATTGCAAAAATAGTATGTAATGCCGCGTTCAGTTAGGTCATGATAAGAATCTGCTGATGCTATAGATTTTACGAGTTAATTTTATGGACGCTATGCTATGCTTGATGCCTACTCCACCGCAGTGTAAAATGAGGTTTCAATCATATCCGTTAGTAAGTAGGTTAAGAGAAGATAATAATTCTAGCATTACTGGAAAATCTATTATTTTTTTATGGTTTGTGATCCATGAGATTTCTGCATGTTTTGTTTATAGTATTGACAGCTGCTAACGACTTTTGTGATTTTTATATATGTAAATCCTAAAACCAACGGATTTAGGTGTGTAATCTAAAATTTTCAGAAAATTTAATCTTTGTGCAAATGATAATGCCGGATTTACACTCTTCCCGAGATATGGTAAATGTTTCTGAGCCGAGAGTAAATGGTCACCCCGTCTTTTCTCGCCTGTTTTTCACATGCACGAGAGTGGGAATGGCTTTTTCTTCGGCTCTCCCTTGTTTTATGAGGGTTGCTGAGGTTTTATGTGGGAGTCATTCTAGCTCGAAATTTTGTCGGTTTTACGTATCGAGTCAAATCGATTTGAAAAAAGATCTGGTTCTGGCTCCGATGATATTTACAAACCAATTTAGTTTGCCCACGAAATCATGGACAAGATGCATGCGTACGGATGAATACAATGAACACTGTTCGAGCATTTGTAAACGAATTTCTGAGCAGAGAAAATGCTGCCTATCCGAAAACGTTGTTGAATGCTCTGTCTTGTCTCTGCTCTGTCTTGTCTCTGCTTTGTCTTGTCTCTGCTCTGTCTTGTATCTGCCCTGTCTTGTCGAATGTTCTGATGAAACTTTCGCCATGTGTGTAATCGAGTCTTAATAATTTGTTTTCGTGCGAAGCGTAATAATTTTCTCGTTTCTTAATGATAGCTTTCTTGTGTTACGTAAGGTAACAACATTGAAATATTTTCTCGATACATAGTATGCGAATAAAAAAATTAACAGAGAAAATACTGAATGTGCCAAAATCAAGACACTGCCAAGTTGCCTCTTTTCTTGAGTGTTTGAAGTACTTTTTCGTAATAAACTATTTAACAAAACATATAATGTTTGGATTTTGACTATTTAAAAAAAAAAAAATGTCATTTACGTTGTGTATAAGGATGTTCGATCATTCTGGCTCGTGCCACAGCTTTTAAATTTTAATATTTATTTTCACTGTAGACCCAAAAGCGGCCGCTCTCCTGAATCAAGGGCACCAGCAGTGATCAAAGCCGTTGCTGAGCGAATTCGGAGAAAACCTCTCGAACAGGATTACTAAATATACAACAACTAATTAATTTTGAAAGGGGAAAATTAATTTTTAACATCCTGAACAACAATCTGAAGTGGTTTAACACCCCCCGCACTGTGTTAGAAATAACTAACCGAGAAACTAGAGCTGCTAGAAATCTATCTCTTGCGATTCCAAGAACGGATAGTTTAAGGATGGATCCAGTACAGCACGCTATCGCATACTACAATTCACTACCGAACTCGGTCAAGTTAACAAAAAATATCATAGAGTTCAAGACATACTTGAAAACTCACATCAAAAACACAAATCCTTAATGAAGAAGATACCAGAGTTTTTTGTAGACTTTCCTCTGGACACATGTCAATGAGAACAAACATATAACTTAAAGTATGAAGTGTAATTAAAATTAATAAAAATTGTATCTTCCTTTATACCAATTTTCAATTGTCTGGGAAGTACTAAGACAATATGTTTGATAATATGTTGATTGAGTGATGGAGAGAGTGGAAGGAAGGAGGAAAAAAAAATCATGTCGAGTGGAAACTGTTCAAACTGTTGATGCATTTCATAAAATTTTTGGGCTGTTAGGGCTGCAGTGTCGTCTAAAAGTAGGACGTCTCGGTTGGGTCGACGGCGCCATTTTGACCGATATGCAGCTCAAATCTGGTCAAAAAGTTCACAGTGGTAAGCAACGTTTATTGTGCGACGATCGGTTCTGGCTCCTCCTCTTTTCTGCAATACATAGAGGTCTTTTTTGACTCGGGAGTGTAATGGTGAGCCCAAGTTTCAATACACGTGACAATGCGTTGCAAAAAAGCTTGCCTTTCATTTTGAAAGCAAGCAAGAAGCGTTTGACAAACTCTATCTCTTGCATTCTTGTTCTCTTGGGTAAGCTGACGTGGAATCCATCTCGCCGAGGTTTTTCGGAATTCAAGGTGGTCTCGAATGATGGTGTATACACTTCCAACACTGTTTTCCATTTCCTTACTGATTACTGAGCGACGAGCTCGAGAACAGCTGCGCCATTGCCAGGCGTAATGCTGGAGCGAGGACGTTTTCGGTGGTTCATCTTTTCTACTTTACCCTTCTTTGAACTCGGCACACGAGGTTTTCACTCGTGGCCATGAAAGTGCATTCCCGCCAAACTGTGGACGCACTCGGTTTCGAATTTCTTAGTCCTCAAAGGTAAAAGGCTCGTTTATATTTGAATGCCCCTCGTACTTCCTCTAGCTGATAAGTTCATGGCCACCACTAGCAATGAAACAAGAAGACTACTTTGACGCAACCGTTTCTACAATTTCTATTCGGGACGCAATCGCTGACTATGCATTAAGAGTGTTTCGAATTTAGATCAGCATCGATAAACGAGGCAGAATATGCTTGTGCTTGCATGTGATGAACAGCTTCTTACGAGTACGTATAGAAGCACCGCGAAAAAGTCTCAATTTCAAGCGCTAAAATCTGGGGATTACTGTATCTTTAATACTGAATGTATTTAAACGAAAATAATGTCAATTTATTTGACAATACACTTAGAATAGAATTTAAAAAAAATTGTTATAAAACTGTGATACATTTGATCAAATCACAATTTTAAGATAGCATCTGGAATATGGTGCGGTCAATCGCGCAAACGACTAGTCTGCCCTTAAGGCAGTATTCTGGTCTAGAGGCTTGATTTTGAGGTGATTTTACGGACGCAATAAAAAAAACCAGAAACATTTTTGGTATATGTTTTTTTACCAGTCTTTTACTAACATTTTAAAAGTACAAAAATGTATTCAAAAAATTAAAAAAAAAATAAAAATTTATGTAGATACAGGCCGGCGAAGTGAAGGCTCAAAAAAAAACTTGTCTCATGGTTGATGATTCCAACCTTCCTGATGGTCTGAAACATACATTTTTGGTGAATTCTGTAATAAAAAGAATGTAAAATTCGTCTGACGTAGGCGATTTGAAAAAACTTTTTTTTTCACAAAATGGCGTCCATTGGAAAAAAAAGTTGGTTTTTTGCCTCATTTTTTTAACTTTGGGGATTTTTAATAAATAGTAGAAAAAAAAATTGAAAAATCCCTACGTCAGAAGATAACCAATAGTGTTAGAAGGGTTTGTGCAAAATTTCACGTAAATCGGTTCATTACAACTAGAGATATCACGTCAACCGTATCGAGAAAAGTAGTTCCGAGAAAAACGCGTTTAAAACTTGGAGTCTCGTTTCGGGCAGTTAGTTGGCGTGTCACAAAAATGGCTGTAACTCCAAAAATAATTCGAATTTCCGAAAATCGTTTTAAAAGCTTATTTTTAAAGGTCTAAACTTTGAAAATATGCAAACGAAAAAAAATCGATTTGATCAAATTTCTAGACCAGAATACCCCCTTAAGTGTTTCAAATTATAAATAACATTATCTTGGCAAAGGTAAGATTGGGGTTTGATATGAAAATGCATAGCAGTTGAAAGCTCTACCCTTTTAATCAACTAAATAGCTATTGTTTTGAAAATTTTTCGAATTTGTCGTCAAACAACTACGATGATCATAAAGCAGAAATGAATTTAAATATAAATCTTCAGACCCATTTCATTTCAAGAATTGCTTTATTAATTTTTAATTATTTGCTTTTCATAACAATTTCTGCTATTTCAAGTTGTATTAAGCAGAAAAAGTTATTTGATAAGTATTTTATTCATAAAAAATGAAAGAAATCGTAGCTTTGGATTGTAGATTTGGTTTTTTTTTTACAGATTAAAACAGAAAAAATCGGAGTCAACTGAGGTATTTTCAGCCAGCACACGTTATTACAATAAGAAATCGACATCTTTTTTTTGCATTCATTATGAAAAAATACAGCAATTTCTAAATTACTAGATTCTGACGAAATGCTACCCACACTGGGCGCCATTATCAAGAAGATTTTTTTCTATTTAATGGACGACCGCATATTTTATTTCAGCAATAATGGAGTAAATGAAATTAATTTGACACTTGTGAAGGATAGTGTCGCAACTGCACGATATCATCAGCCATAGAACTAAACGAAAGTGGCTAAACTCGACTACGTTAGCCTTTGGACAATTTTAACGATTGTGTATTTTTTGTGATTTTGAAGTTGTGTGTTTGTTTTTGAGGGTGTGTTTTGTTTGTTTGTTTATCTTCAGTGTATTGTCTTTTCGTGTATTTTTTTGTTTATTTTTCAAGTATTCGCCCCTCCTACCACTAGAGGACGAGCAGGCATAAAAATTGAAGAATAACTAACAAAAACGTACAAAAAATACACGAACAGACAACACGCTGCAGATAAACAAACAAATAAACAAAAAACACAAAAAAAAACACACTCGGTAAATTTGTCTAACGGCTATGGGGGGCACGTAGTCGAGTTTTATGATGAAAGTAAGTACCAAAAGTGAACTTTCTATAACGTGGATAGCATTTATTTTACAGAATTGTGGACGCTAATACAAAAAAAAAAAATATTTTTTCAGTTCAATCATCCTCCCTTTGCACATTTTCTATACTAACAAACAATTGGTTGTTTCAGTAAAACTTCGCTTGGCATTTGATTGCCAAGATAGTTCTTTTGAAATAAATTCATCTTCAGGGAAATGCCTCGAATCAAACACGACACAAATGCCTATCAAGATTTAACAATCCACACGAAATCGTTCCTGCGGAAATCTTGACCAACACTCAATTCAATTCGAGTACGAACGAGCGGCGATTAAGCGGATAAAACAGCAGCGAGTCCGTCTTATTGACCGGGTGACTGGCTGGTCGATCAGCCTAGAGTTGCACTTCCGTGCATTAGCACTTCCATTCAATTGCGAAAGATCTTTGCAGAATTCACCCAGCTGCAGAAATGTAATTTTACTTGGTTTCGGTTGGCCGGTTGGGTCAGTCATGGTGGATGCCCGCGGAATTGCATTTCCCCGATTAAAATAACATTAAGTGCATTCGCGTGGTGCATCATTATGCTGCCAGTCAGTCTAGAAAATTGATTTGACATGCAACAGGCTGGTGGCTCGTGAATATTTCAACTTGATGCCAGTTTATAAGATTTGTTTATTGATCTGTACACTGATCTTAGTATTGGATAAGCAGAGAAGAAGCGGTAAAGCTATGGGGGGAATTATTGACTTAAGTTGGTTACAATTACAACATCAATCCTATCTAATAAATATTATTTCTCATAAACCGCATTATCCGAAAGTACTTAAATCATATTACTAAATCCATTAAACATCTCGAAATAGGTTTTGTAATCTACCGCCTCCGACATCAAACTGCACTTAATCAAGATCTGTTCCCATAGAAATTCCGACAGATACATTCGGAACACGAGAAACATCTGTGTAATTCTACGTTAAACGTCAATTGTGCAAAATATTTGATGAATTCATTATCTGACATAATGCAGTGTTGCATGTGATTAACGGTTTGGCGCAGCGATACACTCGTCCAGCAATGCATTTATACAGCAATCGCTTTGAATCGATGAACATTAGTCTTTCGATTAAAAGTAAATCTATTCAGTGCTAATGACACCACAAAAGTAATCATTAGATAATGCTTATGTATTCATTGAAAATTATAATGATGAAATGATTGTGATTGCAGCATGAAATCTGTATACACTTGTAAATACAAAGTACATGTACACATTTGTTGTAGCGTAAGGTGAATATCTCTTTAAGAATTCAGATGAATGAATTGTGAGAAAATTGATGCGAACGTTAGAAGAACCGATTAAGATTTTATGTTGAGATGAATTTAATCGGATTGAATGTTGGCGTTCAGATAGTATTTACAAAGATACGTTGACAGAGATTTTATTGAAACGATTCAGTTTGAATGAAAGAATTGAGCAGAAATTAAAGAACTTCGATATAGGCAGCGTGAAAATGTTTGCCTTTTCATAGATAAATAAAATATATAAACATCTTCGACATTTGTATAGAGAAATAAAAATATGACTAACATTTCATCAGTTGAAAAATTAATGAATAAAATTAAGAATTAAAATTACCAGCTCAACAATGTTTTTAAATGTTGAAGTCTCGTGAAAATATTAAATAAGTTTGTGGGTAATTAAAATGAGAAAACGTGAATGATTTATTCGTTTACCTAACTGTCAGTAAAGCCGCGTTGATGGGAATGGACATTTTTTTAACTTGAATACGCAGTAGTAATATTAAAATTGATATAAGATTAATTTTTTTGTATAGATTTATTTGCAGATGCATAAAGTAAATTAACGTTTTTTTTTAACGGAAAGATCGTATAAAATCATTGATCAATAATCATGCGAAGATCTCCAAATATCATTCGAAGATCGCCAAACGAAAATAATAGTCAACGATAACAATTATAAGATGGATGAAAAAGTCGAACCAAATACACCCAGCGACAAAAAAAACCCTCGAATGGACTATGCAGTAGTTTTTCCCAGAAAAGCAATAAAAATAGAGTCATAAAAATACAGAAAAGTAGATAGTAGATAGATGTTGACTCTTGTTTCAACAGGTTATAAAAGAGATATCATTTTAAAATTATTTATCATTCTTAATGCTACCAGTGAGTAAATCGGTTAAAGAGCAAAATTGAGAAGGAAATTGTGTTGAAAAATGGGAAAGTATAAGCAGTTAAGTTCTGATGTAAAAGCAGTTATAGTTTGTTTATCACGGGAAAATTATTCAAATTGTGAAATTGCACGTAGAGTAAAATGTAGTGAGTGGAGTGTTAGAAGTATTTTAAAAAAATATGAACAAACCGGTAGTGTATGTAGAAAAAGAGGAAGCGGAAGACCGCGTGCCACAAATTCTAGGGAAGACTCACATTTAAAAAGGCTACGTTCAAAAAACAGATTTGCTACAGCTCGTGAACTTCGTAATGAATTAGCAGATGTTGGAAATAAAAGTGTCAGTACTAGAACTGTACAAAGACGGCTCCGGGAAATGGGTTTACACTCCAGAAGACCAGCAAAAAAACCTCTTTTAACGAAGTGAATGCGGGTCAAAAGAGTTCCGTGGTGTAAAGAACACCAAGATTAGACACTGAATGACTGGAAAAGAGTCATCTTTTTCGATGAGTCCAAATTCAACTTATTGGAACCGGACGGTACAGTTAATGTAAGGCGTAGAAAAGGAGAACGTTATAAACAGGAATGCATCCAATCAACGGTAAAACATTCTCCTTACGTCATGGTATGGGGCGCTATTACTGCTTACAGTACTGGTAAAATTTTAATTACTGAAGGCACTATAAATGCCCAAAAATATAAAGAAATTATATATGACGGTGTTATTTCCACCATAGAGGAACTTGCCATCGGGCTAGATCTGTAAGTTTATATAATGCCTTTAAGTTATAATTTTTTAATTTCTGATTTTAACCAAGCTTTTTCTTTTCACAGATAAAAATTTACAAGGAAGAGTTGGGAATAGAGTCCATAACATGGCCAGGAAATAGTCCTGACCTTAATCTCATCGAAAACCTTTGGGCCATTATGGGGGAAAAAATAAGAAGGACCTAAGACGATAACTGATTTAAAATAATTATTACAAATGTAATGTTCAAATTGACCAAGAGATGCTAAATAATTTGTATAAATCGATGCCGGGACGTATAAATGCCGTAATAAACGCAAAAGGTGGGGCCACAACATTTTAGTGCGAAATAAAGATAAAAATAATACAGATAAAAATAAATGTAACTACAAACAAAAGCGACTGGTATGATTCTTTTACCAAAAGATTTACAGCATAAATAGTCAAAAACCAGAAAATTCTTCGATTCGAGGGGATCGCTGGGTGTAATTCATATCTAACCGACCAATAAATTATTAGGTAGGGTATATTAATAAAGGCATAGCAAAAGATAAAAAAAAATCAGCGTTTTTCATATACGCAACATTCGATTGAGCTGAAAATTTCAGGATAAATTGGTGAACATGTGGAATAAGTTCACCTAATGTTAGTTATCGTTAACCCTTCGACGTCGGTGGCCATTTTAGTGATATTTTAAGTATCCTTGTATTCTATCAACACGTGAATTTTAAGAAAACCAATTATGCTAAGTGAATTTTGAACGTATTAATAACGTTTTAATAGCGTTTCAGGTGCTCCTCCCTAGGAGTGGTGGAAAATTGGCTGCAAATAATCCATCGCTGCGAACGTGCTCGCGGTAGTCATATAAACGAAGTCGAATTTAATACTTAAATGTAGCTTGTGTACTACACTTGGAATAAATTTCAGCTCGATATTTCAGTTATTCTGTTTTATGAAAATACAAGATTGTTATTGGGTATACAAGTAAGTTTTAAAGGATTTTTTCTTTGATTTGAAACCTTATTGCGCAAAATTGGTACAATGTATTTTATTGAACGTATTGCCTATCGTTAGCTAAGATTTTTTTCCCACTTTTCTGGCAATACATTTGTCTTTGGAGGCGAAGAAAGTATTAAGCCAATTTTTGATACTTTCAACTGAATTGAAGCGTACTCTCGTAAGGGCGTTCTGCATCGACCGGAACAAACAGTAGTTTGATGGTGCAATGTCTGGACTATCAGACGGGTGTGCTAGGACTTCTCATCTGGTACCATCGAGATAGGTTTTGAGCACTTGTGCGACATGCGGCCGAGGATTGTCATGGTGGAAGATCAATGAATCATGTCTGGTTACTTATTCTACCATTTTTCTTCAATGGCATCAGTTGTTGTGTGTAGAAAGCCCCATCGATCGTCTGGCCAGTTTTCAGAAGGTCGTAGTACATGATTCGCTTTTGGTCCACAGAATGCAGAGCATTACCTTGCTGTCATGGGTATTTGGCTTTGGCGTCGATGATCCGGGTTTGCCGCGTTTAACAGACACTTGTTTGCGCTTTGGATTGTCATATTGAATCCATTTTTCATCGCCGATGACAATACGATGCAAAAACGACTTCGTTTTGTACCGTTGAAGGAGCATTTTGCAAACAGTGACACACTGTTCGACATCTTTTGGTTTGACCTCGTGAGGCACCTAGTTTCCGACCTTCTGCACCATAAAAATGGGTTTCAACCGCAATGCAAGTGCTTATTGAGTCACCTCTAACATTGATGCAAGTTCTTCTTGAGTTTGGCACGGGCCTTCGTTCAAAATTGCCTCCTGTTCGGTATCTTCAAACGTCGATGGCCTTCCTTCGTGCTCCTTGTCGATTATGTCAAAATCACCACTTTCGAAACGCCGGAATTAGTACTCACAAGCTGAAATTGATGGGGCATGCTCTCCGTAAGCCTCACACAGCTGCCGATGACTTTTTGCTGCACTTTTCTTCAGATGGAAGCAAAATACTAATACATCCAGCGAATTGAGTTTTCTATGGAGTTTGTCGCCCGAAAAAATATCTTGTTCACACTTTGATGAAATGGCACATACTGTAAAATATAGTTAAATGATGACGCTTTAACATGAAGTTAGCTGCAACATGGTCCGGTGTGCTTAAACACTACTGGTGCTCTCTGTTGAAAATCCTTTAAAACTTACTTGTATACGCAATATATCATTATTGAAAAACCTTCTACATTTATTTGCAATTATTTTTCCTAAAACTAAATGTTTGAATTTTTTTTTTATATTTTAACTTTTGAGCTATTAATAATCCATTTAAAAAAGGTATATTCTTACGTTAATAATATCTAATCGCTTTGTTTTTATTTCACGAGCTAATATCAAATCAAATTGATCTTTACTGCTAAACAAACAATTCTATTATTTTTTATTATTAAAATTCTATAAAATGTTTTTTCTGACCCTTGGTAATTTCATTTTATCCAATCTCAACCGTACATGTCTTTTTTTTTTCAATTACCTTGTAAGTATCTTTTTAGCTTATCTATGTCATGTTCAGAAAAATATCTGTAGCATGTACATATACGATCAGTATTAAGAGCTGCATTATCATCAGGCTGTAATTAAAACTGACATACAAGATCGTAACATTTTCATTGAGAGAGTGGAAAGTGCAATGAATTCATTTCATTGCCCATTTCGTTCTACGTATGCTCCGAATGTTTGTTAAGTGGAAAGTTAAATTACAAACTGCATCTGAAAGTCGAACCTAATAATTAAAATAACGGTTACTAAATTAACGGGACCTGCTCATTAAAATTGTATTTCAATTGTAGCGAACATTTTGCTGTCTGTAGCTTCAAATCGAGTTGGTTATGAAACGTAAATATTTTTTTTTTGTTTTATGATTTTAATCGACGCGACATAAAATAGAACAATAATTACGCCTATAATAGGCAAACAGATTTTACAATAATAACTGTGGTGCTATCCAATGAAATTTGACGTAGCGGAAAACTGTTTAACAGATGCACTTGGAGATTTTGGTTTCCAGCATTGGCGGCATGAACTTCTTCGTCGGTCAGAAGTGTTTACTTTTGGCAGAATTATCAACCACCAAAAGCCAGCAATCGGAACTGATGTTCGAAATTATTAGCTACAATTTCAGGAAGTACATCTCGATGAATCAAATTTCAATGCCCGCAGAGCCCTTAGTACAGATCTAAACAGTGGAAGAAAACAATAGGGGAGACAGGGAACACAGGAGATCTCAATTTGCCAACCGACAACGAGTTAGCATTAAGTGTAGATTTTAGCAACAACGCTGCAGTCTCCATTATTGATTGCAGATAGAGGAAGCAGACTCAACAAAAGAAAACAAGGAAAATCGATTTATCGGTGTTACTTGTCGTGAATGTGTGCAACTAGGTGATGTCCGCAGCCAATTTTCGTCTTCTATCAAAACAAAAGAACCATCAGCAGTAAGCTTATGATCTTGCACCATAGCACCACTCTTTATTTGTGCCATCGATTTGCCGTTAGTATCACTGTGACATTTTTGAAGGTTTTGGTTTAATCGTAGTAGTAAGTAGTTAGAACTTCTAGGATCAAAATATTGACGTCATACTAGCAAATGGCCTGAGGCAATAGACACACGTTCTCTCACTAATAGTGGATGCTACCATCAATGGAAAAATCATTCAACGAACTTTTATGATTTCCGTCGTTTCTGGGAGTGGAATTTATACAAAACGCAAATATAACGTTTGGTTCTTTGTGGCAATCTAAAGGACATTTACTGCAAAACAAAGATATAGCCCAAAGGAAAGCAGTGGACCAGTTTCTTGACCAGGGACGCTGAAATTCACAATCAACACCCTTCTAGATGTACCAAATCTTGCAATAAAAATGGTCATACATTGAGTATCGTATCTACACGAAGCAGTGTTCTTATGTATCTTTGTAGAGAAAGAAAGCTTATACATACCCAAACCGTCAGGTCGATTCAAGTTTGAGTAGAATATTCTTTTGTGGTATCAACAAACACAATATTCGACTGGTATGCTTGTAGTTGAAGTGATAGAAGTCGAAAGGATAAACCAAGTCGCTCCAAAACATGACACGGCCTCGTAGGCACATCAATGAATTTAATCTGATATAGTGAGACGTCTCTGCTAATTCAAAATGAGCTGTCAGGATTCTGTAATTATTTATCTGATTCTGATATGAATATGTGACATTTGTTTCAGGAAATCTGCCTATCATTGAGCTATATGCATTGAGGTTAATACACAAAACTGATCAAATTGATCGAGTTAGATGCATGCTAATGTTTGATTCCAAGTTTACAATTTTGTTGTTCTGTATTCTGCTGAACTTTTGAGCACACATTTAGTATTGTAAATTATGAAAGATAATAATTTTAACAAAAAGATACGAATGGTTTAATAATTTTCTGTTGAAGTATGTCTTTGTTCTCATTAATTTTATGTAAAAACTCTACATTCATTGTATTAGAAAGTTCCGCTTTCATGCTTATACTATCATGCTTATACTACTATATTGTTCAGCTCTTATCAAGCACTCGGACATAGCCGTCAATAAGATTAACTTTGTCAATTTGAAATAAGTTTGAAACAAATGTTACCTAAATAACAGTTTTTCTTTCTGTGAACCGTAAAATTTTCCGTTCATTTAGCTTGAATTGGAAGATGGAAATATATGAATATTTCATTGAAAAACTTCGGATCTACATACATATATTATGTAATATATTTCTGTATTTTTCTATTCATTCAAATTATATTATTAATTTTAATTTTTTTCATTATTTAAGTGAAATTATAGCAGCAGCCTATGATGCCATAATAGACGTATACAATTTGTATATATTTGATGTGATAGTATATAAATAATATGTGCGCCCAATGTGGGAAATGAAATAGAGATAATATTAGATATTCGCAAATTTTCGAAATCCTGTTTCTCGGATGGAACTAAAAAGTTTGATATGCTTACTAAAAGAACCATTTGACAGATTACGGCAAGTTTTAAAGAGAAAATGTTGGCGTTTGAACAAAAGAAGAGACATGCTTAAGAAAGGCGATCTTTTTTCTTCCAATTTGATGTGATTTCTCTGTGATGATGTTAGATAAAACTCCGACGATTCAAATGATCATTTCACTCAATCAGGAATGTCGAGTCAAGTATGTACTAACTTACTAAAGTAACCTAAACTTCATTCAATAGGTGGGAGAAAGGAAACAAGTCGCTAACCAATAAGCAGTGGGATAAAATGTGGGAGGTTTTCTAAACAGCTTACCTCTCCCAAGGTTCGATGACCTTACGCATTCGACTCACCGCAGCATCTTTCTGACATAAATTGACCTCTACACTGTATATTGGCTACTCCAATTTCATTTTGATGACCAGAATAAAACATCCTTTTGAAGTGAATGATGGACCGCATCCAAATGAATTGCAGCAAAGTGAGAGCTTTGCCATATCTGAATGACTTTTAGCCTTTGCTTACAACTTTTAAGAACCATTTTTGTGAGATTTGCAGCCAATTTTCAACACGTTGTAGTACTCTGCGCAGCAACTCAAGAGCAAAATTCGGATTCTAGGACCAGCTCTAACAGTTCTCGGTATAGAGGCTGATCTAGCCAAGATTTCTGCACATGAATGATTGCCAGGAACTAAGGAATCTCAAGGAACTTTTCATCTTCCAGATTTGTTTCTGATTAAACGATTTATACCTAGTTTTGCTGAGATATCCAGATCATTATCAACACTGTCCAATAAACTAATATTTTGAGAGTGGTCAGTTAGTTAAAACGTAGCCTCTGACGAACTGAAACGTCGATTAAACAGTTCTCCGATTTTAAAACAAGCTGATAAGTCGAAGTAGAATATACAAATGCAGGTGGAACTGTTTTAATACAAGAAGAAGAAGCCAATGAAAAAACAGTGGAGTGTGTGAGATTTTTTTCAAACCTCCCTAGAACGGAGTGATACTGCTACCGAGAAAGAAACCCTTGCATGAATTTAATCTGATATGGTCATTACTGAGTAGTCATGTACATGTAGTCCAGCAGAATGTTCATCGCTACAGATCATTGGTTTTTTTGGTGAATGATGTCTCTATAGCCATACAATCTCGAGATACAACCCCATTCAGCTACGACTGAGGTCGTGGCAAATATACTTTTTCAGCCACTTGAAGATTGAACAACTGAAAGGTAATAAGATGAAAAGATTTTCGAGAGCGTCAGGTGGGCAAAGTAATGGAATAATGTACAGGTATTCTCAGGACAACAGCGTAAAAGACACCTATACCATAAAATGCTCATGATCCTGGAAGCTTTTACGATGCTCCCAAAGCCGTTACCAACGCAGTTCGCACTATCCCGTTATCAGCTAGTATTATTGGCCTGGAATTCGTGCTTCCGTGACAAATTGCATCAACGGCTGCTGTAACTTAAGTTACTATAGGAGGTCTAGCCGCGTATACAATAAAACTGTTCTACGGTTGACAAGAATGCAAACCGCTCTGCAGACGGTCATCAAATTTTTGGTGAAATTATGCTTCTAATCACTAAAAAAAGGGTGTAAGTATGCAACGTGTTATTTCATTTCATTACTTATCAAAATTGAAAAGCAGAAGCTTATTTTACAGAGCATCACTTACAAATATGAGCTGTGTTTAATGAGCTGCTCTAGGTTGAGCTAGGTTGAGATATTTCAACAAAATGTGTTTAATGAGCAATTCGGTTGCTCTAACTTGCCCGAAGTTGATCTGGTTTGTGTTTCATGAGTCTGCTCTAAGTTGAACTAGAGCACTATTTTTACTCTACTTTTTTTGGTAGAACAAGTTCGGGCAAGCAACCAGCTGTTTTCTAACTGTCACGGAACCGACTTTCAACAAAAAATTGTTACTGAAGTGCAGTTTTTTGCTAGTGAATTGACAGGTTGACCTTCTGACAAGTAATGAATTTTGAGAATTGCCTCTCAGCTGCTCTCACTTGCGCGACTTTTTTCTGCCTCTCAATTGCTCTGGTTTGCTCGACTTTTTTTGACAGCCGCGCTACTATAACTTGCCTTGAGATGCTCTGCTTTTTTTTCGTGCTCATTAAACACAGCTATTTATCACTGTTAGTTCTAAATTTCAACGAAAACATTATCCAATCTCCTCAACATCTTCATTAATTGTGACTGAAGTTTCGATCTATTATTACTTATTAAATGAAAACATCAAATTTTTTCATGAAATTCACTGTTTAAACAGATAAGTACCGTAAGTGGTCATGTAGTTACCTGCCCAAATGATTAATTGCATAGACTGCACGATGTCTCAATTTCGATTTTCGATGATTGAATACACTGAACACTGACAGGTAGTTATTATCGCCCGAGGCTAATCAAATTCACTTTCCGTTCTAGAACTCATCGATATTTATCTACATTCTAGCTCATTACTTGAAACTGTACGAGCAGGCGGTCAGAAGGCTCACGAAAGGCCAACATGTTACGAAACCTTTGCTTACTGTCCGATGATCATAGACAGCGAAAATTACCTTAATTCTGTATTATGTTGCAATTGTCAGATGAAAAGATACTCAAAGGCAATTCGACTCACCGCAAAAGATTTTTTTTTTGCAATTTGCAGTTTCCATGAAGATTGCAAAAACAAACATAAAAAAATGATTTTCGAATTTGTGTTGTGGCACGAGTGTAGCATGTCGAATTTGTATTTAGAATATTTCGACAAGTTGTTCTGGTTGACTGTGCAACTATGTAGATTAAAAACGACGCCCAGCAAGTGTATTCCAACAGCCATTACACATAGTGGTTTCTTAATGGGCTCGAATGATCCGTTCGTTTGAAAAGATCGACCGTGTAGATATACAATTAGAATAACGTTATACAATGTAAACATATCATTAAACAAACATAAGATCAATCTTGAGTGTGTGCTTCTTGTTCGGTGCATGCTTCGTTTGGATTTTTTTCTACGTGAAACTTGTTCCTGGAAACGATGAACCTTTTTGAACTTTAAGGAACAATGTACCCACTTGTGTTCTATGCTGCACATTTAAGACCTCTTAACTCATTAGGTTTGCCCGAGCTAAAGCTCCTGACTAATTGAGTCTACCGGGATTTTGTTCATTTTAATGGCTACATCCAAGAATAAGTAACGCGTGTTATACAAACATGCAGGAATTTGACAGAGCTGGTTTTTGTCGCATATTAGTAACGTCAAAAAAGTGATACATGTCCCTCAATATTTGACTGGCTAATGAAAGACATGGTTATCTTGACTTTATGCGATTATCATGTAAATTAGTTCGGATTCGCAAAATGATTTCCTCCGTTATTCTTCTGATTGCAAAAAAGAGCATGTGAAACATTCAAAGTCTTGTAAAACGGAAATTTGGCTCTGTATAGATATTTTTTTTTATATTTTATTAGGGTACACAATTCTACCCGGTGAACTAGTGGTAAGATTTTCGGGTTCAATACCATTTCGTCGAATGATTGTTTGTATCCAGTCTAGTCTAGACCGTGCTGACCTCCCGAACTGAGTGTTTCAATCTCAGCTTCCAAACTCTGAGAAACGCTTGCGGCAATACGAATACTTTTCCGAACGGTATTCGTCCGATTCACATGCGATGAGATGATGATCTTTAGATACATATAACATCCACCCGATGATGATGATCGCCTTCAATTAACTGAAATGCGATTAAGGTGGACGGACGTATGTCAAACGGTTCGTTTATTTATTTTTTTTGCGAATGAATTTTCTCAATTGCTTGTCAAACATTATAAGATCCAGGCATGATCATAGTGTTGATGTGTCTGTTGCGGATCCGATGGTGCGGTATCTACTTATCTGGCTGATATGACCGAAAACTAATCGGTCATTATGAAGAGAAGAAATTGTTTTTTGCAGTTTAGCTTTTATTCATGTGTAACATGATCGTAATCAAGGACAGTTATTCATGTAGTTTGAAACAGAGACGAGGAAGTGGATGAGTGCAACAACCTTTAGATAGATGTTGACGCAGCCAGGTGTGCGCGTTGATGGTTTGTGAACATTTTAATTATACGTTGATTGATTTAAAAAGAAATCAGCAGCAAATGCTTTTAGCAATGCCAAATATTATGTGATTTTTTGTAAATTTTTATTTTTATGCAAAAAAAACCCTCAAAAAGTCATACGATTTGATTTTATTTCAATTCGAAATCAAATTGACTGAGAAGTAGTTTAGAGAGTACGAATGTGAACCGTTATTATTTTCGTATTAATGGATTTTATGTTCAGCGCTTAACTCAACATCAACAATAGAGCATCGAGGCACTAAGTTTGGATCCCTGAGAAATACGCCTGGCTTTTTACCCACGTGGATGGAAGCAGCAAGAGCTATGACTGGAAAGGCATCAAGTTTTCCCCTTGGAAGTCCACCTACAGCAGCAACAATTTCAGCAATATAAGTAATAATACTATTGTAAACAATAATTGTACAGTCCGCAAATTACGAACAATCCAGAAAACTCCTAGGAATCGCCAGGATTATCATATACTCAATTCTGAAGTTCCTATCGCTGATTGTTTAAATATTCCACACCAGAATATCCATAGCTTCATTATGACAAAATGATTTCAACGGCTCGGCTTTATTAAGCAACGAGCCAGGGAATTTCAGAGCCTTTGGGTTACAAAACCACTATAAACCGCGCTTGTTCGCCCCCTTCTTGAGTATGCTTGCATTATCTGGAACTAGGTTTTCGAAATTCACAGCCAGATATTCGAATCTGGCCAAAAGCAATTCTTTTAAATATTCGATCTTTACCATCCTATTTTAGGAATTCATCGCCATATGAATCTTGCCTTAGACTTCTAAACTTATGACCACTTTTGTCCAGGTGATTAGTGTTATCTGCCTGCTTCAGTTTCGATGTCATTAGAGACACTGTTAATGTTGACTATATACGGGAAAGATTTGTGCTTAATCAGCGCCTGAGATTCACTAGTTCTAGTTGAATATAAGCCTAGGATTGCATTTGCAGTAATACGCCAATACATAGATGCTACAAGATATTCAACAGCATGGGCCGACACTTTTCCCCACGAGGGGGAAAAGGCTCTTTTGTCCTACCCTCTCTAGTTTACCGGCCTACTATCATTTTTATGACTAATTAGTTATTTAATTTCGTTTTTAATCATTTTGCGTGCTCAATAGTGTGCCCTACATGTAATTTCGCTGTTATGTATTTATTTATTGAATGTTCATATATTTATTTGCTTTGTATTCAATTGTATTTTATATCTGTTATTAGTTTGTTTGGTTTTTTATTTTTATTTCATTTACAGTGTACCAATAATGTCTTCGTACAGCTGCTATTTGAAACTCAAGTGATAAAAAACAATAAATTTTTGCAAGAAATTTGAAAAAATTTTGATGCAGATTTATTTATTCAACATTTTTATTTACTTTAGAAACAAAAACTAATCCATTTAGATTATTCATTACAAAGTTATTAGCTAAAAATAAAACAAAGTCGACAATTTGCCTCCAATAAAGTCTTCGTACACTTACGAATCAGTTTGTGAAAAATTTTAAAAACTATAGATACATTTTTTGTTAATATTTAGTTGGGTAGCCTTTATTTTTAATCACGGGTAGCTGTAAAACACCGCCGCAAAGTCCCCACTTCAATCCCATTGAGCACATGTGGAGCATGCTGGAAAAAAGGATCAGGACTCATCATATTAGCTCCAAAGATAAGTTGAAACAGGCACTTTAGCAAGAATGGGCGAAAATAGAGCCAAGCTATGCAAGAAAACTTGTAGAATTGATGCCACACTGCCTTAAAGCCGTGATTAAAAATAAAGGCTACCCAACTAAATATTAACAAAAAATGTATCTATAGTTTTTAAGATTTTTCACAAACTGATTTGTAAGTGTACGAAGACTTTATTGGAGGCAAATTGTCGACTTTGTTTTATTTTTAGCTAATAACTTTGTAATGAATAATGTAAATGGATTAGTTTTTGTTTCTGATGTAAATAAAAGTGTTTAATAAGTAAATCTGCATTAAAACTTTTTCAAATTTCTTGCAATAATTTATAGTTTTTTATCACTTGAGTTTCAAATAGCAGCTGTGCGAGGACATTATTGGTACACTGTATATGTAATTTTAAATTGGTCAAATAAATAAATAAATTCATATGAACCGGAATTTTTTATTTTAAAAATGTTTGGTTAAATATAGTAAAATGAAAGGTACATCCTACTTTTTGACATAATTTCTTGGCTTTGGTATGCAGATTTCCGGACGGATAAGAAGTTTTTTAATGCCATCTTCAAAAAAATTAGGAGGGTGTGTTTTCAGCCGATTACGCATGAAAGCCTCAACAGCAATCATTAGTATCTCAAATATGTGATAGAAACACTGGCATATCTTGGAACTGTAAGAAAGATATTCCAATGAATTTCCTCTAATTTTCTGATGGATCATTTGCGCGTATTCATTCAATAACTAGCAGCATTAACTGCGCAACGTTCATGGAAAAAGTTAATGTTCAAAACTCTCAAGTCTTAAAACGCCGTCGCAACGATCTTTTCAGTTGAGAGACGAGTTTTTGCTATGATCCGTCCTTCTTCTTCTTCCCCTCCATACTCGCTTGTTTGGGTTAAGGACAAGTCGCGATGCGTTGCAAAAACTCATCAACTTAACATTGAACAGGTGCTGTCAAGCCTCCAGACGTTTTTTTTTTTGTTCTGTCAAAGGATGAGACATCCACCTGGCGGAAATTTCCCAAAACCCCGCTTCGGCTAGGATGATAATGTGAGCATTCCCGAGGTTTATTCCAATCTGAATTGCAATTTCAGCAATCGATAGACGGCGGTCATCCTCTACAAGGCACCGAACAGCTTCAATGTTTGGCTTTTTTATTCTGGTTCGAGGACGTCAGGCGTGGATTTTGTTTCCAGCTGAAGTTCGTTCTTCCGTAAAAATTGTGTGTTCGAACGAATTCCGCAGATTTGACGCCTTCACGTGTGAGAAATCTGAAAATAATGCAATGCGACCATCACATTTAAACCATCAGAATGGAGTCATCTGACCTCCCACCATCTCATGCATGCACAGCGGATAGAGGGAAGTCGGTCGACTCTATTCTCTTTTCAAACCGCGCATCTTCGGGATGACTACATTCTGATGGTTTAAAAATGGGGGTGGAGAGCTGAAGGCGCTGGTGGGGGATGGGATGTTGGATGGCTTCATTTTGATGGTCTACATTCTGGCGGTGAATGGAATCATCCAGCCTCCCTCCATCCCCTGGAAGGAGATGGAGTGCATGCACAGGAGTAAAATTTGAAAACGTTGTATAATGGCAGATCATCGGTAATAAAATTGGCTACTCTTGTGCTTTGAAGAAAAAGGAGAGCATTGAAGAGAAAAGTATAATAGCAGATCACTTAGTAAAATTTACCACTATTACTTCACTTAAAGCTCGTCTTTAAATCCAAAACTTCAGTCCTTAATTAAATTAATTCTTGTTTTGATTATTTTACCAAGGACAACCAAGTCAATTATGAGCAGAATATAATACATAAAACATTGACTCATTTAATTTCATTTGTGGTAAGCTTCTTCTAAACCAATTTTGACGCTCATATCGCGAAACATCATATACTTCCCACTTTTTTCTCAACTTACATACAATTATCGCTTACAAACACATTTAACTGCTAATATCTCGATAACGTTGATTCTACGGTAAATGTACAGTCCAAAAATATGCAATCACCTCCGCAGACAGCAAGAACTCCACCAGTTGCACACATCTGAACATTATTATGATTGGCCACAAGTTTTCAAACTCGAATTGAAACTGTAACATATCCTACATTCAAAAAACACCATAATGTGTGTTTGCCGCCGCGACCAGAGCGGGCGGCTGGTCGGCTAACCAAAATAATAAACAACATCTTTTTGTTCTGCAAAGAATCGACTTACAACCGAACTCACCGCGGATTTCGATGTGGAAAATTCGAAAAGAAGCTATAAATCCATTCTTTTCGTTAATCCCATTCTGTTCGGTATCTAAATTACCGGCTCGATGTGCACAACCTGCCGATGGATTGCAGCCGCGTCGATACGGCAGAGAATTTTTTTTCAGTGAAACGAGATGAACGGCGGAAAATCTAAAAACTATTTAATTCAATTGGATTGTTTGCAGCAGTTACATAAGGCGTTTAGCGCAGATCCGTCATTTATACAATTTCGAAAATGATGGAGCGTTCGCAGCATGTTGTCCGTGCTCTTTCACCTTGGCCCATTTCTTTGAGCCGGCCTGCGTTCTTGCTTGCGTAACTCAATGCTGTCGAACGGCAAGAGGCTATTATATTAATGTCTTCGAAGTGGAGCTTACGTCTTGGTCTTAGCTGTCCAGCATTAGCCCAGGCAAGTTAAGGCAATCAGCGTCGAACTGGCTAGGTATTGGAGCTAGGGCATGTCACACGGTCAAGCTGGCATGGAACTAAATAGGAGCAAACACCACTGAGTTTTGACTTAATTAACCCCGAAAAGCTTGGAGAATGGACAAATTGACGAGAAGCTAAGTAGGTACTTTTATTTATTCGAAAATTGGAAATTGTTAGAAAAAAACTTGAAACCACGGATTTCTTCTTACTTACTTACTTAGCCCTAATGCGGTCTGAATTGTTCTTCTGTACGGCTCCATCTCGAACTCGCCACTGCTTACCAGACTGGAATAATGACTGTTCCACTGAGTAATTGTGCCAACGATTTCTGCAGAACTTGTACCTCTCTATCTGCCGCATCACGACACGATCATCATGTCAAGCTGCAACCTGAAAAACTACGCTAATCGGTAGATATGTACGTGATTTCCATGCCAACCGAAAATTATAGACATTATAGACATTCGAAAATCACTGTGATAATGGAACAAGTGGCCAAGCCAAGATCCATTGTGCTGGCAACGAAACACGGTTCCTGGTTCTATCGCAGTTCGAGGGCAACAAGTAGATACTCAACTATAAATTTCGTTTTTTTTCTGCATTTTTGTCGGCAGAAGAAAGACGCCGACCGAACTTTCTCAAGAACTTTTCGGTAATTATTGTTTGCATTTTGCTTGCCAATTGGGTTAATGGTTTTAGTATTTGCATTTCACGTGGCTTGTGTTATTTCAGTTTGCTGCATGAATATGTTGGATAAAAATTGTATCTTGTCTAGTAGTTTGTGCGTCAGTGTGAAAATTTGAAGATTTTCCAAAGAATTTTTCGCAACCAAAATGATTGGTTCAAAATGATTTTTAATGATGACTGCTGGCACTGAACCACTTTTTTTTGACAAAATAAGAGTTTGTTTCATTATGTTTTTACACATAGGTATAGAAGCGGCGGAGAACATACGAGTATTTTTGAATTCAAGCAAACGCATCAATGACTTCAATTCAACAATTCAAAACAGATGTGATTTGATTTGGTCTTCTTGCATTATTTTGGTTTTCTTGCATTTACTTTGTACGTACACGAGGTTCGCTAATCAGCAAAAGACCGCTAAAGACTACACAAACGGAGTGTCCCCTTGAAAATGTGGAAAGCGTTAGGAATCAATAGAAATGCGGTTACTGTACTTTCAAAAGCCCAAAAGAATTACTCGAAAGACTGGCACATAACTCTAAAATGATGCTCTAGATAAAACATGTGTTTAGAAGACGATAAAGGAAGATCTGTTGCCGGAAGCTCGAAGCACTTTATCGGAAGACATTAGAGAAACTGAAAGAAACTATTCTCGTGGAAGTCACCCAAATCGACAGAACAAGGCTCCGACGGGAAGACATTCTTCTGATTGCTAAAGACGAACTTTGCAGTGTGGTGTTCAAAATGAAAAAATGAAAGTCCCATGGCCCCAACAGCGGAAGTGCTGACCTGATCATTCTGTGGAAGAAAGTGTGAAGTGGAAGTGATCCGAAATAGAATGGGCGACCCTAGCACAGCATCAACGTACAGATCCCTCTGTACGCTTGATGTGACGGATAGGGCTGCTGAGCAAGCAGCAACACGAAGAGTCGGGAGCCTTTCAAAAAATTAGCTTAGGTTCAGTAGTGGCCACTCAACAATAAGTGCCAACGACGAAGTAATCAATGCAGTAGAGCGCGTTAAGTTTCTAGTGACGGTAGATGTTCGGAAAGCTTTTAATCCAGGGTGATGGATAGGTATGTTAGAGACTGTTGAGGCTCCTGCACATTCAGATGCCGGAAGATGTACTCTTGGGAGGTTATGCTGATGACGAAGCAGAACGAGAAGTGCTCTTCTCTGCAATGGACTCTGCTACAACAGAAATATTGTGGAGGTGATACCGCAATCAGAGGGCGCTTGAATATGTATTTTGGAATTGCGGCTGAAAAGAGAAGAAAGATACCTTGTACATTGATCGTTGGGGCCCCTTGTAAGTGTTGGTAGTACGGCCGAGTCCAAGTGATGCGAAAGTGGTTTTGGCTCGGACTCCTGTGGTCAGTGGGTGTTTCCAAAAAAAAAACCTTATGAAGGTTTTACCAAGCCAATTCAAAAACGATCCGGACACTGGCATTTGAGACACGAGCTACAGCTACGACAAAGATCATAGAATCCTACGCCGAACCATTGCGGATAATGTCTTATGAGGCAGTGACCCATCACAAATGCCATAGCACAGTGGAAAACACGGCTAGTTAAACTTGACAATTGCCTGGTGCGGTGCGTATCCACGGAGAATCAGGATTTCTCGTGACCGCACAGGATGATATTTGTGCCCAGGATGTTTTAGCGTTCTCAAAGTATTGACTCTATCCCCAGTAAAATTTGTATAGTTGCAGCCTGATGGCTGAATTACACCTAAGCGTCTCAGGTCAATAGGGAAGATTAGCCACGTTATCAGACCGGCAACATTGTTGTGTGAAGCAACTATCACCGAGGCCCCCATGGAAATGGTTGAGCGATATGCCGACAACTTGTCCTTGTAAAAACTTGCTTCACCAAGAAACCTGGACGGATCAACAACGACGACCACGCAAACGCACAACGGATTATTCTCTCGGAACCTGGTACGTAGGCTCCCTGAACAAACGGGGGCCGAGAAGGTCCTCATTCATCAGGTCGAAGAGTATAAACTGAGCATTACTGCAGTCCAGGAAACAAATTGAGTAGACTTCGAGCACACAATTTTTACAAGCGGAAACCGTCGGGCCACAAGGAGTTTGGAGTAACATTCATAGTGAATAAGCAGCTCAAGCCGCACGTTACTGACTTCAAGCCCGTGAACGGAAGGCTGTGTGCGATTTGCATTAAGGCGCGATTTTTCAACCTCTGGCTTATCAATGTGCACGCTCTCACTGAAGTTAAAGAAGACTCAGTAAAAGACGAGTTTTTTTCCCCTCAAACGATGTAAAAATGCTGTTGGGAGATTTCAATGCGAAAATCGGGAATGAAAGTAGGCATCGGGGGATACAGCCTCCACGAATAATACAACGATAACGGCCAACATCTAATTGACTTCGCCTACAGCAGGAACCTTGTTGTAAGATCAACTTGCTTTCCACACCGTCGCGTTCATAAGCAGACCTGGAAATCTCCAGACGCACATACCGTCAACCAAATTGACCACGCCCTTATCAGCAAGAGATGGGCGTCAAGTGTGATGGATGTTCGGTCGTACCGCGGAGCTAGCTGCGACTCCGATCACCACCTGGTGAAAACAACGTACCGGTGCAGAATTTCCTCAGCGTACTCAGTGTAATTTTATTCTTAAGTTTTGAGCCATTGGTATACATATGGATGATACCACACTCAAAGGTGAAACTATCATTTTATTCATTCCTATCAGGAATGCGAGTTAAAACCTCTAAATCTAGTAGAATGTCCCGAACTATGCAGTCGATAGCATAGCCATGATCTGTTTTGGTTCATGTCGAAATGCAACGTGGTGTCGCATGTTGAAACATTAGTAGATTGGTTAGAAGCCTATGAAGCAATGCGTAAAGTAAAGTGCCTTTGGGGGTTTCAACAAGTCAGTTACTTAGAGAACTTTTTAAGAGCAGCGTAGAGAAACTTGAACTTTGAAGTTAAGATTTTCCTGCGAATAAAAACAAGCATCCCTTGCTCTGGGAAGGTAAACTTAAGGTTTTCAAGCCAAAATATTTTACGTTCTGAGAGCTAAGTGTGCTCCAACCTAGTTTTGATCGATTAACATGTATATCACTGAGTGGTTGTGTCGTCCTACTTTCGATAACAGTGATGCTTTTTTATTAATCGACTTTTCAAGGAATTTCACTAATTTTGTGTGAATATTTATCTACCATGAACCAAACAAATGGAAGTGAGAGGATGATAAATCAGGACTGAAAAGGGGATAATCAAAGGATGTCGAGTGAATTTCTGTAAGTTTGTCCCCTGTAAATGCAGTTGTGTGTGGATGGGCGTTCTTGTGCAGAAGTATGACATCACGAATGGGTTGTCAGTGTAATTTGCTATTGCGGCTTCTTCGTCTTGCTCTAAGAAAGAAAAATAATATGCAACATTAGTTGTTCTTCAATTATGAAGACAGCGAAGTGTTGAGGACAATCAAACACTTCAAATCTTGACAAAGATTGTTTCCAGAACTAAGAAGTGAGTTTTCTGTAAATTTCAGCCGGCTTGATGTCCGAGCTTCCCGCTCACGCTCCTGACTCGTTCCTCTCGTCATCTAGACTTCCATAGTAAAAGTCTCGATGGTGTTTGATTGCCTTCGTAAAATGAGTGACTAGTATATATTGGCATATGAAATCGAATGTCATTTACCACTTTTATTTTTCGTGGCTTCGCAACAGAAAACATGACTTCGTCTATGTTTAAATTCCTGTCTTCTACATACAATTCACAGAATTAAAGTTCAAGCAAATAAAAATATTTGTTTGGACCGTGATTCATTGATCAACAAATTCAAACAACTATTTTATTTACACAACTATTTCATATATTTCACACCTATACGTTTATTTTAACGTCAACTACCTGGTCGATATATTTGCAGAAGGCGTGATACTTGTAAATATTGAATTTGGGCAAACACCACTTAACACATTGCATGTAAATTGCACATCCAATTGACTAGGCCATATTGATATAAAATCTAGCAGTTATGGAAAATGTATACTTTTCTCTATAATCGCTAGTCAATATGTGCTTTCATTCTTATCCAATCTCATGTTTAAAATTTATGACTTTTAACAGTAATCCGTTCACTTATAGCCTTATTAACCCCAACTCGGAACAATGGAGCGCCAAGCTCAAAGTGGTCCATTCAAACCGGCCGGCCGGCTTATTAACCAACATTTTAGTGTGTGTGAAAGATATTTCCCAGCCTCCCGTCGCTTCTAGTATGACGTTTGCCATAAATAGAGTCTCTAATTTGGAAGCAGAGAGAAGGAATTTACTTACTACGTACATTAAGCCGACAATAGATATCCGCACAATAAAAGCACCATCGAATCGACATTCCATCGACATCGTTCTGAGGAAAAAGCTACAGAAAATGATAATACGGACCGACGGCGGCGACGAATGAAGCGCTCTATGCATATTTTTTCTAGTGGTGATAAATTAGACGGGATTTTTTCCCATCTCGAAATTTAACGTCAATTGAATGACATCGAGAATGGGAAATTCGTCTCTCGGCTCGCTCAAGTCAGAGACATAACTTCAACGGTCATACAATTGTCAGAACATTGGGAATGCAGTTGGTGAGCCCAGGACCGGCCGGGACTCAATGAAGTAACCTGCCATTGCAAGAGTCATATCGTATGATTAATCTTTGAAATTTTTCATCATTTTGATAGAGTCATAAGATCGCAACGCGAGTTAGTGAGTACATTGAAATTGACAATGGCGTCATTACCGTTGTCGGGTTTGCAGAAAGAATAGGAAGGAATAATGGTTTATGTGAGTTTCTTTTTTCGGGTGATCAAGCAATATGAAGTGCGATTTGAATATAGCTGAGAGATTTCGAGAAAAACAGTAAAATATGCAATTCATTGGTTTTGATTTGTTGGAGCTCTGAGAACGAAGAATTACGAACTTGCTTTTCTCATGGATCTATAGCTTGAGAAATAAACTAATGAGGGTTTTTTGCCATTATTTTCAGAATTGTTTCTGAAAGAATATGAATAAAAAACTTTATGATTTGAAATTGGGCAATTGAATTTGAATTTATTGTTATAGTCATAGCCATAGCAAAAAGTTTAAAAGTGCCACCTAAGACCAGAAATTTTGATGTCGTGAGGAATAATATAAACTATTCTCCCTAATGGTTGGCGATTTACGACTTAAAATATACTTAGTTTTCATTTGAAGCTAAATAGTATCTACGCATTCCTGGTCACATCCTTCCCCAAGGAGCATCTTCAGACATAACTAATTAGACATCACATCAGTGTACTTAGCTTACCGCATTGGAGACGGTGGAGCTTCGTATGATTTACCTGTTAATTTTTGAAGAAAGGGTTGGAAGCAGCATCTAGGTAACTCGATACCAAAAAAAAATGTTCAGCTATCACTACAGGAACGGATTTAGGCTGAACCACATTATGGTAACTTTTTGCTCCTTTTGCTTCTCGTTTATCATAGTGTTTTCGTAGCCTCCGAATAGTAGGTGTTCGTGGGAAGGGGAAATAGGCAGTCAGATTTTGCGTGCCAGGTTCCATGAGAACGGTTACAGATAAAGAAATGATATTTTGTGAGGCATGAGTCCGATTGATATGCAAAAATTGTCATAGAGGTTTCATGAAAGCACATCAAAATTTACAATCATGCAAAAAACAAATGCAAATGTGAATACATTTCATTGCACAAAATTCATATAACTAAAAATAAAAAAAAAAATCAAATTTCAATGCCTATGATTTCAATTTGGAGGTTATGTAGGTAAGTTCTAAAAAAATAAGCATCTAATTGTTACCGTTTTGGAGAAAAAAGATTTTGAGTAAAACATGTTTGTGTTACAATATTACATGTGTTACAAAAGCCATTTATTGCGGGGGCTTAAAAAATATTTTTTTTTGGCACTTACAATGTTTTTCAGGACAAAAGTGGTTCAGTCTTATGCACAGAAGGCAAGTGGGATGCAAAAAAAAAACAAAACCAAGGTCTGACTACAAGATACCTAAAATAAATACCTAAAAAATACCAAAGTCATAGCTATTTATAAGTCACCTGGTTTATGTAGGAACACTTTTTGCTTAGAACTTGGAGAAATGCTAGAGAAAGTTAAGAATGACAGGGGCATTTTTCTGAGAGATTTAAATATCAATATCCTAAATGAAGAAAATTTTGAATATTCGAACATCCTATACGAGTTTGGTTTTAGCTCATATGTAAACCAAACCACACGTGAGGAATCTTGCATTGACCATATTTACATCCAGAAGAAAATTTTGTAAAAAAATGCGATGTAAAAAAATTTACATCCAGAAGAAAATTTTAATCTGGGTTGGTAGTTGATGCACACATTACAGGACCATAAAAGTACATTTTATCTACTTTATGGAAATAATGCGAATAAGATAAGAGATCATAGTCCTAATAGCTTAATTAAAATTGATTATACATTGCTAGCGAGCAATATAGCCAGAGAAACTTGATTGGAAGTTCTGAGTTCAAAGGATGTTGATGATGGTTCATAATTTTTTCAGAATAAATTAAAAAACCTCATTAGCGTTAGTAGCCTTAATATACCTAAATCAAAATCAAAATATAAGTTAAAGCCTTGGATATTCTCAAGATTAATCACATCCAATAGAAAACGTGACAGATTAGGCCGTAGTCTTAAGGAACATCCTGAAAATATTAATTTAAGTCGATACTTTCATAAATATCGAAATAAATTGACCAGGCTCATCTCTGCAGCAAGGGCATTTTTTTTCAAAACCAAGATCATAGATGCTCGCAACGATGCGAAGAAAGTATGGGAAACTATATACATACATGGCAGCTGGAAGGAAATATAACACTTTGTTGTCATGTAACAGAAACGCGGAAGAAATGGCGAATTTGTTTAACACGCATTTCTGTAACGTCGGGAAAAAAATATTGCTAGCTTCAAACAATTCAAACTTTGAAGCTCATACTGAAACTGTTGAAGAGGAGGAAGTTCTACGGCCAAAATATAGTATAAAAGGTGGGTCTAGCTGAATGCCGTAAAAATATAAGTGCATTTGTAGTTAAGCCTTTGACACTTCTGGTAAACTTAAGCTTTCAATCAGGTATGTTCCCAAACATCTACAAAACTACTATTGTCATACCTATTCATAAAAATAAGCAAACAGGACGTTAACAACTATCGGCCGATTTCTTTAATGTCGAATATTGCGAAAATATTTTTAAAAAGTGGCAAAAGTGCGTTTGGCTGATTTTCTTGAAAGGAACAATATAATCAACGAGAACCAATTCGGTTTTCGAGAAGAATGTAGTGCCTATGATGCTATTGCTCTTCTAAGCGATAATACAACCGATTGTTTAGACAAAGGAATCAAATCACTTGCATTTTTTTAGATCTAGCTAAAGCATTCGACTCAATCCCACATAAAAAAAAATAGTTCGAAAACTGCACGCGGAAATTATCAACAAGAAATGGATACATTGGATCGCTAGCCAGCTAGAGCTTAGGCAACAAACTGTTAAAATTCAAAATTGAAGGTTTACAAAGCCGCGTTTGTACTTTCGAATTTGGTATACCTCAAGGCACTGTGCTTGGCTCAGTACTGTTTTTCATATATGTCAACGATATTTTGGATTTGCAGTTGAAAGGGAAAATAATTTCATATGCAGATGATACGGTGATTCTATTTGATGATAGAGACAGGAGTGGGGTAAAAACGAAAGCAGAGTATAGTTTAAGTATGCTTAAAGAGTGGTTAGACTTTAACTCCTTCTCTTTGAATATTGGCAAGTCAAGTTTAATTACGTTCAGTAATACCCAACGTAGTTAACCATTGAAGTTCACTATCAATATTCACTCCAAAAGTTTCAGCGTTGACTGTAACTGCGAACCATTACAAAGAGTGGCTGAAAACAAATACTTAAGAATTGTGATAGACCAGAACTTAAAGTGGGAGAAGCAAATTAATCAAATAATACTTAAATTAAAGAAATTAACTCCACTCTGCTTTGCTGTTCGTAAATTTTTACGCAAAGAAAACCTTAGAATGTGTTATTTTATTAGAATGTTTTATTTACCCAATCATCCAATATGGGATAATCGGATGGGGTAGTGCGACACAAACGACGATCAACCCGTTGCATGTATTTCAAAAACTAATATTGAAATTCTACGTAAAAAGCCCAGGCATTATCCAGCAGAAGAGCTTTTTGCTACTTACAATATGCTCTCTATACACCAAATCATTGATATGATATCTGCGATTCAAGTGTATAAAAAATATAAGCAGGGCAACATTAAAATAAACACAACCTCAATTAGAGGTGCCTCCAGCTAGGACAGGCAAATTATTCGTATGCAGGCACTAGAATTTTTAATCTTTTACCATGTGAACTAAAGCAAGCAAATAAATTGGGTGTGTTCAAGAAAAGATTGAAGGATAGATTTTATAATAGATGGAGTATATTTGTGAACACACACATAAATTTAAACTAATGTAAACTATTAATTGTAATTATTTTTTTATCTTTATTCTTTCGGATTGTATTCTTTATGAATTTTTATGGATCATTATCTAAGTAAAGTTTTTTTGTTTTATTTCCTAGTTTTTGACTGTGTTTTCACCTTTTATGTTTTCAGCGATAGTTTAGTTGTAAGATATATGAATAGTTCTTAGTTATATATGAAATCTAATTTGATATAATTTGAACGGGAAGGCTTCTCACCCCTACCACAAGGTGCAAATCTTACAAGGGCGAGTAGTGCATGATAATGTAAAAAGTTGTATACATTTTTTGTTATTAGATGAATTTATTGAAATAAAACAAACTTAAATTTGATTTAAATTTAAAGTCGACTACAGCGAGATCCTTAACTTTATCGATCACATCAAGAAAGGAGCAAGAGAGAAAATAAGAATATTCTAATGGGGTTTTCGTAAAAGTGAAGGACATTTTATGGCATTTAGAGACATCTAGTTTGAAGGAATTGGGAATGTGCAAAGATCATTTTCAAGATGTTTGAAAACTTGTTTGAAATCTTTCTAAGCAATGTAGAAAATGATTGTTAGATTGCATTCGTTCGTGATTGACCCAGATTATTCTTAAATCAGCTGTTAATATTTTGAAATTTTCCTACTTCGGTATCATTAGCTGCTCAATCAACGCAAATTTGATAATGCTCAAATCATTCAATGCACCATAACTAATTTGGTATCTGAAATTTACCGATTTTACCACGCTTAATTATGTGTACCTATTCAAGCTCGCTTGAATGGTAAAAACCCAAACTCTCTATATAGGTGCGAAAAAACTTTTTCATAGCTTTTCTGCATATCTGCAACTAGATTTCCTAAGAAAATTAAGCAAAATACATATAGTATGTATGTATGTTTTCATAATCCAATAGGTAAAATTGATTTCATGCAAACATAAATAATGAATGCTATTAAATATCTTGATCATTTACAGTATACACCGAATGTATCTGAGTTGTAGCGATTGTTCACTAATTTCAGAATGCTAATGGTACAAATCACATTGAAGAATGCCATTCCGAGAGTCGAGAATGCACCGACAATGATTGTAAATTGTCTGTTGCGACAGTGATGTAACTTCTGCGTTAATGGCTTGAAAACGTTTTAATTACACATCGGATGTAGCGCTTAGCACTCGTAGATACTATACAGATTGTGCAGATACACGACACGTAAGAGGAAGGGTTATAGTAGTAATCTTACGGAATTGCTTTCTTTTTTATTTGAAGAAACTGGTTATTGATAGGGAAGAAGTAGGAAATATAGAGCTCATAAATTAGTGAACCTACATTGGAAATGAAGGCCAAAAATGATATAGTGATAACTGTTGACAATTTAATAAAACTCTTGCGGATGGATGTCTTTAAATTGAAATAATTTTACCTCTGTGCAAATAATTGATAGTCGATGTTGTACGTTGACTGAGTTCGATCATTCACATTTATGCACTTGTGTCACAAGTGGGACTAAAACTCTGGTGATATCTAATTTGCAGGAGAACTTCTGATGTCAACAATTAGTACATTTAAATCTTTCTGTGCACGTTAATGACTAGAGTCTAGAATAATACTCGTATATTTGATGCAGCTACCTCAGCTGATTATTGACAGGTTTATTATTTACGACAGTCTTAAAAATGATTTTGACGCTGGCATTACCTATGTACTTCTTAAGTTTTTGGGAAGTTAGGCACATTCAAATGGATAATATTCTCAGCTACTGTTAACAAAATTTCGCCACCTTACCCCGACTCTCCTACAATCATTATAATCATTTCATCAGTTGCATTTGCGAAACAATTCCTCTGAAATGACATCGACCAAGACTATAACTACAAAACTTCAGAAGACAACAATGAGACCAGCAATAAGAAATAAGCGTAGCAGTATACTGGGTACTATAAATGAAGTGAGTTCTCATTAAAATTGTCTGCTGGCCTGCATACAATATGATGATGAGGACGACTACGACTTGTTTCAGCAATTGTTGCTTGGCCATGCTTGAGTTAGCCTTCTCCTGTCCTCAACTTTCTGATGCTTTGTGTTGGAAATGCCATCGCATCGCCATCCTCATCTTCATCGCCGTCAATTTTTAGCAAAAATATAGTAAAATTCGTGACCACCATTTCTTCGCTATTACATCCATAAACGACCCTTTTGCTCTGCTGCCGTTTTACTATGATACCCATAAAACGGTGCTTACCTTCGTTTTCGCTCTACTTATTGTGATTTTTGTCGGATCTGCCGTTTTGTGCAGCGAGACATCCTTGCTGCTACTTTCGACGACTGTTATGTGCAACGTTAATGTGAACCACTAATGCTGTTTGCACGAAATATACCGTTGTTTCAGTGATACACGCTATGATCTCGTTTAGTTTATGTTAAATAGTGCAGTAATACTAGCAGTAGTCATTTTCTGCGAAGAGAACGATGAATATTACGAACGATGCAAATGGCTGTTTGTTCCAATGGTTGCATGTACTTGTCGTTAGTAATGAAAGAGATACGTTTAAATTTTTGAGATTTCAAATGGCTTAAGAATGACTTAATAACGGCCAACGAAAATTAAAATAGTTAAATGGGTAAGAATGTTTTTCAAAGATTTAATGACCAAGGTATGAACACGACATACAGTGGCTCACAGCTTATTTCAACAAGCACGTAAAAAAAACTTTAACTTCCTATAAAAACTAAACTAAAGAAGATATCAACATTATTTAAAGACAGGTTATTAGTCTAATGTTTAAACTAATCAAATATGACTTCTTTTATTTATTTTTATTTGTTTAGTATTCGAAACGAAAAACGCAACCAAAAACAATGCCACAGCTTATTTCAACCAAATACTTTGTAGGTGTGCAATGATCCGTTGTCTTGCAATGCAGCAATTATTTCTTTGTCTTTGCTTTAGTCATTATATTTATAATGTGTTCAAGTTCAGTTTTGCTAAATTCTTTGAAAAGATCGTGCAGAAAAAAATACTTTTTCTAAATAGGACCACGTATGACAATTGATCAGCGAGAACTTGTTCTCAGTAATTTTAAAAGTGGCCATTAGCGCAGGAAAATTGGTGAGCTGGTTGGACAAAGTGATTCTTTAGTGCAGAGCATCATATACCGATTTGTCCACGAAAATAGAACGCTCGATAAAGGGAGAAATGCCCCAACAAAATTTTCAATGAAACGGACGAGCGCTTTATTGTTCGGAAAAACCCAAAGCTATCGGCTCCAAAAATTGTAACTGAAGTGGAAGCTAAGTTGGGCAAGTTTTGCCACTCGGAAACTATTCGTCGTGTCCTGGGAGAGCATGAATTCAATGGTAGAATAGCGCGTAAGAAACCATTTATAAGTGCCTAAAATCAGAAGTGCCGTTTAAAATTTGCCAAGGAACATTTGCATAAGGATTCTGGATTTTGGAATACCTTTATATTCGCTGATGAGTCTAAATTTAATATTTTTGGCTCTGATGGAGCCTCATGTGCTTGGCGTAAGCCAAATACAGAATTGCAAAACAAAAATTTGAAAGCTACGGTCAAACACGGTGGTGGCAGCGTTATGGTTTGGGCCTGTATGTCCACAGCCGGAGTTAGAAACTTGCAATTTATTGAGACTACAATGGATAAGTCTCATTATCTCGAAATTTTGAAGTCCAATTTGATTGAAAGTTCGGAGAAACTGGGCATTCGTGATGGCTTCAGATTTTATCAAGACAATGACCCGAAGCATAAGTCGGGTATTGTACAGAGGTGGCTGGTTTGGAATTGTCCGCATGTTATGCAACCACCGGCACAGTCGCCCGATATTCACGTCATCGAAAGTTTGTGGGCCATTTTGGATACAAACATCCGAAAACGGAAGATATCCAACAAAAGCGATCTCAAAACTGCATTGGTTGAGGAATGGGCCAATATTACCCCACAAGTGACACAAAAGCTGGTCGATTAAATGCCTAAGAGGCTAAAAATGGTTGTTGACTAGAAGGGTGGTCATACTAAATATTAAAATATTTTTTTGTGCCTTGCAACTTAATTTAAACATTGATTCTGTTACTTGGTTGAAATAAGCTGTGACATTGTTTTTAGTTACTTTTTTCGTCATTAATTGTTATGACCTATTGAAACAAAATAAAAATAATAATAAACTGAATAAATGATAGTTGTGAACACTGGTCTAATAGTCTGCATTTAAATAATGTTCATAACTTATTTCGTTTAGTTTTTATAGGAAGTTAAAGTTTGTTTTACGTGCTGGTTGAAATAAGCTGTGAGCCACTGTATGTATATTTTTTCCAGCCATAATTTAGTGCGCTAGTAATGAATTTTAGCTTGCTCCAAGCAACATTTTGCCTGTGCACAAGGGTGATGATATATGACTCGCATATTAGTTATTAATGTCAGCATTGACTATTGATATAATAAATGAGGATATTTGCCACGAAATGATGAGAAAGTTTTATTGGAGGATCTCAACGCAGAAGTTTCGAAAGGCAATTGAGACGGCTTTGCGTGCAGTAGAAACTTTTTCAGAAACTTCACTTATTTTCCGCATCGAAACATTCATAAAAATACAAGGGAATTCCCGTTCGGCCGCATTTTTACTCAGATCAATAACATTATGATTCACTATTCTGAATGTTTGATTTGGCGTGAGGTCACCTGCGATTTCCACCCCCATCTACTGGAAATCCGATCTCGATGCCAATTCTCGCTCATTTATGAAATCACAGTGAGGTCAAGACATAAGTTTAATAGCAAGAAACTTTGAAGCAAGACTGTGGAAGTCAAATACACATTTGCTCTGGAAACTGAGTTAGCTTCCACACCTAATACGACGGTTATCAACACGAGGCCTGGACTTCGAGCAAAGACGGAGTGAATGCAGCAGCTGAAAAAGTACTATGATATGTGCGACAGTAACGAATTCTTCGGCGAGGAATGGCAAGCCACGCTGGACGGAAAGCAGGCAACCTGCGAAGTCCACATAGAACGACTAAGAACGAAAACGACGAGGGCAAAGAAGGAAAAATATGGCGTTTTCCAAAGAGTAGCTAGTAGAATAATTAAAATTATAGCTGCCCATATTTCGACAATGTACCTAGTCAAGTCATAAATACTGGTACACAACTGAACGCACTCATTACGAATGCAACACATTTATGCTTCATTGCGACGTAAAAACTTTTTGACATCAAATGTTTACAATCATGGAATGGGGCGACATCGACCGCTTGGAATCACTCGCAATTTTGTGTATCGTGCTGTGAAGTTATTTGAGGATACTGGTGGAGTACGAGACCGTCAAAGATCCGGCCTTCCGCGCACAGTGAGAACTCCGAAAGCGATCAAAGCCGTGAAGAAACGAATCAACCGATTACCGGTGCGAAAACAGAAAATCTTGTCGCGGGAAATGCAAATTTCCCGCAAAATTGCAAATGCAAAAAAAAACGCAATCGAAAGAACGCTCACAGACAAATTCTGTTTACTGACGAGAAAATCTTCACCGTAGAAGAATCGTTCAATAAACAGAACGATCGTGTGTATGCTCGGTCATCCAGAGAAGCATCCCAACTCATCCCGAGGGTTCAAAGAGGCCACCATCCCGCGTATGTAATGGTATGGTGGGAAGTGAGCTACGATGGCGTTGCCAAGCTCCATTTTTGCGAGAAAGGAGTGAAAACATCGGCCAAAGTAAATCAATCGACCGTCTTGGAACCCATTGTGAAGCCTCTCAACAAATCAATATTCGCCAACAAGCCGTAAACTTTCCAGCAAGACTCTGCTCCAGCCCACAAAGCAAAACCGACTCAACTGTGGCTCAAAAACAACGTTCCACACTTCTTATGGCTGGTAGTCCAGACCTCAATCCATTGGATTATCAGTTGTGGTCCGTATTAGAGGGCATGGCTTGCTCTACTCGACACCTAAATATTGAGTCGCTGAAGCGAGCCATTGTCCCCATGCATGAAGTGCGTCTTGCGATCGATAAGTGGCCAGATCGCCTCAAGTCGTGCTGGAAGGCAAATGGAAGTCATTTCGAATAAGTTGTTCTAAGATTAGTAGCCATTGAATAGCCCAATAAAAACAAAAAATTTTTTTTAAAATATTAATTCATTTTCATTTAGCGTCGAATTTTCTGTGTACCAGTATTTATGACTTGACTAGGCATTAAGTAACATGAATGAAAACTCTATGACTAACAACACTCGACAAGTGCAAAAAGTAGTGAGGCACATAAGGCAAGACTTCAAACTACGTACTAGCTTGTGTAGAGCTGCTGAGACCAGATGAAGAAAAGTTGGACATCCTATTTGAGCTTAGTAGAAACAAATCGCCTGGAGAAGAGGATATTAACTAATTCTGTCAAATGTTACCCATTCACTTGGTCGAATCCTTTTTGCAAAACTTTTCATATATGAATACAAAAACACTTTTCTTCCCATCGGTCTATAAACATTATTATATAATTTATGTGCAGCAGATATCCCAAATTATCTACTGCCAAATGTCCGTCTGTCCAAATGTACTGTCTGTCCAAACTATATCTGCAGATATAATTACATTATATCTGAATCTTCTATTGAACCAGGTTTACAAATATCATTACTTTAACCGGTAACACTCTACAGACACGTTTATAAAATATATTCAGTATATGAAGATCAATATACATACTGGAAACTTGATCACACACAAAAAACAACAATAATTAATAAATAAATAAATAAATCACCTCAAAAACTGACCCTAGAGGGCCAACAAATAGATTGGCAGCGGACGGCCACATACTTTGAGACTGACTTTTAATGAGAGACAAACTTGAACAGCATATATAGAGAAAAACGGGCTGCTAGCAACCAAATACTTCAATTTTTATTGCCATGGATAAAAATCAACAAAAAAACCTCAACGTCAAAAACTAGCCATTTATCTAAAACTCGGTCTTAGTATTTGGATTGACACTATTATACGAAAGTATAGCTTTTTGGCAGATTTTGACAAAGTACAGACTTACCAAAATCTCAATCTGAGAAAATTTTTCGAAGCTCTATGATATCTTAGGAACGCATACACACAATGATTTAAAGACAAAATCAGTTGACAATATCATAAGTCACAAAGCATTGAAGCTCTTCGACCAAACCGACAGACTTCCGAAGCATGTTATGAATATTCTGAGACTCTTAAGCAACAGCGGGCGTCAAATTTATTCTTACGTCAGCCAACTAACAGACTTGTGCAGATAAGCTGCACTGCGATATCCAAACGTTAGTGATCATAGTATAGTAGCGAAATGGAGTCAAGAAACAGCAGCAATAACTCTGGACACCCATAGCTCCGTGGCAACTCTCCGACTCTTTTTCTTCTTTTTATGAATGTCACTTTATTTGTAACTTCCTAGCAAATCCAAAGCTTTGCTGATAACATTTCCTATGGAACGAAGTCGTTTGATTTTCCCTTTGCCTTCAATGAACACGCTACAGATTTTAACCATAGCATGTTCAGGTTGTTAAATAATGACTTATTACCGATTTCAGCTTAAGGGGTTACCCCCACTTGTAACTTTGAAATTTTTATTTTATTTTTTGTTGCATTTTTTTTAAGTATAACTATTTGAGAATACGTCCTTCAAATTTCAAGTCGGTTCGAAAAAGATTGACCGAGATATGAGCGTTGAAAGAGAAGAAACCGTTACTTATACAACCGGCTAATCTGCCGTCTGCCGCACTCGACCCTCTCTCGGGTTTCTATCTATTGTTGCGGCCGAGAGAATTCGGGAAGCCAGAATGCTGAGAAGGTAACAGCAAATTGCATTTTTGGAAGCGGCATCGTCGGCGGAAGAGCTATTATATGGAAAATAAAAAAAAAAATTGTTTCCTCCGTGTAAACTGAAATTGAAACTTTAAACGCGTTTTTCTCGAAATGACATTTTTGAAGTCGGTGACCAAAATTACTCGAAAACTACTGAACCGATCTTTTTAAAACTTGGCAGGCTTATTCAATACATAAAAATGTAGTGTTTGATCGTTCGATTTGTTTTTTTGATAAAAAATGGCCGTTTTATAGCCAAAAGACGACGGTTTTTTTAAGTGAAAATCGAACCATTAGCTTTGACTGTCCGCCATTTTGTGAAAAATGGATATTGTTTTAAATCCTTCGGTTAAACACTAGTTTATACTGTTATTTAACTAAATCCATCGCTATTTTTTGTTTCGGATGATCCAGTTCGACACAATGTTGGTCACCGCTAAAAGTGAAAATTAAAATACCATTGTTTTGACGTCCATTTGTAATTTAACAATGTAAAATTTTTCAATAAAAAAATTACTGAATGATGTTCAATGTATGTACTTTAAGATAATATAATAATCGTTTGAAAAAAATTTCGTAGGTTTCTTAAAAAAAATCATGAAAATGACCTATTTTTTGCGCTACAAGTGGGGGTAACCCCTTAAGGCAGAGATAATCGATAATTTAATACATCAAAGACTCAAAGTTTTCCCTCATCATTAATACATTCCTCGCTGCTCTCACTCAATCTTCTTCGATGTAGTAGTTTTTAGTAACATGATTTTAAGCTTCGTGGTAGGCTTGATCGCCTTACATATTTCTCAAAATGCGATCAAATGCCTGAGCTTTTTGCAACATCCTAAGAAATTTTTTTTGACCTTGCGATCATATGCGAACCCTATGCTAGAGTTTCAATTCAGTAGTACCGTGAATTTTGGTGTCTTTTTGACAAGGGTATATCTTGAACTTGGACATTGTTTCAGAAAAAAAGTCCACAACTTACAGTCGCACTCTTTCCTTAACTTAACCAAAAAAAATTAGTCTATCCAGTAATCTGACAAAATAAATAGGATATGTATTTCATTAAAGAAACAAAGACTTACCAATTAACAGCCTCGTTACCCATTTTATAAAATCCAAAACAATGCATCAACTAACCTCGAACTTCACCCAAACTCCACTTTATACTCATTCACTCTTTTCCATTAACGTCTCGGTAAATAGTAATTACACTCGTTCATATTAATCAGTATTGCACTTTGCAATCACTTTTAATAGAAGAACATACTTTCTCTGAAATCATTGTGAAACGGACATGATCCGGTAATTAACTTTTGAACAAACATTATATTTTACTTCGAACTGTTGCATACACATTGACCGCTGAAAAATTAAAACATGCGTTGAGATGAAATTAAAATGTTGGATGGCACATTGTTTATAGCCAGCAACAAACAAGATTTGCATCAAACAGCAGTGGTCTTCGAGTTGCGCTCAACTGGCTTGGGTCGGATTTGATTACTGATCAGCCGACTGACTGATTGCTTGAATATGAAATTTCACTTGCTTTCAAGATCAATTTATTCGAACATAATTCCGATTGTAAGTAGTTTGATGCTGGGGAAATGCATGATTAAGCTGTTGCCATGAAATTTATGGGGATCATGATCTAGCTGTTTTAAGACATGTATGAGTATTTGAGTGATCATTAGCTGATTTTTGTAGATGGGTTTGAAATTGGTTTGATTAGGTTGAAATTTTAATTACTGTACAAGATTTTGATGTATCTTCTGTCGTTAGGGACTTTCTTTGTTATGAACATGACAATGGGGTGTCTAGAATTCCATTAAATTTCGAAACGAAAGTTGAAAGTGGATCATTAGGACTTATTAATTGTTAATAAAATATTGAGTAGTTGAAAGTTGTATCTTGTTTACTACGACAAAAACTGCAGTGACATTTACGTCCAATCTTATTGATTTTTATTTTGACTATTTGAGCCAAACTATGTGTATATATCATCTATGTATGCATTATCTTTAAAAGATTTTGTTGTTCAATCTTCAAAATATTTTAGCTAAACTAATTTTTGGTTTCCCTAACATTTTGGCCACTATTGTCACTATTCGTCATGTACATATGGCACACCATTGAGTCATCATGCATTTCAAATTCACATCACACCGAAGAACTTAAATTTGCATTCCTTATTCGTGTAGATATTTCTATCTTAAAAGCATTTTGGGTATTAACAAACAATACTTTTCAGCAGTTGTGGACACCAGTGTATTTGTCAATATTTTTTCAAGTTCGTCCATGAAAGACCGAAAGGTAACCACAACAATTTGTCAGACAAATATGAAGGCATTTGTTACTATTGAAATCCAGGCACAAGCATAGATAGATATTTATTTATTCATAAGATGTCACGGCAAATTTCGCAACATTCATCAAAATACGGTTAAAAAACAATTAGCCTGTGACCAAGAGCACGCAATAGAAAAATACAAACGTTTGCTAATTCAATTAAACATCACATCAACGTGAATCATTAAATCAATTATAAATTCACCAACCGTACATTTATGCAGATACGCATGCATATAGTTCATAATGCATTTCATTCGGGAATCATAAGTTTCGTTGATTAAAAGTATGCATGTACATAAGAGCACACATCGTTTGCTGTGAGTCCATCTTGACTTTGCTATTCATAAAAGGCTGTCCGACACTACGATATTGTCATAAATGTTTAGCTTTATATGTGTATGAAAACAACTCTACAAAGATTTTCATCAAGATTACTATTAATGGCACGGTGCTTTTCGTTGCGCTGCTAGGCTGCAATACAAACAGATATTACGTGCTTTGCATTGAAAATTACTAATATGTACCGACTTGTATTTTCAAAGTATCTATGATGATTGTTGTAAATATTCATAGATGCAGTCATTGGCCATGGAAGCGTAGAACGAATAAAAATTAGAATTGGGTGAATGGGTTGATTGTTGACCAGGATTTTCGAGGAGCATTCGGAAATAAGCAAATCAAAGTGTTGCAAATTTTGCCAAAAACAGAAGCACATATTCATTTCAGATTTCGCGAAACAGTGGCTCTTGTTGAAATGACATATGATAGAGTCCGGCATTAGAATGGCATGAACGGTGCTTTTACTTGGATAATAAGGACTGATCTTTGTGAGTGCAACGAACATTTGTCCGAAATTCGAACTGTATAGTAGATGGGTATAGGCGAACTATAAATATGTATGCACGTTTGCATTCCGAACACATTTCAAACAAATTGTCATTACATTTGAGATTTATGATACAACAGAGCTCGAGCCGGGACCAGCCAAAGAATACCATTCTCCATTTACCTTTATTATGTGTCATACTTTCATGTCGTCCATTGCCGTAAGTATTAAATGCTTTTACAGGCACGACGTGAACGTGATGGACTCTCTGGCCAACAATGTAATAGAATATTAAAAGGGACAATAATTCATCTGAAAGATGGATGGTTAAGTTGAAAGATGTCTCACTTTGTTTTTGTCACTTGGTTTGCTGCGCCTGGTTTCTTAAGCTAGTGGACTTCTTAGTTGGTACTTTGTAGGCGTATGAGTAGGAGGTCACAATTTGTATTAGTTATGATGATTGTAGAATGTGTAGGAGGCGAAAAGAGACGCACTTGTCGGAGATTAGCATAGACTTAATTTCAAAATTAATTTGAACGACAATAAAATAGAATTTGCATTCCATTTCGCTCAGGCTTCGTCTCAGGTACTTATCTCGAATGGGACGAACTCAAGCCTTATGTTCAACCAGGATCTAACGCACATATAAATGGGTTAAAATAGCTAAAATTTAAAATCCTTCAAAACCCCATATTTTTTGATAGGCAGTGGATACAATTTTTAGACTTTGTAAACGGCGAAAATAACAAATTGTATCGGCCGGAATTATAACAAGATAACCTTTGGTGTACTTTCATCTTTTGATAAGTATTTCTTCGTCATTTTTTAAAAACATTTTTGCAGAAGGTTTTAAATGACAGAACGAAACCCATTATTTAAATCTGGGCTGGTCCATGTCTTTTGCTTCATACAACACTAAGTGATAACTCCTAAAGGGTTGCTATCACACAATCTTGAAACAGCTTACGGACAACATTTGCTATTGACTGTTATCGCATCACAATAAGCATTCACAAAAAATACAAGACAATGGTGTCAACGATCCAAAATGAATTCTAGCAAAGGAGATTCGACATTGGATCAAACACCGTTTCACTTGTCAATGTTTGAAAAATAACAGGGGCAAACAATGACTATTTTCTACAGTTGGATGCAAGTTCATTGCGGATCGAAGCTATTAGTAATTGTTGAAAACAGAATAATTACGAGTATATAAGTGAGTCTGCTTGCTGAAAAGACAAGACATTCACTTAAATCTTAGCAGGGAAACCGAAATGAAGAAAAGGAAATTTCAACCAAAAAGCAGCTATTTATCTTTTGTAAGAAACCGGCATTACCAGCTTACAACTTTAACCTTTCATAAATTTAGCCGATATGAGACTGTTAGATACAGAGGCTTAAATAAATCGACTAGTTATTCATGAATTAGTGATTTCTTACGAGTGAGGAGGATACTTAAAAAAGAAAATGTTAAACAGGGCGGATGATTGTATTTACTAGACAATTCACCTGGTCAATTTAACAAACAACATCTGTGTGAGAGTATTGATGTGTGCAGAGTAATTTTTTGGCAAACGCTTGCAACATTTTTCATGATTTATTTTTGATGATTTATTGCAGAAAAGTTTAGTCAACGACTGCATCCCAGGAAAATGAGGCAAACCGGCTTGGGAGTATATTAGGAGTTGAAAAAATAGCTCAAAAATGATCCAGATTTTTTAAAAAAAGCTATACCAAAGGATGATTTTTGACAATATAGTGATCTCGAATGTGATCTCGAATGTCCAACAGTCATCCATTTTGAATTTTTTTTCAAACATGAATCAAAACTATTACCTGAAAGTGATGGTAGTCACGAGAAGCAGTAAGAAAAGGACACGAGGATAACGTACCGACTCAGAAAACATTCAAAATCAACAAATTTTTAGCGAAAAATGGCAGTTAATCATTGTTTTATTTCCCGGACATGGCCACTTGGAATGAAAAAAAGCTAAAAAGAACAACGTTTTCATGATGTCAGGAAAGTTACAAAAAAAAAAAATTTTGGATGCATTGACGAGCAAAACATCAGGAGAATTTAAAAAATATTTCGGAAACAGTAGTTAAAATGCTGAAGCAAATTGGTGTTTCAATGATATCTAAAATATAAAATAATTGATCGTTTATTTGGGTACTCCTTTATACAACATTTACGCTGAAATATCCCGAATTAAAGAACTTAAACTACTTGAAAAACAAACACAAAAAGTAGTAACAATTTGTTTGGCAGAACGTTCTATCAAGATGAATAAATGGGAAAATATATTTATCTGAATAAATCTGAGAATGTATTCAAAAAACAATCCTGTTTCACAAATCCTTGATATATGTAGTGCCGAACATATTATTTTGGAGACAGTATTATTCATAAAATTGAACATATTTGGATTTTAATTGTTAAACCCAATCAAACTTTATGATCATTGCCACATTTACATAAACCTATAATCTGGGGTAGATACGGTTAAGATTATACTATGCGGACCCACATGGGGCGCCAACTTGTTACTTGTCATAATGCACCGAAGATAGCTGTATGCAATGTTTTTTTGATTGAATATCACACAAAATGTGATAAATACCAATATTAGATGTAAAATAATGCTGATTTCGATGCTTGTTAAGTATTTTATTTCTTTTTTCACATATTGATGTCAATTAAATTTATAAATCGATTTATGGTTTTTAAAATTTAAAGCGCGTCAGTTGTGCATTTCTCATCATTCTTAGCATAGTGAAATGAAATTTCGACACAATTGATTTTATAGCATTTTGATATTACTGGAAAATATTTACGAGGCTTAAAAATTATAGTAGTCTCTGATCTTGTCGGAATACCACTCGGAGAATCCGATGTAGATATACAAAATGAGGCTACGTCAATTGATTTTTTCCAAAGGAAAAAATATCCTTTTAACTAATTTCTTTTGCTAGGTAGAAAAAATCGTAAAAAAGGTAGAAAGAATCGAACCATTTCACTTAATTTGCAATTTGAAATATTAATAAATATTAATAAAACGAAATCTTCTCTCAAATGCGAGTAAATGGCTTAAAAAAGGCAAGACAATATATTCATCGAGTGCTACACCCTTCAAAAACGCACTTGTATTGTGAAAACTATAAAAAAAAATGAGTCATCAAACTTCACAAAAGAATCACTGCTTATTCCATTTGAATGTGTAAATAAATATGACGATTTTGGGTCCTAAAAGTTGGGTCATGCTCGTTCGTTCAAACATCAGACATATACCAGAATACCAATTGTCCACGACATTTCATGAACTAGGCGTGGTTCCTATGAACTGGGCAGCCTGTTTATAAAAAATCTGAAAACTAGACTTGGTCGCGAAAATCTCTATAAGTGTATGACTGAAAATCCTCCGACCATCAAACAAGTGAAGAGTAAAATAGTTGTTATTTATTAGAATGGACCTGGCGCTTCTACTACCCTCACTAGCGAGTGATTTTTAAACAAGATACGCTGCTATTTAATTTTTCAATTATAAACTGTCCACAAAGAAAATATTTAGTATCAAATAGACCAGTTGTTTTTCCGAGAAATAATTTGATTTGGTTTTATTTGCAATGAATTTTACTTAGCATTCGAAAAAGAATTGAGTTTTTTAAATTCATACAATTTGTTACAGATCGATCCCCTAAAGAGCAGTGATAGTATTGTGTGCGAGAACTGTTCAATTGCAATGGAAACCTAAGAAACTATTGTTCAAATGTAATTGAAAGCCAAGTACAGAAATCCATGAAAATTGGTCTCAGACTAGATCCTGCAGTTATTAGGCGAGTTTATGAGCCATAAAATTCATTTACTATCCTTGTAAATTTGCGTCCATTTGAAAAAAAAAATGTATAAACATAGAATGGAAACGCCAGCAACGGCAATTTGCAAAGGATTCTCTCATACTGAAAATTATCAAATGGACTTTGCATGTCTAGATTATCATTTTTGCAGATTATATCTCTAGATGTTTAGTGCCTCTGTTTAGTTTTGTAGTTAGGAAAGTATATACTTTTAAATCCGAATGGAAAGAACAGATGATGTCGATGCAGAGCACATTGGAAGATGGATCTTGCCAGATGACTTATGCAATTTATTCAAACAAGGCTGCGATGTTAAAGAATTAAGTCACAATAGCATTTGACGTAGGCGCTAGTGTTGGGGTTAAGTACTGGAAAAAGCTATCTTGGATAATAGAACGGATAATAGACATTTTATTCAGAGTGTAATCAGGCGATCTTAAAAAATAGGAATCGATTCATCATTGAAATTTTGAAACGTTTAGTATAATTTCGAATTTCGAAAGCTTCCAACAAAATCTTTATATGAGGTACGAAGCAGATGCAATGCATTTCTTTTAAGAAAAGATAAGGCGTATAGATTTTGGTCAAATTGCGATTAAATATTTATGAAACTAAATGCTTTTTTCCAGACTTAGAGCCATTATATATGTGAGCCATTATAGCATATATTAAGTATGATCTATTTCAATCACAAACACTTACATTCACATACTCTTACATTTTTCTATACATAGACGCAGTTTTTGGATCAATTATTAATCCTTTTATGTCTTTTATTCATAAGTTCTTAAAAAAAAATTTCAATTTCTTTGAATATGGATCTGAAATTGTTATTTCATATTTCTTTCGCAGATATTTTAGGACGAGAAATCATAGGATGAGAAAAACGTTATTATTACCCTGAAAAATTCTTACATACCATCTTTAGCTATCGATGCATCCAAACTGAGCAGGATAACAAACAGAAGGCCGTATTTCATCATTTCGAATCCGTGTCTATTGCATACAAGCTACCACACAATAAAAAAAAAACAAAAAATACAAACTTCCAGAACTGTCTTAGGCACCTTCTACTCTTCTCGCGACAAGGATCTGCGAAAAATATCAGTCCAAATCTTTTTTTTTCACAAATCTATTTCACGCAACAAATTCGCCTTGCAATCCATCAGAACATCAACATTAAGATGATCGTCACGTTTTCACTTTAATCCACTTTATTCAAAAGATATCAATCAATCTTTAGTTTATTTCGCGCTGGTATCTTTTTGGGTTTCAGTTCACTAGAATCAACTTTGATTAGCGTGCCAACCGTTAAATACCACGATCACTTTTATCTCGAAACAAATCTCGAGATGGAAACGTTTATAGATCACAACACTATTGAACCAGAGCAATGATTCGACGGTTAGTGGTGTTTTCTGTGATGGGCACAATGGAATAAACGAAATTCACGAATAGAAAATTTTGAATACAAAATTGTTTTCGAATTTATTTTTACCGAGCCCGGTACACACTAACCGTTCACATGAACAATCCTATCGCGAAAAAGAAATTGTCTCGAGCTCGAGTTCACAGTCAAAGTCGCGCGATGCAATGTATCTTACTTAGTATGGCTAGGTTTACTGGCTTTCTTGTGACTCTAGTGGAAAGTACAATACGATGAAGACGGCGGCGCGTACGTACACGGAGAAAAGAAAGAAATTGCTGCGGTCGTGGAGAAAGGTTCAAAGTATGAACCAAGAATGAGTTTTCATGGCCAAGGTTTCATGAATTTATAGAGAAATGCCATACGATGCTTCGGGTTGAACTGGAGACTGACTTTCAGATACGGACCGAGTCTTACCGAACTAACTGCTCCATGCCAGATGCCCGCTTGATTATGATGAGATGCTGCTATTGCTTGCTTCTGGTTTAGATTGCTGCTTGCAGCGGTAACTGATGGTTAAAGATTTTCATGGATATGATGATAACAATGGTTTGGGATGGTTAATGATGGCTATAGCGATAGAAGTTCGTGGCGGATGTCGAAAGGAAGCATGATTTCTGGTCGAAGGCTTTAAAATTGCAATGTGAAGAGGTCACGAATTACTGCACTATGCGACTATTCACTTTCCCGAAAAATTTCCACATCGAAAGGCTTTTGGCACTGCGATACGACTGGGACTTGGCATTGAATCGGCGCAGCGGTAGCTATTGCACTGAAGGCTTCTTTCCCCAATAAGCATTCGTACGTGATACGGTGGCACAGTCAACGATTAGCACGAGCTGAAACCGATATCAATGGAATGTATGCAGGCGTACTATAGGAGCTAGCAGCGGCATAAAGAGACAGTCGCGATGACTTTATTCTGCATCATAATACTGATAAGTTTCGGTGAATGAATGGTGCATCTTTCGTAATATTCCTGGTCTTTCAACCAGAAATTAGGGCGAATTCAGAATATCAAATGTTGAATCCATGGTACAAATCAGGTTCAGATTAGTGGTTCAAAAATTAATTTGTTACTCTATGCTTGATAAAGTACAAGCATTTCTTCCTCAATCTGTGAAGTAAATAAATACTAGCTTGGTTTTTAAGAAGTGCTGTTCAAAATAGTAGTGTATCTTAGTAGCCGGTACATATATTCGCTGATCAATAATTTTTATTAGATGGGCATATAGCTACTAATTTCACAATTTAAAATTAGCCGGATTTTTATGATGTCTCAAGAGCAGTGTTTCCCGTGCACAAAGCTATCTTTTAGCCAACAGAACTTATTTAAAATTTTTTTTACATGATGGCTGATACTGTTTAATTTATATCATTTTGGAAGAAAGGGGGAAAAAGGGTGTTTCAATGATGCTTATTACACATTAACCTGGATTAAAAGAGCCTTTAGTAATCGCCACCAACCAAACGAATAATTATCCCAAAAAAGCCCTGCAGCAAAATAGTCCAGTAATTATAAAACAAGGGGGCCCGGTAGCTCTGCTCGCTAAGGCGTCAGGCCGAAAAGCGGCGTGCTACGGGACCTGCAGGTTCGAATCCCGCCAGTACCATGGTTGTAAGTGTGATGGCATGTGATTGTCTATGAGGGTCGCAACTGTGCCCAAACTGGTGGCCTAATGCTGGCCGCGTTCCCGGCAGCCCTCTTCACTAACCTAACCTAATTATAAAACAAAAAATCCGAATGAAGATTTTTCAACGGAATTATATCTATTGTGAGATGAGAAAAACAATGTGAAAAGTCCATTAAGAACTTTTGTGCACAAAAAAAAAAGGTGTGAACGATCAAAGCTCACGGAAATCAACTATTGATTTTACGTGAAAATTTGCTCACGTCGGGTTTACTCACTATAAAGATTTGAGCAAAAGGTTGCCAAACAAAATTTACGTGGGCCTAATAGTTCTCGAGATATGAACCTGAGATAGCTTCGACGTTATGTTTAGTGGTGTAAACAGACGATAGATCCACCAAAACGTTGATGTTATCCCCGTCTGTTTTAGAAGCTTATATTACTTGGCGGTTAAGCTCTGATCTGTCGCAGGTAAGTGAGCAAATTAAAAGTTATGTAAGAAAGGTATATGAGGGCAGTCTAGGTTAGGTTTGTTTTTCCTGGATAGTACTATGTTGGTTGGCCTGTTGGTCCGAAGCTATATCAGATAAGAAGACCTGGAACTAAGAAGTTCAGTCCAAGTAACCATCGAAGGCCCAGACTTTTCTGTTCTGCAATTTCTGCTTCAATTTGTGCGTGAGATCTAACAGTCAGGACTCCATGAAGTAGTAACGTCTAGTTTCATCCCAGCACCGAAGATGTTGAATTGTTTCCTGAGAATCTCGGTTCCTGGCACTTTTTATCGAATGATATTTGTAAACAAAGGAAAAAAATGTGAATGGCAATGAAACGACGAGTTATAATAAATAAAGCATTGATAGCAGCACAACGAATTTATCATTTTGATTGGACTCAATAGTGACGCGGAATTACTTAGTCGAATTTGAATCCTGGCGAAGCCTTAGGTTAGGTAGTAAAGAGCGTTGCCGGGTACGCAGCTAGCATTGGGACACCAGTTTGGGCACATTTGCCACCATCTGCTGGCTTGTTAGAACCGCCAAGTGGTCGGTTCACCAAACTGAAGCAGCTGACTCAACGTGACGATACTAGCCACCTCTGCTAACTCATGAAAGTGGAAAGAATCAAAAATCTTGAGACGTGTATTATTTAAGGCCGGATTTTAGTTTGTCCCATATGGGAGCATCTAGTTTGCTTGTGGTGTCAGCAATTGACCGTGGTACAGTGATGCAGGTGCTATTACTAGCTCGTCGGATTTTTCGTTGGCCTTGTCTCCATTATGCCCTGGCACCCACATTATCCGGATAGGAATATGCCTTGCCTTTTCATGGAGAGCTACTCTGCAAGCGTTAACAGTTTTTGAAGAACATATGTAAGACGCACGAGCGAGAATGGCTGCCTTGCCATCGATACAAATCGTCGTTGGTTTGGCTGATGTTCTACTAATGGACTCAACTGCCATGCGTATAGCATATACTTCATACTGAAAGATAGTAGCATGGTCCGACAGCCCACACCACAGGTTAAGGCTAAAATCGGTAGAAAACACGCCTGAGCCGTCGGTGCAAATCCAGACACTACCATCGGCGATAGCTCTCTTTTTCTTCCCATCTATTTGACTTTTTTAGTTGGCTTGCTACATTTCACGGCACCCAATTAAACTATTCACCCGCAATTATTCGAGCATTAGGGTACGTATTTTTATTTGACTTGAAAATCTCTGCCAAGATGTATTATTTTGCTTATGTGGTCCGTGTCTTCCCCAACGAGCCCAGATCTTCTGCGGAATTCTGTAAGAATACCACTGTGGCCCCACTGATTTGAATCATTCCACATGCCGGACCTTTTAGCGCGTACTGCCGCTAAGCTTGCGGTTCTAAAGATGAATCGATTTAGGGGCGTAAGGCCCAGAATCATTTCCAACCACGCCGTTGATGCGGTTCTTAAAGCGCCTGTAATAGATATACAAATTAATCTTTGCAGTTTTTTTAGCTTCTTGATGTCGGTTTTACTCTCTGCTACTTTCCACTACACGATCGCTCCATACACCAAAATCGGCCTTACTACACATCTGAGTATGTAGTAGGCCGCCCCAGGTTTAAGAGCCCAGTTATTGGAGTAGACTGATCGGCACGCGAAAAGTGCTGCGCGAGCCTTACCTATTTTGTGCTTCACATTAGCTCCCTAGTTCAGTGTCCTGTCTAGTATAAGGCCCAAATGTTTAAGACTATCAAAAAGTTCCAATGTTATTCCGTTGAGACTAGGCGTGGCAATAGCCGGCATCCTGTGTTTCCTTGTGAAAAATAAAAGTTCGGTTTTTGTCGGATTTTCCCTTAGACCGGTTTTTCTGCCCTAGATTTGGATATCGTCCAGCGACGATTGCATAAGTTTGTGGGTACGCACCCTTCACATGTACCACAATCTAATTGGCATACGCCACCACCTCAAAGCCCCTGGCCCTTAAATTCTCCAGTATTTCGTCGACTATCAGGATCCAGAAAAGGGGAGATATAGTCCCTTCTTGTGGTGTACCGGTTCCGAGTATTCTTTCCGCTTTGGCCTCCAAAAAAGTAGCCTCAATATGCTTATTTTTGAGCAAGTCCGATGCCCAGCTCGCTAGAGTTTTATCCACTCCATATAATATTTGCAACAGTGACATTATTGAAGGCACCCTCAATCTCTAAAAAGGTTGCCAATGTGAATTCCTTTTGCTGTAATGATTTTTCTATTGTATCGAAAACTTTGTGAAATGCCATTTCTATTGATCTACCCGCTAGATATGCGTGTTGATCAACACAGTGTTTCGCGACATCAATCGACCTCTGGGTGTGCAGATTAACATTTCTCTCCAGTGTTTTGAGTAGAAACGATGTTAAGCTAATTGGTCTAAACCCTTAGAAAGCCATAAAAAACACAAGCTGAAATGAAGTTTGTAACTATGCCCAGAACCGTGACAGAGCTTCTAGGGAGATGCCACATTATGGGTGTAAAAATATAAACTATTTCAAACATCAATTCGAGAGTATTATCGATTTTATGATGAATAAAACACCATAAACACGCGAAACTATGTCAATGGTACTGTGGCAGTATTCGTAGTCCACTGCTCTCTATAGTGCACAAAGAACCACATCCAAAACCAATAAAACGACGAAAAACCAGCAATTTCTTCTCTTCACAGCAACAATGCGACGTGGTAACCTCAAGTATTAATTGTCCGCCGTCAACACCTCAAGCCCATGTATTTATCAATTATGTGTCGCACATATCGTGCTGGCGAGATGATTTATTAATATGTCCTGGCCGTTCTGAAGAAGAAGACTGTTGTCGGCTTGGAGCCAAAATCAAAGTTGGTTCGATCACGTATGGGTCGGATCTGAAGTACATTTACATAGCGTACGTAACGTATCCAATCCACACTACACACTTGTCAGGCTGGACACTTACCAGCGCTGGTCAGTTACTTACTTTACTCTGATGGCGGGCCAACTCGCTGACCCGACAAGCAGCTCCGCTCCATGAATATATGTATATAATTTGATCGAAATTGCTTTTACCGGCGTCCGGTCAGCCCGTGGCCTGTCGTCCGTGATCTGTCGATTTGGTTGTTTCTTTGCTTTTCACTTAAATAATTTCTCTCTCTCTGCACAGTATCGCATCAACAACACGATGTATTTGCCCGTAATTACTTCTTAACTTTTCCCTCGTGTCCACAAAGCCATTCTTTAATTTTCGTCCGTTGTTTTTCTCTACATGCTAACTAATCTCGAATCGACTCAACTCCGCTCGATACGAATAATGGTCATTGGAGGTTTTTAATTTGTGTCTATCTTCGTTCGGAGCATTGATGTCGATTTTATGGTTATGATTCGGAATGGTGGAGCTGAGTTCATATGGAGAATGCAACAGAGCCTGCACTAGACTAGAGCTGTGCATCTACGTGGAAAATAGTGCGATGTATGCAAATGACTGCCATTATTTCGAATACCTACATAGCGAAATGGTTCTTGGGGCTTGTTCGTCTATTAGTCACACTTTCGTTTCGCTTGTATCTAAATGAGCAGCGGATTTCTCTTTCGAATAGATGGTACATGGTTGTTCAATACGATCATCTGTGGGTGGATTTAACTATCGTTACTATTGTTTAAGCTTGAAATCGAAAGATGATTTCGATTGCTTGAAAGTGTTTAGGATAATTTGTGGCAATTCGAACGAAAAGCAGTATTTTAGTTTGTGAAAATACTTTGATTGGCAAATAACGGGTGACAACTAAAAATCTGCACTGAGTAAAATATGTCATAGTAAGAAGAGTAGTGTTTATATCTTTTTCAAATTTTTAATACTTAATATCTATCATATAAACAAAAAACTAACATTAATGAATTTGGTCAAAAGGACCGTTATCCGCAACACGGCGTAACTTTGGAAAAATCCCTTCGCAGGCCTTCTGGACGCTATTTACATCGTAATTTCTAATACATTTGCGAATCCTATTTACTAGTTGCTTCACTGTTTTTGCTTTCCAGTTATTCCGATATACTTGCGAACTAAGATTTCCAAAAAAATCTTCAATCGGTCTACACTGGGGCAAGTTTGTTGGGTTTCGCTCTTTTGAAACAAATGGTATATTTTTAGACTGGAGGTACTCAATTGTGTTTTTGGCATAATGTGACGAAGCTTTATCAGGCCAGAAGACATAATTGCCATCAGAATGATTTGCTTTAAGAAATGGAATCAGAATTCGCTGCAAACACTGTTTTTGATAGACTTCTTGATTGATGGTGAGTCCACTTGGTTTGAACCAAGGCATCGATATGCCCTTTTCAGAAATCGCTATATACAGCATAACTTTCGGTTCAAATTTTTGCTTGAACTTATATTTTACATCTGGAGGAGTTGTAGACGGGTCAGATGTGTAAAATATATTATTTCCTGGCATTTGGTTTCGACTTAACCCAAAATAGCTTTCGTCGTCCAAAACAAGAGATTTTCCGCGAAAATTTCTACACATCCAACGACACTGAGATTTTATTGTCGCGATTTCACTTATTGTGTATTTGGGTGCCCTTTGTTTATGCTTGCAAGTAATTTCACATCTTTTCAAAGCTTTCGAGATGCATTGCTGTGAACAGTTGAAATTTCTTGCTGCGTCTCGTTTACTGATGTTATCTTTGTCGTTAAAAAGTCTTTTAAGCTTTCGAATGTTCTTAGCGTCCATAACTGTTGGTCTCCGGCCACTACCAACTTTTCTTTTTATAGTTAATCGCTGTAAAACACTATAGATTGTTCGTTTAGGTACATTTTCCAACACAAAATGGTCCACAGTAAACTTTTTACCATAATCCGAATTACTTTCGTGAAAGCGTACAATGGGCTCGCGCAACCGTTCTTGTTCCGACGCCATTTCGATATTATAATACTGCGAGTAATAGCATTTTGCTTTTAAACTGTGTTGCCAGAGCTAGTAAAAATAATTTGATGCATCCATTGAGCCAAAATACGTATTTTTAGACTATGTTCCTAACTTTCAACTTCAGTGCAGATTTTTAGTTGTCACCCGTTAGGATTACAATATATGAGAGACAGAAGTTTGGGTTCGTTAAAAATATAACCAAGAACGAGATAAGATCAGGAATTTTGATCTACGTAATTTCGACCACCAGCTTAAGGCTCATCCATGTCTTCTAAATTAAGATACACAGCCTTAAAAATCGAAAAGCTGAATTCCATACGCTCACACGAAGTAAACAGCGATCGTCTGAAGTCGCCAGATTGGAAATTTACTTGCATCTATACGCTCACACGAAGTGAACAGCCATCGTCAGAAGCCGGCATATTGGAAATTTCTTTACATGAACAGAACAGCGTCAGATGCCACCATATTGGATATTTCCTTGCATGCACACGCTCACATGAAGAGAACAGCGATCATCAGAAGCGGCCATATTGAAAACCTGTTCATAAGTACGAAAAACTATCGTATACACAAACACAATGATATAAGTGCAAGCTCAGCAAATTGAGTAAACTCCAAGTCTCGATTTAAGATCAAGGCTCCTTATTGATCGTGGTTTTGAAACGTTGACATCAAAATGGAAAGTTTGAAATCATACAGAACTTTTGAGCCATTTGGTTTGCTGGGAGATTTATCTGCGTGTCCGAAACTAGATGAAATAACGAAAGCTTTCAAGCTGGAAATACAACTCTGCGAATGATTTAATTTTTTCCCAACTACTTAAATTTTTTCTCGAAAACTGAGTGTTTTCGTAGTGTTTTAACTGTTCCATTCACAAGACTGCCCTACTAAGCATAAACGTTCTGTCTACATTTGAGTACTTTCGAGATATTCAATGATTTGTGTTGGAGATATATGGAGAGTGCATTTTTCAATATTGATTTTAACATACTTTCACAAAAGATACGTTTTTCAAATTTTATAGAATGATGTAATAAAGTATGTACTTTTCGAATCCGATGTTAACTCAAAAATGAGAAAAATGCAGATAGAACGTTTATGCTTAGCAGGGCAAAAGACCCGTCCCATCGCAAGGAGTAGCATTTTCAGTTTGAAAATATTTGCTTAACATGTTCGTTATAGAAAGAATGTAGTGAAAGATGAAAACAAATTACCATTAACTTTCGATTACTGATTGAATGATAGATCCCCGATGAATAAATTTTTGCCTTGGTTTTTTCCTTCTCTCATTCTTTTTTCTAAAGCCTCTTTTATAGCCAGATTGATATCGATAACGCTTTCGCAATCCGGAAATTTCATTGATCTTATTTGCTTTAATAATTGGTGTGTAATTTGAATGGTGTAGTTAAAGGGATTCGAAGGTATTGACGAAGGATTTACACGTTTCGATGGTGGCACATATGTCGACCAGTGTCTATCCAAGATGGATTCTGTGAGCTAGCTGTAGTTACAAGTGTAAGTGCAAGGTGTTTTATCTTAACGCTGGCTTGGACACCTTCTTTTGGCTTGGACAACATCATAAGATTGTCCAACAACAGGAATTCATTAAGCCCACAGCTGCCTACAAGGCTTAAAATATTGTTACAAAAGACGAGGCGTCTCTAGCTCTTGGGCAATCTACAAAGCATAAGAACCCTTGTTCGGCTATTAGTCCTTTAGCAAACCTCACAACAACGAGGAGCTATTCCTGTTTGCGGACCCTTGCTTTGTCTGCCACAATGGCTACCAGTCCGCATTCTTTTGTTTTACCCGTGATATCCTCGTGAACGATTTCAATAATTGTTTATGAGATCATTTTGTGATCTGCCATAACAGTAGTTTGCAACCTTGTTTTGAAAATATTTTTCAAAATATGAATCATGCTTCGCATAAATTCAACCAAATGACAAAAAGAAAAAATTTCCGCGGCTATCTAAGGCACCATTTTCATCATGTCTCCAAAAAAAAAGTTCCTTGACAACTGAGATACATCGTAAAGACGATCACCTTTTCCTAATAATCACGGTTCATCTGCATACTGTGCATGCAACGACTCACTGACTATATTTCTAGCACTTTTAGAAGCATTGTATGACATGTGTCCTTGATCGCATTGTGCATAAATTTTAGTTATTTCGTGATTCAGGAGCACATCCCTAAGTTTCTTTCAAATATTGATTCCAACCCCAATAAACAAAGAGGCGAAAAATCAAGGGTCTGCGGTAGGAAAGAATTATTTTTCTGGGAGGGGCCAGTCTGTGTCTGAAGGGGGGCCCCAGCACACATAATAAAAGGTAACTTCTATCGGACCTGCTTCTGTTCAAAACCAATATTTTTTATCAATTTCATATTGATATGATGATTCGGACGCACGTTCTCGTGAACAGAGATTTTGTGTATTCAAAAAATAGGCAGTTTGGTGAACATGTACCGTTCTAGTGTCATTCAGAATTTTTCAAACTTCAAACTGACTAATCCTGGTCAATAGCAATATATCCTGCCGATTTTGTAATGATCAGTTTCCTCGGAAATCAGAAAAAAATTATTTTGCACGGTCAATTCCATAGAAAATCGACCAATTTTCAGATAAGTTTTGAACTCACCTCCTTGGAATTTGGAAATATTTTGTTATCCAGAATGGCTGGTGAGCTAATTATCAAAAATGAAATATGTTTGGAAAATATGGTATATTTGAGGAAACATGGCCTCTTGAAGTTTTTGAGAAACGTCGGTTCGTGTTGCATTCAAAAAATTGTATAGTCTTCTACTTTACGTAATATGGCTTGTTGGAAAGGGTAAGGTGTAGGTAACCTGGAAAATATAGTGCGAGAAACATCCTGGCCAAAAAGGATAAAAAGGATCATTACAGTGTCCTTTATCCTTGAATATTTCAAAATGCATATCTTCGATTTTCTTAATTAAATTTAAAAAATTATATATTGTAAACAGTTATATACACTACAAATACGCAAAAGTTCAAAGTGGAGCTCGTAAAAGTACGGCTGTGAGAAATTTTTAAAAACTGGAATACTATAACCGCTATAGAAAATGTATAGAAAATGGTACCGAAACAAGGTAAAACTTACAAAATATGGAACGAAAGAATGTTATCTTTCAAATTACATTCAAAAACTGTTTTGCAATGTAACTTAAAGCCTGCAGAAGATTCTAATCTAGTTTCTTACGTAGAACGATGTGTATAAGCCCATTGCTTATAAGTTATAACTAATACCACTGACGCAATTTGCATAAAAATTTTTTTCACATGTACTTAGAATAACGACTGATCCAGGGGAATCCTGGCAGTTACCAAAATACCAATCTGTTTGTGGAGGAGAGCATATCATCAGAGATAAAAAGTCCTTATAATTAGCCAAGCTTATATCGGAACCCTTTGTTAGAAAATTTATTTTTGGTCCTTTAGTCATTAATTTAACGTTTTGATGTATAATGCATACACAGACAGAATGTGCTCTCGATGTTTCCGCTAAATTGAAGTATTTAGGCAGTCTGCTCTTTGCATTGCTGCAGTTGAATGATTTTATGAGCTTCATTATTTGTTTTTGTTTTTTCTCTGGGTAGTTCCTGCTTTATTTTAAATACATTTTTGTACAGTACACTAGTAAAGTTATTTAACTTTCTTCTTAGAATGTCCATTTTACAAAACTTTTTGTCTATATGAACCCACGACTTTCGTTAACTTCAACTACTTCTGATCTGTACCCTGAAAGCAAACGTTTTGGAATCAATATAAACTACAGGCAATGCAATTAACCCTAATTTTAAGGTGTAAAAATATGCAAAATAGACAAACAAAGGAAGTAATTAAAAATATATGTACAGCATAATATGTGCGAGAAATCCTAGATGTGGGGAAAACCCAAAATAATCCTAATTGTTCATGCCGCTAGTAAATGAAAAGGAATCTGCTTTCTTTATTTTTGTTTTATAATTACTTACAAATGAATTTTCTCAATTATTGCAAATAATCTATATTCTAGAGCTAGGTCTGCTAGTTACAGAAGAAATCGAAGTACTATTCCTTTTAAAATATAAAAATCATAAAAATAATTACGCATAACTGAGGAATACAGGACCTTGATTTTGCGAAAAAAACGCAGAGCCACCGCAGAGCCAACGTATATTGTAAGCTTCACCTTGTGTCGGTACCATTTTCTTTAAATTTTCTTTGGCGGTTATAGTATTTCGTACCTTTAAAAATTTCTCACAAATGTACTTTTACGAGCTCCACTTTGAAATTTTGTACATTTGTAGCTTACATAGCTGTTTACAATACATAAAAAAATTAAGAGAATCGAAGGTGTGCATTTTGAAATATTCAAGGATAAAGGGTACTGTAATGATTCTTCTTGTCCTTTTTGCCCGGGATGTTTCTCGCACTATTTTTTCCAGGATACCTACACTTTACCCTTTCCAATAAGCCATATTTGAAGGCTCTACGTAAAGTAGAAACTTTTATACAATTTTTTAAATGCAACACGAACCGACGTTTCTCAAAAACTTCAAGAGGCCATATTACTGCAAAGATTAGATATTTTTCAAAAAAAAATGTATTGGTGCACATAGCTCAACTACTTATATTCACAGTGAAAATTTCATTGAAATCTGACGATAGCGATCAAAGACCGTTGGTCTATTTTCCGTGGAATGACCCGCTCCTTAAAAATACGCTATGTGCATGAGAAGATAATTGCCGGCCTCCAAACCTTTTCATTGAAAGAAGCTTACCTCGAGTTTCGTTTGTGAACATTGAAGCTCCAAGACATATTTCTATTAGGTCCAGCAAACATGCAATATTGATATATATATACATATTTGCTAAATGTTAAAAAATATTTTCTTAAAAATTGCAAGGGATTTATGTAAAAACTTCGAAATTTTCCCAATGGTTTTCGTTGAAACAATGTAACGAAAGAAAATGCAACGATGCAACATCCAGGTCATTCTAAATCCATTACCACTTAGATAATTTATCTCTAATTTGTTGCCTACATTGAATGACCGCAATTCATAATATTACTCTAACATCTCTCAGAGTTCGGAGCAAATCGAGATCGATTCCCACACTATGCAACGTTTTTAATAATTTCGCTTCATTCATACAATGCTGAGTAAATTTTTTCACTTTCTATCCTGACAATTGATTAGAAGCTAATTCGTATCAAATATGCTCTGCTATGTAAAATCAAGCTAACATCAAGTCGCTTTTCGTTCAGAGCAAATCAACTTAATGCAAATTCAACACGAAATCTACTCTCGCATGCATCAGTAAATTTTTTCACCACTCTAAAACCGTTTTGTATCCGATCTAAATGATTCACCTTATGAATTTGTATCCAATAAATTCATGCAAATCATTGCAAATCAGATGCGTGGAATTACGGACGTTTGCATTTCTTCGATGCGAATTTCTCGCATTTCTCGTAAGCGCCCAAGTTTCACGAGATGTTGTTTTACGTGATGCGAGTAAAATTGACCTTGAAATTGTTAGCTATCGAATTAAAAGTGAACATACCAGGTCGGCCGGTTGACTGTCGATATGGCGGAAAAATAGATCGCAGTATGGTAGGTAGGTCTAGGCATAACAATTTGCGGAACGGAAGTTCGATTGATATGTATCTCCGTATAGGACTTTGCGAAATCTATTTGACATATTGGGTGCAAAAACATTTGGAGCCACATTATGCAGGGGAGCTTACGTATAGTGAATTTAAATGTTTCTCAATATGTTTTTTGGGGGTAAATTAATTTTGAATGTTGATTGTGCCTGTTCAGCTGACGGGCAAACTAATAGTTTTCATGACAAATCATTCTGATCAGTTGCGTTGAAAGAAATCTTTCAAGGTTAATAAAAATTCGGAATGCCTTGGATGGTTTGTTCATTTCAATCAATGAAAATTCTGTGTGCATTACACAAATAACTACATCTGATCTGAACACACCGCTAATCACTCAAACGGTCATTTCATTTGCCCGGAGAGAATTACGGACGATGGAACTAATAACCGCTTCAACGAGCGTAAATCGGTTTCAATCGAATTGAAAAACGAATCGAATTGATTGATTTCGCGGCGACTGCCGACTATGTATGTATGTAGATGAACACCACACACGGCATAGATTTTAATTAGATTCTTTTGAAATATGCTTGCGATTCGATTTTCACTTGATCTTAACCTTACTGCGAGGCTGAAGCTTTTCTTCGATTTCTAGTGCAATATTACACGGCTGTGGATACAAATTAATGTGCTCGTAGCTGACCTGGTTTTCAATTACCATGGACGTGTACATTCGTAAAGATAGTTACATTTACGTGAGGAACAGTTCGTTGCATGTTGCTTTCTGCAAAACAATAAATCGTATGAAGATCAAGAGAAGAAGGCGATTGAAGATGGAGGAAAATTAGCGAATGTGAAAAATATTCGTAGCTCGCGAGTGGTTGCCATCCATCAACGCCTGCTGTTGAAGCGTGTACACGATTTGTTTCCTTCCGCCAAATCTGACGGTAGATTTAATTGAAATAACGTTTGTAATCCGATTTGTCGCTTTTCATATTGAGCTGATGGTACTTAAGCTGGATTGTCCGAATTAAATACAGAATTAAATCAGTTCGCCGATTTCCTGAATGGAATTAAGTTTTAAGTCAACTGTAAGTCGATTTCACAAGGTTTTGGGTGGCATGTACTGAAATTGTATGACAGGTGAGCTTGGAAAAAAATCTGCACAAAGAGACATGCACGTACACTAGGCAAAAAAGTTCGTGAACACTCATAAGCAAATGATCTGAACTCACTACAAGGGTCATATAAGCAATATTTTCAAAAGAAAAACATTTTGTTTGCATCTTAAAAAGCACAAAGTATGTTTCTAAAATTAAACAATATAAGCAGTAATTTATAAATTAAAAAAATCAAGTTTAAATTTAAGTCAAAACGATGTTGGGCCACCTTTGTTTTTGATTACTTCCAGGAGACGTGCTTGCATCGATCCAACTAGTTTCGTTGTAATTTCTTCCAGAATATGAATCCCATTCTTCCTTGATGACTCTTTTCAAATCCTGCAAGGATTTTAGCGGACGTTTACGAATTCTCTTATTAATTTCATCCCATCAAGGTACATATGCTGATTCATAACACCTTCAGTTATGTGCAGTTTACTCACTCTTCCAACACTGATACACCCCCACACCAATATATTTCCTCCGCCGTGCTTCACCGTAGGTCTGAGGTTTTTGAGTTGCAGGGCTTCCTTCGGTTTCCGCCATACTTTCTGTCGTCCGTCGGACCCAAATAAATTGAATTTGCTCTCGTCTGAAAAAATAGCACGTTCCCAGAACGAAAGAGGCTTGGATAGGTGCTCCTTAACAAACTCGAGACGGCGTTTCCGATGAAGTTTATTTATAAATGGCTTCCTCCTTGGAACTCGACCGTGAAAGCCACTTTTGTGCAAATGGTTACGGATAGTTTTAGGTGAGGACGATGTGGGGCACTGCTCTATTAGGAGGTCGATGTGTGAGATCTCTCCGATTCTCGCGATGCCTTCGGACGCTCGGGTGCCCTTCCTCGACTTCAGAAGAAGGTACGAAGTAATCCTCATAAGCAGAAGTAGCTGGGATGATCCCGATCTGTGTACGAGGGGATATTCAGAGATCTTCTTCACGGACGGCTCGAGGTCAGATAGTAGATCTGGAGCTGGTGTCTATCTACATTCATCGAATGGCAGATGGGCTTTCTCTCTTGGAGAGCACGCTTCGGTTTTTCAAGCAGAAATGTTTGCTATCCTGAGAGCTGCCTGTTGGGCAATTGAGGAAAGATGGAGGGGAAAGAGCATTGCTATTTGCAGTGACAGTCAAGCTGCACTGATGGCGCTGCGTAAACCCCTGACAAACTCGAAAATTGTCCAAGAGTGCAGAGCACGATTGAACTCTGTCGCCAGATTCAATAGGGTGCATCTGCTCTGGGTACCGGGGCACTGTGGTGTTGAGGGGAATGAAATTGCTGACGTCATTGCGAAGCAAGGTTCGGAACTTCCGCTACGGGGCCCTGAACCCGCCTTGGGTGTGCCGACCGCATCTGCACGTGCCATTATTCGCAAGTGGGTAGATGATGCTCACAAAGATAGATGGACGGCTGCCGGTGTGGCCAGGCACACGAAGGTATTCCTTTCAGAACCCAACCATGTGACTGCGGAATTCTTGCTCAATAAGAGCAGGAAAGTTTGCAGGGCCATGGTAGGTATTCTGACTGGACACAACTGCCTAGGAGGACATATGTACCGAATAGGTGTTGTACAGGATGACCTCTGTTCATCCTGTCTAGAAGAGGCTGACTCTGCGGAGCATTTCCTCTGTGAATGCCCAGCGTTTGCGCGTCTCAGATATCAATGCTTTGGCTGGGATGTTGCACGCATGCAGACGATAGCCTCTTTTCCCCTATCAGTGATCCTAGACTTTATCAAGAGGTCTGGGAAACTATGGTAGGCAGGGGGTAATGAGTACAATGGGTCCTTTGGCCTGAGTGCTTAGAGGCGCCAATGCGCCTCTCCCCCAACTCACACACACACACACACACACACACACACACACACACACACACATAGTTTGTGGTGTAACTGTCACTCCATAATCCTGCGACATGTTTTGCGCGATTGTCAATGCACTTGTACTCGGTTTCTCACGAATCACTTTTAAAATCTCTCGTTTATGGGCGGAATTCGGTTTTGGCGGGCGTCCAGTACGAGGCCTGCTGGCCGCGCATCTAAATTCTTCACACGGTTTTATAATTTTATGTACGGTAGAAGGATTTTTGCTAACAATTTTGCCGATTTCGCAGATACTTCTTTTCTCTCTTTGTAGGTCATCTATTGATTCCCGAACCGATTTGGAAATTTCCATTTTCGTAGCTATCGAAGGACGAAAATGGATTCAAATTATGAAAAAACTCATACCTTCTACCTCTCTAAGCCATGTGTCATAAGTAATCAAAGTTTAAAGCAATAAATGTTTTCCCAAATTGCTTCAATACCTTCATTAAAACATGTGTTCACGGACTTTTTTGCCTAGCCTAGTGATGCGCATATACTCAAAGTAATTTGAAGGATCGTTAAGGGGAGGTTCTCCTCTTTTCGGCCGAAAATAAAGCGAAATTCTTTAATTTACTGTCGGATAATGAAACGACTCACGAATAGACGGTTTTGATGGTTTATTAAGCCATCTTTCTAAAATACAAGAAAAAATTTTTTTTTTACAAAATCCAATATGGCGGCCCAAAAATGGCGGGTCTTGTCAACCTCTGCAAGCGAGACATTGTTCGGAAACGTCAAGGCTGTAGCCACTTGTAGTGAACTGAAATCAAAAATTTTTTTTTTATAGTAAAGAATATTAAATTCCCTATGACTTATACCTATTTTTGAATAATTTTTATAAAAAATCATCTAATTTATGCATAATCATAGAAAAAGTTCAATTTTTACCATCTTTTTTTCGACTTTTCTTTTGTTAAAAGACTATTATTACACATTTGTTTATATTTGTTTTAGGTATAAGTCATATAAAAAATCATACCCTTTAAGAAATGCTATAGATGAAGTAAATCGGATAAGTAGATCATGAGTTACGCTTGACGTTAGGATGAAAAAAATGGTTTTGAGATAAACGCGTTTAAAGTCGTAAGTCTCAAAAACACATTCTAAGAGTACTATCATCTACTCAATGAAAACCTTGAAATTGGCAAGCAAGAAATTCGCTCCACCTCTTTTATAGTATTTTCAAGGGTCCTCTTTACGATGGTGGCATATAAATTTTAATGACATAACCATTTATGGACATCTTTGGCCGCGCAGTAAAATAGCACCAGAGCGTTCCTCCGCGCGCGAAAGTTCGACGCATCAGAGACGCTCCTATGCGATAAATATGCTGCGGATCGAAAAATCCTTTTGCACACATATTCTCGACATTCATACCTTTCATTTCATCAAAAAAAAAAAAATTGATTTTTTGAAAAAAAAAGAGGAGAACCTCCCCTTAAATGGAAAATCATAATGATCTTTTGTGCCAAACAAAATTTTATTGCTTTATTGAGTAAAAAAACCCGTCTGAATCCATAAATGAATGCAGCTGAATTTACAGTTGTAGATAGCTGTCAGATTCGATTGGTGTTCACGAACTTTTTTTGCCCAGTGTATGTATGCGCATAGCTAAGCAGATGTACATTTTGCCAACCTACAAAATAAATTGAATGTTTGCTGGTAATTTGCCTCCAAAATCTACTATGTGGACAAAGTATTATAATTTGGTCGTGAAATTATACCCTTACTCCAGAAAAATAGCTCACTTGGAGAAATTTCTTACCTTGACGTAATTTGCCGGGTAAATTGGAGAAATTTTCAGACTTCTTTCTAACGATGAATATGAATAATTAAAATGCAGACAGTCGTATGAACGATAAATGCTATATTAACTGCAGCTTGTGAACCTTACTAGGTTACATTAATAGTCATGAGTCTGAATTACCCAAAAAAAATTCGCGTACCTATTTCTTATTTGTAGATTCATGGGGAATTATGTTTTGACATTTTCAAGCAAAATCAAATAAAACAAAGAAATTCAGTTCATCGAAAGAGGGATACAATTTTTGTACACGACTCACAAATAGTAGAAGAAAGAAAACTCGCAAAAACTGACGTCGTCTCGCTAATCGGACAGTTGATTATTATCTGCACACTCAGCTGACTATTGAATTAAAAATGTACTCCTATGAATTAGTTGTGAAGCGAAATTTCACTTTATAAGTTTTCTTCTCGGTTTCGATAGTAAAAACTTTTATTTGAAATGATGCCGTTGAGCCTGTGGTGAGCTTTTTTGGCTGCCTCCATTTACGTTCTCTTCGCACCGAAAGAAGTCATAATTGATTCTATCGTTTTAGAAATGAATGTTAAGATACTTGACTTAATCGACCTAGTTGCACTATTTTTTCCTTGGCTTGGCCGGTGTTCGTTGTTTGCATACATATTAATTAGTCTGACATGAAGCAAGACCAAGATATGGAATTCCGCAGTAGGTGTGCGCACACTGCGCTCGATTTGGGATTGTCTAAGATAGTGCAAAATTATTTATGTCACTTCAGAACTGAATTAACCCTTCTACGTTTTTGTAACTCGAATAAATTCTGTGCTGAAATACCGAAAATGGGTCAAAGTCCACAGTGCAATTACAATTACAATGAACGTAGCAATACTTTAAGGTACTATTACCGTCCCAAAATTTCAAAAAATAGATTTTTTTTGCATTTCGCGGCTCCTTAGCCCTTCGAGGATAACATTCTAAAATATTTTTATGAAAATATATTTCAGGGATTATATAAAAACTAGAAAACTAATTTTCGAAGAAATTGTCTTTGAGTGACAAAAAAATGTGGAAAGACGTTATAAACTTTTTTGTAGAACCATATCAACCATTCCTTATCCAAAGCAACAAAACTCAACTATAACACAAATGATGAAAAGGTTCAGTGCGGGCAACACTTTCCTAACGAAGCAGCAATAAGTTTACCATAACAAGCTCATACTTAAATCAACTTATCCTTTGAATTTCGTTCTCATCGGAGGATTTTATCGAAAGTTTCAAAACTCGGAAAATTTAGAAATTGGTTTATTATTTTTATTGCAAATGCTTTGCATATGAGTACGTAATTTGAAGCATCTGTTGGTGCAATATTTACGAAAATGGCGAATGCTAGTTACCCTGTGTTCGCAGCAAAGCAAAATATATACTAAATCTGCTTCATGTTAAGTTAAACCCAACCAGTAAATTTCGTTTCGATTGAATCACTGCACTGGAAGTTATACGGGTGAAAAGGATTTTAGGGTTAGCACCCTCAAAACTTTTCAAATTTTTAAAGCGTTAATATTTGTTGTTGATTTTCATTGCAGGACCATTCCCATTTGCAAATCTAATAGCATAATCACTCAGTAAAGAAATTCCACAAAATTACAAAAATGATTATAGCTGGTAGCCCTTTCATCATTTTTCTACGAAATTCCTACGACATTTGGTTCACATGAAGGTCCACTTACCGCGTGAACTTCGTTTTGATTTCCGCACTGGACCGGAAGTTATAAGGAAAAAAGCTTTATTTTGCTGAGCAAATTTGCAAGACTTATGAGACAAAAATCACCATAGCTGGCAACTCTATTCTAATTTTTCAGCCAAATTTTGACCAAATATGACCAAAAGTAAGGTCCAAGTACTGAGTGATTGAAATTTGATGGCTGAATCGGAAGTTATAGGCCAAAAACCGTGATTCTCAGTGATTTTTCAAGATGGTACCACTGCCACAGAGTTGCCCGCATTTCAAAATCACTTCTATCAGACCTGGTCCAACATTTCCTGTGAATTTTATTATGAACGAATAATCCGGTCGTCAGTTCTCGAGAACATAACTTTCGAGTGCTGAAAATAGAGGTAATTTGGTGATGGGTTGCCGTTCTTGTGCAAAGTCTCCCACAATTGCCTCACGTCAAAATCAAATAACTCCATCGATTTCGATTTTATCCGATGATTTTGTCGAAAGTTACAGGGATAGAAAGATATTTGGGATCAAAAAACGAAAGTTGTTTGGGGCCGAAAAATTAGAGCTTAAAAAATTTAAACATTGGTAACTTATTTTCATTGTAAATATGAATTTTTTCATTTATTGATACGATAATAGCAAAAAACGCCTCGCGCTGGCAGCCCTTGGCCAGCATCTAAGCCAAAAATATATCACACCTGCCTCACATTAAAATTAACCTACCATGCGAATTTCGTTTTGATCCGATGGCTATATTCGAGGTTATAGGGGTACAACGAAATTTAGGGTTACCAGCCACAAAAGTTTTCAAATTTTCGAAAACTTAATATTTGTTTTTTGTTACAACAAGATCACCAACTGAAAATTTTACGATAAAATCGCTTAATAAAGACATTGCAAATAAATCCAGTCACACTCTCCAATACTCTTAGCATTTTATAAAATTCTCAAGGAATATAATGGGCTAAAAACTTGTACCAAATCCGCCTGCCAAATTGATATAATTTTAATTCGACTAAAATCAAATGGGAATTTAAGAAAAACCAAAAACCAACCTAATTAAACGTCCCCGAACCGAATAAGCCATGCATCGAATGAACAATTTTGATACGTTTAGCCATGGCTCTTTTCTTGCCTGTCAGTTGATAGCTTGGCAATCATTAATAACATCATAATGTCTCGACACTTTTTTCCGGCTCAGCACGAAACTGATCCAATTAAGGTATATTAATGTGATACATGTTTTTGAGACATTGGCGCTTTTTCTCCTCAACCGATTATGTCGTGCGGAGAACCGCCTCTTTCTTTTTCGCCGCCCAGATCGCACTCGTATGATGCATGGGAGTTATTTAGTGTGTCGCAGATGATCGTCATGACTCTTCCGGGACCCTGAAGTGAGCGTTAGATTCTAAATGTTCCTTGTCACTAATTATTAATGAAAGTCCTATACCGTATGGATACCAGTAAAGCGGGCTATGTAATCCGATCTTCATTTGTTCTATCGTGACTGAACGGACTCGGCCGTCACAAGAAATATATTCGTGAGCTCCTTTGAATGGAAGTTGGACTTCCGTCAGGCACCGTAAGGAATTCTAGAGGTTATTCTAGACCTTTTCTCAATTAACGTAGTGTGTTGTGTACAAGAAAATCGAGTCATGCTTAGCTTTGTTTGAAAGCCTTAGAACGTTGCGATGGATGGAAAAAATTATGTCAGTTAGAATTAGTTGTAGTAATTACAAAAGTTGAAAATTATAGGGAACCCTCTTTTACTCTACTAGCAAACTCTTATATACTCAAGAAAAAATCTACCACAAAACTGTCTTTGAACTTATATTTCGCTGCAAACTACCCGTCAATTTACAACGTTTCAGACATCCGTTAGTTTCCAATCATGAACATTCCATAATTTACTAAAATTTATGATCGCCTTTTGTTTCGTGTCCGTTAATAATTCAATAATAATTTCACATCGTCGTAGAAAGTAACATGTCGACCTGGAAGTATCGGTCGAAAGCAAATTGCCAAACTATGGGCAATAGATGACTTGCAAATGTCCGTTCGAGTATCTTTTTGCAGCGATATACTGCCGATGCAATGGTAGTTTAGCAGAAATCGCAGCGCGCAGTAAAGGTTAATGCCAAAAAGAAAAATCCTCGACGCATAAGAAATCGTTAGTTTGATTGATGCTTGTAAATTAGTGACTGAGACAGGAAAGCGGTCTGCTTTGTTAGAGGGAATTGGAAAGGGCAGTGGTATTGTGGGATCCTCAGTGGTTTTGTGCATCTAACACAATCGACAAGAAATAATAGGTTAATGGATATATTTTGTTGAAAATGATGTGACATAGAAGAGGTTAAGTATTTTGAAATAATTTTCATCAAATTTACTAACCTTTTAGTTATGTATAAGATCAAAGCTTAATCCGCACATAAAAGATATCTCTAGCTACCGAATTTCAGTCATTATTGCTGAAATTGCGCTACATTCAATGTCATCAGCACATTCAGCATATCGATTCATTGGAGTATGAGGATGAGTGTTAAGAGTTCCTTGTTGTATGATCGATAATATCTTTGGGGATACGTCACTAAGGAGCATAGTATTCAAGTGAAAACTCAGCGAGTTTGGATACACACACTCTCTCATCAAGACGAAACTTAGCCTCCATTTTTCTTTAAGAAGAAGCTTGGCGAAGAATATGTTTTTTACTCAGTTGTTTGTTATAGCGTTAGAAGCAGAAAGAATCCACAAAGCAACGTATTCTAATAAAACATAGCGCTCTTTTTATGGTATCATGCACTTTTTACATAATAGCCATAAATTATAGTCAATCTACAACGCCAAAAGCCGTACAAATCATACTCCGCAGTACCCACGCTGGGCGCTAGAATATATACTCATTTTTGTGAGTCTGGCGTCTCCAGGAACACAAATAATATGCTTTTTTCTAATAGGTCACGCATTAAACCTTTAATAACTTTTATTTTTTTAATAAAAACTAAATTCGTTTTGACTGGCTTAGTAACATTCAAATATAGGAAGTAAGAATGAATTTATTTTCGGCTGCCAAGCCTGTGCTAATGCTTAATGGTTAAAAAAACTTTTCATCTCTATTTGTGCCTGAATAAGATTTGAAAGCATGAAACGTTCAATTCTTCAACATTCAATTCGTAGGCAACATAAACAATACCTCCAGTCCAAATATATTTGGCATCTTACATCACATAACAAATGAAAATAATTTCACCGCGCTCTACCTAAACCGGAACACAATATACCATTGTTCTCTCCTTATGCCATCAAAACAGTCATTTTACGTAACTGACTAGGGTCATAAAATTTAAAAACAACAAAATCGTGACTTTGATTATGATTCATTATCCATCGAAACTAATTTCGTCCGATAGATATCAAAGTCAGAAATATCCGCCGCGTATCTAATCGGCAATTACAGTAAGACATAATCTCTTGCAAATCGCAGCAATAAAATATGCAAATTTAAATTGAATCTGTAGATGCAACATCGTTGTAGCTCCGACAATGTCAATGTCTCCTCCGTGTCCATCAAACACCACGAAAGCTCGGCATTTCACTTTCTCCTTTTATCTACGATCACAATCGAACATTTCTTCTCCGCGGTAGTTTTTCGCGCCATCAAATCAAAAAAAGATGTAATGCAACATGAACAACATGACGATGAAAAGTAAAAATATGTTTTTCGAGAAGCCGAACAAGCAGGCGAGGCGGACTGGGCTATTCATTTTGTTGCTATTCTAATCCCGTTCCATTGTTTCTGACTTTGCTATTCTAATCGTGCTCGTTGTCGTTAATATTGTTAACGTTGTTTAAATCGAAAGTGTCTTTTGTGTGGCAGTGGCATTGCGACGCGCTGAGACGCGATCGTATTGTGGTACACCGCGATGCAGAAAAATAAAATAATGAAATGATGAAAAAATGAAAAACCCGAAAAATTGAAAGAAGAAAGATTCAAATTTGGTTGGCGTGGTGAGTGAAGTGAAGTGAATTGAATTGAAGAACATTCTCTTTTCGGACAATAAATAATTTCAGTTGGTCTTTTATTGCGAAATGATGTATGCATGCATGCATGCATTCAATGTGTGAATTGAGCTCTGAATCGAAATTGTTAAAACGATGTTTCCGTTATGGTGACTGAACGAATATTAATGACTTGCACGTGTAATTGGTTTTTGTATCACGCGACCTAGCTGCTGTCTCTCTACCTATATAGTTTTTCTTGCGATGAAACAACACTCGAGAAAAAAACCAAAGTGCGCAAAATCATTTTGAAGATGGTGAAATTATTGATGTTCGGGTTTTTCGTGGTGAGAGATTCTACTTGTACTTAGATTTGCTTTCTAAATTGTAAGACTGCCCAAAATTGAGATTAAGACTGTAAACAAAAGCGTTAATCTGTTACAACGGGTAATTTGTACTCAAACCACTATCACTTCAATTTGCACTTTCTTCTCGAAATACGACGAACCGTTTGATGGAGCGGATCATGAAGCTGCAAGTTATAAGAGTGCAATTTTCACTCACAGGTGCTCAGAAGGAGAAGTTTAGAAGTTTCGAAGAATTGTAGAAGTTTCGTAATGGGTGGCATATTTCAAGGGTAATCAAGCAATGATCTGCGAAAGAATGTGCATACACATCCGTAGACTTGAATGGCTCTAAAAAATCATATCGCTCATCAATTTGAGCCGTGTGCGATTCGATTTGTGCATGGTATTTCCACTTGGCTCAAGCTAATGAGTAGTTCCATAAGTTGGATGATGGTGAAAACATTTACGAAAATCCGAAAGAGTATCAGCTCTGTAAAATAACAGCATAACAATTGTTGCAAAATCAAAATAACGGTTTCAGCAGTAACATCCAAGTAACGTGCTAAACCATTTGCGCATTGAATTACAGGTGGTAAATTATTTACGTTTCTTTAGAGATTAATTTGAATTAGTAACGGTATTGACTTTAATGACTTTTGAGTAAATATTGTCTTAGTTCCGTTGAATTGTTTTATAAGTTCTGTGTCTACAGCACCGAGACTTGAGTGAAATGAAATAATTTCAATGTTGATCATGCGATTATTTGAAAAGCGAATTGCACTTTGAAGTGAGAGCGGATAAATTTGCCGAATATGCGTGTGGTATTTCGACGGAATTTATTGCAAGAAACTAATGCTATTCGATATCAAATGACGAAGCAGAAACTTCGAAAAGAAAAACTAGCAAACTGAGCATTCAAAAAATAGAGAATACATAGCCAGAATTACGCCAACTTGGAAAATAATTTAAAATAAAATTAGTAAGAAGGTTATTTGAATTATTTGGATTATTTGAAAATAATTTTAAAAAATGCAACAATTGTTGAAATGTCCCCGCGCGAAAATATCGAAATGATCACGTCGTCGTAGTACTACAGCCCCTCTCGGGCCTTGGCTTCTCGCAGCTAACGCCTCCAGTTGTCTCGGTCCAATGACCGCGTCCTCCAATTTCGAAAGCCGAGCAGCTTTGCGCAGTCTTCGTCGACAGAGTCAGACCAGCGTTTTCTGGGTTTTCCCACTGGTCTTCGACCCTCGGCCCTTCCGTCGAATACCTTCTTAGGTACTCGATGCTCGTCCATTCATTGCACGTGACCAGCCCATTGCAGCTTCCGCAGTTTCACTATTGTAGCAACCTCTGGCTCGTCAAAAACCTCGTACAACTCGTGGTTGTACCTTATCCGCCATTGGCCGCACTCTTGCTTAGCTCCAATTATACGCCTGAGGACCCGTCTTTCGAAGGCGTTCAACATATTTGCGGACGCTTGGGTAAGGGTCCAAGTTTCACATCCGTAGCACAACACAGGTCTGATGATTGATTTGTATACTTGGAGCTTCGTCTTCCCGTGTATGCAGCTGGTCTTCAGTAGGGCCAGAACGGAGTAGAAGGTTTTATTAGCGAGCTGTATTCTCCGTTTAATTTCGTCAGTTCCACTGCCTTTCGTTGTCAATTTCGAGCCTAAGTATATAAATTCGTCCTCATTCTCTAAATTATATTCGTCCAAAATTAAATTTTGTCTAATGGAGGTCTTCTTTCTTGTTTGCGTCATGATTTTTGTTTTCGTCTGATTGATCTTCAGGCCTACTTCTTTGGCTTCCTGATCAAGTTTCAACAGGAGTTCTTAGGTATTAAAATAAGACACAAAACAGGACTAGCTTATCATACAGCTCTCATTAGCTTTTATTTAATAAGACAGAGTTAGGCCCTGGCCTCCTTCAAAAAGTTTTCCCACCGGTCCCGATCACGAGGCGATTTCATTCAATTAGGCACTCCTAAGATCCAAACTGCCTGTAAACCGGTCAACACAATTTCTCCCGGATCGTATCAACGCGTGATCTATCTGATTTCAAGTGGATCCATCAGGTGATACCCAGATGGCCATATGGATATCTTCATCCGCAACGGCCACGTTCTTCGATGCTACCTACTCTATGATCCCTAGATCCCATTAGTGTTTTCCTGCAAACTATAGGTGCCTTCGTAATTTCTGAATGCCGGTTCCCACCCTGTTTTTGACGTTAAGATTTCCAAGTGTGATTTTTAGATCATGCCCTAGACAGGCATTGGTGATCTGCTAGAAGTGCTCCTAATATGTTTCCTGTTTCTAGTCAGCAGATTACTCTGTAGGTCTGTGAACGATTATGAAGTCGATATTCGTAAATTTGCCGCGCACGCGAAGAGTGCACAGTCTATTATTAACAGCGTTAAAACCGATGATGGTAGACTTCATTTTTTGGCTTTGTTTGACACACTGTTTTGGATGACAGCTGTAGTACAAATCATATTCTTTTTTCTTTTTGTAAAACACCATTCCTTGTCCCTGATCTCTTGAATTGCTGTTATATCAGCCTTATGCTCAGACAGGGCATCGTCCAGCAGCTCGAGAGTTCAAATCATTTAATCCTTTCCGTTTGACTAGTAAACGCTGTGGTATCAGTGAGGTGATGAGGGCTTTGGAAAGCTTTTATGGCAGAGGTTATCTTTCTCTCGCTTATTTAGAAGGATACTGGTTCTTATCCACACATCTAACAGAGGTTTCCAGCAACATCGCTCATCAGTCAGCACACAGCTCTGATCAGCCAAGTTTTCCATCTCTGGCATCTAGCACATAGACATTTCCCAGTCACCGAAGATCAAATAAAATTAAAATTAAGTGGTTTTGTCAACCAAAACTATTATGTTTATTCATAATTTATGTATAATAATTGTTACTTGTTTGATTCTGCCAGACTATGGAGAAATGTGCTCGCTGATCCAAATGATCCGCAACAAAATGCCATCAAAGTACTGCTTTCCACTTACGTAAGTCCTCTTCCACGTCATCATCCTCGTGCACTTGAAACTAACGCATCTGTATTATGTTAAAAATTTATTCAAATCGATGTCTTTTTTCCGGAGAGCTAAGCATATGGGGGGTTTTTAAATTTTATGTTTTTCTGTCATGCTTGCACTTATCGCGTTAAGAGAAGTCCGGGCTCTTAAAGACACAGCGCTTCGTAGATCAAGAAACTCAGAACTAAAGGTTGTTTTTTTGCAGGCGCCGCATTTTGGAACTCACCGCTGTCAAATGAGCTGATGACAGCTGTCAATATAGTAAGGTCTCACAAATAGCTATGGACAGATTTACACCGTAACAACGTCTGCAAATCGTGGAAATTTATTTCTGAAATCAGTGTTCAGTTGTGCAAACTCATAAATCGCTTTGTGAGTTATGGACCGTATAGTCGTCCATCAATGCTGGACTGCAGACTAACGACAAGATTGAGAACATATCGTAGCCGTGCAACGTATTGCTCACACCCCAGATTTGTCGATTCGCAGGCGTGCACAAGAAATTGGGATTTGTCCGTCCTCTTTGTGGAAAATTTTGCGCAAAAATCTAGACCGAGATCCTTTCAAAATCTACTTGGTGCAAGAAATAAAGCCGTGTGACTATCGAATGCGTCAAATATTCGGAGAATGGGTCGAAAATCAACTGGAAGCTGACCCTCTGTTTTACGGGAAAATTTTGTTCAGCGACGAGGCTCATTTCTGGTTCGATGGCTACGTCAATAAGCAAAATCGCCCTATCTGGTGCGAGGGGAATCCCAGTCAAGTCATGGAGGCACCGTTGTATCCACAAAAAAGCACTGTATGATGCACACTTCATGCTGGCGGCATCATAGCCCCATACTTCTTTAAAGATGAGCACGGCAAGCGCGTTACTGTCAATCGTCAATGACGACCGGTACAGAGCGATGATAAACCAGTTTTTGCTTCCGAATTTGCGTCGAATGAATGTGGTTTCAAGAAAACGTCGCCACATAGCGACACAGCGACCGCAACCATCGACTTATTGAAGACGAAATTCAGGAATCGCATTATATTGAGAAATGGGCCCGTCAATTGACCACCGAGATCGTGAAAATTGGACCTCTAGAATTGACTTATTGAGAGGTAGTCGCGGCGGTCATTTGCACGAGATCATTTTCAAAAAGTAAATGTAAAGAGCACAATTTTACAATAAAAAAATAAGATGAGCCGACTGATATTTTTTTGTTTTATTCAAGTTTGAAATCCTTTACCTTTATTTATGATTATACGAAGAAAAAAAGTTTCAAAAGGTGACCAAAAACATGATAAGCGCATACCACAGCCAAATTGAAGCCTCTTACACGTTTTTCCATCAATAAACCGTCCGATACAACATATATGTGATTTTTGTATGTGTAATTTGTAAACGCGACGTATCTAATTTTTGTGCAATATACAATATTATACTACTGTGATCAAAAAGTAAGGTGAATGTGTTTATAAAATGCAAATTCATTATTTATTCTTCCAAATCAATTTCTTCCCCTTCAAAGTAATCCCCGTCCGATAAAACGCACTTTTTCCAACGCTTTTTCCAGACCTCGAAACAGTCGGAATAGTCTTTTTCCAATATAGCCTTCAAGACCTTCTTCGATTCGGCTTTTATCTCCTCAATCGTGTCAAAACGGCGTCCCCACATTGGCCATTTGAGTTTGCTGAATAGCCAGAAGTCGCACGGAGCCGAATCAGGCAAATACGGTGGTTGCGGAACGATGTGAGTCGAGTTTTTGGCAAAAAAGTCGCGAAGAACCAATGCAGTATGACATGGTGCATTATCGTGATGAAGGAACCAAGAGTTGTTCGCCCATAATTCCGGCCGTTTCAGACGAACAGCTTCACGCACACGACGCATAACGCTCAAATAATATTTTTTGTTGACAGTTTGGCCCAGCGGAGGGAATTCATAGTGCACCACACCACGATAATCAAAGAAAACTCTCAACATGACCTTGATTTTCGATCGACTTTGCCGTGGTCTTTTCGGTCTTGCTTCACCTTTTGCACGATATTCGCTGGATTGGTCGGCGGTTTCAGGGTTGTATGCGTAAATCCAAGTCTCTGCACCAGTAATGATGCATTTCAAGTGATCCTGATAGTCAGACACCAAAGTTTCACACACATCAACGCGACGCTTTTTTTTCCACAAAATTGAGTGATTTTGGCACCAATCGAGACTGGACGCGTTTGAGACACAAAACATCCTTCAAAATGGTTTGGGCTGAGCCAAATGATATTCCAACACTATCAGCGAGGTCTTTAATTGTCAATTGACGATTTTCAAGCACCAAATCTTTGATTTTTTGGACGTGGTCCTCGTCGGTAGACGTTGATGGTCGTCCATAGCGCGGTTCGTCTTCAACGCGTTCTCGGCCTGCTTTGGACTCGTTGTACCACTTATAAACGTTTTTTGTGCCATAGTTTGATCACCAAAGACCTTCCGCAACATTTTCACAAGAATATTTGTTCCGCAAACAAAATTTGATGCAAGTTCTTTGCTCAACCAAATCGCCCATTGTAAAAATCGAAAAATTCACTTTTGGTTGTTTACAAAAACACGTGTAACTCGGAAATAATTAAACCTTTTAACAAACAGACGCTTGGCAAATGCTATTGACAGTTCTCCCAACCTAGCAAAAAAAATTTACCTGCCTTCCTAATGGCCGGGAGTTTTAAATGACAGTTTCACCTTACTTTTTGATCACAGTAGTATATATATATATATATATATATATATATATATATATATATATATATATATATATATATATATATATATATATATATATATATAAATTCCATCAGCAAAGCATTTATCGTCTCTACTTTAAGTCAATTTCTTTCTATACTATCTTTTTTCAAATTTTTCATTCATTACTCGAGTAACCATAAGCAAAGCCACATTGAAAACACAGCCCAACGGAGATGAAACAAATGAAAAGTTTACGGTTATCTACTTGCAATGACAATTACTTATTCTTTTCATAATGGAAAAGTTGGTCTGATACTAACTTTCATCCTACGTAGTTTTATCTACTGCACTTAAAATGTTACTGTGTAGGTAAATTCTCTACATAGAATCCGCATTTCAAGAGTTTGAAAAGACCAGAAATCAGCGACCTCGTGGATAATCCGCAAGTTAAACAAAAATCCGCAATGTCCTTTGACCAAATGAACGAAAGAACAAATCTTTCTTGCAATACATTTTTCCGTCTTTGTTTTCTTAATTTGCGTGTTTTTCTTTGTCAGAGTGAAAAGAATAAAAAAGTTTCCACAGAGTAGTTTGAAGAGTTTAGAGTAAGGATATTTGTGAGTATTTAAATTGCATGCTTGATTTTTTTTTTTCATGCTTGAATTTCATATTTGATTTCTGCCTGAAGTCTGAGACGTTCGCATTATTGGAAAATGTTGTTTTAGATCTATCTTAAGATGAAGCCGTAGATGAAAATACATTTTGATACCACAAAATCAAGGCCAATCGTGCTAGATTGCCTGAAGTGCTAAATCTAGCTGATGTTGGTTCATAAGTCAATTGAAGTAATAATACACCCAGGTTGAAACAATGTTCACTAAATGTCAGAAGAAATAGCTGTTGCGGTCATTCACATGATTTCACTTTCATCTTTGGCACTTTTCTTGAACGTATATGACGTATGTACGTCTAACCCATGAGTGCAACCGAGAAATTAAAGGGAAAAGCCAAAAGCAATCAAAAGTTTATTTCTTCATCCTCACCTGACTGTCCGACTGAGTGACTGAATGACTTAAAAACACGTCACGTTCGAGTACATCAAATCAATGACCCAGAGTGGTTTTTGATGATGGCCAAAGTCCCGGCGGGCATATAATTCATCGATTTCACACTTCACAGATCACGGGACGATCGAAAGCATCCATTACTTCCCAGCCGTGAGACCGGTTGCGATTGCAAGTGCCTGATATGATAAGTAATGAAACGATAAAACGGGAAGTTACTTGCATCTAATGTCTTTTCTTATTACTTTCGTTAATTCTGTCATCGCACGAAGCTGAGTTGCGAAGGTGCAGAACACAAGTATATATGAACAGGCGTGAAGAGTGAAATTGAGAGTAGTAGGCCAGTTCGCTATTGATTTGCGTTAAGGCTTTGGGGCAATGTCTCGTAGTTTGGCTTTGCTAATGCACTCCTGTCACCCGCATCGTCTATTGTTGCATTTAAGTTCAGTCTATAAGAACAATTGTGCAGATTGAAGTTACAGCGGTGTGCAATTTTATTTCTAGGTCGTAAACTTTTGATGCTGAGTTATAGAAAAAAGGCCACCCTGGCAAAAAATGAAACAAGTGAGGATTTTTCAACGGAATTATGTTTATTGTGAGATGAGAAACGCAATGTGAAAAGTTCATTCCAAAATCGTGTGCGCAAAAAAAAAATAATTGATTTTTAAATTAATTATTACTAACGAAAACTCACTTAAAAACAAAAGTCAACAGGAGATTACAGAAAAACTGATATTCGTGACCATTAACCTTTAATTATTTTTTCACACACAAGAATTTTTATTTCACAATGGATTTTTTACCCCGCAATAAATATGTACGTATTATCTGGTTGAAACACCTTCACTTGAATTTTTCGACAGAAAAAGTTTAAAGTTACTTGGCTGATATACTTGCAAATCAAACCAAAGAAATAATTTCTAAATTTAAAAAAAAAACTATAAGATTAATGACTGGTATAGTTTATTTTCATATTTCTAAAAAAAACATCAATGGATCAATCGAACTAAGCCTTTTAATGGTATCTTGTTTAAAACATATGGAAAAAACCTTAAGAAAGGTTTCTAAATCTAAGTACCCGTTGTAACCAAGATTCATAGATGAGCCGAAGACCGCTCACCGACAAAAGTGGAGTAAGGGGAATCCTCCACCAGCTCCGAACGAACCCAGTTCCTCGTCGCCTATGTCAGTTTTACCTTAAGGCCGGCGATACATGTAAACGCCTGAATTTAGACCGTTTTTCAGAGGCTTATTTAAAATAGAAGGAATAAAGGAATCGTTTTGAAAGTGTTCATGTTTATTCATTCAGACCCTCGCGGCGAAAGGCATCAATCGGCGGGATTTTTAGCATCAGTTACAGCAATTTGAAATAAAAAAACTGGGCTGGAGTGTGCTTATTAAACATGTATTTTCTAATTGAACCAAGAAAAAAAAAGTAAAAAAATCGTGAATTAGCACGTCTCATAAAAAAAAGTACGATATTTGATTCTTTTTTTCGACAGTTTTTGGGTCGAAATAGCTACATTTTGGAAAAATTTTGGCATTATTGAAGCTCAACTAGAAGCTTATACTATAGAGAAAGCGTGTGCTAAGTTTCATAAGAATCGGTTTGAGAAGTTTTTGAGTTATCTTGCCCGCCAATCTAAAAAAAAAAGTCGTTTCGAGAAAAACGCGTAGTTTTGACACACAGAAACTCTATGATTACAGCGACTTACCAACTAATCAGCGATTCAAGGTCCACACCGAAGTCCTTCAGTACGTTTATTTTTTAGATGTAAATTTAACCATTTATGCAAAAAAAACATGTATCAACATTTTACATGTATCGCCGGCCTTAAGTCACTAATTATCTCGAAACTCGCTTTCATTGAGATACCGCTTTTGCGCTTAGTAGGTCAGTATAGGCATAGAGCAAACAATACTTAATCAGTTGACCACCAAACCGGTGATGGTGCAGAGGAGAGATCCATTACCAAGCTCTTTTAAACCAATATAAAAGGTCTTCAAGGAATGTAAATGAACGATTAGGAGTAGCAAAAAACTGAGGACCCTTCTCACACATCTACCATAAATTAAATGTAATTTAAAGATTCACAAAGAAGGTTATGAATTGAGAGACAAATACACCGCTATACCGTTGCATCAGCAACAAAAACTGCCAAATAGATTGTGAGGGAATGCAAAGCTGTGGGAAAGATTAGTGATAGATCAGTTGAAAATTGAGAAGAGGTGATAAAGCGACTTTGAAAATTGCCATAGAGGGGCAAATGGGCTAGTCGTATAGTTCGATGGTAATACTTTCCTGAAAGCACTGTAATTTTTGGAACATTTACGATAGAATAAGCTAACTCCCGTAAGTGGAAGTAGAAAGTTTGAGAATCTGTCAAATTTGCCTCGATTTGCACGAAAGAAAGCTATTTATTCATGGATAAATTAGATGAAAGCTTGAAGAAGACGGTTCGCTTCTATAGCTTAAGATGAGGTATGTTGACTATTTTCTAGCGATCGTTCAAACAGAAGCCAAATAAAGTCTATAAAGATATAAAATTTTCAATGGAAATAGAAGTGAATCACATGATATTGCTACAAGATTTGATGATAATTAGGAGGAATAGTATTCTAGAATTTAACAAACCTATTCTAAACTTATTTTAAAAGATAATAAAAATAAAACTCATTTTTATCTTTTTTTGATGTAAATACTTTTCTTTAATTTTAGTTTTTATTTTTTATTTTTATTATCTAATTTTTAGTTAGTTCTTATCTGACCTATATTTTTAATTTCTTAAATTTTTTATTGCACTCTAACCAATTTCATGTTACTATTTCTTTTTCTCTCTACTCATATTAAATTCAGAGTGATGATTGAAATAGTAGAAAATTCAATTCAAATAGTTTTATAAAGAATAGATTGATTTGTAAATTCTTGTCCGCTTTTTTTTCTTTTTTCTTCATCTTTTATTCATGGGTGTTGGTGAATTCATGTGAAAAAAAGATATTCTCGTATATACATATACGAGTATACAGTGACTGACAGCCAAAATGATGTGGCCAAATATCTTATGAAAAATGAAAGACAAAATGAAAAAGGACAAACAGTGCAGCACATAATTGAGCGCTTCGTACACGAAAATCGGGTAGAAAATAAGAGGAGAAATGAGCCAAACAATATTTTCACCGTATCCGACGAACGATACATTGTAAGGAAAGTGAAAGCAAACCCGAAGATTTCCGCCACACAATTGGTTACTGAGGTTCATCGTGAGGTAAGGAAGTCATTTAGTGCTGAAACCGTCCGACGAGTGCTTGGCGACCATGATTTCAACGGGCGAGTAGCTCGTAGGAAGCCATTTATTTTCAGAAAAAATACAATAAGCCGATTTGCCTTTGCCAAAGAGCATGTGGGAAAGCCATCCGCGTTCTGGAATACGGTTATTTTTGCGGACGAGTCCAAGTTTAACATTTTTGGCTCCGACGGAATGTCATATGTCTGGTGCAAGGCAAACACTGAGCTAAACAAGGAGAACCTCAAAGCTACTGTGAAGCATGGTGGTGGCAATGTGATAGTTTGGGCCTGCATGACCGCAGCCGGAGTCAGAAATTTAAAGTTTATTGAGGAAACAATGGACCAAACAAAGTACCTTGATGTACTCAAAAACAATTTGCTGCAAAGCACTGAAAAACTGGGTTTTCGCAACCACTTTCGGCTGTACCAAGACAACGATCCAAAGCACAAGTCGGGAATTGTGCAGTCCTGGCCAATTTGGGAGTGCCCTCATTTGATGTCTCCGCCGGCACAGTCACCAGATATGAACGTCATGGAGAATCTGTGGACTTTGTTGGATAACAACATTAGAAAACACAAGATTTCTAATAAACAAGACATGAAGAAAGGAATGGAATGGCAAAAAATTACTCCTGACATCACAAAAAAACTCTTTGACTCAATGCCGAATAGGCTCCAGGCTCTGCTTAAGGCTAAGGGCTATCATACAAAGTATTGAAATCAACTGGAAACCTCATAATTCACAACAATTTTAATGTTTAATCAAACAGTATCAAATAAGCTGTGACATGAAATTTGTTATTACTTTTAGTTTTTTAAGATGTAAAACAGCAGCTTTGTAAAAAATATAAACTTGTTTAATAAACAACAAACATTTTTCTTCAAAATGGCGTTCAAATTTTTTTGATTATTATGTTTTCAGTTATTGCAACTTAATTTTTTGAAGAAGCACTGTATCAAATAAGCTGAGAGCCACTGTATATAGAAATATGAATTTTTGACCAAAGCGATTTTAATATTATATTATAAATTAAATACACTGAAATCATTTCACGACGAATCCAAAGCAGTGAATATTCTGGAGGTAGCAAAAAAGCAATGAAAATTTAAATAACTTGATAAATTTTATCTTTAAATATTGAGTACAAATAGAAGGTAAAGATTATATTAGAATTTAGATCAATACACACTGAAGAAGAGGGAATATTACCCTCGAAATATCGTTATCCAGCAAGAAAACTTTAATGTCGATTAGACACTAAACATCGATATTTATATTTAGCTTCTAACGGAAAAATTAGTCTTTATATAAAATTTTTAGATTAAGCAATCTGTAAAATTCTAATTGATAAGTCAATTCCATCTAAGTATTCGTTCGTCTTCATCATGATCTCATGCAGCACGTGCCGTCATGATTCATTTTTATTCTGAGTACTTTACCTACATTTCTCACTAAGAACTTCAGTTCAGCAAATGCAAATCTAGTTCAAGATGTCAGCAAAACGAATGAATCTTTATTAATCAGCTTCTTATAGGGTTCATTTTCGCGTCGGATTGTACTGCAGGAGCATTTGGATAGCACGAATATCAGTAGCTTAAAGGCAAGTCAGACACTTGTGCATTGATTTAATGATTCCCGACGTCTTCTGCCACAGGTTAATCAAAATATTAGTTTTTGACATCTACAAATTAATGAAGTGAAAAATGAACAAAGCATTCCAACGGCAGCAGCAATAGAATCGGACGAAGAACATTTATCTTTTTGACCGCGAAGAGACATACCGGGAAACATGGAAATTTATTGCAATGTTTAACGTAGTCTTCTTCTCGGTTTGGATCTGTGTCTGCTGAAGCTGAAGTGGTATTGCAGCTGGTTAGTTGGCTGGTTACCTACATCTTCTCGAGCGAACTTAGGAAAGCAGTCGCAGTCAACTGGATAGCCTACTTATTTCCGATTCCATTTAATGGTACTTACATAGGATGAACATGTGTGATAGATGTAACTAGTAGCTACCTAGCTTAGCCAACTATGAAACATCAACGACAGCATGTTGGTATGTATGCAGAAGACATGTGAAAAGTGGAGCAAATTGTGTGCGAATCTGAAATTGCATGTGTGGGAAAAAATGAAGTCAGTCTTTCACCGGTAGCGTGACGATGGTTTGTTAGCCGTTGCTGATTCGATTTGATGTAGCAACGTGATGGCGGCTCGGTTCAAGACAATGGACCGCATAACAAGATGTTTCACGTTGATGATTCCATGAGATAGGCCATCCCAATCATTTGCGTGGGTCATTTGTAGAGGTTTTGTAAGTAAATTGATTTTTAACTGCTTAATTTGTAGGAGGCATTAGGTTAATGTTTGATGAAAATTGAGATGGTATGGTGTAATAGAAGGGTATACTTGCCCTGAATTGAGAGAATGAGCAATACAGATTGAACCTGCGTGGTAGGCGAAACAATGCCTACTGTAATGCCTAAGGATCTAGAAGTGTATGTTATGGTTTTGGGGTATATGTTAGGAAGCGAATTTTTGCTAGCTCTACTACTCACTTAATTTCAAATGAAGCCCACTGGACAGCCAAAGCCATACAAACGAATCCCAATATCCACGAAGAGTCAATGCATCAAAGGAAAACAACGAAATAAGTACATTAATTTAGCATTTCTACTCATCGCAAATATTTTCAAAGTAATAAACTCACCGGTTTTCATCAAAGTGGTTGAAAAACACCTTAACGGAGCAGATCCCTAGGATTATCCATTTCATGCTTGAGAAAATAAACTTGAAAAAAGCACAAAATATTCGGAAAGTTATGTAATATTTGGGGCATTTCACCTGAAGCGGACAACGAAAAAAGTCGTGGTTCTGGATTTCGTTCATATTGTGCATAGTGGTACTTCTATGAGGTTTAGTTGCCGAGCTATGGGCTTCTGAATAATTGACGAAATTGATAAAAGGTTTTTTTGGAAGCGGATTCTGAGATTCAAAACAAAATCTAAAAAACATTTAACATATTGATTGGACTGTGTGGAACCGGAAGTAGACACTTATACTCGTAATTTGAATAATTTGGACCAAGTTAATTTTGTTTATTTTTGTAACAAAACAAAGCTTAAAGTATACTTATTTGATCATAAAAGTTTTAGAATGGGATCGCCAGTAGTTTAGGAGGTAGGTAAATTTCAATGCATAAAAGTCGCATGGAGCGTGGTACCGGGAGCTTGCTTAGGAAGTTTAACGCCTTCTTGAAAACTGGACACTTGCTGCTACCCGCTACGTGCTTGTTATCACAACCTTCGGTTTCCCTGCAGAAGAGACAATTCGGATCCTTATTGCAATTTTTGGCAACGTGGCCTTCTTCTCACAGCTTTTATCGATCCTGCGGTCTTCTGCAGTTGTTCGTTATATGTTCGAATTTGAGGCATTTAAAACACCTTTTCGTGGAAATCTTGTCCCGTAATCTACAAATTATCTACCCGATTCGGACTTCTCCTGCTGCTAAAGCCTTACGTGCTAGGTCAATCGCACTGTTTGGGTACCCCTGAAAGATCTTCTAAGACCTGCGATATTTGATTCCTCCAAGTTTGTCAGCCCCAGTTGGACCTTAAGTGCACTGCAGATTTCTTCTTTCGTAGAGATTTCGTCTAGATCTCGGCATTCAATTGCTACACGCTGGCAGTTCCCTCGTACGTTCGCCTGTTCGCCAAGAGAGGCCTCAATTTGCGTGTTGAATTCCTCATGCTCGGATCCGCCAGATTTAAGTTCAAGCAACAGGCAGTCCGTCTGTGTCCGTCGAATGCGAGTCACGTTGTCACTTAAGGCGGCTTTAGATATGCGGTGTTTGTCAAATACCGAGCACCAAGTTTGGCAAACTTCGCATGTGTGGTTGGGTTGCTCGCCTAGTGCTTGCCCTAGGCCAAGCACAAACATTCGGGTGCTCGCTATTCCCGTAGTTTGCGGAACTTTTAGCCAAATCAAAGTAGACGAGCAATGTGTTTGGGTATATTCGTATCCCCGCTTTAGACATTCGGTATTTGTTGCATTTGTTGATAAATACTGAAAAGTGTCAAACTGTGTGGCGCGAGTAAAAATTTTCAAAGGAAAATGGCGGGAGTGAACAACGACGAGCAGCTCGTACATGTTCCAGTTTTGGCAAACATTCGGCAATGCCCGAATGTCTAATTCAATGTGCTTGTCATTTCGCAATCACCAAGCCAAATGACTTGACTAGGTGTTCGGTATTTGGCGAATAGGAGGTGTTTGACAAATACCGCATATCTAAAGCCGCCTTTACGTCCTTTAAAGTAAGATCTGCCTTGAATTTTCGCAGGACGTCCGCGTATGTAACGCACTCCTTAGCAGTGATAATCATTGCCTCCGGGCGAGACCTATGTTGCAGTTGTTTCTTTTTTGACTTTTCGACCTTGGTCCACTTGTCACTCATTTGCTTGGCGTTACCACCCACTAGTTGCACAGGTTCTTTTCTGCTTGCTTGCTCCGGTTTGGGACTGGAAAGAAACTTGTTCGGTGTTCTCACTCTCATTCTTTTAGGCAGTTTCCTCTTTTGGCCTCTTTTGCACTTCTATTTTTCCTGCGAATCGATCAGCACCAGCCATAACACCTAATTGAGTGGATTTTCCTTTGACAGGTGCCTTTGGTATAGTTTGCGTACCTGTTTCTACCTTGACCTGAGCTTGAACTGCCCTATGTGCCATTTGCTCATCTCTCACTTTTTTGTCAGTCGATCTTATTGCCCGATCCGTAATCGCGTTGTGAACGTTATGACGCGGGTGCACATACTCCATCAGATCAACTATGAGGCTCCCCAGTTTTGTGAACACATTTGTTGCGGGTTCAGAGAGCTCATTGGATTTCTAAGGCATTTTCGCTCCACCCTCCTTCTCTACCGCTCTCGGTCGGTTGTTATTCGCAGCTAACCTATATTACTGTAGGCCGTCCATGATCCGCCACTTATGACCCCCCAGTAGCTTGAGCTACGCCTAATCTTAACCTGCCGCCTAGATGGCAGAGCATATCCCAGAGTTGGGCATGCCCAAAAGGTTTTCTTTAGGACTTCCTTTAGGTAGTCAATTACCGTCCTTATTATAGGCGGATAGATACCATGGAGGGCCGGCGATTTCAAGGACATTCTCAAAGGACACGATTGTGTCCGTGAACTTTTTCGCTGGTGATCTAGCCATGTATATTAGCATTTTCAAGGTTCAGTTAAAGGTACAGGAAATTTATGCGTTTCAGTCAGCAAAGTGCCCGAAAAGTGTTTCCCAAGTGCAGAGTAAATAAATAAATAACACACCATCTAGGTATTTTAACGAGTTTGGCTTAGCTCATCGGTCCTTTTTCAGAGCCTTACGAAACCTTGATATCTCTCTTGCATCTTTCAGTCCCCCACATAACGATCTGAGTTATTTTCCCTAGGATGTCAGATTTTTATACATTCTTTGTGAGATTCTGTCTCTGCGTTGCTCTTGATATTTTTTCTGAATTTCTTTCTGAAGTTCCTGGCTCTATCGGAGAACCGTCTTGCTGAGCGGGTAGACCTCTTCATAGTTTGTATTCTGACTGCATTCACAGTGCTCAACCGAGATTTCTTTGATTTTGCGGACTTAATTCTACCACTAGGACATGCTGTGTCAACAAAAAGCCGATTGAACTTAGCTTTATTAGTGTTTCTTGGGTTTCTTTTCTCCGCCAGAAGTGTTGGATACATAGCTGAAGAAAACACCAAATAGCAGTCACCAGAGAGCGATACGCGCCATTCAGTTATTATTATTCCAGGCGAACACGGTGATATTTCAATAGCCGCACTTCTGTCAGGGGTAACAAAAGTGGGAGAATCCTCAGTGGTCATAGTCATTAGCCCCGCAGAAGTTATAAAATCAAAGCGTATTTTTCCTTGAGTGCTGCACTTGTTGCTGCCCCAAATGATGTGCTGGAAGATAGCATCGCAGCCCACCAGAAGTCTTAGTCTCTTCGATTCAGGGTACTGAGCCAGGTCCATCAGCTTCTGTGTTGGCGTTGGCAGTAAGAAGTCAAAAGGAAAGTAAGCTAAAGCGAAAATCACGTGTCACAGTGTACTATCATCTTGGTACTGCGCGATGACCGCTGACACTTTTACATTTTTAATTTTTAGCAACAAAATGTCACCAAGGACTTGCGCTTGAAAATAAACAATAAAATTTTGGATAAACTCAATGAAATTTTTGAATAACAAAATAATCTTCAATTCTGACGAAAAAAAACAATAACAAGTCTGCGGTTTGTGTACGCATAATACATGCATCACTATTTTAGCTATGTACACTCAGAAAAATGTCATTTAATAGAATCAAATTTAAATCAAAAGTTGAGATCACTTTAAAATAAAAAGCGAATCTTATTTGAATTCCACTTTATTATAAAAATTTTATTTCAAATCAAAATTTTTCATCATTGAATTAAAAAGAAACGTATATGGTGCCAAATCATATTTGAAAATTTTTGAATCAAAAATGTTCAAATATGATTTGGCGCCATATACGTTTGTTTTTAATTCAATGATGAAAAATTTTGATTTGAAAATAAAATTTTTATAATAAAGTGGAATTCAAAAAAGATTCGCTTTTTATTTCAAAGTGATTTCAACTTTTGATTTAAAGTGATTCTAAAAAAGTGTTAAGTGGTGAAATTTTTCTGAGTGTAGCTGTTACGGAGGCAGTTATTTCAGCAAAGCTCGAAATTTCACTTCTCTTTGCGTTGTAAATCACGTTCTTACCTCTGTGTTGACTCAAAAAATTTATGACCAATAACGATTAACCGAATAGTAGTTTCAAGTTTCTTTTTCATTGTTTTTAGCCGTTAATCGCTGAGTTTTTCAAGCTTTTCCTGCAATTTTTCCTCATGTCATGGTATTTTGCTTGCAGATTACCTATGTACATATTTGGATTCAGATGGATTTTACCCAGTCGACCATATTTTCCTCGTCTATATTAAAATAACTGTTTAAACGCTATTCGTATTTTAATGAAGACAACTAAATGCACATAAATCTCCATCTACATACCATCTGCAGAATAAGAAGTATAATACGACTATGGTTTGCATATTGATCGGCCGATGCCAAACGTGCCCGGCGAGTATGGCGCGATGAACTTCGGTACCTACTAATCTGTTTAGTGGTCAGGCCAAGTCAAGCCAGGCCAACTCGATGGTAACTTTCCTTTTGTGTTTTCCTTGAATGCACGTTGTTGCAACTAGGCGCAAGCCCGCGGAGTTAAGCATGCAGTCAGTCTGGCATGCAACCGGCAACCAGCCCCGAACCTAGCGGACTTTTATGCTGATGCTGCAACGGATAATTCCTGTTCCGGCTATCACGCTGAATACTATCGAGATGTATTGTCAATCCTCGCCGGTTCGTTGCGCACATGGTGCTATAAAATAGGCTTCGGAAATGAATGTGGAGTCGCCGGCGGTCTGCACACAATCGAATGGCCGTTGGAGATGGATCTTTCAGTGAGTCCAAAGATAAAATATTGCCAAAGTGATGGATAGTGATTTCTTTTAAATGCCTTCTCAGCGGAACAGATGTGAGGAGATGAGTCGTTATGCCGATGAAAAACTTTTTACAAGTGATTCCTAAGTATCCACAGAAATCAAGATGGAGAAGATAATAGCTTTGAAGGCTATTCATTGCAAAGTACAATATTGTAAATTGTAAGTATTTATGCATCCCGATTTATTTTTCTGGAAATAATCCACCGAATTCTATAGGAAAGTAACTTCACTTTTTCAAATTACTTTCCTTTACGTTCCCCAATACGACTTGCTGAAAGAGCATTCGAGCCTTTCCCAGAAATGGTCATTTATTGATTCCCTATCAAAAGCTCACTAAGCCACGCTCGACGATCCAAAATTTGAATAGCTGCCAACTTTCAATGCGATGTCCAATTCAAATCACCATCTTTTCAAGTAGACCGGTCTTTGTGCACCAGGTCGAGTGTCTGGGAAACGAGATCAGTCAGCTTTTGTAATCGACAGTGATGCAGAGGGTTTTTTGTCTGCAGGAAATCTTTGATTGATCTCTCTTGAAATTTGCAACTATTCAGCGGAACAAACAAATGCCAAAAGGATTGTGTCGGTAAAGTACTGCGCAAATTCAAAGATCAGCCATAAGCGATGAAATCGAGAGGAGAACAGAGCCCAATAAAAACAGCAAACTACGAGCGAGTAGTGATCTTATTAGTGATTTCGTTCGGGTCATTTATAAAGCTGATGGCATCCATTTATATTGTCGTAATGATACATAGAGATGAGGCACATGGTGTTTTCATGCATCAGTAACGAAAACAACCGGAGGTGGTTTTGACTGACATTGAAACCTGTGTGCAATGTTTTTTATATTATAAATACAGTTTTTTCCTGAGTTGTTGATTATGACAAGCACAAATATTGTTATTTTTAGGCAATCAAATTAGAGCGGATCGTTAGATTAATAATTCGCTGATGAATTATGGTGATCAATCTTTCCGTATACAAGCTTGAATTTGAATATGTTGTAAACAACTTAAGTACTAAGGTATTTATAATCAGATATGGCAGTCTCACAATAATGTGAATTAATTAAAGCCAAAGCAAAAAAAAAACACGTTTGGCGAATGTCAATACGACGGAATACATTTTCGTTAATTTTTTTTATTGCAAGTTAGTTTTTATTTACAAGAAAAAGTAAGTAAATTGTAACGCAATTTTTTCTATTCAGCAGTTTAATTAAAGTTATAACGGAGTTTGTAATGCGGAGTGAATGCGAATATATATACACAGTCGTGCCATAACTTCTGTCCCTTGTTTAAATGGGCTAAATTAAAATGCAACGTTAGCGTAAACAAAAATGTATATTTTCATTTGTTCTCGATAGACAAAGGAACACAAAAACACAGAAATCTATTCGAAGTGGCCTCCATTTGCTTTTACACACTTCTTCAAACGGTCGTGCCACTCGTCGATGGCTGCAAGTACGACTTTTAACGGAATTGAGGCTGCTGCTTTTGTCAAACTGGCCTTTGAAGCCTCAATATTGCGATGACGCTTACTGCAGGCCTTCTGCTCTAGCCAGTTCTAACAGCGATAGTTAAGCGGGTTCAAATCGGGGCTTCTAGAGGGCTAATCCTCAGCGGCTATGAAATCGGGCAGATTGTCCGTACACCACTTCTGGTTCATCTTTGCTTTGTGAGCTAGCGCCGAGTCTTGCTGGAAAGTCCAGTCTTCCCCATGAAACATGGTATCGTTGAGTGGTTTGACTCCCTTCTCTAAGACATCGCTTTGGTAGTTTGCTGCCTTTGTTTTAGCCCCTTGTTCACAAAAATGTAGCTGAGTGACTCCGTCGTACGAAACACCCCACCAAACCATGACTGAAGCAGGATGATGACCTCTTCGGACCCTTGAAATTTTTTCAGCAGCTTTTCGAGAACTGTGGGCGTAAAACCTGTCGATTTGCCGGTTGAATTTTTCTTCTATGGTGAAAATTTTTTCATCACTCAAGAGAATTTCCTTGTGTCCTGCTTGCGCGTACCGTTGAAGTAACGCCTTCGATCTTGTGGCTCGTATCTTTTTCAAAGCCGGTGTTAATAGCTGTCCCGTTGTTCTTCGGTAAGCCCCAAGTTTTAAGTCCTCTTTGATGATGCGGGACATGGTTCTTTTTGGGATATTGATCTTCCGTGCCATGATTTTCTGCTTTCGGAGAGGGTTTCGCCGAATTCTCGCAGACACAGCTTTCACAGCTACTGGTGCCCTCGTAGTGCGCGGCCTGCCATTTCTAGGTCTGTCATCAACAGAGGAGGTCTCGTTGAACCTTTGAAAGACCGATAGACAAACTTTTGAGACATTTTCAATGGTTTGAGCAAATTGAAAATCTCACTTGTTGCACTTGGGCAGCGTGATCACAGCGATGCGATTCTCTTTGACGCTCTACTTCATGTTGCCTCTTCGAGTAAACGATACAAACTGAGGCTAATTTTACAGTATAGGGTCCACTCTATATTTTAAAAAAACAAAGTCGTTTTCGGCCGTCAGTCGTATGGGCTGTGCGGACTCATTCGACTTAGGGATAGAACCTATGGCACGACTGTGTAGTAGTTGTAAATGAGGATCCAGATATTATAAAATTAAGTCCGTAGATGCGGATGCAATGTCGAACTTGAAACTATTTGAAGCTAGGCGGAATTTTTGTCTTGAAATTATTTGTCTCGATCCCTTTTCCTTTTTTTTGAATAACATGTCAGCATTAGTGGAACAGATTTTCCCAGGGAACCTGTAACATCAAGGGTTCCGGACGGTTCTCTTAGTGAACAAATTCTGCATACTATATTCACCGCTGTCCTCTTCATTCTGAACCAGGAAGTAACCAGGCCCAAATCCAAATTCTATAAGATATCGATGATACACTCTTATTCGCGTCAGACTAAGAGCGGCTTAAAGCAGCGAAGAACTAGGGAGACTACTTGGAAAAATTAAGTTTTTACTTTCACCTTCAAACCGAACATCAAATCCAATTGCAGTATGGTTGTGTGTTTCGCAATTCTCTCAAGTATCGGGCATCCCACATTATTCGAAATAAAACCAAGAAAGTCTTTGTCCAATCCTTCTATGCGGCGTAAAATTAAAGCTTGCAAATCTGCATTTCGACGTAGCAGCCGTCTTCGTTTCCCCCTCCTAATCCTAATTATAGTTGATTTGAGTTCTACAATTGTCTTTGGCTTAATGTCCTGCAATATTCCTCAGAGAACCGACCATAAAATCTCAATTGGTTTGAGGTTAGGACTGTTACTTGTCCAATCATCATGCCCAATTGTTTTTCGATTCCCTCATTAAAAAAAAATATTTTTTGAAAAATAGATTACTGGCACTCTATAGCAGCGATTTGACCAATCTTTTTATACAGAATCTATTACGTGCTGAGCCTTATGTTCGATAGTTAGCAGAATATGATGCATTATGGTGCTTTCATATTTTTCGGCATTCATTTTACCCTCAATAATCTGTAATGAAACAAGACCATATACCGCCGTGCATCTCCACGGCCCACACTAGTACGTACGGCGAATTCTTCACTTCCTGACTGATGCATTGTTGACCTATGCACGAACAAGAAATGATCAAACCATGATCCAGTCAACACCCTTTCTTGGTGCCACAAGAGCTCAACATGTCTACAGCCTTTCCCAATTAAACAGTTTTGTACTTTTTACCCAATCCTATGCATGACTGCAGGCGTCACGGGGCCATAAGTACGTCATAAGACCAATTTATTCCCGAAATGACGTGATCTGGTCTTGTTCGTTTATGCCCTTGACTGGTTTTCAAACACTCACTCTTCATATTCTCTCGTCTATTGAAGCCTCTTGTGATTCATTGCAGGTTTTAATTTTTTTTTTGAAAATCAGCGACACCAATGCTATGGTGGATCTGCAGCCCACCAATGTTACGGTGCGTAAATCGATTGATTCGGAGAGTAATTCATTTCCGATCAGAAAAATCCCATTAATTCAATCATCTCACTTCCTGAATGCTCCTTTGTGAACTTCACCAGCTTAGTAACTGATTTTATAAGTTTTCGAAAAAATTAAGCAAATTTGGACCTTTTGTAGGCAACTATACAGTTATTTTTTTCAATCCGTACCATCAAATTAATTGGCTTTGACAACAAATCTCTTAGAAAAAATTAATATGCTACGAGGGCCGGAATCAAATTTCTAGGTTATCAGGTTAGATCAAAAAAATATTTAGAGTCTTTCAAGCACATCTGACAAATGTAGCTCACTCAAATCCCCATAAATATCGAGTTTCAATTCCAAAATTGGAAAAAAGAAGCTTCCAGCTCTTGCGCCATGAAAGATAGTATTTTCATCATAAAAAGTCGATTTACTGAAAACCACTGTTAGAAATAACCATTTCCTCGCTAATACACAACATAAAAAATTGATCGGTGCATTATAGCACTAGTCCAATCCGACCCGATTTCGAATTTCACGGTTCTCATTTTACAAAGTCAAGCTATATAATTAAAAATGTTAATCGGTCTCATCGAAATTATAGCCGAGGGTTTCTATCTTAATCTAACCAAGCAAAAAAAAAAAAACATTTCGCAGGGCAATTAAAAAGTGATTGGAGTTTGGAAACTTTTAGTAACGTATCATAGTCACAATATGTATAATCTTTCTTGCTAGTTAGGTTGCTTTGCTCAACTGCAGATATCATCAAATACCAAAAAGTGGTTTAGTGATTTCGTAAAACGGTCAATCATCGAAAATTTATCAAGATTTAGGTTAGTATCGTATGCATGGCTGTGCTCTAGGCTACTCATATGTTGGAAATGTGCACGTATATATTTGAGTTTGTACTTTTAAGTTCGTAAATTGATAGACAGAAATGATATTGTAATGTGTGATCGGTGTTGGCATTCGAAAGTAAGTACAACTTCAGAATTCTTTCCATATATGTGACATGGCTTGCATTGATGGTATACCATATTCCGTGAAGGAAGCTGAGTTTGAAGTCCAACCTTTGAGAATTTTATTTCGTAATGAAAGTATTCCATAATCAGACGCGTATCTCTACAAATTGGTGGGCTTACTATTATTGTGCGCTAAATAAAAGGGACTATAGGCAGTACTTCAAGCAAGCCAATGGTAGCACAGTTTTACAATAAAGCTGAAGGTGGTGCAAACATGTTTTATGGTAGCAAAAATAGTAAACAGTGATGAAGTCAAATGGTTTGTGACATTCTGTTTTCCGGAGAGATCGTGTTCGCCTTGCCTAGTGCAAAGCTGATGGCAATGGTGTTTTAATCGCCATTCATAACACTTTTCGTGAAGCGCTTTATGACGAGTTCATTCTTTTTCCACCTATCGAAAGTATTGTTGTATGTGTTATCCTTCATCCAAATTGCAAATTACTAGTTTTTTGTAATTACATCCCTTGTTATTTGTCTGTCGCCACTAACTAAAGTTTTTTTGCTGAGCTTCCTAGCTTTATTTTCCCGATTTCCTTCAACTCCCCTCCTCATTTTGGTGAATTCAACATACATACCTACCGTAGATTGAGACTCAAAAAATCTCTGTTTACTATTCTACAAAAACCTCTTTGTTTTGAATTTTTCCTTTCTTTCGCTTTGTTCTTATTCGCAAATTATCTACCTTTGCAATATCAACAACAAAATCGTCGACTTAGTTCTTCCTAGTATCACTGCTCTTTTCCTTCTTTTTTAATTTTCTGAATTTTTGATTTCTTGTTTGTGTTGAATTTTGATTAGATTTCACCGCCTTTTTATATTTTGTTTAGTTTTAATTTATAGTATATTTTCTTTTACTTTTTTTTACATATATAACTTTGCTCCTTGTCTAGCCTTTAATTGGATCTGTATCTGTTGATTTTAGAAAATAAATAAATAAATATGTGCAACCCGATCCACATCCCCCTCCACTCCTAGTTGGTGTTGACCTTATCTTCCGGGCAAGGAATAAACGTCCTTCTATACCGCGTTATAGCTTCTTTGAAACTGACTTTCAGAAAATAACCACTGAAATCAATTGGTATTCAATTTTCAAAAGATTTGATGTTGGAACGTACTCTAAACCAAATGACGTTTGTTGGTTTAGCTGGGGTGTGTTCAATGTGCATGCTATAGCAGCTATTAGCTGCTATTTTAGCAGCTCTGGCTGTCCAATGTCACGAAATAGCTACTTTCTGATGCTTGCTATTTGACAGTCGGGCTGTCCAAGATTCTGGCATAGCTGCTAAGGTAGCAGCTATTCGCTGCTCATAGTCTGGAGGATAGCTAGAAAGTAGCTAAGGCAAAATGGCCGTGCGTACACAGCTGACATGCAGTTTAAACGTCATTTTCAATTGGAAATTGAAATGAAAATAAGTTTTTGCGCTTTTGTGACAAAGGAGATGAGGAATAAATTTGAAAATAGTGACAGCATAAATTAAATACGGGCTTTTAAACACTTAAACTCAACTCGAGTTTTAAGTTGGCTTGTACATAGCGTAGCTCATCTTGAGTTTTTAGAAGGCAAGCATGAACCGTAAAAGGCCGGGTGCTCTGATTCGTGTATTATCAAATTTTCAACGATTATTTTTTGCTCTTTTTCTCATATATGGCGTCAAACGCCGGAAATAAATTATACGTTTTAAATATGTTAGGAAAATTTTAATGGATTGTGCAGCTGTATGTTGAAAACTCCTAAATTTCATACAGTTTCAAAAGTGCAATGAAAGTATTGAACTGATCCACGAAAATGCAAAAATTACAATAAAAAAATTGAAACAAAATTATTTTTGAATTTCCTGCGTAAAGGCTGCCTTCATAGCAGCTCTTGGCTGTCCAATATCCATAGCTGCTTCACCTAGCTACTGCGAATTTTGACACTTGCTAACGTGATGCTATGCTATGCTTTTGGAGCAGCTATAGCATGCACATTGAACACACCCCTGGTTCAAGTCTCTGGTGCTCTAAAAGCTAAAGAAAAAGCTCGTGAAAACCTGAAGAAGACGGATTCTGAAGCTAAAAGAGTGATCAAGCAGGCTTACTTTTTGAGCATCGAGGTTTCAGTCTATTCAAATCAACCAAATTCCTTTTGGTCCTAAATCCGTTCACTTAAGTCCAATTCCTCAGATCCTGATTTCATGCATGTTACTGGCGCTAGTGTGCTCAATCCTCAGGCTATTTATGATTTAAATGATACTTTTTTCTCCTCCTCTTTTACAAATGCACTAACCACCTCGATGTCTTTTGATTATCTTGAAAGTCACTTGCCTTATGCTTGTTTAGTACGAATCCTTTGGAAGTCGAAACTCTGATACATATATCTTACCAATTTTTAAATCTGATGATCCATCTGTCGTCTACAACTATTGTCCTATATCCCTCCTCTACTGTTTCAGTATACTCCTTGAGCACCTTGTTAATAATACAGTTTATCATTCTCTACAACCTTTTCTTACTCCTGAGCAGCATGATTTCATCAAGGGCTGCTTCAGAACTAATTTTCTCGCCTCTGCTTTCGATTTTCAACGTCAAGTTAATGTAATTTATAAGGATTTTTCGAAGGCTTTTGACTCTCTAAGTCCTAGTCTGCTACTTAATAAACTTGAAGGATTCGGTAATGAGACCAACTTCTCTCCTGGTTTTCTCCCTATCTTCATAGTCGTTCCTGCAGAGTCACTTGAAAGGATTTAATTTCTTCTTCTTTATTTACCGCATCCGAAGTTCCTCAAGGATCTATTCCTGATCCCTTACTTTTTACCTTGTTTGTCAATCACTTTTTGTCTGTTATCTACTCCACCCGTCTTCTATATGCGGACGACTTAAAATTATGCAGCAAATCACGAATAGCTGACAAATATTGTACATAGCTTGTGCTAATGCATACTAGAGCCAGCTTGTCGTTGTTTAGGTGCGTGCAATACTCCCATTTCGAATAAAAATATTTTTATGGTATACGAATATATAGACTTATAGACTTTCATGATCGGGCAAACAAGTCTGCGGACGATTATCATCATTTGCAAGCTGATTTGTTTGCCCTTAACCACAGGTGCCAAAACAACTTCTTACCACTAAACATCTTGCAGCGTCACCAGATGTCATTCTCGCTCCACACGCATTTTTATATTCCGTGTCTGGTTCCGTGTCAGTTGTACAGCATTTTAGAGATCTTGGTGTGGTGTATGATTTTACATTGAAATTTGATGCTCGTGTCATGAATATCGTGACCAGGACCTCTAGGATTGCTGACTTTGTTTTGCGTTCTTCATATATGTTTACCAACATTTCCACCTGCTTTCATTTATTTGTTACATTGTTGCGTAGTGTTCCTTTCGCTTTCAGTATTTATCTGACGAAGATCAGCATAGATTCACTCGTTCGTCTTTCCATCTTTCATATATCCTCATTGGAAGCACGTTGATTCTTCCTCGATGAGTATTTTCTTTTCAAACTTTGCCTGGGCATTTTTTGGTCAGAAAATAGTTGCCAGATATCTATACGTGAATCCAGTCGTACTAGTTGATCATCTGAGGTTTTCTTAATCATTTTACAAGTACGGAAGTCTATTTTCACGCACCTATGTTGCGTCTTGCTAGAAAGCACAACGCTCTTAAACTTGGTCCTATTTAGCAATCTTTTTTAGAATTCAAGAATGTATTCCAGTAAACCTTAGTTCGAATTTTTAACATTAGTTTTCAAATTATTCAATTCTTTCTCATTTTTCTTTTTAAATTTCTTATTATTTGTTAAGTTTCATGTTCATTATTGATGCTGTGATTTGATTATGTCTGTTGCTTAATGGACCGTAAATAAATAAATAAATTAGTTACAAGCTGATTAATAATTAAATGCCATTAGTTTCTGGTAAAATTGCAAGTTTTCCAGTATTACCAAGTCACCGCAGCCGATAACTCACAATTTCTACGCCATTTTTCCACAAACTAATAATATTCACTGCAGTGTTTTATAATATGACTGAAAATGGAATTATCTACCCAACAATTAAATGTTAGCGATGTACACATCGCCATTATTCTCGCTAACAGCCCGACAACTATTTCAGCGAGATATTTCAATTTCAATGAAATCACTCTACGAATAAATCCGCGAAATTCAATTATATACTATCAGGCTATTAATTGAATGTTATGTGGTCAAGGTTCTATCAATTTCACTTTCGCCGACCTTTTTCATTTCACATTCATCTCAACACTGCCCTGTATTGATCATTTCTCAAATTTTCCGTTTCAATGGTTTTACCAATAAGTACTCTAATAAGATTGAACAGGGTTATTGGATATTTGTTGAAACGATATTCTTCCTGTGATTGAAACAATTACAAAAATAGTAAAGATTCGATCAAATGATTTTTCATACATGAAATACTACAATTCGATGAAACAGTGGAACTGGCAATTGAAAAAAATTGCTTTAGTGTTAACAATGTTTGTGTTTTGTGTTGAATAAGTTTTAATTTGTACAAAGAAACTATCTAGCAATTTTTTACTGGCTAATACGCATATCAATCTTTATAAAGTTAAATCAAGGTTATCATGAACGATTTCGTGATCTCCAAGTTTCAAAATTTACTAAAATTCAATTTTGTTTTGTATTTGATCTGTACACTTCCGGTAAAATTTACAGCCTTGTCGATGGGCATGCAGACTTCTTCCATCAAATTTTGGTACATAGCTTAGAGGTCAAGTAAGTCTATATTTTCGTATACCATATAAATATTTTTATTCGAAATGGGAGTATTGCACGCACTTAAACAAGGACAAGTTGGCTCTAGTATTCATTAACACAAGCTATTTAAAATATTTGTCAGCTATTCGTGATTGGTTTCTCTTTCTTCCATCACATGGTTAAATCATACAAGAGAAGACAAGAACCCCAAGAATGAATGGTCTCGACAAAGTGCCAGTTACTGCTCATTAACATTTTCGGCTTGCCTATGCACGTCCAAGCATATGAACATACGTGTAGTTCCATATGTGTAAATAATATTTGAATACAATGCCCGTGGAATGGTAGTCACCTATATATCACACTCATACCGATGCAACTGGTACTTTATTATCGGTTTAAAATTAGCTTTATTGTGAATTAGCCATGAGGCTTGGCAAATAATTTGAGTGTTGATACAACAATGAGAATATTATCAGTTAATGTGTTGCATTCATATTTCACGTCATAGTGTATGATGGCTACAGGTTGTACATAATATTCATTTTGAATTGTGAAATTTTAACCCATTAGCTACTTCTAGCTTTTCTTTGCTCGAATACTTTTTCCCAATTCATCAGAAATGCGAATATTTTTAAATAGGTCCACTCAGATTTTTTCAAATAAACTTGCTTTGTATAAGAATCGTTTTGCCTGCTAATTGTTATGCCACAAAAAAGTAGCAATAAAATAAGAGTTTTCTCTTATATTTTCATCCATGTTTTCTTTGTCCCATGGCTAGAAAACTGTGATATGATTTTCCAAGGAATCGATTTGAATACCATCCATTGTTGAAATAGATCCACATTCACAAGACTCTCCTTCATTTTGTTGTTTTCGGTGGGTTGATGAGGAACGCACTGATCGAGCTGTCGTTTTTTCCCCCCGAAGTTAAAGATAGGAACTAACGGTACTTTTGCCAACCCAGAACTTCAAGCTAAATTCGTGCAAAGTTTGACGGAGATTACCCTCAATATCGCCAAGAAGCTTCGTGCCATATATTCGAGACACCGCTCCAAGATGTTCTCGATCTTCAAGGCTATCGTCCCCAGTGCAGAATAGGATAGATCATCGTTGAGCAGTGCATTTTGACACAACATTGTCTGCAAATGCGTAACAAAATTTAAAGTTCCAGCTCATATTTTACTGTTGAAACCATCCTTTATATGATGAACGAAGCAATGTATTCAGGGGTAAAAAAACTGAAAAATACTGTGCGAAAATAATGTAAGGATGTATAATTCCTCCAAACTAAGTTTACAAGCAAGCACTCATTCGGCCTCTTTCTTAGAAAGTATGTGTTTTTGCACTTTTCGGCAACTTTTTGGAATCGGTTCTTTACTCATTCTTTCTGTTGGTATCGGGTTTTTCCTAAAATCTTTTTAGGATTCCGCTTCGTGACCTTTTCATGCCGTGTAAAGATAGTAACTTATCTTTACGTTTAGGACCTTCCACTATACGTAGCATTTGTCTGTACCCTTCTACTACGATGTATTCGCATCCAAGCAGAGTTCCAGGTCGAGGGACCGACACAAAACTGAGGCTTACTAAAGCCTCAGAGCTGCTGGATTCTTTACCTTTGCGGTTTTTGTGAATAGGAACAATATCGGTCACTTTTTATTCATTAGACAATTAGAGTTTTATAGAGTATAAAAGAGATTTTTCTGAAAACAGAGATTAACAATGGTGTTAGACATTCAATGGTGGTCAAAAAACTTATGGTGTTCTATATCGTGTAGGAAACTATTCGGCATAAACAAAGTGAAACTGGCTATTTTGCGAATCATCCTAAAGGTTTTGTATTTTAAATCAGTTTAATTTCCTTCTACATGTCGAGGAATGGTCTTTGATAAACCATCCGTTCAGGAACATCATAATGTGTTTGCATTCTTTCCTTGATATATTTGATATGAATTAAGATGGAAAGGTAAAGATACTTGTTACTCGAGAAAATTTTCAGTATCTGGTACATATATTCTGGAAGTTTTGTCACCCACACATTTGAATACATTGAAATACATAATTTTTGGCAAAATATCAAATTGTTGTGAAAGTGATTACCGTTTTAACTGACCCACAACCAATAGAGTAGTCTAGAATTAACGATTATCATCCTAGATCTGTAAATTTGGACTTCGATATTGAAAAACTGTAAGCTACGGTTAGAAGTATGAAAATCAAAAATTATCAAAGTTCAAAAAGGCATAAAAAAACAAAATCAATAGGCAGTATTTTTTTATAACCTCATAATTTTGCTGGCACTACTCATGTATTATTTATTCCTGGGGATGTTTCAGACATATTTTATGCTTCTTCTTAGCATGGTCAGATTGAGGCAAACGTAAGTAATTATCCGAATTTTCGTTCGATAATTCACACTAGTTTTTCACTTCAATGAAACTAAAACACTCAAAGGGTTAAAAACAACAGCTCCATCTAATAATTACAATTTAATTATCTCGAAGCAAAACGACAGCAAACACGAAACGAACGAACTAGTGAATCGATGCAATACACGAAAAGTAACCAACGACTTGGCGTATGACCTCGTCAATAATCACATTTTGGATATGTTTTGAGTATCTTTGTGTGTTTGATTGCTCTAACAAAGATCTTCTCATCTCAGAAACTCCCTGTCTTACTGCAATCATTCGCATATAATTCCATAGTTCAACAGCTATCGTGCTTTACGCTAGCTTTGAGCCTAGATGCTATTACGACCGTCTTGGGTAGTATTTTTGTTTGCACCTAGTATGCAACACATATTTCAGCTGCACAATAGATCGACAATTGTTTACTTTGAAAGAATTATAATTGTGCACCATGGAAAAAATCCACCACCGCCGGGAGAGTCATCAAGATGCTGCAAATATAAAAACCGACAGCAATATCTGGATAAATCACACTAGAAGTAAAGTAACGAAGCTGAAAGTGTGTTAGATTCGCCGGTACAACGGTACAAAGTGTTGGACAGATTGAAAAATCCTTCGAGTCACGTAACTTATAGTGTGGGAAACAAATCAAGTTTAGAAAAATGATGAAATTGGTGAGTACAACGACACTGTTGTGTGAAATTTAACATGTGTTGATTTAAGTTATTTTCACTCATGTAAGATGATGTAATTTTTGTCAAAGAAACTCAAAGTAAATTACCTAAATATTTTCTAACATAGTTGAATCAGTTCGTCAATCTGATTTCTGGTTCCATTTTTTCACATCTAATGGCATTAAACATTTTGAGCGACAATATTTATTCATTTTCAGGTAGTTACTATTGCATTTTTTGCAACCATTTCGATGGCCGATCACATCGATAAGGATGCTCAAATCCAATCACAAAATATTGACGTAAACTTTGACGGATCCTATCAGCACAGTTTTTCATCATCGAATGGAATTCAAGTTCAAGAATCAGGAGCTGGCGGCCACTACGCGAGTGGCTCAGCTCAGTACTACAGCCCGGAAGGAATCCCGATTTCAATCACCTACACTGCCGACGAGAACGGCTACCAACCGAAAGGTGATCATTTGCCAACTCCACCACCAATTCCAGATCATGTTCTGAAAACTTTGGAGTACATCAGAACACATCCACAACCTCAGAAAGACCAATACTAAACAAAAACTGGTTGATATATGTTTGTGGCATTTGTTTTCAATAGCATTTGCTAGTGATCGAAGCTGATGTAAATATTTTCAAATTGTAAATAGATAGTGATATTTGTGATACAAAAATGTTTAGTATTTTAATGTTTTGGAGATTATTTCGGAGCGAAAGATCACATGACGTGGTATAAATATTTCAGTGGTTTAACCGAAAAATATAGGCATGTCGAGCTAATTGATTTTATATATATAAATAAAATAATGTGAAATTATAAAATATTATTTCACTTAACAATCTAAAAACTTGTATTTTTACTTATGTATATATATAAAAAAAAATCTACAAAAAATTAAACTAATGCTGTTCTTGGGCAAGCGCAGAGCTTAGTATATATCTTGCATGAGCATCGAGATTCCGTGTTTCCTAGCCAAGTTGAAATTGGAAACTGGCACGAAATAGCTATTTTGTATCTTTTCTCTGCTAGTTAGGTTACCTAGCACCGATAAACATTGCAAATGGTTTGCACTAAACTATGTATCCTCCTATTCCCTCCTACCGAAGCGGTTGTTACTGGTCAATGAAAGCTACGAAACCATTCTTGTTTTTGCAAACAATCAAAATATCTCATTTTCACATAATACATTTCATCGTTTTCATTTTTATAATAAAGCGTTTACATAAATACCGTCTAATCAACTCGCTGATTCCATTGCGCCTTACACTGAGGACATATTAGAGATTTAATAAGTGCTTTACGCAAGCATTCTCGATGGAATAATTCATCACAACTGTCGCACTTTGTTCCCTGAAACATACAAAAAACCGAGTGAGCATATATCTTACTTTCGAATTTCACTTTAGCTTACCATCAATACTGCTGCAGTGCACAAATTGCATTTTTTCACCAAGTCTGAAAAGTTCTTTTCCAAATAATCTGAAAACTCTCCAAGCGTTTTTGGTCCAAAATATAGTAAACAATCAACTTCTAGGAAATAGCCAAGATCAATCCAGTCTTCTAGCAATTCTTCGCCATGACTTTTACTAAACGGTTTCGGCTGAAGCTCTGCAATCAGATTCAAGGCAACGATTCTTTGGATGCAGTATTGGTTAATGGTGATTTCTCGGAGTAGTAAGCGGAAGTATTCACGGTCCATATCGGAGTAATATGATTGCTTCCTAATCGAATGCAGACGCAAATGCTGGTTATAATTTTATATTATTGGAAGATAAAAGTGACTTACATGTTGATTTCGTCTTCGACTGTATTGACGAATACTATATAGTCCTTTTTTACTACATCGTGTTTGACATATTTAATTTGTTGATCCATTTCTTCGATTTTTAAGTTGATTTCGTTGATAAAGCTGTTAAGATCATCCCCGGCTGGCTCTTCGTTAACTACGGTGTAGAGAATATGAAAAAATAGTTTAAAAGTGTTTTATAGTTGTACTTCAAGGAACATCTTGCAAAGTTTTTGCGAATTTGTTTTGTAGAAAATATATAGTTTTTATGATTTGAAGGAATTTTAGATCAATTTTCTAGGATGGCACATTTCAGATTTGCTTGCGGTTCTACAATTCAATATATGTTACAGATTTAACCATTTAAAAAGATGGATCTTTAAGGTGTTCATATCTTTGAGCAATGGAAGAATTCTTATCTCCTTTTGAAGCTCTTGCATTCTAGTGCACAAAGCACCTTCTTTCAGATGAATTCTCTGATTTGAGCGTAATTACGAAAAGTTAACAGCACATTGGACTTTTTGGTTAGGAATAGCGCCTAATTTCACAGCACAAGCCCTGAAATGGGACGACTTGGTACTTTTTCGTATTTTGCGTGTAAACTATCAAGCATTGATATAATATTCAAGATTTCCCTATTAATGGTGTCAATACTTGTCTCACCTTGTGTGGATTGTTTTTTGCAACAGATAATAGAATTAAGAGATGTTTAAGGTACACTTGCAATTTTTCAACATGACTTACACTTTTCATTTAATGCATTCAATAGAGTCAATGCCTTTGGAACTTCCATTGTACAGTGTGCGGCGATCGCCTGTAGAAAGCATCTGTGTCGATCTGTATATTCAGCCATTTCTAAAGATTTTTCAAAAATCTTCAAAACCTTAAATATCCTTCGGGCACTAGCTTCACTTTTAGGTTAGTTCACTGTTTTGACATCTACAAGGCGGGCGCCGGAGTTTTTGAGTCCTCCTGCCCGCCTCGACAACCTGTTACGGCAGACACGCCACGCCAGTATATCATTCTCGTGGCCGGTATTCGAAGTAATTGTACTGCATTATCGGTTCGGGGTTCGGCCTGTTGACAACCAGCTGATTGACATGAAAACCAGCATCCATCATCCATCCCAAATATTTGGTCCCGACGGAGATGTGCTTGTTATTTTTAAATTTAAAGTATTTGAAATAGACGAAAAATATGAATCCTTTGGGTGATTCCATACAAATCAAAAGCAAGCTAGAAAAGGTTGGTCAACGAATACTTTGATCAGTGAGTGATGGAAAAGAGAAGGGCGAAGCTAAATTGTGACTCAGTCAGTGTAGTTTCAGAATCCACTCTAGATTCCGGCTCATTAAATCGAATACTAATATATTTCCTCAGAAAAACCATATCTATTTTTTTATTACTTATAGGAAGCAGCTAGTATCGCGGCGCTTCGAGAAAGTGTTGACAAATATCATTCTCTATCTCAAAACATGTCGTCGATCCTGACGACGTTTGAACAACGCTTGGGTCGATTAGAGCAAACAATTCTTCCTGTCTACAACGAAACAGAACACTTACAACGTCGCCAGACAAGTAAAGTCTTAGTCATTTTTAAATTTCGGCCTCCGCTAGTTAATCATTTCAGACCTCGAAAACACACTACAATGCCTCGAGACCGTTCTGTCACACTACGATGCATCTCAGGACGTTTGCAATCTGATCCATTTGGGTCCGTCTGAGGGAAATATCGCAACGTTCCTCGATGCCCTGGACAAACTGAAACGTGCGAAAGACTACTTCCTGAACAATAATTCACAAAGCGTCGAACTCGAGAATGTCACAAGCCTCTTTAACACCGGATGCGAAAGTCTGAACAATCATTTCAAGGCACTGCTGAAGAAGCACAGCTATCCGATGAAACCTGTCGATTTGCTGGATTTGATCTATATCGAAGAGGATTCGTCGAATGAAGATTGTTCGTCGATCAAGCAACTATCTCCGAATACCAGGGAGGAACTGAATGTGATTGCGAATTGGCTGGAGCAGAATCTGCGCAGGGAATACAAAGACATTTACTCAGAGGAGCGATCAGATGTTGTGTTCCGCTCGCTGCAACACTTGAAGGATCATCAGAAGAGTGGAAGTTGGGGTAATGAACCGTTAAAGGCCAGACACTATGGCAGAGTGGAACCGAAGAAATCGACATCGGCTAGGCTGCAGAGCATGTAAGTTTGATTTGGTATTCAAAGCCGTTGAATTTAATCGGTAACTTCTTGCAGTTTCGAAAAGAAAGCAAACAAAATGTTCCTTCGTGCAAGTCAAACGATCGAGCAGTCAACTGGTTTCTCGTTAAAGAAAAATAATTCGTACACCGAGCACCTGGTCACTGAAGACCACATGGATGGCGATCAGGAGCTGGATAAGTATTTGGTTTTGTTGTTGGGTCTTCAAAGGCTTTTGGTGTGGGAAAGAACACTTTTAAACGATATAGTTCCACCATCGCAGCAGCCAGATGTGTTCTTGAGGTTGGCCGAGAACTCAATCGATTTGGTGATCAAGGATGCCGAAGTACGGTCGTATGAAAGCCCGAAAACTAAGAATTCATCCCTTTTTTTACAGAGTATTACATCCCGCATCCTGCGCTCCATATCACGTAAAGAGTGGTCATCTGCCTTAGGAATTTTCTCAGCGTTGAAAAGAGTCATTCTGCTGCAACCTGACATCGACAAGACTTGCGATACACGGCAAAAGGAACAACTGAACAAAGTTTTGAATAAATTGCAGCAGACAGTACTATTCCCGCTTTCCTTGCGCCGTGACTCGAACCGCTATTGATATTTGTTTCGTTTGCAGGGCGCGAAAACCTTGGAACAATTTCTCGAAGCTGTCAAAGGAGACTCTGGTACGAACATCGTTGGGATGACTGCGAGTACTTTGTCTGGATCCAATGTTCCAAAAGACGCAACGGTCTATGAGCTCACATCCAACACGATTTGGTTCATTGAACACCTTTACGAACACTTTGATGTGATAGGGGGTATTTTACAGCAAGACGCCACGTATATGAACGCAGTTGATTCGATTGCGCGGAAAGGATTTTCAGCGGAAGAGAAAAATAAAGCCTTGCTGGGAGTGTATATTCGTAAGTTTGCACGATAGAGTTCGAAACAAATAAATACCCCCTGTAACTTTACAGGAAAAGTTCTAGCGGAACTTAACCTTACGATAGTAAACAAATGCGAACAGTACGGCGACACGGCGACAAAACACTTATTCCGCCTCAATAACGTCCACTACGTGCTCAAATCACTTCAGCAGTCCAATTTGCTTGACTTGGTGCGAATCGTCGAAGCGGAATGCGAAAAAAGCTACCTGGACATAATTGCTGAAATGAAAGTGGCCTATCAGCGCTCCTGGTCGAAACTTCTCAGCTACATATCGCCATTGGACGATCTACCGCGCCCCATCAATGGGAAAGTAAAGGAAAAGGAAAGAGCTGTTATCAAAGAACGTTTCTCTGTAAGACTTTGTTGTTGACGTTTTCCGCATTTTCACAAAAAAAAACAATCATTCTTTCGTTAGAGCTTCAACAAGGAATTCGAAGAGGCATGTAAAATTCAAAGAGGTATTTCGGTGCCTGACGTCATTTTACGCGAAGGCCTTAAAAGGGATAATGCTGAGCAAATAATCCCCAAGTACAATAGATTTTTCGAAACGTAAGTAACGATGTCAATTGTAGAAGAAGGTCATGATCACCTTTTTCCATTTTGCAGGTACTCTGATGTTCAATTCAGTAAAAATCCAGAGAAGTACGTGAAATATCGACCTCAGGATATAAATGCAATGCTTAAGAATTTGTTCGATGATTCTGTAGTCTAACTAGAAAAGTTTGAAATAAAATTATTTGATAAGTTGATAAATACATATAAGCTTATTTAACGTTAAAACTGTATTTGAATTGTTAAAGTTATTGGCTAAACCTATACGTGTTCCTCGTAGCCTTGACGATATTACCAACAGATAACTGACTAGTCAATAAAGTTCAAATGTGTTTAGGGGGGGCTAGTCGTGGGTTTCGTTTCGTTTGTTTTTCATTTTGGACCCTTGCTACCGCCGATTTGCTCTCTGAAGATGAGATTCCCAACTAAAGACCATTGAGTTGAATTTTGCATTAACTCTTCACTGCGATTTCACCCCTTTAACTTTTTGCTACTAAATAAATACGAAAAAATTGAATCTTGCACTGGTTTCATATAGGGAGCTTCATATTTAAATTTTTCATTTTAAAAGTATTCAACCATACCACCATTGAAAAATTGAAATTTTGATTTTTTTGCAACATTTCTCATAGAAAACACTAGAGTACTGCAACTTCGCTTTATACATAACTGCATTACCCTGACGGAAGTCAATCTTCTTTTAGCCCAAGCAGGAATCGCTTCGCTATAACCGGTCTGAATGAAAGCATTTCCTCTGTCTAAGACTCGTAACTAAGTGCTTGCACTGGAAATTGAAAACGGAAAACTGAAATCAATAAATCGAAAATGGCAGAATCCTCTACACAGCCAACTGAAGAGATCAGCGATCTTGACGAACTTGAAAGAAAAATTGCCGAACTGGAAAAGAAAAATTCTGAGAAAAGTAGCCATTTTGGTTGTAAGTATAAACTGTCTTGTATCAAACTCGATTGTCTTTTCAAATCTGCGCATATATTCAACAGTTACTTTGTCGATTTATCATTGATGATAATGTTTCCTCTTTTGGTTATGAATTTCAGCGCTGAAAATCGTTTTAGCAGGATTGAAAAATGATAACGTACGTCTGAAAGCAGAAAACAGCGAACGCAAAAATCGCCACAACCGTTTAGAAAAATTGCAGGAGAACTTGAACAAATTCAAAGATTCGTAAGTTTTCTTAGATTCCCAACTATTTATTTATGAATGAAAATGACCGCAGTATCGTCGCATAAAGATATTCATTAAATTAGCACAAACATCGATAAGCAGTCAACATAAACGAGGATAAACTACTGTCGAGGACGAAAAACATATTCAATTTGAAATTAAATACATTTTGAGATTTTCTCTGAAGATAATTACATAAAATTATTTTGCAATTCCAGTACAAAAGAACTCATCGAAATCGTATATAAACTTTACGGCATCATCAAGTCTTCTGATTACGGAGAACGACACCGTACTGCTTCTATTGAAGAGCATTTACGAGTTCAAAAAGATTTGTATGAAAAAATCGAAAAACTCAAGACTGATCACGAAAATCGACCAATTGGTAATGTGAAGAGACATTCCTGTTTAACTATATTAACGCTAGCTTCCACTTGCAGTAAAGAAACAGAAGGAGGTACAAGGATTGGAAAACTCTATTCTGGAGAGTTTCGAAATTCTTGTCCAACAATTCCAAGCGGAAGAAAAAGATATGGAGAATAGTCTAAACGATTGGGACGGGAAAATTTGCAGGAAAATAGTGGTACTAGTTCAAAATTGGAAAGCCCTTACTGAAGAGGTAAATGTGGGAAATGTAATGTTATTCGCTATGATAATAATAATTAAAATTATCTTATTAACAGACTGGTGTCAATGAAACTACCAGCATTCAATCGGGGAGCTGCAGTGATTCGACACTTTCAGGGTCTAATACTCAGGTGAATCTTGAAAACGTATACGCATCAATATTTCATGCTCATTATCTTGTTTCTAGCGACCAGTCAATCAACCGTTTTCCACTCAAAAGTCAAAAGGGTTTTCTTTTCCAAAATTATCATCACGCCCTCCTTTGCTGGTACTTGAAGAGGATCCTGAATTTGATAAAAAAATGGCGGAGTTTAAGAAAATGGTTGAAACACGAATTAATTTCAGTAGCTCTTCTCCAATGCAAAATACTAGGACTTCATCATCAAATTTGCTGTCAAACGAACGTCGATTCGAAAATAAAGCCCAAACATTATCAACAAGTATGGTGTATCGAATCCAAGCAGGACAAAAGCAAGTTTCAACATTTGAAACATTCACTAAAGCTTCTCATACAGTGATTGCTCCATCGCAAAGCATTGGTCAACGAACGGTTTCTACTGGATTTGAACTTGAAAACCCTCTTCCTTCAAACAACTATCCGCAAAATATCGAGGTGGCTGTGCAGAAAACAACGACCGAAACTATTCGTGTAAGTAGAGTGGACAGTACTCTACCAGTTATCATTACGAACGGTGCGGCAAAGAAGAATGAAAATGTACCGATAGTTGTTGAAGAACGAGAAACGGAAAATGAAAATAAAGTTGGCGTTCCTGACTCCAAAAAGATAACGGTTCTAAACGACGTGATTATTAAAGCAGCGACAGGGGCATCAATTTCGTCGAAACTAGTTTCAGATAAGAATCAATATTTTGCTCCGGTGGGGCCAATTACGAATAGTGTACGGGGAAACGTACAGTCTGCGAATAATGTATTTAGTATTCAGTCTACTCAAAAGCAAGATAGCGTAAATGCATATCAAAGTAAACTGCAAAAGCTAATGAATATTTCCGACAAAGTTTCTTCGTCAGTATGTGCTAAAGAGCCCAGTACCGTAAGCAATGACACTCAACAAAACAATATAATTTCTAGTGTTGAGGAAAACTATTTTTATGTTAAACCTGGACATGAAATTATCAACAGATCTCCTCGAGAGACTGGAAATGATCATATTCAAAAGAAAACCACCACTACTAAACAACACTCTCAAGATACTGCCAACGGTATAAAAATGGACACTTCAGAAAATGTAGTTATCGATTTGAATTCAGAACTTCCAACCTCTCACATAACAATAAACTCTTCAACTGAACAACACCAACCTGATCAATCGCCCATGGATCAATCTCTGGACTTCCCCGATGAATTCTTATCGGACTTCTCTAAAGATATGCCTTCAAGGAAAAATAATAGTGAAAAGCACAAAGAATCAAATAATATGGTGGAAAAAAGGGCGACATTGGACGATGCGTTTGATCTTGGCAGTTTCGATCTCTCGCAGAAATCAAAAAAACTCAAAGGTGTTGATGGGGACGAAGATGATTTTTTCAATATGTTTGGGGCATCGCCATCGAAAGCGGGTAATGATGGCGATGATGATTTTTTGGAAATGTTTAAGGCATCGCCATCGAAAGCGGGTAATAATGACGATGATGATTTTTTGAAAATGTTTCGGGCATCGCCATCGAAAGCAAATGATGATGATAAAGATTTTATGAAATTTGATAAAATATTTGATTTCGAGTAATATGTTTAGTTGTAAGTATATTATTTTCAAATTTCATTACAAATTTTTAAATGATATTATCATGTCCTTTATTCAAAACACATATTTTCATGTCCTTGATTTAAAACTCAAATTTTCATGTATCAAAGTGTTGGTTTAATCCGAAAAACTATAATCTGGATTTAAGATTCAGCTACTGTCGAATGAAGATTTTTTTTTCCATAATAAGGATATTATTTGAATCATTTTTTTTTTGTTTTTCCCAAAAATGTACTAAGTTTATTAATATTAATATGTTTCTCGATCTAAATTTGTAAAATATATTCGCAAATAAATTGTAGCTTTTGTGAAATTTATCAAATGAATTCTCTGCTGTATATTCATTGAGCAAATTGAACAATCTCTCGCTCTTAATGATTGTGGAGGATGTGCGGATGCCAGCTTTTACTAAGCAGCTGAACAAAAACAGAGACATGTCATCTTCCTTGGAGTGTGATCACTTGCGACGAGGAAATTCAATATTTCATTATAATATCTATTTATAGACATTAAGGCTGTCGGGATAATTCGGTATCCTAAATAAACTGACACCAATTGTGTAGGTTGACAATGAGCAACGTAACAAGCCAATTAAAAATAGCTGGATTGCTATCCATACCGTTCAGCTTCTGCAATGGGCTTCGACCAGGGTATGGCCTGGCTGCCGCCTCTTCAACCTTGCTTGTGATCGAGAAAGCAAACCGAGACTGTGGTACGTCAACGCACGGGACTATCGTCACCAATTCCAGCCATATACAGGCTTATGCAGATTATGTTGGCACCATTCGAAGATCCGAAACAGTACAAGAATCCTTTATCCAGATCGAGCGAACGAAGTGCATCAGCAGGAAGAACACCTAGAGTTGAGCATGAATTTGAAGTAGTGGAACCCCTCAGTAGTGGAACCCCTTGAGCCAATAGTAACAGCCGGTAGCAATATGAAGGAAGAAATATGCGGCTGGCTGCTCAAATCCAACATAGCCTACTACAGTCGGTCAAGGCACTTCAAACCTCAAAATCTCACCGGACCAACTAATCTACTGTTTTAAAAAACCATGGCGTTGCCAATACTCAAGTATGGTCCCGAGATTTTGGTTGTCAGCAAAAGGAATTATGACCTCTTAGCCGCATTCGAGAGGAATGTCGTTCGGAGAAACGTTGGCCTCATGTCTGACGAAAGGTAATTTCGGAAATGCCACAGTTATTCGTACGCTATCTACCCAAAGGCAGATATAATTACAAAGTTAAAGCTCAGCAGACTTCGGTGACTTTACCATCTAGTTCGTATGAGCGAAGAGGCGTCTGCTCGGAAAACCCTATGAGGAGACCATTTTTGAATAGGTGCAACAAGTTGGTGCATAGGGGTGCCTAATTGGATGACATCGGCTCGAGATCGGGATCGGTAGAAAAAAACTTCTGCAAGTAGGCCAGTGACGATGATAGAGCCGAACAAAACAAAAAGATTATTCGATATACATGTGCTGCAGCGTCAAATTTTTCCTTCGATTGACTCCTTTTTAAAATGTATTTCACATACTTTTCCATTATTAGTTCTCTAATCTAAGTAAAAAAAAAAAAATGTTCAAACCACCTTCAACCCAAATAAAACAATCAATTAACGAACTTGAAGCACTTTTAATATAAAACTTTTTTTTCTAAAACTAACGTATGTATAAAAATCAAATTATTTTTATCTTAACAACTACATACTTTAAAACATTGTCTTTAACAACGCATATAATGTCTTCATTTACCGCTATATCAAATAAATATTTAAACAGATCCATATAAAATTCTCTCTGATATATCATTTAAAATAGAATTTCTTCACTACCATCTATTCTTTTGTTTTCGCAAACGCTTCTCTTTGAATTTCATAAATTCATACATGTAACATGAACAGAACTAGATTAGAACCGATCGATTGTAGGCTTAACCTTAACACCAAACATGAACTCTTATTTCTTCTTAGAAGGCCGTTCGACTATTACCTAGTCCACGTGCTGGAAGACTATTCGTTTTGGCCGTCGGATTATCACGAGCTTGTGAATGAGCAACTGCTATGCTTAGACATTGCACCCATTCTTCAGCATTTTTACCGTCTTTTGGTTTGAGGATGAGAGTTTGATCGCCTGTGAATATTTCGAACGCTTTGGGGATATTACGTGCACCACGGGATACTTTGACGGAGCGAATTTGGTTCACGTCGATACTTTCACCACCACTCTGCAATAAGAAAATAAAAAGTTTTGATTATAACTTTTTTGTGAGCTCGCGGAGAACCGATAAGACCGTTCATCAATGCTTTTTAACTGCCAGAAAAACTCTCAAACAAAAATTGAATCATACTCACAGATCCTTTGCAAGACAGATGCGCTCCGGACAGTGTGAAGTAGCGAGTTCGCCATCTTCGAAACAATCGCCATTTGCCTTTCTTCTCTTTCAACTGCCCCTCGATCATAGGTTGATTGTTACCGCGTAAGAAACCAACTGCTTTATCAGGATGATTACACAGAAAACAGCCCCATTGATATTCTAGCTCGTTAGCATTTGGTTTGCTTTGATCAGTCTTTATAACTTCGAATACATCTAAAAATCCGGAATGACGTAATTCGTTAACGAGAATTTCTTGGTCCTGCAAGATAAAAATATTGTAGTATTTCGTGTGGTGTAATTTATGTATGTATGTATTTCAAAAATTAAAGCCAAAAAATTGAAAAAAGTGATTTAAAATCAAAGTCAACGCTAAAGTACAGTGTCGTTTATAAGAGAAAAGTTATGGGGACTTTCTAAAGGAAGTCTCAAATTATTTTCAAGACAGGTTTTGTTGGCTATATTAATAATTGCTTCTTTGTTAATCATGTTAGAAACGCAGAGAAATAAAATATGGTTGCTAGGAGTCTATCTGAATTTGATACAAGTACACTGCCCACATCAGAGGTTCAGATGAAGGCAGAGATATTTAAATTCAGAAGTTATTTAATTTGCAACTCAATTATCGATAATTTAAGGATAATGTGGCCTTTTGGACCTGGAGAAGAGGAGAGATTACCCTCGAAACTTACTATGTAGCTTCTAAAATATTTGGGAATTTCATGTTTTTAATAAACTCTATAACTCTTTACTTAGATGCTAATGCAGAATATTAAGTCTTTTGATAGACTAGTTTGATATATTCGGCAAGCACAGCAGCATTGAAATTTCTTGTTTCTTCAATTTAAAAATTAACTCTCAAATACAGGATGAAGCAGAAAAGATGGGTCTCTTTTTTAAATCACAAATTCGTTAATTTTTTCTTAAAAAGAAAATTATTGATTATTTGAATTTATATTGCAATAGCATTTGATAAAATCAAGTATAAGAATTAACATGTCTCATGTGATGTCCGTTATTATTACTGATGCATTTTTGAAGGCGTTCTTGGAAGTTGACGACCGCTCTTTCCAATATCGCCCAGTCAATTTACGCGACTTTCCCTTGAATATCTTCTTTAAGTTATTTCAATGTACGGGGCTTATACGCGCCGACCTTACAAGAAATAATCGCACATGGATAAAGTCAGGAAACCGGGTAAGGCCAACGAATTTCCACCGAACCTGGAAATGTGTTGAGCTATGTGAATCCTCCTGAAACAATTATTCGTCGTTGTAATTTAGGCAAAAGTATTTTCTCGTAAAGGCTATTAATTTGTGATCGCGGTTCCCTTCTTAGCATAGACAACGCATATCGGCTTCAAAGCTGCTCCAAGCGGAGAATATTTGATACGGGAATATGGATCGTTTTGCGGAATAAGCCTCAGATAGCAGAATCAAATGGAGCTGTTTGTTTGTTTGTTTGGATTAAAATTGAAAATACTAAATAAATAAATAAAATTAATTACACTCCAAGTGGTCACATCAGTCGTCAGGTATGCACTATGAGCTGATGTCTGATGAGAACCAGTGCGTACTTTCGAAACCACTTAGGCAAAAAAAAATTTCAATTTCAATCAGCCAATCCGAGTCTTTGGTGAACTGTGTAATCAGGTCCACCGACGCTACTTTGATTAGACTTCCAAAGAAGTATGAGCCAAGCGACTGCTTTCTTCTTTTAGCAAGGGTCGTGAATTCGCACAAAGTGAACAACTGTTGCATAGTCCACCTACAGCTTCATATTTGTCAAACGAACACTGTCAGACAATGCCGCGCGGAGGGAACTGCTTCCTAATTTTAATAGTTCCCGAGGATGACTAAAGTTAAAAGAGAATATTAAGAAGCCGTGATGAGCACCAGCTTGGATTTTTGTCCGTGCTTCTTTCATTTAATTAAAAAGCATATTTTTGATTGCTATGATTATGGCTGCTTCCCATTTTATGAATAAAATGGCTCAAATAAAATATAGATGACTGAAGGAAAGTCTACTAAATATGGCCTATGACACGCTGTTCATATTGGGAAGGGTTAGCAATATCGAAAGTTGTATCAAATCAACTCTGTGATCAGTAACTAAAAGTTGCAATTATGATATTAGTGGGCTGCTTAGTATATTTTTTAGTAAGTTGTAGCACTGGCAAAATAACTTATACATTTAGTATACATGATCAAGTTTTAAATATTTCATGAACATATTCAATCAAAACAATTCTTACCTTCTGCGATGGAAAGTGACTAGTTACTAATTCAGTGAATGTTCGATTTTCACATTTCAAAATTTGCCAAATATTTTTCAAATTACTGATGCCCGGCTCCCTCGTACTAAGCACACATTTATCTTTTACCTATAAGTAAATTAGAATCCTGATCAATATGCTCCTTGATCCATGCATCTGTCCATGAACTTACATAATTTCTAACTTGAAAATCAAGGAACATCAAGTGAATCCAAGTACGTGGATTTCTCGTGCGCATCGTAAAGCATGTCTTCGAGTACAGACAATGCGGTCCACGTATCTGACAAGCAAAATGTAATTTTGCCACTTTTTTCGTTCGACGCTCTGAAATAGAGGAAGCCAAATGGTAAATTCAAACAGATTGCCTTATCGATTCAACTAGGCGATTATATATTATCAGAAATTGTCATGCACATAAAAAATAACGTTAAATATGAGCTCAACGCCCTCAAATACTACATCAAATAAATCGATTATTATTATTTATCATGTCGATTTGGAAATTAATCTGGAATGTATGAACGGATTTATATATGTAGGTATTATCTACAGATTTTTTGTGTCTACTTCAACATAAAGTAGCAATTTTATCGATGAGAAATTTGAGTTTTAGATACTCTTCTTGGAAATTTCCTGGCGTTAATCGCTAATCATGGTGTTTGCAAAACAACACTAAGCGAAAATCTAGAGAATTTACTATTTCCAAGAAAGTGATATAACGATTAGAATGTTGACAAACATAGTATTTTGTACCATAGATTTAGTAAGTATCAGCAATGTCGGCCCTACCTTCAATACCGCAGCGTGTTGGTGGTGGCAGATGTTGCGATACCTGATCCATATATTTTTTGATCGATTGGAAATTCTTTTCGCAAAACTGCTGAACCGGATCACGCATTATCTGATACGGCTCGAATGTGCTCATACGCTGATTGATAATGCTATTATTGGCATTTAATAGAGTAACACTTGTGTTATCATTGCGACGGGATGTTACTGTTGTTGGACCGGAAACAACCACTTCGTTTTCCGTCTGAAATTATTTTGTTAATTTGAATTGCCGAGGAATGTATGAATAAGTGGAAAATTAATATGTAAAGTGATAAGATTGAATGATTGATTTTCAGCAACAGAGCTAATACAAATATATCGTCGCTGTAAAATCAAACCGGCATATCTCCAAAATGCATATTTTTCACCAGAGCGCTTTAAAGTTTTCGCGTGTGGGCTGTTTCTTCGTAAATGCATACCGGCACAGCACCATTAGACAGATTTTTATTCAACTATACGATATGCCGGTGCGACATAAAAATAGACGGGAAAAAGAGGAATTTTTTGATACCAAAAACTCAAAAACTCATTTTTTGCAGATATGCCGGTTTGATTTAACAGCGACGATATGTTTATTTTTTTTGGAATCAGTTCATTTATTAGTGGAATTTTTTAAATTCATTTAAAACATTTGAACACAAGTTCCACATCTTTAACAATAAATATATGATTTCTTTTTTATGAAGCTTGATACAAAATAAACAAAAAATTAAAAAAAAACGAAAACTTGGGGGATGCCATATATCGCTATATTTTAAGCTGAGCCAATTATCAAATTGATATTGTTTACGAAATATGGCCAAGAGCAATAAATCATTTTTGAAAGGTTTTCCAATAACTCAAAGATGATATGGTAACTTGAAATCAAAATCAATACTTACAGTATTCGTAGAGTTAATTGGAAGAGTCATCACAGATTTTTGAGTAGTTGTAGAGTTTTGTAGAGGAGGTGGTGGAGGCGATGCCGGTGAAGCATGATGAACAGATACACTATTTTGCTGCAACGCTATCGAACCTAAAACGACCCCAAAAATTCATACGCATCATTCAAAAAGCGGCTATCAAATACTAACCTGTCGATTGATTCAAAGCATCTGTACTATATTTCCCTAGCGCTCCAGTCGATCCCAATAGCGTAATAGGTCCTTGCGATTGTGGCCTGATCTTGGTTGGTGATGTTGTCACCGTCACACCACCGGATGTTATTTTCGTCGACGGGATACCCCATTTGTTATGACCGGTTATTATCACATTACTACTTAGCGGTGGAACTGGTGTCACGTATGTGGGACTTGATGGACTTCCCAGTGATGCTGCGGCTGCTGCCGCCGCTGCCGCTGCTTGTTGTGCAACGTTTCCGCTTGAATGACTATTTACATTATTCGAATTCGAACCGTTTTGATTGATTTGTTGCGAAGAACTCAATCGGGTCATACTTTTGTGTAAACCACCGACTGAGCCGCCTGCGAATTGAATTTTCGTTTGGTTAATGTATTTTTTTTGTTGGTTATTTAAATTATGATTCCGTATGCAAAATCAAGTAGTTATTCATTTTTTAAAAATTTGTTTGGGATAAGCTGTGATCAACTGCCTCTATTTTCGTCCATGCTGTATATTAAACATCTTAAGTATTATTACAAATTCGATTGTTTCTACTCCTCTGAGAGACAAGTTCTATTAAAGAAGACCGATTAGCGCTGATTGTATTTTAAAATTAGAAGACACGATCGTTTGATGGCCCTAGCGAGGTACATGTTTAACAATTAAGACCTCTTTTAGCCATAGCTTGGATGTATGAGCAACGACGGATTGCGTAGGGGTAGATCAATTTTTGTCAATCTCATGATCCCTGTTTGCTGATGTGCTATGTGAAATGGAAAAAGGAAACCAAATTAACACGGTCTATAAGGAGTTTAGTAAAGCTTTCGACCGGGCTGACCACCAAAGTCTGGTACAAAAACCTTCAAGTTTGGTTTATCCGAGTCCGTTGTTAATTAGGCCCGTTTTTAATTGGCTTCAGTCTTATCTTTACGATCGAACTCAACTTGTAACATGCCAGGGCTACTTATCTAAAAAAAAAAGTTTTCGGATTTTCTGAAGTACTACAAGGCAGTCATCTAGGTCCCCAGCATTTAAACATCTTCATTTCTAATGTGTCGGAGATATTGCTTGGTGTACCCCATCTGTTCTATGCAGACGAGTTAAAAATCTACCACATCATAAACACGCAATCTGACATAACTTTTCTACAATCCATGCTTCTCTCCCTCTTCTTCAGTGTAAAATCTGCCCTTTTCCTCAGTGTAAATAGACACTGATGAAGAGCGCAGATTACCCTGGAAATATCGGTATCCGTCAAGAAATTCAAATAGATCTAGCTTATAAAAGAAAAATTGGCCTTTAAATTCAAATACAGCTAATATTTAAAAAGCAAATATACGTGTTTGAAAAAAAATAATGGCCCAAGAAAAATGTGAAGAACTACAGAGGTCACTTCATCTCTAATATTACTTAGATAGTTTTAAGTTTTTTTTTTTTTTTAGATAAGTCCATACTTTCACAGAACGAAATCGTAGAAGCCTATGCTAAGACTTCTAATTAATCAAACATTTTGCATTCAGAATCATTTTAAAATCAATTACAAAATGCATATTGTTAGTACCAGCTATATTAAGACGTGTCATGCTTCGATGCGTATTACTGGACGGATGCAAACGTCCCGTGCTTCTTGAATCACCCAGCTTAGCGCGGCGTGTATAGCCTGTATGCGGCGGCGTAGGTGGAACAGCAGGAGTAGCATTACTACCGCTACTACTATGCGTGTTAATTGCATTATTATTAGTACTGGGTGTAGTAATGGTCGATGTGTGAATTGTAAGGACATGTCCACCCGATGGCGATATCGTGGTCATTCCATTCATATGAGCACTTGTCGCATGACTTTGAGATCCTGTGCTTGCTACAGCTGACGACGATACAGTTGTCGATCCAACAGCTGAACTAGTTGCTGGCGAATTCAGTTTAACAATTGTAACACCGCCTGACGTCTTATTACCATTGTTGATGTTAACTTGAGTGGAGGATGACTGTTGTTGGCTGAGTTAGTTTATCGATTTTAATATTTACATTTTGTTTTCAAGGGAATTGGAGATGTGAAAAGATACTGATCAATATTTTCTTTAAACAAATAAGTAAATAAATAAAATAATATGAAGGCCAAATAAATATTTTCAAATAGATAACTTCAATAAGCTCGAATAAATGTTAAAATTATATTCGAATCTACGTTGACGTGGATTTAACTATTTGAACGTTATAGGAGAAAATTTTGATTTTATATCTATAGCCGTATTAAAAGCATTTATGAAGGGTACCGCTACTAGCGAATAATCAAAAATTTAATCGTTATTATTGTCCAAACAGTTTTTGAAATTGTTGCTATGAAACAGCTATAGCAATTATAGAAACACTGTTAACATTAAAACCAGCACTTACTATCAACATATTTTGTGAAAGGTCACGAAAAATATTTAAACACTTATTCGAGCTTATTGCCAATACTTATAATTCATTTACTTATTTCAATTTAAATCAATATAAAATATAATATTAAACCTTAATGAGTTTTTCTGTCGTACACATGCCAGAACTTTATCAGTAAATAGGACTGGATACGATGAGCATAACTTAGTTGCTTCATGCAGTAATACGCTTTGTGATGTACGATCAACATGCGGTAAATGTTCTAGTACGAAATCTAATGCAAATTGCGCTTTATCCTACATAAGATAAAGTAAATAATAAGAAAAATATAAATATAGTATTAATTGAATTATACCAACAATGATAAATATCTTATGAATATGATTATATCAGGTATTTTACTCTAATATAATAGTTTTCGAGTTAACTTTAAATCTTAGAAATTTTACGTTTGAGTGGCAAATTTAAAAGATAAATATGACTTTAAGCCAATGTTTTATCTGTGTGGATCTTATGCAACTAATTATGCTTTTGAATATCTAAAAAAAATTGATTTTCTATTTAAAACAGAATTATGTATGCAATTAATCGACCAATCATGCATTCATGCTACATACTACATATTGATTCTTATCTTTTACATATCAGTGTCGTGCAAACTTGCTCCAATAGTACGAATATCAAATGCAATTATTACGAAACAACATCTAAAGTTTTTTCTTTCGTCTCATATGTTTCTAACTTGCTCTTATCTAATCATAACTATAAAACAGGATTACATACTTTACTACTTTTACCAGATGTTGCTAAAATCTGTGCAGCTAACGATACGGCAGACGGTGTCTCCGCGGCAGCTGTCTTAATCTTATCGAAATAATTCGCGATCAGATTTGGTCGGTTTTCGGCTAATTTCAAAAGCACTGACATCGTGGCCGATGCAGTTGCTGCATCTTTGAGGAATTCACATAGCTGCGGAACGCTAGATTCAAGAACCTGCAAGAATATTATAAATTATGTTCTTAGTCGGGGATGGTTACATAAAATGAACATAGCGAGAATGAAAAATTCAATGAAACTGATTTGTTTTGAATGCATTGTGATGCATGATGCATAAATAATGTCGGTAGTGTTAATAGCCATGTAATTACCGTTGGTTTCTTTTGTGCGATTAGCGTGAAAAGCTGTAGAAGTGATAATTTCTCCTGGCAATCGCAACGGGGCAACAACGAAACGAGCAACGGAGCGTGAGGTGCCAGTTCATCTGGTGATACCTCATAAATTTGCGAGAGTACACGACATAGACCATAGTTACCTGCAGTAGAATTGAATTAGATAATTGAATGAAAATTTTTCTGATGTAGCAATCGATAGAGTACATGCAATAATATCAAATAGCTATTTATTTTCATTTTTCAACCTGATATAAATAATTATGTATAACCGCAGTTAAAAAGCCGTCATCGTATTTGATAAAGATAACATTGACATTCATACTCATTATACCATTACTCACCGGCTATTATTGACTCTAGAATTGGATCGATATGCGGACTAAGTAGATATGCATAATCGATGGCAGCTAGAGATAAGTAACTTGCTAGATTCGTTGAAAGTTCTTTATTGCCTTTGGGAAGAAATTTTACGGCAACTGGCAACGCAATTTTCATTACTTCTTTCTTGTCGTAATTCTGAAAGAAATTAAAAAAAGATCGATTGAGTGGAGTTGATTTAAAACATACAAAAAAGATATTAAAAAGATAAGGAAAACTATTGGGGAATTGTACATGTATAATAATTGCCATTTTGGACTATGGGAGTCGGTGTCAAGAACAATGTTTTATTCATATTTCTAATAATAATTGCAAATCGAATTTACGTAGGACGTTGTAAGAGGAAAGGGAATTCAAAGAGATAAGGTACTCAAAATTGGGAGTTCGAAGCTACATGTTAGAAAAACAATATATTTACGAGCCCAGAACACTCTCTTGATATATAGTATATTCACGGACATATATACAAGGTTTTTCAATAGGGACATAACAATTTTGTATTTAAATAAGACAGCATAGTTGAGATATCAGGCTGAAATCTATTTCAAGTGTATTATACATATTACATTTTGGAACACTATTTCGTTCACGTGGCCATCGTGATCAAGTTTGCAGCGATGGATTCTTTGACAATAGTGCATCTAAACATTATAAAGTCTGAATCGCCGAGAAATACGCCAGGCTTTTTACCCACATGAATGGAAGAGGCAGGAGTTATGTTTTCCCTTGGAAGTCCACCAACAGCAGCAACAATTTTAGCAATATAAGTAATAATTTTATTGGAAACAATAATTGTACAGTCCGCAAATCACGAACAATCCAGAAAACTCCTAGGAATCGTCAGGATAATAATATACCCATATCGGAAGTTCCCACAACTGAGTGTTAAAATATTCCACTGCAGAATATCCATAGCTTTAAGCCCAGACGTTCGTCTACGGACACATCTCCTCAAACTTTAATGTATAGCTGCAGAGCGGCTTCTATCAATAATCCCTCGTCTTCCACTCCCTCAAATACAGCTGCGGATAAAAATCATCCGATTCCAAATTCTTTGCGAAAGCCCCAGTATAACGTTAGGTAACGCTCTTAACAAGGTATGCCCTCTCAAGTGCCTGAGAAATTTTTACCACAATTGCAGTGGTATGAGGGACAAATTGAATAAACTCTAATGCTAATTATGATAGCATTCACCATTGTCTTGACAATGTCGATTGGACAGATACGTTTGCATTTCAATCTCGTGAGGACAATGTAAGTTCATTCTAAAATATTCTGTTTAACGCGGTCGAAAGATATGTCCCTAAAATTAAGAGAAAGGTTAAACTTTTTGAACCTTGGCTTGATATGACTCTTAGACGTATGAGAAACCATAGAAATAAGCTTTACAAATCAATAAAAAATAATATCGAATCTAGCCATCGTATTAAAGAAGAATACGATGCAGTGGCCAAAGAATTCCATGAAAATTCTCACGAAGCATGAGACAAATTCATTAAAACTACCGGCGAGAATATAATCCACAACCCCAAAAAGTTTTTTGAATTTGTGAATATGAAGGTAAAAACAACTGGCTATCCCTCTTTTATGTGTAATAAAACATCAATATCTTCTTCTCCTCAAGAAATTTGCAACTTTTTCGCAGATAACTTTTAAGAAATTGTTAATCTAGCTAGTACTTCATCATCCTAGACCGATTTTCGCTGAGGCTATAAACATTTCTAGAGATGATATTTCTAATGTTGACCACTCCATTTTGATTTCCAATCTGCAGCAATTCGGAATTGCTGAATATGTACTAAGATGGCTGAGCTCTTACCTCCACAGCCGCTCACAACATGTGAACTTATGTATCTATAAAAAAATTCATGTCAATTTACGTGTACCTCAAGGTAGCCATCTTGGCCCTTTGCTTTTTAACATTTTTATATCAAACTTGTCAGATGTTTTATCTGATGTACCGCAACTGCTCTAGAAAATTTATTATACTATAAAGTCGCCATCAGATGCCAACTTTCTTCAATTAAAACTGAATTCCCTCGAACATTGATTGATTAGTATTACATACCTTTTAAGCAATATGGCACTTTGTAGGGTCGGCAATAGTTTAGACCTCGGTGTGGTGCTGAATGAAAAGCTCCGCTTTAATTTTCATGACGACAAAATGATTTCTCAAGCAAATAAACGACTTGGCTTCATTAAGTGACGCGGCAGGGAGTTTCGGAGCCTTTGGATTACAAAATCACTATACACTGCTCTCGTTTACCCTCTTCTTGAGTATGTTTGCATTATCTGGAACCCGGTTTTCGAAATTCACAGTCAGAGATTTGAATCTATTCAAAAGTAATTCTTGCTATTCGCTCTTAGAGGTCTTTACCATACTTGTAATTTTAGCAATTTACCGTCATATGAATTGCGTCTTAGACTTCTAAACTTGTCACCTCTTGCATCCAAAAGATTAATGTTATCTGCCTGCTTCAGTTTCGATGTCATTAGCGACACTGTTAATGTCGACTAAATACAGGAAAGATTTGTGCTTAATCAGCCCGTGAAAGTCACTAGATCCCGACGAATGCTAGTTGAATACAAGCATAGCACCGCATATGCTGATAACGAGCCAATAAGCTCTCGCTTCACTCCTTCGAGCCGACTTTTTGATTTTTACGTGATATGGCATCCTCCCTCACAGGCCGCCTCCACTAGCGATTTCCCATAGCATACCATTTGAAATTGCTAGTGGAGGCGGCCTATGGTATGCCATAAGGTAGGCAATATGGTATGCCATTTGCTTGGCCATCTGCCTGGCATTACTTTGACAGTTCTTGATTTTCAAAATGGCGTTGAACCGTGGTCATGCTCCGTTTCTTATAAGAAAATGTAGGAATTTTGAATTTTCAGGGATTTTACGATCTCGTTGAGTAATCGAAATAGTTTACAGAGCATGGAATGGTGAGAAATTGCGAAAAAGTTGAATGGTGATACGGAAAATTTTTAAAAAAGAGAAATTTTTTTCAATTTTTAAGGATGAATAAGTAACTGAAACTGCCGATTGATGATCGGCGGACTTTTTTTTAATGACTTCTAAATCATATAATAGTTTCACCTGCTTATCAAAAAAGGGATTTATCGTACACGCGGAGTTTTCATCAACAGCAGAATTCGTTCAGAGGCATTTTCGAAATGATATGGCATGTCGTGAAATTGCCCACGCATCAGATGGCTTATGGTATGCAGTTGTTGCCATCGGATATGGCAGGGTAAATTGCCAATCGAATCCCGGTGTCAAGGCTAAAGATAATGGCTGCGCATTTAGTTTGCAAGCGTTGAGTCCGCTATCTGCTCTAATCGACAAAAACCCTTCTGCTCTTCAGTCTCTTCTCAGGTTTTTTCCCAACCAGTTGGAAGTTTTCTTATATTTGACCCATTCACAAGTCTGATGACCCAAGGTACATTACCCTCCATTGTCCCATTTCCCGTCTACTTTGCGTTGGTGAAGTTAAAATAGTATTAGCAAGCAATATTCAAGTGATTCCTTACGCTTTGCTAGCCGTTTCTTTATTTTTTCGAACTTTCGGTCATTAATTTGAAAATAATCTCTCAATACATTAAGTTTCTAAAGTTGACTCCTGCAGCATTGTATGCCAAATTTTGGCACATATCCTGCCTGTATCCGAAATATATGTGCTATCTGCTTTATCAACCATACAATAATGGAGCATGATCAGACAATCTTTTAGACCCGGTCGACTAACAATACCAAAATAGCATTCAAAATAGACGTTCTTAGACTAATTTTATTTTATCCTTAAACTCATTTAAATTCTATGCATATCGTTTACGATACATACCAGAAAGATACTTGAAATTATATCAGCTGAGATTTTCGCATGCGGTGGATCATCACGACTAGCCCCAGTTGGCTGTAAATTATAGTTTAGACATGTTTCGAGAAGGCCAACTAGCGCGGCACAATAACGTTCTGCGGTCTTCGTTTCGCGGATACATGATAGCACTCGTGTTACGCAAATCTCTACCACCGATTGATCGTTTGTGTTCTTCAAGTAGTCCGGCTGCGAAATGATCGGTTCTATTTCTGTAAGCTGAGAACAAGAATGAATTAAAGAAGACGAACAAGTACAAGTAAAAGAGTATATTTAATTCAAAGTACTTTGTTTCAAGATCATGTATCAGGTTTGCCATAAATAATTAGGTCTGAAAGATACTTTTCTAACACTCTAAAAGTGGCAAGAGTGATGATGATGGTGCATGGTTCGGTATAGTCTAATTACAGCCAGCATTGCGTGAATTCACGCACTAGAAATTTTACATATTGGTGTTGGCTAGATAGGATAGTTTATGGGTTACTTCAGAACAGTATTAAGAGGCTAATTTAATGAAGCTATAAATTCAGTATGCTTAATTAATGGTGATTTATTTCGCTTTGTAAGTTTTATTGCATAATAATGTTCATTTGAATATTTATGGACTTGTATCAAAGTAAACCACACATCCAATTTATTAAAAAAACTAACCTGCTTGCCACCTTACGATTATTATTATCTACGTAAATTTTTTCGAGTTTAGCATATTTTCATTGTGACTAATAATAATAATAGTGAAAACAAGAGTGACTATTACTTTAGCGGAATTTAACTTTTAACTAGAAATTTTTGAGAGCAGTTGAAACTAATCTGTATAGCGCTAAAATTAATGTAAGGTAAATCAAAGAAAATAAATGAGTCTTGATATTGGAAAATGAATAGACTTTGGGAAAAAGATAAAATTTAAATTATTCAGTATTTTGTCATTGTGCGTCCAATAAACTATCAGAAAGTGTTGGCCTCAGAAGAGAGAGATATAAGGAAATGAAAATGGCAGTGAGAAGTGAAGCAATTTGCCTAGGCTGAGCGTTAGTAGTAGTAAGCGAATTTGACATTCACTAACTGTGCCGAACAGAAAGATAGAGTAAGATAGATAGAGAAAAATAGTTGGCCATGTGCTCGCGAATTTGACAATTACTAACTCAGCAACAACAAAAGCTAAGGTATCAGGGAAACCAAGGGGAATATCTGAGGTAGCAATTCTCTCGATTTGTTCTATTTATAGATTTTACCTTTGTAGTAAAATTGCTTCACTAAATTTCGTATATGTATACGATTGTTTCATTTCCTTAGATCTCTATGTTCTGCGGTGTTGGCCAACTAAAAATTGGCTGCTCATAGCATTCCTACTGAGTAGAATGACTAGAATAAATTAGTTGGCACCCATCAACATTACATCTCGTTTCTATTCTATTCGACATATGCATATAGACAAACTCTTTAAATATACATTATCTATTCTAGTCGCCCAAGTATTTTAGCGAAATTTCGCAATACTCGCAATTTCGATTTAAAGTACGAAAAATACGAGACCATGTCACACTTACCACATCGGTTAGATCATTAACAATTTCTGAATCAGATACTGTAAATAAGTCGCCAGCCCGAGAGAGATCACGTTTCGATAGAACTCTCGTAAAAAGTTCATGCATTTTTGGTTAAATGCGAACTACTCTTGTGTTGTTGTTGCTGTTGTTGCTCGTGTGGTGCGATAAATTTTTAAAGTAAAGTCTAATGTAGCTGGGACGACGGCGACAACGATGATGATGATGGTGATGACGTGATGAGATATTGTTTGTTGGGATCTTTTCACAGATTATCATCTAAATGATGGCGAGACTAGTCGCTTAAGCATATTTCTGAAAAAGAAGAAAATAAAGTTAGTGAAATGTAAGTATTTTATATTTCAAAGAAAATATGCAAATATTTGTTTTATTTTCAATTAAATATTTTGTTTTTGATTAAATAGGCTAGAAAGAGGATAAATAAATCATGACTTAGATAGTATTATGATATAAGAAATGTTGGATAATCGTTGATTGATTTTCACTTTTTTACTAGTTCCAATGCATATAAACATGCAAACTATGTAGTCCCTCAGGTAATGGGCTTTCTGTCAGAGTGTTGCATCCGCCTTACTGATTCGTTTAAACCTATTTTATGAAGCAGTGATTCTTTAAACAAGCATATGACAGCATCAGCCGAACTTAACTATGAGCTGGAAGTCTCCAAAATCGTCAAATTACAACGGATACAGTGGGCTGAATACATGAATAACGATCGGATGCCAAAACGTGTCATCATGAACGCAAGACAAGTCGACGGAGCGAGGCCAAGAGGAAGACCAAGAACTCGTTGGGAGAGCTCACTGTATGCGGAGGCCGAGCAACTATTGAGGTTCCAAGACTGTGTGACCGAGACAATTGGAGGAGATCGATCTAAGCGGCCAAGGCCCGACGTCGGGCTGTTGTGCCACGTTGATGATGATAATTCTACGTTGATATTGCCCCCATTTACGCAGCAGGCGAAGAACAGAACAGGAACAATGTCCAGTTGAAGCAATCACTACCACGCGGAAGGACCCCCTTTATAGTTCGAGTAGTTTACTAGTACGATCAAAGTCAAAAGTTACCAACAATTGGCTTGCAATAGCACAGGAAGATTCGTCCACCCAGGACAGCAGCATGCTTTATGTATTTTGTCTGATGGTTATTTTAAATGAAGCTATCGGAATGCCAATCAAGAAACTGCAGGTCGACTCCGGCAAAAACGTATCAACTTTTGCAAGTTCGTCTGCTTATGTCTTTATATCCTGGCACTGAAAGTAGCTCCATGGTCCAATATTTTGACATCTTCCTCTGTTAATAATTTTTAACCTCAGCATTTCAACCGGGACCTTTCCATCCCTTTGGAAATCCGCCAACATATTTCCCATCCATAAAGCTGGTGATATTTCTTCCATCTGTAATTACCGTCCCATACCCCTTTTTTCATGTTTTAGTAAGCTCTTCGAAAGAGTCGTTTACAATAGAGTGTACTCTTTCGTTCAGCCCCTGCTGGCCAGTGAACAACATGGATTCATCAAAGGTAAGTCAACGGTTACAAACCTATTGTCTTTGACAAACAGCGTTGTCCGCAATCGACCAGCAAAAGCAAGTAGATGTCCTATATACAGGCTTTGCCAAGGCTTTCGATTCTGTGAACCATGATATTCTTCCGTCAAAGTTAGCAGGGTATGGTCTCCCCGGTGTCCTTTTTTGTTGATTCGCCTCCTACGTTTGTAATACCTCTTGTGTTTTTACTGTTAACTCTTGCTCCTCTACACCTTTTTTTCCTACCTCAGGAGTTCCGCAAGGATCCATTCTTGGCCCTTTATTGTTCCTTTTGTTTATTAACGATCTTTCTTCTCTCTTTAACCCACCCTGCCTTTTGTACGCTGATGATCTTAAAATTTTCAGAGTGATTGAATCCGCTAGTGACTGTACCATATTGCATAGCTATTTGGATGCTTTGGCTAACTGGTGCGCAGCTAATTCCCTCATTTTGAATGTTGTGAAGTGTCATCTAATGTCTTTCACCCACAAAACATCCTCTTTGCTCTTCTCCTACTGCGTCCTTGGCCCTCCTCTCAATGTTGTTTCTAGTATCAAGGACCTGGGCTTGATTTTTGATTCCAAATTGAAGTTCGACTTACAAATTCTACACATCACTGCCAAGGCTGCTCGTATTTAGAATATTATTTAACTTTAATGTTACATTCGCCCGTACCGACACCTATTTCTTTTCCCTCCTTTTGCGTTTCCCTCATCAGCACAATAGCATTAGCCTTGGTGCTCTGCCTCGAACGTTATCAGTGTTTAAAAATATTTTAAAAAATAATGTTCTTTCATATACTCCGAATATGTCCTACTTTTACTCAATTTGTTTGTTTCTTTTTCGGTCGATTAGCGTTTTATTCTCATTTCTTGTATTATTATTCCATTCTGAATTTATTTATTTTCTTAGTTTTCATGTTTGTTTTTTTCCTTTTTCTTATATATATTTATATATGTATTTTTTTTATTTTTTCTTATTGTCTAATATATAATTGGATTTGTTCTGTGGATTTGGACAATAAATAAATAAATAAATAAATAAATAAGAGACGTACGACAGCAAGGAACTATATAGCCACTTGGCTGTCACTGAAAATGCAGGTATTCATTCTGAATAACTGATTGCATAAGAGCAAATTGGTCACTTTGAGAATCACCCACACCTCCACTTAAAAGACCCTGCAGTGATCAGGCAAGCAGAAGGAAAGCTTCAAATTTAGGTCAGTCGAAAATAGGCCATACAAAAAATACACCATACATACAGTTAGGAGCCATCGGTATATATTTCCACAGCATTATTTCTTAGTGATAATCTCCTAGTCAATTCTTCTTTGCTTGCGTCAGAGATGGTTCGGCAATAGTTTGATCGAGATTTTACCATATCCCAGGTATGTCCTTATTCAGGAGTTACAACAATGTAGTCTTACTGCGGAGCTCCTCGCATATTGTGAGACAATCAGATTGGGAGGAAGCCAATGAAACAACACCAGCAGTGTTTTCGTTGCGGTAATACGAAGAACCTACGCACCTTCTTTATAATTTTCTGATTTACAGCCTTTAGTATGGTTGGTCACCAAACTACTGCCCCCGTACAACAAATTAAGTTCTACTATACTAGTGTAAATCTCAAAGGTGTTGAAATCATGTGGTAAAGGTAAAGATTAAAATACTTATTTTCGACAGGATGGAAATATAGATCTCAAAATGAATATTCCAGATGATCAAGCATATTCAGTAATAGACGAATCTGAGCTGCGTTCAACAATTTCTTCCTCTATATGCTTTTACATTCGATTACTGTCTTTCAGATGAATTTCAGCTAAAGATCTTGTCCGGTACAAAGTAAATAAATACATAGTTTTCTATTTAAAACATCGCCAAGATCTATTCTACTATTAATAATATTTAGCTATTTATTGTTTATAAAGTGGTTTTTATAAGAAAAAAAGTATTTCTAAACAGCTACTAGCGCTAATGCTGAGTATGTTTTGGCTTCACCGTTGCTCCAGGGATCACAATTTTGGTTGAAGGGAAATTCAAATATATTTCGATTGATTTTCCGAACAGAAAATCAGACAAAATCTCTGAGGGAGGTTTTCTGTATCAAAATAGATCTTAATTGGAAATTTTCGCTATGCTTGAAGATTTTTCATTTTTATTGGCTTATACAGGGTGGACCATCTAGTGGTTTCTTTTTAAATCATCGGTTACTTTGACAGAAAGTCAGTATCATCAGGGACGGATTTGACCATTTTGCCGCCCTAGGCCTCAGAAATATTTGCCGCCCTTTACGTGAATGATATCAAATGTAACAATGCACGATTTTTTTGGATTCCCTAGAAAACTTCGCTGTTTTTCGTTGCGCCCGAGCTCACAAAATAGGAATATCAGAGCAAAACTGGCACCGGTTCGTTCGTAAAAATTCCCTATTATTGCGCCCTTGCCACACAAATAATTATTAAAATACACACACGGTAAAGAACCTAAAAGTACCTAAAAAAAAGAATCCAAAAATACCAAATTTTAACAGTCCACAACCGTATACACCTTTACATAGCATATAATTCCAACGTCTTCGCTTATATTTTTATAAGTAAGTTTACTATTCCGTTCAAAGTTTGCTTCCGCACTTGACTGGAGATAAACTATGAACTCGACTACTGTAAATTAATGTTCGATACGTTATTAATTAAGGATGAACCCGAGATATTTTGACTTATGATGTTCTAGATTTAATTTTTTTTATAGAAATTAATTTCCGTAATGAAGTACAATTTGAAAAAAACACGTCAAAAATAAAGAGAGATTCGCATGTAGTTGATATAAAAAAATATTTACCTCTGATAAGCTTTTCCTAAATGAATTGAATTGAATTTTTAGGATCTTTTTAGGTCTTTTCAGGCTCTTTTTAGGTATTTTCAGATACTTTCTAGGCCCTTTTTAGGTATTTTTGAGTTTTTTTGGTCCTTTACCGTGATCGCATTTCGATATTTATTATATTTCAAACTTTTTAATGTCCGAAAAAAATAATCAGAAGCGAATTTTTGCGGGCATTGATTTATTAGAGAATTCGGTTGGCCTGAGGTGTTAGGCTCATTTAACTCAGATATATGTACATATACGATAGAAAAAAACTGCCGCCAAAAAAAAAATCGAAAATTTGCCGCCCCTGAAATTTGCCGCCCTAGGCCCGGGCCTACCGGGCCTAGTGGCAAATCCGCCCCTGAGTATCATACCTCCGCGGAACGAAATGAATCGCTTTACGCTTGAACAACGTTGGGAAATATTGAAAACTTGTTTCCAAAGTGAATGCTGTGTAGTCCAAACAGTGCGTTTTTTGAAAATTAGTTTTGGCTGAAATGAAGCACACACCGCGTTAAATAGTAACCTCTATTAAGATGGAAAAGTCCGTAAAGAAAAACACTACCTTATGGTTGAATGGCGAACTTACAGAGGCTACAAGTTGCACACGAAGGGTGTTTAACAACGCAAGGCGATTCGGAAACCTTGAAGACTGGGATCGATACAAGCAAGAGCAAGTTTGTGCTAAAAGTGCATGAGACTGGCATGCTAGTGGGCAACACTCATGGCTCCCGTCGTCGTACGGTGCGCACAGACGAGAATGTGGCTGCTGTAGCCGAGAGTGTGCGACTCACTCTACAAACATCAACTCGCCGTCGATCTCAACAGCTCAACATTTCACGCACTAGCCTGAGGAGAATTCTGGACAAAGATCTCGGATTATTCGCTTAAAAGGTCAAATTGACTCAGCAATTGAAGACGCACGACCATCCACTTCGTTATCGCTTCGCAATTTGGGCCTTAGAGCAGCTTGAATTTGACGACTTTGGGCAAAAAATAATCTTTCTGACGAGGCGCATTTTCATCTCGGCGGCTTCTTTAGCAAAGAAAATTGCCGCATCTGGGGCTCGGAAAATCCGCACGTTACTGTCGAGAAGCCAATGCATCCCCAGAGAGTGACAGTTTTATGCGGATTGTGGAGTGGTGGCATCATTGGACCATTTTTCTTCGAAAATGAGGCCGGGAACAACGTTTCGGTCAACAGTGAACGTTACAGAGCCATGTTATCCGACTTTTTTTTACTGAATTTGAAGACATGGATTTGGACGGCATCTGGTTCATGCAGAATGGCACGTCATGCCACACAGACTATGCCACAATCGATCTTTTACGCACCAAATTCCCAAATCGGGCACTCAGAAAAATATGTTTCCGAAAATCAAAGAAAATATTTACTTGTTTCCGAGATGTGAAATCTTCCACAAATCAAATAAACTTTTTTTTATGTCAGTAATTTGTATAAATATCATTGAAAAATTTCTTACATTCAAAGGAATACAATTTTTGCTTTACCTTATTTCAAGTAAGTAATTTTCCTCAACTCTTGTAAATTATGTCTATGAATTTAGTAAATTATATCTACACCGCGAATATTTTTTTCTATGTTTCAACAACAACCATGCTTCACTATTCGACGAAAAAATTGATCGTTTTTATGACTTATATCAACATTTCCTCTACACAAATAAAGGGTCGATAGCTTAGCTCGCTAACATGTCAATCCCAAGCAGCGATCTACCGCTAGTGGGTTCGAATTTCGCCGGGTTCATGGTTGACTTTGTTCGTCTTCAGTTGTCCTAACTCCATTGATTAAGTGTCCCACTATATTTTTAAGTGGCGGCTAGGCATAAATAATACTAGCGCTTCAGAAAATAAGGAAAAAAATTTTTTTTTCAGAGTTTTTGCGTGCCAAAACATGCGATGCTTTCAAAGCGGTCCCCCATCTAAGTAGTAATTGCGCCCAGCACTGCTTAACTTTGGTGCTCGTACGTGAACCGATTTATGCCAGATGCCAGATGTTCTTGAAACTTTATCAAATTTTACTCAGGGCAAGTGCAATATCAGTGCTTGATATGAATAAATTCCTTTCTTTCAATTGAGTAAATATTTCTTTGAAACTATACCAAGTTTTACTCAGGGCAAGTACAATATTTGTTCTTTGAAATGAAGAAATTTCTTTCTTTGGATTGAGTAAATATTTTTTTGGCGCAGAATCATTACTAATTTTCTTTGATAATGTGTTCATTTTTCTTCAAAAAATAGAAGTATTTTTCTCAGTGTGTTATCAGCCGTCTTGGCGATGTCAATTGGCCGCCTCGGAGCTGCGATTTGACCCCTATAGACTTTTTTTTTGTGGGGAAGGACCGTGAAGGACCGATGTTATGCCAACAATCCAGAAACGATTCAAGCACTTAAGGCCAATATCATCCAAACAATCCGTGAGCTACAGGCCGAAAGCATCAAGAAGGTCTTGGAAAATTGGAGTGACAGAATGCGCTACTGCGAAGCCAGCCGAGGCAGCCACTTGAACGAAATTGTGCTCCAGCATTAATGTGAATGTTTACTCTTCCCAATAAACCCATAATACATGAAAAAAAATGTTCATTTTATTGCATTTTTAAAAAGAATCTTGTATTTGGCCCACCCTTTATACGGGTAACTGGAAAAACATTCATTCAGTATTACACGAGAAGTTTTATTTTTAAGATAATTTTATACAATTCATTAATAATTTAAAAAAACGAAACTTGACGATGAAAATAGAAAGCGTCTGCACACACATCACATTATTATCATTTATCATTTGCCTTTCTTACTGTTTTTTTTCTTTTCTTCTTTTTTCAAACAACAATACTTCTGAGATTCACACAACTTGCTAATCTCCTCTCATGCATGCCTTCGCCTAAGACTCGACTTTAATCGTCTACTTACGGTTGATTTTATACGATTTCCAAGATTCCTAACGACTTAACATTCTCAACGCTATTAATCGTCTAATCCCAAAAGAATTTGCCGACTTCAAAAATGCAAAAAAAAAGTGTGTTTATTCGCAATTCATCACTGTGCACAAATACGAATACGGGTTTTGCACTCATACACGCCAAGTGACTTTTCTATTGAGCCAATCAATACAATGTATTTATTAGACTTAAAAAGCCGTTAAAGAATTTCATGTAAGGATTGTTCGAAGAAATGTCGTTCGTTATTCGTTAGCTTGCCTTTAATCGGTGTTGGCATAAACTTTGTGACATTAAACAGTTAACCAACTTCACCAAGTCGTTTTATGAACCAAACCAAAGGTTTCTTTCATCGTCTTCGTCGTCCGTTTCCCTCGATCGAAGCAAACACCCAACAACATCAGCCAAGAGCAAATGTTTCCGTTTTTTGCTTCGCTTTCTTAACGTAAATGCGAACGCGATTTGTACGAAGTTGAAGAAAACACTTGGAATAACGGACAAGATTATCTGTTAGCTAAGGCGATTTCATAAATAGTTTAGTCACGTTTAATTCACTCGGAGATATGCTTGCAAGGGACAGATATAAAATTGCTCAGATAGGGAGGTACGGAATTTGCTTTGGGTGCAAAAATCAGAAGAATATGGTATACGACGAATGCGAGAAGTTTATAAGGTATAGCATGTCATGCGAAGGTAATGCTATGTTCAAAGAAACTGAGCCCCATATGTCAAGCAACATACAAGATAAGTTTTGCAAAGATGAGAATCGTTTAAATGTGTACCATTTGATGTCATAATTTAATCATTCTTCAGTTCATTCTAGTCTCTGATAAGGTTTTTGCGTAAGCGTTTCAATTATCTCTTGCGATCATACTCTTGTCACTAGATTTTCTGTCTTGATTGGAACTGCTAATCCTCTCAGCAGGTAGATAGGTCGGCCAAAACAAAATATATAATCACCCAAAAAGAATGCCATAACTTAAGCAACTGAATATGCAAAACTAGTTCAACAAGTTGTTATACAACATTGACACACAGCTTCTGGCTGTGAATAGGAATACATATGTGCGCTATGTATCTTCATCGAATGTCTTCGAAAATCGAAAAGAGATCGTGTTTTTACTTTCCTTTATCATCGTTTTTATTGTGATTTCGTTGGGTTATATGCACTTTTTGCCCATTTCGATTTTTTTTTCGTCTGAATCTATTCATGCAAATCGAAGCGCTTGATGGCGTCTATAAAGATATTTATCTGCTAACCCAGAACTAGTTTTCATATTTGCTGTTCGCTATTTTTTTATGATTTTATATTTTATTCGGAAGAAAGTGTGAGAAAAATTTACATTCATTTGAAAATCAGTTTTTGTTGGGCTTTAGATACGGTCAACGTTTTGCATTTTCGCTGGACATTTTATTTCTGCTGTGGATCTTTTAGTGTAGCAGTTTTATTTTTAGCTGGTACTGAATATCTCATAAATATTTAGTGAGGAGAACGGAACGAACAAAGGACTTTATTAAAACGACTTTATTATTCATAGTTTATTTCCAATAGTTGTAAATAATGGGATTATAATTACTTCTAATCATAACACGCAGTTAGTAGCGATAAGGTGAATAAATATAATTAATAGTTGATATTCGTTAACATATTTTGACTATGGGAATCCATCAGTAAGTAATGTGTTAAAGTTAGTACTATCTTTTAGAGCAATATTCGAGCATGTGGACAGCACCTTTGACTGTGCATCGATGTGCCGCTCCGTAAACTCAGTGAGATAAAAGTCGAATATTAAAAAATTAGAATGTCACACAAACGCAAGACGTAACAAAAATAATAAGCTAGAAAACTTTGAGCATCACCTCGAAAGCCCATTGGAAGGTATGAATAATAAAAATTAACAACATGCCGAAATTTATTACAAAAGACAGGGCTAAGTCTCCTATCAAAGAGCTGACTTCTTCAGCAGGATCATAAATTAACTAACGCAAATCATTTATGTTTCCTTTTACAAAGCCAATATATAAGTTTGGTACATATTGGTTGAAAAAATAAAAATAAAAAATAATGAAAATTGCCAAGAGGAGCGATCACGCTTCCAGTTACCGGCTGATACCGACAAAGTAGCGTTTTTCGTCAAAGGAATTCCTCCCACTACTGATCAAAGATGGCTGAATAGGTTTCTCGAAGCTGGATTCTAAATCACTGATTATTATATTACATAGCTACCACAACGAAAGCACAACTCACAGAAGCGGTATAAGGTTTGCATTCCCTTAAAATATTCCTGGATTTTCGTGAGTTTGGATGGAAGTAGCAGCAACTTCGACTGGAATGGCGTTACATTTTCTCCCTTGAAGAATCGAAACACCAACAATAGCCGTAAGAAAGGAGCTAATTCTGTAAGAATAAATGGTATTTCCCATAAAGTGACTAAGTAGTACCCGCAAATCTCCATCTTTTCAAAATCCTAATAACTTATCTAACTTGATGAATACCACTTCTAAAAACCCCACTCATTCTACGGTATTAGCAAATAATTTATCATTGAATGGTCCTTTTAACACTGCTTCTACTCGTTACAACTCATTAATGCCACAACATACTGATTTTTTTAATTATTTATTTATTTATTAATCACTTGCTCTACAGATACAATTCCAATTACAGCGTCAAGAAAGCAAAATTAAAAGCATGAAACATAAAAAAAGGAAAAGAAATAACAAAAATAATTGAATAATTTGAAAACTAAAATTAGGACTAAGGTAAATAGCAATTCAAGGTATCATTTTCAATACATACTTGAATTGTGAAAAAGATTGCGGGAGAGGACCAAGCTTAAGGGCATTATGCGTTCTGGGTAGACGCAGCAAAGGTGAATGGAAATAGACTTCCGTACGTGCAAACGGAACAGAGAAAACCTCAGAAGAACAACTTGGACGACTAGATTCACGTCTGGTTATTTGGGAACCAAGATCTGACAAAAAAATGCCTTGGCAAAGTTTTAAGAGAAAACACTCATCGAGGAACAATCTCCGAGATTGCAACGAGGACATACGAAGGAGGGAAAGACGAGAGGAGTAGGGATAATAGGGGATATTGAATTTGAAAAGAAGCGAGCGAGTTAACCTGCGCTGGACAGATTCAATTGCGTCAGATAAATACTGAAAGCACGGAGACCAGATTTGTTTCTTCCCAACATAATGCAAACAACAACCTACTTAGCCATTATTAGCCCCTCTTTATGCTCTAGTCAGCTGGCCACTTATGTCGCCTCTATCGAGGCAACTACGAATACTGTCGTCAAAAAGCAGACATGAGTGTGCACTGTCAAGTATGCACTGTGTGTTGGTGTCTGATGAGAATCAGTGCATGCTTTCGAAACCACTTTGTCAAATAAAATTTTCAAGATAAATAAAATTTTTCAATTTTAATCATCCCGCAAAAACAATTCCAATTTGATTCCGCAAAACGATCGAGTTTCCCGTATCAATTATTCTCTGCTTTGATAAGCTTTAGAGACGATATACGTTGTCTATGCGATTATAGACAAGAAGGGAACCGTGATCACAAATCAATAACCTTTATGAGTATAATTATCATAGTTTTTGCCTGATATTAACTCAAAGGTATCCAAGTTTTCTACCCATTTAAGTAATTTACATAATTTCTAGTTTCAAATCACCTTCTGTGACATGACTACTGCACCTCTTAGCGAAGATATAGAAGAGGTATATCTATATCTTTGGTGATCTCACACTGCAAATCCAGCTCAAACAGCAGTGCCGTCTCACAAGATTGGTACCCGTTCCGTATCCGATCTGATTTCTTGCACATTAAGAACCTATCTAACGTGCTGAAGCGATAAATTACAATACACACTATCCACAAATATCTATCTACAAGAAAATTATTGGTAGTGGCAACTTAGCACGCCGCGGCTATTTCTCTCGCCATATCCACACGATAATAACAAAAATATCAAAAAGTGTACTGACCTTTCGCTCATATGAAAATCCGTGGAAGCCGCACACTAGCCACAACACTATATGCGCCGCGCCTCTACTCTGCAAAATTTGCAAATCGCATCAGCTCCTCTAATTCCCGACACTACAAAACTGCGTAAGCGAGACAGAGCACCCGGGAGAGATTTGCAAAACGTAACGGTAGAAACGGTCGGTCGGACGGTCGTTCGGACGGTATCGCGGCGAGATTGATTGGAGATTGTGTGCGTTTTTATTACACCACACACCACAAACGATACGTGATACGCGAGAAAGTTGACAGGTGGGTTTTGGACTGCAGAGATTTTACTGGATTTCACTTCGACAGGATTCCCGTAGACTTCCTGGCTGAGCAGTAGAAAGGTGCGTAAAAAGGTAGTGCCAACCAGGGAGCAGATCTACAATTACAAGCGCAAGAGAAAACACTTTTCTTGAAACATTCACTTCACTGCCCACATCACCTTCCAGAATAAATCTGTTTGGCCGTTCGGATCTTTCAGTCTTTTCACTGCAGTGTTGCGGCCTTATCGCTCAGCCTTAGCACTATCATAAATTATTGTACACTTGGTGCAAACCGAAAGCGACCTTTATTCCACACACTAAATCTTCGCGATAATAACTTCTGCGTTAATCACTTAACAAAATCAGTCGACCAAGATACACCAGACTAGGAAAACTTTCGACGAACGATCAATTCGACGTGCACTTTCGCGTCCGCTTCGCAACTTATGAATGGAAAACCCAGTCTCGGTCGACGTAGCGCACACCTCTAGCCGTACCGTAGCCACTTAGCCAGCTCTCGATTCACTTCGCTTCCTTGGCCACTGGCACTGTTGCTCTATCTTCTCCGAAACCGACGACTATCTCAAAGATACCCGTCCGTGTGCACTAGAAAAGATACACTCCACAGTGGCAGTCCTATACTAGTTTCGCTTGCTCCAATAGATTTGGCCGGAGCCCCGGGAATCGGAGAATCGAAAACAAACTCAATGGCGCTTATTCGTTATCTCGCTCACGGCATGCACTAGACCTGGACGGACATTTCACTCACATTCGGATGATATCAACAGGTGATTCATGGCTAGCCGGCATCCTTAATTACCATGCACTGGCTGACACGTTGCTTATTATAGTTCGCTAATACTACAGGAGATATCTGCACTCAACTTAGGTAGAGTCGGAAGACGTTTTCGGCCGTAAAGATTCAATCTAATTTGAATTGGAACTCTCACTCACACGACTTTTCACACGCTCATTAGGAATTTAACTGGTCGTCTCTGTTATTCTTTGAAGTGCTTGGCCTGATGACATGTGTGCCCACCTGTGTCATATAAACTGTGCAGAACACAGGTGAGGTGAATCGTATGAGTGTTTAAAAATAGATGACGCTAAAAGTAACTGTGGTGATTTTTAGAGCTTTCGAGTGGAATGAGGAAGAAAGCTAATTCGAATTGAGTTTGAGTGGTTTTGTGCTTTTGGTATGCAAAATCAAAATATTCATTTAATATTTTGAGATGTATAACGGAAATATATGTTATTTTGAAATTTTAAATTTAATTTTAACCTTCAATGCCTATTATAAGACCAATAGAACTGAACAAGAGAGTAGATTACCCTCAAAATATTGATATCTGCTAAGAAATTGAAATATATTAATACGGAAAAATAGGTCTTACAATTACAATGTCATTGGTTTTTATTCCAGGAAAAATATTGTTAAGGAATTTATATTATTTTATAATTGATGAATTTATTTGAAATATAATGCTGGCGGAAACAAAAAATGCAGTAAATTTAATTTGGTTCACTGGGCAGTGTAGATTAATTAAATTACAAGTGTATCTTATTTAATATTAAAGAAAATCTTCGGAAATGTTTTTAGCAGTTCATGATGACAGTCCAAGAAAGAAATAGTAAAATTAATAATGCATATTATATTAAAATGCATTTCGCAAACTGGCAGGCGCACCAAGAAATGGGTGCAATGGAACCATACTCTGAAAAAAATTATTACTGTGTATAATTTAAATTTTATCTCATTCTATCGTTAAAATTAATTCAAAGACTAATTACTTTATTTAATGTGGTTCAATTTTTCTGAAACAAAATTTAAAAAAAATGTAGAGTCAATTTTGCCTTCAGAAGCTAGAATTTTCAACAGCCAAAACATGAAACAACCAGGGCGGAGGTAAATCAACCACGATAAACGTGGAAGGGAACGTGTTCGCCGTGCAGATTCGAATGAAACTTATTGTTGCTATGCTTTTTAAAATTCGTACTTTTAGCAATCTTGCGTATATTATTCTTGTAATATTCGTACTATTTGATAAAAACAAGAAATCAAACGAAGTTTCTTAAATTTTGTATTTAAGTATCATAAGAGAACGGTTTGGAATAGTGATTTTGTCTCACACTCTCCTTTTGCTTAAAAACCGGGCTTGGGACTGGCTTCGGTCGAATTGTAGCTCTAACTTGAAAACCTATCATATTGCACGAGGTCATAAAGATGCAAAGGTATACAACTAGAAGCGTTATGATTGTTTTCATATCATAATACATTTTTGAATGCACCTTCTTCCTTCTACACTCAGCGTCCAAATTATATTTCATAATTATATTCTTGTAATATGCTTTCATTTTCAGCCACAAACATGTAGTCATCTTAGTTTGGAATAAATCATTCAAAAATATTTGTGACTCCCAACAACCAAAATAATTGATGCGCCTTTGACGCTCCTCGCTCATAAAAATCTAAGAGAACTCATGTTGTCAGACTAGCTTGACATCGATCGTGCGAGTAGTACGTATCCGCAAAAGAATTCTAATTGTGGCAGTAATTTTTAATCTATGAATTTAGTGTTGCATTAGTCCAGTTAGTAGTTGCATTAGTTTAATTATAAGTGCTGTGAATTCGTTTTTGAATTGAAAATCACCAATTCGATGGCATGAGAGCCGATTGTAGCTGAAAAACTCTCTTCCATGCAGTTCATTTCCCATTTTACGATAGATTTTTTCGATGCCGCTTTCCTTCTTACCCAACAAAGTAAGTATTCATATTTAATAACATAACTTGAATAGATGTATTCAGCAATAATTTGGCATCGTACTTTGTTTACATGGATTTGACAACATGAGTTTTGTCAAAGAAAAGAGGGGGAAGCATTCTTCAACAAAAACTGGTGCCGTACACATACGCTCATGTACGTGTATATCGCCCATCATTTTCTTCTATATCTTTGGTTTACAATAGTCGAAATAATCTTGACTCCTTTTCACACTAATTCTGACTAATTTATTGCAACTTTCAAAACACAGTCTGGTTTTTGGGGAACACAGTTCAATTTGTGAACAAATTCAAACTAAATTATTCAAAATCAACGAACTTTTTTTTAGCGACGCAAAAAAGATTTGAATTGTCGAAATTATACTGCAACCTGTTGTCGAACGTAAATTTTACTAACATTTATGAGCCTGTCGTTCAAATAATAAGAGAAGATTGAACACTGACTGCATATAAGCTGAGGGGCGTGGATACTTCTGAAAACAGCATCTAGCGTGATTTATGTTAGACTTTATTTTACTTTGAAGTACTGCACTTCGATGGAACTCTACAGCTGTATATAAACATATGTATATAGTACAAGCCGATTGTATCAATTCAATGGAGATAAATGATATGTATCTAATAATTTCATTAAGTCTTTATTAATTACTTTAGTGCTTGATATGATAGATGTCGAGTTGTAGAAGTCTCGTTGTTCAAGGTAACTAGCGCAACTTTTTTTGAAAATCAATAGTCAATAGATCCTATAAAAAGAGTCCTCTAAGAAACCGGTTTGGGAAGATTCTGATGGAAAGTCTTTGTGTGGTTATGAGTTTTTTTTTCTAACTCCAAATTCTAGTTGAAACACAACTTTACCTTGTCTGGCTTTAGCTATGCCTCAGTATATATGTAAAGCTGCTGGTGCTAAACTTACGATGCGCCATCGGGTCTTATTACTGGCAGGTCAGCGTATAAATCAATCAAGTCCAAGTTATCGTGAAATTGTGAAGAGTACTGCCGAAAAGTATTGGAACATGTTGTAAAAATAAAAAAAAATCATTAGGAAAATTCATAAGACAACACAGGAGGGAGGTACAAATCTCGATATTTTTCAAATTCAAAAAAAGCTTATTTAATGTCAATATTTTTTGTTTCTGCTACGATGAATCGTAGTCGAAAATTTCTTTTTGAAATCTCTCTCCTAAAAAAGTCGAAAAAATTCCCTAAATCCTACTGTTCAATCTATTTCAGATCCTAATTGAAGTGAAACCCGGAGATTTTCGAGTCCAAATCATATTTTTCACACAACAAACGAAATACTATCATTTCAGTGGTATCTATTAAATTTAAATGCCAACAAAATCCTGAATATTTAACAACTTTTTCAATAACTTTTGTTTGCTCCGGTTTTTTTATCATCTTTGTTTTACTGCAACCGTGTACCACTGTTCCGCAACATGTTAATTATCCATGAATCGAAAATACATCAATAACATACGAAACAAGTTGAGCTTGACTTGATTACCGCCAGTATGCATGTACATTAAGGTACTCTTTACATGCCTATATGCTTTACCTATACTACATACATACTTCATTCATGTTGTATCACAACGTCCAGAACGAGAAATTCAACAGAGCTCATCGGAGATCCGCTGGTGGCTAGGAAGCTACCATCATAATCAAAGCAGTTTCATCTTCCGTGAAAAGCTGAAATCAAGAAACTATCTTGCAATCGGTATTCCGCACGCCAGGTAATTATAATTGCGCGCGAACGGGGAGTTTTTCAGTTGTTTCGACCTAGCAGCCGACTAATAGTAGGTAAAGTGTATGGAGTGTGGAAAGGCAATCAAACCTCAGACTTCAGATAACTTGTTGCTTAAAACCAAAAATCATTCTACTAGTTCCGATCAAGAAAGCAATACAGATACTTAACTACTCGTCAGAAATTTTTGTAATCGTTTCTATCCTACAGGTGAGTTCACGATTTGCTATAAATCTTTTTATGACAGCGTTTTTGTATGTACCTACATATATGGCTATTTGCGAGTATCCAGAAGTACGTGAGAAGTGTTTTGATTGTGATACTAATTTGCGCGTAGTTATGTGTCATTTGCAATTAATGTGTGGCTTGGAGGTAAGCCGTTAAATTTCGCGTGACCTTGCATCAAAGACCAAGATAAAATCTCTTCTCGACGAAATACTGAGCACAACATATTTTTGGGACAGCCACTTGTCTAAAACCAGATAAATTGGTAGACGTATAACTTCTGTGCAACGGCATCAGCAATGTTGACTTAAATTATTTTGTCATGCTATGTTTGTTTTATTGGTGGGTCTAACTAAAAGTGTGAAGTGACGTTAAAAATATATAGATAAACACTAGAGCATAAAGACAGTTGGTGTAAGTGTTAAAATGAACGAAAACTGAATAACTTTAAAAAAAATTATTGCTGTGCATAGACAGATCAATTATACCATACCCCCAGCAAAAGTTCTCGACAAAGTAATTTCCAACAGGAAAAATGGAGAAAGTGTAATTAGCTTTGAAACAATGAGAGATAATGACAAAACTGGAGTCATTAAATGCGTGTCTAATGGTTTCATAATTAGGCGGTCAGCAACGCAGAATATAAAGCTAGCAAGCTATTTAGTTATGATTGGAGTTGTTTTATTTTCGAAAGACAAAGCCACACTTAATTTAGTCACTTTTCTGAGTGAGAATAGTTGAAAACCAACTGACCCGAAACGAACAGTTAAGTTGTGAACGTCCTCGATCTAAGAAAAGTCGGCATTGGAATCGTAAAACGTTTTGAATTCATGGGTCCAGATTACATCTAACGTAATAAAATGTACTTTATGTGACTTTGAAATCTTTGATTACTCACGAATGTCAAGTTTATTTTAAATTCCTGCTATAAATAATTTGGAAGCAGGTATAGCACTTAAAAATATGTGTCAGGTACAAGTTTTGTGTGTTTTGAAGTAAATGTGCTACTGTTTAAGTATTTTTGGTAAACTCCATCAGTATCTTTGATGTGTCTACACCTATAAACCAACATCGTTTCGAACTGTCTATCTTCGTTCTAAAGTTTATGATGTGGTGGTCATTTGACCGCGCGGTCCTTGCAGAGTAACTGCCACTAGGTTTCATTTCAACTTTTCCATAATAGCAGCAAAAATAACTACATTACTCTGTGTGCTATAAATATTACTTTACTCATCATTTAAGAGAATAATAGCATAAATTTCTTAGACATATTTTTTCATTTCGGCATTTCGCAAATTTCTAGAAAAACAAATTAGAACTTCCGCCCGGGTATTAAACTTTTATTAAGATAATGAAGACTTGTTAGTTGCTCTGCCATGCAAAACCTATACGCCTAGTAGCTTGTCATTCAAATGATTAGTGCTACTTTTAGTATTCGTGTAAACACTAAGTAAATCAACTGTGACTTTTTCTCGCGGAAGATATATGGTCGGGATTAATTTAGAAATAAACGGAATAAGGAATGCGTGTATTTTTCTAAACAAAAAGTTTATCTAATAGCCTGTCGTTAGATTTGCTTACGGCGTGGGTTATTTCTACAATTTGTTTTAAAATCGGTATAAAATGAAACCGGTAAATATTTTTATTGCATTATTAAAAAAATTGAGCCTTATAGTTAGTTGTGAAATACAATTTCATTGAAGTGTCTGCTTCAGCTGACCTGGCAGAAACCTCTCAACTTTATTTTTCAGTACATCTTTGATAACTCTGGGCTTAATGGATTGTCGGCATAGTATCGATTTATTTTTAAGGGCACCGAACAAAAGGCGTCAAATCGCAACTTCACAGCAGCCAAGTGACATCGCCAAAACGACTGATGACGCGATTTGCGAACTGAGTACGCAAAAGAGCGAGTGTTTCACGGCTTGTGTGGTATCGAGTACCATCCTTTTCCAAAATTCGTCCTATCTAAAGGCTGTACAAGTCCATGCCTACGATTTCTTGCCACGAAAAATTGGCTATCATCCATCTATAGAGCTTTCTATTGACCGCAACGGTTTTGCCAGCCAATCTTCGAAGAAAAATGTACCAATAATACCATTACTCAAGAAAAGCATACCGAACTGTCACTTACTGACGATGCATTGGTTTTTCTAAGATTACGAGTGGTTTTTCCGAGCCCCGAGTGCTGGGTCAAAGATCACCAAAAGTGACCTTTAGAAAATTTCCTTCAAAAAACAGCATACAACTTTTTCTTGTAACCATAACCGTTTTTGAGATATATTGACCTAAACATTTTATATTTATATTTATTTATTTATTAACCAAGCAAGATACAAGTTACATAAACAGTAAAAAAGCAAAATTGAAAATTAATATGAGTATATAAAACTAAAACGAAAAATAAAATAAAATAAATGATTAACAAATAAATCAATAACAATTAATAAATGACAGATAAATAAAACATTGACATTTAGCTTAGGATAAACGGTTGCGGATGGTTTGGAAAAGGGAGGATTTGAAGGGTAATTTTGAGACCTTTGGAGAATACAGATTACTTATGCTAATGAATACTCTGCAGCATCTATTTATCGGCTCATTAGCTGCGTAAGTAGTGGAGTGTGAATATTCTTTAAGTAAACGAGAGGACCTGGTGTTCCCTACAGAATTATTTATCACCATTTTTCAGGAATTAACGCTTCTAATGACGTCGAATGGGAAGCAAGCTAAAATCATCCTTCTTCTGGATGCAGGTGTCAATAAGTTTAGATGGCTCAGTTGAAACTCATAAGGAAAAAGGGTATTAAAATCGTAAGGGTTGTATAGTTCTCTCAATGCGAAAATTAAGAATTGCTTTTGTATGGACTTGAATCTGTTACTGTGGGTTTTAAAAGCCGGATTTCAGCAAATGGAAGCATATTCGAGAATGGGGCGAACAAGCGAGATGTATAATCATCTTGTGACCCACAGGTTATGAAATTTCTGGGACGTCTTTTGATGAAGCCTAGCTGTTTGTTTGCACGGGAAAGTATTTTATCATAATGCAAGGTGAAGCGGAGTTTTTCATCCAAGATAACACAAAGGTCAACAACAGTTTCAACTCGAGCTAAAAAATTATTCCCGAGGAAGTACGTGTTATGTGAGACGGTGTATTTTCGGGAAAAAGTTATAGCTTGGCACATAGCAATGTTGAGAGAGAGAGAGACGGAGAGAGAGCTGGGTCTCATTGCATCAATGATCAAGTGAATCAAGTTTAGATAGGAGAAAGAGTGCATCGGATTTAGATTCAATGATGTGATAGGTTTTGAGATCATCGGCATAAAGTGGATGAGGTATATTTGCTGGGACGTCAGATAGGTCAGGAATAAATATATTAAAAAAAGAAGTGGGCCAAGATGGCTACCTTGTGGTACACCAGAGGAAGCAGAAACATTTTTCGATAAAAGTTCTTGAAATTTTACCAATTGAATTCGATTTCGAAGGTAGAAAGTCAGCCAGCTAAGCAAAATGCACCAAGTCCGAATTTATGTAGCTTTAGAATTAAGGTAGGGTGATCAATTCTGTCAAAAGCTTTACTAAAGTCTGTATAGACTGCATCAATTTGGTATCCTTTCTCCATTTTAAACAGAACGTCTGAGATTAGGACTGTTAAATGTTTGGTAGTTGAGCGACCTTTTCTAAAACCATGCTGTTGCTCGTTCAGACGGGAGTCAACAAGTGGAGAAAGTTTATCGTAGACAATCTTTTTAAAAAGTTTCGGAATTGAAGATAAGATGGCAATGCCTCTATAATTTGCAATACAGCGTCTATCACCATTTTTGAAGATGGGTGTGACATATGAAAGTTTCCAACAGGATGGAAAAACTGCAGACGAAAGTGATCTGTTGAAAAAAATATGAAAGGGAGTTATAAGCTGCTCTACAAAGTTTCGAGGAAAAAGATCGGGCCCAGAACCTTTGTAGCAGTCAAGTTCCGAAACAGCTTTACGTATTTCATCGCGTGTAATTTCTAAGTGGTTGACTAAAGCTGTAGGAGCAGAATGATAGAAAGGGAGGTGTGTGTTTGGCGAGTCTGATAAACTAAAAATATTCTGGAAACGAATAAATCACAAATTACATTAGGAGAGGAAGAAGTAATATCACTAGGTACTGGCTGTTCTGAAAAAATACCTGTTCCATATACCTGTTCCAGTATATATCATCACTGGAACTCCATGTCACAGAAAAATGCTAGCCCTTACTCAATTCAACCATATTTTTAGAAGACCCAATTTGTGACTACGGGAACTCACGACTCGATACTTAGATCCAATCGAAATTTACAGCATGTATTGATCTTGAGGAGGACCAGGTCTGATAGAAGTTCAATGATGTCCAGTGGAGCCACCTTGAAAAATTGCTCAAAAAAATTAATAGTGTTTTCCCCATAACTTCTGACGCATCTAGGTAAGGATTGTCTGCTAATTGAAACGATGCTATTATTAAGTTTTCAAATGATGATGATCCTGTACTGAAAGCAAGTATCAAGTGCTCAAATTATGTCAATTTTTAATTTTTCGCGGGTGGCAACCTTTAAAATCTTTCCACCCTCCTAACTTCCAATACAATCATCAGATTGAAGCGAAATTGAAAGGGTGGGCTGCTAGCACTAGTCATTTTTATTTCTAGCATCCAAATTACGTCTTAAAACTGGACAACATACAAAGTTTCAGGGCAGGGATTTAATTAATCACATCACCTCTGAAAAAAAAATGAAAATGCCTCCGTTCAAATCCAAAAGATATTCTTTTGGATTTGAACGGAGTAGTATTATAGCCCAATTACTGTTTGCAGACCTATGACTTGCAGTAAATTGCAGTAAATTTAATTTAATTAAATTTAAATTGATTTTTTCTCTTAAATTTCAATCTTTTTCCCAACAAATCAAAACCACCACAGCCATTAGCTGATCATTAAAGTATGATGTAAGCATCATTACTCCATAATAGTAGACTGCCAAGCGAAGAGATTACTTTTACATACGTTTTCAAAAGCTGAATAAAATTTACTGAAAACTAGATACATATTATTCATCAGCCAGATAATAAACAATCGAAAACATGCTACTATATTTGATGCAATTTTACCTTTCTTATTACAAATTCGACTGCATAAGTTGTTACGCACCATCACATACCAAAAATCAAGCAATTATTTCGCTTGGTTTTCTTTGAGTTATTTACATATCATTATGATTAATTACTACTTTATAATTTTACTTGATACTGAAGATTGAACAGAGCTTGTAGCCTTACTAATTTTACACATATGTTACTCTTTGTTACTCCCGCAGATTTACTGAAGCAAACATGTCTACAGAAGAGGTAAGAAAATAAAAAAAAGTTGATTAAAAAATAACCAACTAACATCTGCATAGTGCTTTACAATTCACAATACAGTTGAAATAATTATAAATGCAATATAAACAACGATTTAATTAGTACAGTCATTAGTTGATTAACAATTCAATGAAAATTTTAGGGAAAAATAACGAAGCAAAATCGCTTTTGAAAAAATTTGAGCTAATAATCAATAATGCATCAAATTTGATTAATTTTTTTTTTTTTTTGAATATCAACAGCAATACACCATAACTCATCCTTTCCACTAATTTCAGCTTTTTGAGGCGGCTTTGACGAAAGTTCGAACTTTCACTAGTCGCCCGACCGATCAAGAACTTCTCGATCTCTACGGATTGTTCAAGCAGGCTAGTTTCGGTGATAATAATACTAGCAAGCCGGGAATCTTAGATATCAAAGGAAAAGCTAAGTGGGAGGCATGGAGTGGACGAAAAGGGATGTCTCAAAATGATGCAAAAGTGGCTTATATTGCATTCGTGGATCAGTTATCACAGAAATATTTATAAGTTGAATATCTTCCTAACTATATGTAGATGAATGTTGATAATAGTTTTAATACAAAAAGTGATGGTGATTGTCAGGTATCATAAATTTTTATAAATAAAAAAGTTATGAAAAAATGAAAGCAACATTTTTGAATGATTTTTGAACTAATTGTTTTTGAACTAATTTTGAAAACTAAATGCATTTATAAACTAATTGATATTTAAGCAAATAAGTAATTATTGATTAAGGTTATTAATTTGTGATCGTGGTTCCCTTCTTGTCTATAAATTAGCATAGACGACGTATATCGGCTCTAAGGCTTTCTCAAGCAGAGAATATTTGATACGGGAATATGGATCGTTTGCGGAATAAGCCTTCGATAGCAGAATCAAATAGAATTGTTTATGTGGGATGATTGAAATTGAAATATTTTTCAACTCAGTGGTTTCAAATGTATGCAATGGGTCTCATCAGACATCAGCTCATAGTGCATTAATTTTTATTTACGTTAGTTGTGTCAAATGTTAACATCCTCGACTTACGTTCGAAACCACTTAGTTAAAAAATTTATCAATATTAATCATCCCACACAAACAATCTCAAGTAATTATTGTAAAAATATCTTAAAGAATTATCGAAGAATTTTGTATTAGCCTATGGCTTTCCGTCCAAGCTTTTTATACTTTTTCTTATTGTCCACATCTTCATTCACAAATTAAATTCGTATTTGTCATTAAATTCAAATAAAACATATATTAAAAATGTTTGAAAGATTCTACAAGGAAAATAGACCATTGAAGCCCTAACAATAGAATCTTATCGTATTGGTACCTTGGCTGCTTAACATTCATATATTTTGCAGTGGGAAATGCACGAAATCAGGCAACATTCTCAGACATCAAAGCTGGGCAATAGCGAAATGACCGGTAACTTTGTCCAACTTCAACAACAAAAACAAAGAACTAGCAAATATCTACAACCAAATAACTCAATCGAAATCAAATTCATATCATCCGCAATACAATTTTAACTCTCAAAAATATATCCGCCACTGTCTTGTTCACCACCACCAACTTCACCACCATCTGAAATTCGCTATTCCTCAACGGCTGTAACCCAAATCGAAATTAGTTCTGGCAAATACTTCTGCTTTTATTTTTCAAATCACTTCAACTTAAAATCGATAAATTCACGATATTAATCAAAGCTAATAATAAAAATGCAAAAAAGAAACTGTCGCGTCTAGCTTTGATTTTTACTATCTCGTGATCTCTTAATCTTTGCATAACGTTTTGTTCCACGCCTCCCATCTCACTCTCAGCTTCCAATCTTCGACGTTTTCCAACCATTATTTCTTCTCTTGCGGGAACTTTCTCACCAAACGAACAACCGTTTAAATAGCCAATCGCCCACAAAGACGGTTGTCAGCAAGAAATCAAGTAGGTAGTTAGGTAGGTTGTAGTGGCTGCCGATCGACAGAGGCCTGCCAACAGACGCATCTAATTTTATAAACCCTCTCCTATTCATTAAAGTCAGCAAACAATTTGCTTCCTTTGATAAACCACACTTTCCCCTTTAAATTGACCAGGGACAGTTCTGTCTGATTTTAGGGAAAGAGTGCGTCAAGTGCCGCAACACTTCTCCTCGCCAAAACCGGGCACTGGCACATGAGAGGGAGGACGAATTCATCCTCGCCCTCAGAGCCACAACTCCGACAGAAATCGTTGAACTCTGCACCCTATTGTTGCGCATGCCGTCCTATGACGCAGTGGACCGTAAAAGAGCACAATGCAGAGTGATTCGAGTTAAGTGTAATAGCTGCCATACCCAGCACTACCTTGTTATCACACAGGATGATTCATCTGCCCAGGAATTCCTAGCCTACTCAAGATATTTTTGCCTGATGGCCAATTTGGCCGATATCATCGTTATTTCTATTGAGAAGGAGCATGAGACCTCCGGTAGCAAAGTACCAAGTCTAGCTAGTTTATCGGCCTCACAGGTTGCCCTGAAAACTTTTATGTCCTGGTACCCAAATCAATTGTACAGCCGAATGTCCCGACATCTCCCTAAGAAATGCATGGCATACAGCAACAATCATGGTCACTGTACAAGGACCAGTAAGGAACTTAATAGCCTCTTGGCTATCTGTGAAAATACCAATATTGACACCGAATATTCGATTATACAGAAGCAAGTCAATTGCCAGACAAATAGCCGGAACCTCCACCTGCAAGACACTGCAATGGTCTGGTAGATGGCAGACCAGCTTGAAATCCAGCTCATCTGAGTATACACCACTTCCGACTATATTGCTTTGCTTTGAGCTTTGAGCCATCAGTGTACATATAGAGAAGCCCATTTTCGATGTTGACACCCTACCAGGAATGTGAGTTGTGAAATCTAAATCTAGTAGAAAGTACGGCGCGATGTAGTCAACAGCCCACTGGAGCGGGAATCACCTCAGCCAAGATCGTCGCATGGCTGAACTCTATTCTATTCCATGCTGGGATACAATTCAGTCTCACAGCAGGAAGATTATCTTGCTGTAAGATCAGTAAATTGTTTGGTAGCCAATGAAATAACACAAAAAGTGCCTGAGTAGGGATGGTGCTGAGCGCTCCAGTTACCAGTAGTGCAGCCAACCTCCGCACTTTTTGAAGCTGACGTTTGCAGGTAGTCTTAAGAGCAGCCGGACACCAGAACGCCACCTCAAACAACAGAATTGGCTCAATCACGACGGTATAAAGACAAGCAACAAAGCAAAGCAAAATCCAATTCGCCCCTATGGCTTTTCGAAAGAAATTCAGTAAAAATCCAACTGTCAGCCCCTCACATGCATGCATATTGCATTCCCAATCAACGATCCGGTTGCCGATATATCATGGATATGAAACGGTCGCTATATAGAGCAACGGCTTCAAAAACGCAGCTTAAATTTAACATAATATATTTATTGAATTTTGAACTCTCACGACAAATAAATACCCACTGAAGTCAAATCTTTCGTCAGGATTTTTTCTGTTCATTTGAAAATATATTGCATTTACCTAAAAAAAAAAACAAAAATTCTAGCGCATCAGAACCGCTAGAAAACTGATTTTTTAAAGAAATTGTCCTTGTGTGACCAAAAAGTGTATAAAGACGTAATACGCTTTTTTGTAGTATCATATCTACCATTTCTTACCATAACAAAAAAAAAAACCATTTCCCGAAGCATCTCTTATAACATAACTGATGAAAATGTTCAGTGCTTGTTACACTTCAACACAATAAGTCCACTATAAAAGGCTCATGCTACAATCAACCCATCCTTTGAATTTCGTTTTCATTCCAGAATTTCATCGGAAGTTTCAGAAATATAATGATGCTTAATGCTGCCATCCGAAAAATTTTTCAAAACTCGGAAAATTTAAACATTGGCTCCTTATTTTTATTGTAAACGCTTTGCATATGAATATATAATGGAAGTATCTGTTGGTGCAGTATTAATGAAAATGACTGGTGCTGTCAACCCTGTGTTAGTAGCATAACCAAAAATATATCAAATCTGCTTCACATTAAGTTAAACTCACCCTGTGGATTTCGTTTCGATTGAATGACTGCGCTGGAAGTTATAAAGGTGGAAGGAATTTTAGGGCTACCACCCGGAATGTTTTTTTTAAATTTTCGAAACCTCAATATTTGTTGTTAATTGTCATAGCAGGTTGGTTCATACTTGCAAATTTAATGACAAAATAGCTTAGTAAAAGAATGCCAGAAAACTACAAAAAATACTATAGCTGGCAGCTCTTTCATGGTTTTTAACGAATTTTCTATGAAATTAGGCTTACAATAAGATCCATTTACTGCATGAGTTTCGTTTTGATTTCATGGCTGCATCGGAAGCTATACGGCAAAAAGCTTTATTTTGCTGAGCAAATTTACAAGATTTAGGTAACAAAAATTACCATAGCTGGCAGCTCTATTCTAATTTTTTAACGAAAATTCTACCAAATGTGGCTTGGAGTAGTGCAAATCTCCTTAAAATTTGTTGGCTAAATCGGAAGTTATTGGCCAAAAAGCAGTTTTTTTCTCAGTGATTTTTCATGATGACAACACTGCCACAGAGTTTTCCGCATTTCAAAATCACTTCTATCATCTGGTCCTAGTTCATATGAACACGTGCTGTAAATTTGATGATGATGAGATTATCCGGTCGTTAGTTTTCGTGAACAGAAGTTTCGAGTGCTGAAAATAGACGTAATTTGGTTTGGTGATGGGCTGCCATTCTGGTGCATCTCGGAATTTTGAAAATTTTAAATTGACATAGTGGACAAAGGATAAAATTTAACAATAAAGGGAATTGTTTGTCAAAAAGCAAAAGTTTTTCAGGAGGGTCGTTGATTTGAACCATTTTTTCACGTGTCTGCTGTAGCTACAGTGTTACCCGCACAGTATTGAAAATGCATGTGCCTATAGCTTCAGTCAACATCAAGATGCTTTGCCAATTTCACAATGATCCTATCAGTGATGTCACCGCTGAAAGATATTTCTGAAGTAGATATGGGGAAAAATATGTAGTAAATTAGGGCCTTTTGTAGTAAAATTTCAAAATCAGTTTCCTTTAAATTAAAACCGTCATATACTGGTAAAATCTGTTTTCTAGCCCAAAAATAACAAAACTATCAGAAGATAAAAAAAATTCTACGATTTCAATAACAGCTATACATTTTTCAGTTCTATAGCAAATAACAGTAAATAAATCATTGTTTTTCAAATACATGTTTACATACATAAATTTCTTATTTCTCTACATAAGAACCTTCAAACAATTTAAACTTGCTGAAAAAATGTATTAAGTCATTTGAAGGTTCATCTATTTTTTCATCGCTTAATAGTTCTCTGGCGAACAAAACCGAGCGATGATTAGCCGTCGTAGTCAAATATGTGAGAAAACTGACGCCTGATAGAAAAAGTATTTTTGAACGACACTTCATGCAGGTTACGCAAACAGACTAACGTTGCAAAGTTAGCGTTGTCGCCTTGTGTTTGACATAGCCATGACGCCCGATAGCATTCTGTGTGCCCAGCGCTTCAATATTATATTCTTGATACAATATGTAGTAGATTTAACATTTTGAGTAGTGAATTAGCAAAAACGGCAAAAGCCGAAAAAATGTAGTAAATTTGCTACAAATGTAGTAAGGTGACAACACTGGATCCTATGTTTCTGTCAAAAGTTAAGACAAATCGAAATTTGAAAAGATGTCCTTGCCTACGTTTAGGCACTCAGTGCCGACATAGGGTTCATAATTCCCCTTTTTTATCATGGGAAAACATAAAACATACTAGATTTTTATTTCCATTACTTTTTTTTTAAACAAAAATGTACTCTGCCTAGAAATGTATGGGTACCTGAAAGTTCACTAAAATGTCCTTCGCCGCCAAAGGATTAAAGATATTGTAGCTTTGATTAGTTACTGCACTGGCCCTTATATACATCTATGTCCTCTGAAAATTTCAGCTCAATCGGACCGGCAATTCGAGATATTATTTCCCTTAAACTATTTGCTGATATATATATATATATATATATATATATATATATATATATATATATATATATATATATATATATATATATATATATATATATATACATATATATATATAAATAAAGAAATATGAATTTTTGACGAAACGTTTTTAATACTAATTTTTTTCGAAAATCAGTAAAAATACAGCGCAGCTCAAAGAAGGTGTGATCGGAAGTTTGTATTGCTGAAGTGAAACCAGTAAAACTTGTATTATTATCCATTTAAAAATACATTTCTGTTAAATATTGAATTGCGATTTTTTTAGCTCCCAACTGAATGTGTACCGGTACTACTGATGACCTAGCATATATGTAATGAAGTTAGTGGCAAGTTATAACCTCTTCTGATCTGACCCGACAACCGAACGGACAACATGTGTTATAAGAGAACAGATAGTTTGTAACTTGTGAATCCGTTATAAAGTAGACGATCGTTTGCAAATGTTTATGCGTAATACAGATAAATATTTCGCTTAGTGGTACTTGTATCTGCTAGCAAAGTTACAAGGCCTGGTAAACAAAAGTATCTGCGTGAGAATATGTTAAATATGTATTTCATTTCATACTTCCAGTTTTAATACTTCTTACAAACATCAACAATAATAGATTACATTGCATCAATATTTCTATTTATATAAACATAATTATACAAGCTTAGCTACTAAAACGTAAAAGCTCGTAGTAGCAAAGCTTTCTAGGTACAAACAGCATGCAGTAGGTGGTACACATTACGTTAAAAAGAAAACTCAAACTTCCAGTGGCGCTTCGGACGCTGGCATGGGAACTATGGCGGCAATTAACGGTTTTGCTTGTTCCGTTTTGAAAATGAACACTCGAATTATTGCTTTTTCTTCGGTCAGTGTAGGTGGTGGTAGATTTGTTTCTGGGTCGAGCACAGCAATCACTACAAAGTCGAGTTCCATAACCATGCTAGGTTCTAGAATCGTTAGCTAAAAGTATATTTGGTTAAAGAGATATCACCAAAAATTTCAATAAATTCAAAGTTATTACGGTTGCCACTGGCTTCGGTAGTGTGTAATGTCTATGATCAGCGTGCAGTAACACTCGTAAATTTGGCTCTTCCTTGTCCGCCGATAGATTTTCTAACGTGAGGAACAAACGAAACTCTGGCCCAACGCCACAAACTTCCGCAGCTAGTTTAATTCGTGCAGAGTTTATGCCACCTGTCATTGAACTTTCAGCCGAATTGATTGTTTCCAGAGCAGCGCGGGCTACAGTTAGACGAAAATTCAATAATTCTGCTTGGTTGCTGTTAAGTGTCGCTGAAATTGAAATTTGATGTATGTTAGTGAAAAAGAGTTCCAGACTAATTTTGGCTTAAGTTTGTAATGGAAAAAGACAACTTCACTATGAAACGTTCAGTAATTGAAATCGTTCGTAATTGAATATGTAATTACCAATCGCTTTTTCCTTGTCTTTGATTGTCTGCACCATGAACTTGGGGGCTTTTCTTTGGTTTCCCTTTTTCCGTTGGCTATCTGGTGTTGGCTTGATTTCATCTTTGAACTCAGCAGTCCGTTTGAGGATTTTGACGAGAAGATCTCCTTTGACAGTAACAAGAGTGAGAACATGGTCTTCTTGTCCCAGACGGCCAAAAATCATAGCGCAAATATTATCTAGAAATAAGTTAATAATATAGTTTGGGGCTGGGATTGCGTCGAAATTTTTAGTTGTTAAGATTTTGAAGGAATAATAAGGGAGAAAAGTATTGTGGGAATTTGTATTAAATCCGTTGGTAATTAGCGAGTGAAATGAGTTTCGCCCAGACTTAAATCTTAAATGTAATAATAGGTGCGTTTTATTTTACATCGAGAGTAGTGCAGGATATCGATTTGCACACGAAACAACAACAACATCCAGAGTACGAACACTTGTGAATTCAGTGGATTTCATACTCGTGCTCTCTGTGGAACGTATTTCGAAAAGTCATGTCAACTGGAATAGTTGGAATTTTCAAAAATTTCCATGTCACCCTGGCAACCAGGATAAATAATCATACATCAGAAAACGGCGTTGGTTATATATCAGTTCACATTTTGAAATGACAACTGTCTGACAGAAAAAAACTCGCGTGCTACTCTGGATCGTTTTATTATGCATGCAGGATACCTACTACACTCTGGATGAAAATAAAACACAGCTATAGTATAAGTTCTGCATTATCCATGCTCAGAAAAATGTTCAAACTTCATCTCTGCGTATAAAAGATCATATGACTACTGACCGAAGCTACAATCGAAAAAAAACCCTAAACAGTGAATGACTGATAATTGTCAGAGTGCTGTTCAATGTAAGAATGCAATGAAAGCTTAGCTATTTTTTAATTTTATAATTTTAAAAATACAGCTTACTAACCTTTAACTTTAATTTCATCCACCAAAGCAGTTTGCGAGTAAATCTGAACTTTTTGATTTGTAAGAGCGACAGCAATAAGTGTAAGACCCAGATGCGCCAGAGGTACTGGAACTAAGCACTTAGCATTCGTATCCAGTTCGATCTCCCACAGTTTCTTGCCTTTCTTGGAAAAGCATGCCATCTCGTGATTCTCCGTCACCACAACAATAGTCTGATCGACTGGCAGCAGCGTCAAATGTATAATTGGATACTCAGTTTCCAATATCTCACGTCCTTCTGGCCACGATTTTCTTAATATGTAGACATATCCTTCCGTTGTACAGGCAACGATAAGGAAATCAGTATCGAGTAATCCACTCGCTGATATAAGAGAAGGAGCGACATTCGATGAGTAGACTCTTGCCTGTGAAATATCGAGATATATTTGAAAATGTTTCCTTCGCGTAGCTATAGGTTTTCGAGTACTTCATGCACAATTTTAAACAATTGCGGATCAACGATGAAGATGTTTCCGTTTTCAGTGGCCAGGACCAAGCATGATGGAGGTCTTGTGTCTGATGTATTTCGGTGGAGAGTAGTCATGGCTGTTATATCAACAAGGCGTTCGATTTTGGTGTCAGCATTCTCTTTGATATAGTTCTTCAATTCATTTAACGAAATACCCACGATAATATAACGAAATGAAAAAGAACGATAGCATTTTTTCGAAATGTATTTGAGGTAACATAGGACTTACATCCCAATCCGCTTCATCAAGCCGAAGAAGCTTCTGAGACAGTGGTGACAGTTCATTCATTGGGATCGTTTTCAACTGATCAATTAGTGCTCCTTGTCCATCGGGCACTTGAATAGGAAGCTAAAATATTTTGTACACATCATGAATTATTCCGTTATCAACACAATATCCATCACCTTTCTCCAAACATCTGTTTCTAGCGGGTTAATTGGCAAACTGGGTATAGTAAACTTGAAATATGGCTTCATGTTTCGGTAGAATAGAACCGATGGTCCAATGGATGCAGCAATAACTAGAAATGTAAGAACAGCAACTGGCTATATAAATATGTAGGAATCAGCTAGTGACATAGCGTACTTGGCGTTTTTGATGTATGTTCATCTGTATAAAAACTGACTAAGGTTGTAGGTATTCCCGGTAAACTGTGTTCACTCACCATGCCGATTCCTTTGAAAACTTTCAATTTAGATTTGGTGGTGGTTTGATCCGACGGAACTTCAGCGAGTACGAGTTTGAAGTAAGCATCGTTCTTTAGGTCACATAGAGTCAGGAGTTGAGATCGAGTTGTTTGAGTTAGTTTTTGGTTCGTTTGAACGTCTAGCCATTTTGACTGCAGCCCAATTCGGGAGCCTGCAATTGATAAAATCATATCAAGAGAAACTAAGAGATGATTTCGTTGAATTGAAGAACACGTCTTTATTCTTCCATTTCAAAGAATATAAGACGTGCTCTCTTCAAAAAGGGAGAATGTTGGTTTCATTATAGAAAGCTGGCGTCGCCAAAATGCAATAACCGGTCAGTGAAAATGACCACAAAAAGGCTGACAAGAGCAACGTAAATCAAATGCAGCAGCTTGAAGTCTGGAAATAACAGCCTTGAATCTGTCTCGTTTAATATTCTCAAGTTTGGGCCGCAGACTCTCTAGGATTATTTTAATTAAAAAGCTAATTTTCTTGTTCGTTTTTGTGGATGTGTGAGCATGTATCAACAACATTATTTAAATTTTGTTATTAGAATATAAATCAACGCACTTTCAACAAAACATAGCTCTACGTGAAAAGAATCAAATACAAGAATAAAATAATTCCTCTGTGAATCCAACCTTTGAATCTTTTGTATAACGAAGGAAAAGCATATAAAAACTGAGTATTTAAGTTAAAATGTGACAAATATATCTCCAGTAGCCTAAGATTTCAGCATGGACGATCTGACAGTGGTTGCATGCGAAGACACGAGGAGAGGCAGTTGCTCGTAGCATCCGCCTACATGACACATGACAGAGCCACTCCGCCGGTGGAGGCTACAAAGCTCACTACGGAGTTACTCGGCAGGAACAAATTGGTGGATGCCAACGCGCGTCACACCGTCTGAGACAGCATGGACATCAACGGTAGAGACGAGTCTTTACTCAGTTTTATTATTAATTATAATTTAGTCGTAGCAAACTGAGGAAACACCCTTACTTATAGGGGACCTCGCAATGAAAATGTACTAGACATTACTCTGCATAATGGCTCAAATGAGCAATTAATATAGGATTGGGGGGGAGGTGGCCTTAAAGGCCCATCACTCTCTCACCACTGTTACATTAGTTACAGTTTAAAATTCAACTTAGCTCACACTTCTCAGCCACTTCGCAATACCTGAAATATCAACTGGAAGAATTTCAAACGGGAAGTGACCAACGGCTTAGGTCCTCCTCCCAGGATTGGCTCTGTAGCTGACTGGAAGGCTGCGGTTAACACATTCACGAGTAAACTAGAGAAAACCTGCATACAGTCCTGTCCCAAAGTCTGTCCGAAGCGCAAACCTAAGCCACCCTGGTGGAACAGGGACCTGGGTTGTCGCAGAAGACAAGAACGAGAGCTCTTCAAGTTAGCCAAAGTAGCTGATTGCAAGAAATGTCGGGACGAATACTAGGACGTCTTTAGGCTCTATAAAACGGAAGTAATGTAAGCAGGATGGAGCTCCTGGAAAGAGCTGTGCGGGAGAATTGAAACCACCTCGGAAATGGTCTGGTATGTAAGTCGGATAGGAAGTAGACAAGCAACAACTCGGAAGCGCTTAAAATCCTCGTAGATACTCACTTCTCAGGCTGTTCGTATGACTCCACCCCATTTATTGGTGAACAATCGTCTGACCTGCATAACGTCGAAGATATTGGCAAAATTGTCAATAAGCAGAAGCTAGTCTGGGCACTTAATAGCTTCAAGTCCATCAAGTCCCCAGGTCCAGACAAAATTCTACCGGCCATGCTTCAAAAGACAGGTATGTTCACCGTTTTCTGGCTTACACAAATTTACAAAGGCTGCCTAGTGCTAAGTCACATACCTGCAGCCTCGAAAGACGCTAAGTTTGTATTTATACTCAAGGCAGGTAAAGTCAACCATGCGCATCCGAAGGACTACAGGCCAATTAGGCTGACTTCCTTCCTCCTCAAAGGTTTTGAAAAGTTATTAGGCCTTCATATCAAACAAAGACTTGGATCTCAAGCTATATCGAGAGCCCAAAACGCGTACATGAAAGGGGAATGTGTTGATACCGCTCCCCATAAGGTAGTTTTTGAAATAGAAAAATCACTCCATTACAAAGAGTATGCTTTAGGAGACTTTCTAGACATTGAAATCGCTATTTGTAGCTGGATAAGCAACCTGCTTAAGCAAATGCTCATATCAGCGGAGTGGGCGGGGGCGCAAATCATAAGAAAGGTTCACAGAGGCACACTGCAAGGTAGGTTCTATACCCTCTCCTGTGGAACCTGGTTACAAGTTCAATTTTGGAAAGGTTGGAAAGCAAGGTGCTGACGGCTATGGACTATGCTGCCGACATTGCGATCGGTCTCGGGTAGGTTTCAGCATACCCTTGGTCAGCTCATCGAGTACCCTCTGGGGCTGAGGGGTGAGTGATTACCGCGTGAATACCGTTGGGTCTTATTCTGGACAGCAAGCTCACATGGAAGGTGAATTCAGAGGAGAGAGTTAAGCGGGCAAGCAATGAGATTTACGCCAGCGAGAGAGTGCTGAGTAAAACGTGGGGTCTAAGCACTGCTTTCTTGCACTGGATCTACATGATGATAGCTAGGCCGATCCTTGTTTACGGATGCTTGATCTGGTGGCCAGCAGTGAATAAAATTGCCTTTGTTGGCATAGCGAACAGACTTCAGTAGTTGGCGGCTTTCTGCACTGCAGATGCCTTAATCTCGACTCCTTCGTCTGCTCTGAACGTCCCGCTTCATCTTCCTCCACTTGACCTCTTTGTTATAGGCACTGCGGCAAAAGCTGCTGTCAGGGAATTGGAACTCTATGAGTCTCGCTCGCCCACAGCAGTATTGAGCGGAGGTACATAGGTTTGCTTTGGTTGTATAAACGAAGCATAAGAATTCTATATGAGCTGGTTTTCACTGTAAAAGACGAAATGTTTTCAGGAGAGTCGATTGTTTGAAGGTTTTCACTTTCAATGCATGCCGTAGCTGCAGAGTTGCCAGCACGTTCATAAAAAACTATACGAGTCTACAGCTTAGTAATGTCAATAAGTCTTTTAACTTTTACAATGATTTGATAATTTGGTCAAAAGTTATCGCAATTCAAAAATTTTCAAATTTTCCCAATCTCATTTTAGGCCCATAGCGCACACATAGGGTTAAAAATTTCAAAAATATTAATTTATTCACATTAAAAACACGTTCGAAATTTACGCCATAAGCTTTAATTTTGCAAAAGTTATTTGTTGATAGAATAATAGGTTTATTTCAAATATCACTAAAATGGCCGCCGGCGCCAAACGGTTAAAGATTATTCACTTTTTGTGAGACTTGGCTCTATTCTGCATATACACCAATGTATTCTGAAAATTTCATTTCAATCAGATGGCGCGTTCCTGAAATTTTTTGATTATATATATATATATATATATATATATATTTTTATATATATATATATATATATATATATATATATATATATATATATATATATATATATATATTTTTGGCCAAAGTGTTCGAACATTAGTAATAAACATCGAAGCCAGAAAAATAGCAATTATTAGTTCTTTCTAGAAAGAAGTTTTACTCCTTTAAATGTATTGTCTGGGAAATTGCTGATGTAACTACATCAATCCGTTTTTTTACCCACCTGGATTTTTGCATAACAAAGGATTTTATTCCACCTCAAACAGGCATGTAAAATATAGAAACACTTCTTCACAGTAAACAGTTCTTCAAGAAACTTTTAAGTACTCATGTTTATCAGGAATTCAGAAATTTTCACAATAAAAACTTTAATCCGTGAAAAGAAAAGTTATGAAAAATTAAGAAATCAAATATTTATGTTTTCAACTTGTGTTTGCATCACAATTGTTAGAATTCATATGATGATTCTAATTTAAATTAATTTATTTTTGTTATAATATTGTGTATCTTCAGTGAAATCTCAATCTCATGATAGAAACGGGTTAAAGATATTAATTATGAATTCTTTCATTTCAGAACCATTTGAGGAATGTGATCCCAAAACAATGATGAAAAATCAATTAGCAATGATAAATTATTGAAATGATGAGTAAATAGGTAAGTATTGAAGGTAGTAAGCAATATAAACAACATATTTCTAATTGCTTACCAGTCCTATTGGGATGATTCAACATCATACTTAAAAGCTCTTTGTAAAAAAAAATGATCCAAACTTTAACAAAATTTACTTATATACACTCTAGTATCCACTCGAAAACTTAATAGAACAACTATCAAAACATTGAGGTTAATTACGAACATTATCTGTCTGCTGTGCCAGGAGGCGCATGCGTTGTTGTTATGTTTGGCTTAGCAACGCTTTTCGGTTTTTCCCGTCCTACGTCAATACTTATGTTTTTGCTTCAATTTTAGAAATCTATGATAACAGGTCAAGGAAAAGTGTGAATTGGTTGTTACTGGAAGTGAAATGGTTCATAAGTTATGAATGTCAAAAAGTGATTATTGAAGAAATACATATAATCAAGGTAAGAGAATAATTCGATAATTTTCAATCAAATAATTTTTGAACGAATTATGAGAGCAAATATATGGAACCAGCTCAAATATATAGTTAAGTTTCTATTTTGCTGAAGGGTGTTGCACTAAAAATGTTTTTTGCTTTCAGTTAACGTTTCGCTGTTTTTTAGCTCTCTGCATTTAACCTCACGGTGGATAACTCTTAAACTCTAATACAAAGAAAGAGTAAAATATGAAAACAGTGTAAATTTAGATAAAGGAACACAGTTTGTTCGAAAATTTAGCTACTCTGTCTGCATATATTGCAGACAAATGAGCCAGCTCATTACCTCTATGAAACAACTCTTGTTTTTTTTAATGCATTCTGGGCTGCTGTTCTGTCAACTTGACATATTATGGACCCTCTAAATATTACCGCAGAGTTAATGTACGTGTATTTAATACAATACTTAACTCGCATCTTTAAATCTTTTAGCGGTCTGTGGTCTAACCCAAATAATATGAATAATTCTAAAGATCAAATATTTATGATTGCAGTTTCGTTGCTAATTTTTAATGCTTAGCTTTTCATCCGCTCATCTAATCTCAGCAAAATAAAAAACCTATGCTTTTCAAAATCCGACAAAGAAAATCAAAAGCGCGCCATAGTTTCGGTTTCGTGTCTGTTAACTTTTGATGTGTTTATCTTTCGCGACCGAAACAAAAAGCAACTGACAGCATCTAAATCAAGTTTATCTGAACAAATACTTACGAAGATACAGTAACAAGCCATCTGAAGTTCAGTGCATACCATAAATTTCATGTCTCACGTTCACGTGGCGATCAACAATGAACGCCATCGACGGTAAATATTTGTACACCGTTAAATACTTTTTCGCTTTATATCTGCACTTGATTAGCTCCGTAAAGTATTTGAAAATTGAACTCCCTTAGTTTCAGTTGCGTTTTGACTGCTAAAATGGAGGTTCCCGGTGTAATTAGTAGAGAAGATATAAATCGTTTAGTGAAACGTGACTGTGAAAATCGACTGATACCAATCGATGACCGTGACATTTTGAATTATACCGTACGAACTCATAGTGACAACCCACAAGGATTTCTTGGTCAGCATTACTTTTTGAGTGTGACCATCAAGCAAAAACGAGACCCTGTGGATAAGAAGAAGGAGCTGAGGTATTTCGTTAAAAAAGCTCCGGCTGGCATTGAGTCATTTATGCAGTACATCAACGATACACAGGTCTTCAAGAAGGAATGCGCCTTACTTCGCGAACTCATCCCACGTCTCATGGACATCAACTCGAAGTTTGGAAAATTTTCTGCCGAGTGTTATCTGATCAAGGATGATATGATCGTTTTTGAAAATTTGTCTGATATGGGATATCGGTTGGGCTCCGGCTTCGAACAGCTTTTGGACTATCCACATCTTCTATGCGCATTGAAAACCCTGGCCAGCATGCACTGTGCATCTGCACTTCTAGAGGATAAATATCAAAGCCAATTGATTGACTTGTATCCTGACTGTTTGGCGGAAAACTCATTTCTAGGATTCGAGGAAATCACTCCAAGAAACGAAGCAGTCTTAAATGGTTTGGAGGCCCAATGTGCGCTCATCAAATCAATACCCAAGTACAAAGATTCCCCTGAGCTTCCTCAAATACTTTCGAAATTTCAGGAGAAATTCCGTCAAATTCCTGAGTTCTGCAAAACATCGAAGACGTTTAACAATGTCTTTTTGCAAGGTGATCTCTGGGCGAATAATCTGATGTTCAAGTACGACGCCTCTAGTGCTCCGATAGACTGCAAGATCGTAGACTTCCAGCTGAGTCGCTACGGTCCCCCGATTCTCGATGTAATGACATTGCTGTCAACAGCAACCACTAGTGATTTTCGACAGGAGCATATGAACGCTTTGCTGGAGAGCTATTACCGTTTCCTCGACGACTATATGACTGCGCACGGGAAGGATGTGAACGATCTTATTACGAAATTGGAATTCAAAGAGTGTATTGGTCACTTTAGGATCTTTGGGTTACTGATGAGTTGTCATATTTCTCATGAAACATTAATGCCAGCTGAAATCACGAATGCCGTTTATCGGGACTCAGATGCTTTCAAGGAGTTTATGATTCGGGATCGAAAGAAATATTGCGTGAAGGCGTTTGAGATGGATACGATGTATCGAGAACGAATGACTGATATGTTATGTGATGTTGTTGATAATCATATTTTGAGGGAATATTGTGAATATAATTATTAAAAACGGTTTTTTTTACTAATAAGGAGAGCAAGGTTATTTAACTGCTGAGGACGCAAAACTAGTGACAGCATACTGTGGCAGCTTAACAATTTAACAAGGAGATTGCCCAAAGTTTGTGGAATTGCTGCCAGGTTGAGGATTATGCTGCTTTTCCATCTCAATATTTACTCTGAACTTTTGTCCAGAATAGTTTGAATGCAGCCTGATACCATTTTTCGGTTTTTAGTTAGTTTGATGTTGGAAGTCTATGGTGCGTACATTAAGGGGTTACATAGGTCTTGAAGGAAAAAAAACAGCTTTTTCTAAAAATTGTATTTTCAAAATCAAAAATCTATTTTCTTTTTAAATTCACACATAGGAAAGTTTAGCATTTCAAAAAGTTGTAAAAAAAATTTCAGCTAAAAATATAGAAAATTGTCGATTTTCCTGCAATTTTCCTCGTCCAGCCTTTTTTTGCGGTAGGCAGAATATTTCGGTTCATGTTCATCTGAAATCAAAAATTTTCTTATACTTTATACCCTTGGTTCGTGATTGTGATTCCATATCATATGATGTCAGTTATGGTGAAAGCTATGTATTTGACATTCTTTCTTGCAAAGCAATCGGACCAATCGTCCTTTCTGATATATTTTTTAAACGCAGTCTAGTCAACCTTGCCATAATGCCAGACTAGTCGTTTGGTAGGAAACTGATTAGTGTTAATCAGAGAAGAGATGTTAAATTGGGCCCAAATCAAATTGTGGTCCGAGTCGCCAAGAGTTTATTATATTTCGAACTGTCGAATAATGTCTTTTGCCCATTTTTTCAATTTCGCGGTAGGTCGTGCCTTCTTGCCATAAATTTAAAATTATTTTTCTTGTCTCTAACTGAGTTTCGTGCCTTATTTTTTCTGAAATATGGTTAATATTGAGCACGACACAAAAACTTCACAGCAAACACTAGTTTAACAACAAAAGAACCACTAGCTTTAGAGTCAGCACATCTGCAAGGCATGATAAAAGTAAAAGAGGCTGAAACAAAATTCTGGTTTTAAGTTTAACTGTTATTTTTCAAATGATAAAAACAACAAAAACAAACAGCTCTCTTACAATTTTTTGCATTTAAAATAATTAGTACAGCATGCATTGCTATGAAACGATTATAATTTCTTTGGAACTAATAAAACTTTGGCTTGAGACATTCAACTGTTTTCTATACCTTACAGTTAGAAAAATATGTTAGTTCAAAAGTGAAATTTATATATGTGCTATAACTTTTGACTCTCACAGATGTTGTACCTACATCATCTCACCATAATATTCCGCCAGTATTTTATCATTTCAAAATACCGTGCGATTGCAGACTTTATCTTACCGAACAACCCAAACTAGATGTAAATCGAGAGCAAATTTTTCCGTTCATAATTTGCATGAATTGTTTAAGCCACGGTTGATGAAACGCGTCTTTCTGCAGCTATTAGATAATAGTCAACGCATCTCTGATTGCATCATTTTATAACGCGGAACGCTGATTAGAAACACAGCCTACACTAATGTTTGTCCATTCATCTGACGGACCTGTGTTTAGCTGAGATGTAAGCGAGGAGTTATGGCCTGTGTTGGTGATTGTGATATGCATGGAATTATTTCAATGGTCAAAAGGAATGATATTTCTGTGAAATGAATACTTGATGTTCACAATAGACTGATTTCACGTGATGTGAAAAGTTATGGTAAATTCTCATACTTTCTATGGTTTTGTTTTTGGTTTGCTGGTACTGATGGTATAAACTATTGCTTCTCTTGTTGCAGTTGCAAAATAGAATATTTAACTTACTAAATAAAATAAGGCATATCGTCTTTAAGTTCTTTAGTCTTTAAGTCTTTAAGTTTAACGTGCAAAACATTTCCTGATTTGGGAATGAACACAACTCTTTCATGCCGCCAGCTGCACGGCAAGCGTAAGCATACATTATGTATGTATTTTCTTCAGTCACTGTAGCGTAACCTCTTTGGACTGTTGGATACCACCTGGATGAACGCCATGAGGACCAGGAGAATTGAACGGCTCGAGGATGTTTATAAAAGTAAAGCAATCCCACGACAACCTTTGAACGGGTCTAGGGGTTGAAGCTGGTAGAGAGCTTCATTACAATTTTTTTAATCATTGTGGATACGAGTGTGGAGTGATTAGTTCCACGACTCACTTTACCCCTGATTTAAATCAGGTACCTATTCAGAGCTAGGTGAACTCAAAGCTTGGTGAGCGGACCCTCGTCCGAACCTGGATTCGAACCAGGGACCCCACACGCAAGAAGCCAGTGCTCTACCCACTAGGCTACTCAAGCAACCGAGGATGTTTATAGTCCACTTCAATTAGGAATTTGAAATCCATATAGGAAGCGAAAAATGTATGGCTTGCTCCATCGGATGGCTTGCTCCATCGGGTTAAAAAAAAAATTTAGTCCATAAAGAGAGCCAATGTATCGGTTCTCGAATTAGTGCAGCTTCCCCGTACTCTTCCTTGTTTAGTGTAAGAACATACTAGTGAGAGTGATCCTGGAAACAATCGATGCTCCCAAGAGAAAATCTCAATTAAGATTGGACCAGAGTTCAGTCCTTTGTCCGGTCCGTTCTTTTTCTATTAATAAAGGGAGTTGAGATTCGTCCGCCGACATTAAAACATATGCCCATGTGATCAGAGAACGAACACTCCTGTATGGTCTTCTTTTCATTCAGGAGGTGTGTTTGCTGCCCGCTAACTAACACCAAGAAATCTCTCCGATTCGAGGTAAGGTCGGGTCGCTGTCCACATTTTCCAAAAGCAAGTTGTGAGCCAAGATGAAATCAAATAGTGATTTACGTCGATAATTCCTAGTGATTGCAGCCACTTTATTCTTCATGGTCAAGCACCGTGGCTGTATGCTATCAATCAAGAAACAAACCAGCATGTCTTTCAATCGAATTCCACTGAAATAATCAAGTTATCCTTATCACAAAAATTATTATATACAAGGACATTAATGATATTCTTGGCAAGAATGTAGACTCGTGGTTTCTTCAGACTTTCACATGTAATCAGCATGTATCTTTTGGTACAATAGCTGCAAACCCAATTTTTTACAACCCACGTTCATGGATTGATATCAAATCTTCTCCTGTTTTAGATAGGCGGAGAAGCAGGGCAGATGTTGCTGCTTTGTAATGTTGGAGGTTAATTTGAAATGCCTACCCCACAGGCACCTAGGTCAAGTCGAGGTTCTCCTCGGATGCTAAGGCTGCCTTACTCCCCTGACCTGCTTCCAGACTCAGAAGGTCTGGATAGTTTGTCCAAATCAGAGGTAGTTCCGACACTGACCCCATCAAACTGGTGAGACTCAAATCATTGCTGAATAAATACTCTGCTGTCAGAGCTTCTTGTTTCAGGTTTTGTTTGGCGGACTCAGCTACCAAAAAAAAACTATTTAAGATATCGATTTGAAATTTTACATGCATCTTTATAGAAGTTAAGAGTTAACATTTTCATTGCAAAAAAATATTAGAAAACAAAATGGCGGCCGCCCCAATGGATCGCCGCAGCACCGCCGAAAAAAAAGCAAATTGCGCCTCGTAAATTCCTGGACAAAAGAAGTATCTGTGAACAAATTATCAAACATATATCATTAGTCTTGAGTATAAAGGACTGCACGGGTCTAACTTTAGAGCCCTAAAGGGATTAAAACAAATGTGGTATACTTTTGAATCAAAAAACTTAATAAAAAAAATTTTTTTAATCAATAAAATGTTTCCCAGATCGTAAAAAAACTTTTTTTTGTTCTAAATTTAGGCCCGTGCAGTCCTTGATACTCAAAACTAATGAAATCTTTTTGGTAGTTTGCTCACAGACGCTTATTTTGTCCAGGAATTTACGAGGCGCAATTTGCTTTTTTTTCCGGCGGTGCTGCGGCGATCCATTGGGGCGGCCGCCATTTTGATTTCTAACAATTTTTTCTAATGAAAATGTTAGCTCCTAGCTTTATTAAAGATGCATGTAAAATTTCAAATCGATATCTTGAATAGTTTTTTGTTGGTAGCTGTTTAAAAAAAAAGTTCATTTTGAGCAGTTTAACAGTGGACTAACCCCTTAAATGTGTAATTTTTTTTACGAGCAAATCGTCTAATTTTACCATAAAAAGACGTAGATTTAGGACGGAAACGCATAAAATTTATGTATCAAAGGCTTCTTTTTACAAGTTTTTTGGGGTAATAAGCGCAATTTATTCGTTAATGTCCATAAAAATGTTTAAAAAAAACGATAATAAAAGGTGCGTTTTTTGCACTCTTGGGCAGGGTAAGTAAAGGTAAGTTTAGCTAACTTACCCTGCCCAAGAGTGCAAAAACGCACCTAATGAATGTTTTATCGAACAAATGACATCAAAAGGTATCTATTGCAAACAGTTTTAGGTAGTTTGCACTACTTAAGCACGAATTTCAGCTAACATCTAGATAAGTTTCATTTTCAATTAAATTGAAATAATTTAATGATCCAAAAGTCAGCCACTCAAGACAGGTAACTGCCATAACATAAAATATTACCCCAAAGTAAAATATTATTAACAAAAACCTGTAAATAGGTAACTTTGAATGCTAAAAAAGGCGAGAGTCCTATCAAATCAAGTGAGCAAAACATAAATATTTTTCTTCTCAAACACAGAAACTTTTTTCAAATCCTTTAAGTTTATAATTTATTTTAATTTGATATATAAACTATATGCACATTATTCACAATAAGTACTATAAGTTACACTTCTAATTAACTTATAGCTACACTTCTACACTTATTACACGAAAAGACTGACGCTTAACTGCTGCTATTCAAAGAAACGATCACAAAATATCAGACTCGTTCAGTCTAGCCAAATTGCCGTCTTTCGTCACAATGTTACAACAATAATAAGTTAAATTCGAGCAAATGATACAACTTTACAGCTTTGGTGTAAATCAGAGTAGCGAAGTAGTAAATTTACACTCTTTTTGCTAAGGTTTACAAAACATTATTTATTATTTAGCTGATATGACGTAAAAGCAAAAAATGCACATTCAATGTGTATAAAAAATTGTGGTTCGGTATTTTAAACAGAAAAATGAATATATTTACTTTTATCAAAGAATTAATTTTAGACCCACTTTTTAGAGTGTAGTTGATGGTCGGACCACAGCATTTGCCGTAAGCTTGGCGGCACTTTGACCACAAACGGGTTGCTGGACATTTTCTGGGTCAAACTTTTTGATTAAAGCCCCTGAACCACTTGAAGCATGAGTTGAGGATGTGCTAGGAGGCACTGACCCATTCGTCATATCTCCATAATTTCTAGCAGGTTTAGCAGCTATGCAGTCAACAGTCTACTTAGCTGGCTCATTTGCAATAACTCTACTTCCCAAAGTTTCAACTGCACTTAATCCCCTCTGGATATTGGAGGGTATAGTGAGTTTTATACCAGGATTCCAGCTTACGAGATTAATTTTTTGAATTCTGTCTCCATTCGAAAGTGTCCTCACTCAAAGCCCCTGTCAGCCTCTGGATCCGATGGTTATTTATGCTAGCAGGGAGGTAGTGCGAGGATGGTTACAACCCTCAGAGAGGGATCGTTGCTAATTAGGAGTCGGCCTCAACTGGAACAAATTAATGGCGACGAAACTGATAACGAGCTCGGAGGCCTGCCAAAGTTTTATCGGGACGGGAATGGTTGAATTACTTCAGAGCCGGAGAAGTCCGAAGATAAACGAGTGAAGACATGGGATAGTCTAAGGCATTTGGCATTGACTAAGATGCACCACGATAAGGCGATCTAAATTACATCCTTGTTATTGCTCAAGGTGATGAAATTCTTGATGAGTGATCACTTTGTCGTATAGTCACTATTTCGTAGACGTATTGCATATGCTAACTCTTTAAAGATGCAATATCCTATGTTTTGCCACACCTTAACCTTTCAAGTTTAAAAGAGTTTGCTATTAGAATCTATTTTTTTATTTTAGAAAAAAAAATTATATAAATTATATTAATTTAAACATTAAAATTAATTGTGCTTGCTTAAGCTCAATTTATTCAACGATTTAAGAGTTCTATACAAAACTTCACACAATATGTTACACGAATTGTGCTTAATTTATAGCCGATTAGTGTCTACAGATTCACACCAGTATAAAAACACATTTTAATTGGCTATCATTAATGAATCAAGAACGAATTTAGACTGAAAAATTTTTCCGATTCCTATTGATAAAATCAGCTTTATCAAACAACCAAAAAACCGATCTAAACTATTAAACACACATTGACCCTATCTCGACTAATCTGTTAACTATGTTAATAGGATGCTATATTAGACCGATTCAAGCGCCGAGATGACTAATAGATAGAAACGAAAGCCCAACGTCGGAAGATGGATGAAATGTGCAGTGAAATTGGAAACTACCTACCACTGGCTGGTAGGAAAGAAAAACCAATAAGATTGTGGTGAATGCATGTTCGCTGACCAGACCACTTCTTAGTCAGCTCGTCGTGGAACGTGCTATTCACCTGAATATGAATCATTCTTTAGGCCTTTACTATGTAGCCGCGACCTTACAATGGTAATTACCGCTGAACTGACCCAACAGGTTTTCATGATCTCGGAATTTCTTTGAAGTAGATATCTTGAGTCTTCGTCTTGGTCTTCCAAGCTACTAGGTATGTCACGACACGAGCTGGCCGTTAAGTTGTCAATAACTTTCGTCATTGTCGATGAGTGTAATATGCACATAATGTGGTAGCGGCCACTCAATGACATGTTTTACTGCTATTGGTCTAGTTTATATACTGAATTGTCTTGGGAGTCGGGACTGTTGCTTTGAAATGTTAGTGAGCTGAACGAAAGGATTTTTATGAAGAAAGTTTAAGCTTGTAGCAGGCCTGAAACTATCAAAGAAAAACGTATAAATATCTCGTGATTGGCTTTGTCAACAACAAGTATTTTCATAATCATTTGTGTGGAATCCTTAATGATGATCATGATAATCAAAGTCGAAATATCTTTCATTGATAATTTTTCTATTTATAGCCAGTGCTATGTCAACGAAAGATACGCAGGAGAGCGTTAAAGCATTAAACATACTTTTGTTTAGATAGTTTATTTTATAAAATTTCGTGGGTCATCATGCCGAATCGATTAGCATACTAATACAAGTAAATTTATGATAACTGCCAGAGATCTGCACCCCTAGTAAACTCTTGAGCTGACTCAGAGCACTTTTGTGGTTTAAAAGATAGTCGACTAGATATAGTTACTGGCCTCCCAGTGATATCGGAGTGAATTGACAAATGCACGCCTGATACTCATTGCAGACAGTGTTACCAAAAATCGTATGTCTTATAATATTTTCCAATTTCAAATGTATAAGCTCTTTCTTGATAAACATACTTTATAATATTTTTAGATTTTGGCACAAGTAACGCAAACCTGCAACCAATCATTTATTTTCCACAAATATTTCACGTCGACAAAAAGTCAATTCATGCATTGGCGACAACCTTATGAATACATAAGAGTTACGTGATTGCTTTACGCAAATTTAAAATTATTGATACGAGCACAATAATTTTAATTTTACGCATAATATTTACGTCTGTGTTTGTATTTAGTAATTTTCTTGACTTTATCATCCCAAAGCATGTCAATTGCATCAATCTAAAATTTGTTCATTGGTTGCTTTCTAGTCCAGAGGCAACACGATGCATCCCAATGTGTCGAAATGAAATAATGTCATAGATACTTAGTATTTCTTGCCTATTCTGATGATGATGCACATTGCCGGATTGTCATCACTTTGATCATTCGACAACAACTTCTAGAGATGAAAATGTCGTGTGTACTCCATCAAAAGATCTGAAGCTCCGTTAAATATAGACAAACACTTAATACTATAACTGAGCCGTGGTCATTCGAAAAAGATTTCCGTCTTCAATCTGGCAAGTGAATCAAGTAGCGGCTCCAACTTACAAACTGATTTTAGGGAGAGGAATATACATATGAAATTGATGAGAATGATCAGAAAGATCAGAAGTGAAATTATTTTTGCGATGATTTAAAAAAAAATTGAATTAGTTCAATTTTTCGGCATTCTGAACTTCATTTCATCATGGAAATACTTTAATATTAGGATAATCACAGTGCTATTTTTACTTTGAAAATTTGAACACCTATCGACTTTTTTTCTTATAGTATTGTTCGGCATTTGTAAACAAAATAAACAAGATTGAAATTGACAAAAGGCTCTAATCGATGAATTACAGTGTTCACAACCGATTTCGTTAGCGATTTTATAGTTGGCAAAATTATATTCAATTTCAAATGCACAGAATATCACATTTAATGCCATTCGTCACTTCTAGTGTTCAAAATATTTGAGTGAAAATTTTTTCAAGCATAAACTTGCATTACTCAATGAAAGCTATGACAGCGAATTTCGCACTATTATGCTTTTTGAGTCTCCGTTGTGCTTAACTGATGACCAAATTTCGTTTTCACCAGCTCAGCTCCGAAATCAGGTTTTGAGCTTATATTCGGCAAAATGCTCTTTGACTTTCGAGGTTAACCCGATCGCGCCCAGTGTGGGCTCATTTTCTTATCGGAAATTCTTAAAATCGACGTAATTGGTTTGAACGAAATATGGATTGATAGTTTTATTTAAAGCCTTGAGTATATCATATAATGGATAAAGAAAAATTGGAGGGATGTACGAAATATGTCGCAAGTGAATGAATCTAAAAAAATTGCAAGTGACAAAACTTCCTATCTTCATCCGAGGTCAAGGTAAGGATTTTACTATTCAACCATTATTGGATTCCAAATGACCGATGTACCTACTTTGACATGCGCTTCAGCTGAAGCCAAAGTACCTTCAACTGGTGCTATAAAACGTTACAAACAAAAGGCACGTGCACAAGATACTAGCTCTAATCGTTCCAAGAGTATATCTAAATTTCCAGTTCCATTGCGCAATGCAACCACCTCGGGCAGCATCAACCTCGTTTTGTTTCATCAATTCTACACTGTACTTAAGTACTAAGTATTGAAGCTGTTTCGACTGCCCGTCTACCGCTAACTTGCAGTCAAATCATGCTCCAACAGCAGCTCAACCTGAAATTTCAATAAGATTCCATCAACCTCACTGGTCTTTTCGTAGAGTTCCACTAGTAGTTGTCTCATTGCCACCATTACAAGTATTTTGTTTCGCTTGCAGTAGATCTGCAGAAACAATTAAGGAATATGGCTTTACAAAAAGTGAACACCTGATAACCTAAAAAGAACGGTAACTTTTGGCACTACTACTTCACAAAAACTTTCAGTCTCCCGGCGATCTGCTTAAGGACTCTACTAGGTTACCTCGTAAAAATATTCATCCGAAATGGTCAAGCAGCTTTCAAACATTGAAAGGCAGACCATTGAAAGTCTGCTATCAGAGCTTCCGCGGTCTGAGAGCCAAAACATGTGTCATCAACTTCGACTCAATTCTGGCTTCTCATCTTTTCTTGCTCTAGATATAGCTAGAAGATTTTTCCGAAGCTAGAAAATTATGGTATTTCTGATCTTTACTCTCCCGGTTCACTTCCTATATTGTTCATTGTAGTTGTTTTGTAGCTGCTAATTCCTGCATCTCTGATCCATTTTATACAGTTTATCTGTAGGGATCCGCAAGGTTCAATTCTCGGCCCTGTGATGTTCCTATTGCTTATAAATGGCCTATACGCTATGCCTGTCTCTGTATGATGATGGGATATTTAAATTTTTTATCAGTTACCAAATGATATCTTTGGGCTAAATAACTGGTGCGCTGCTAACGCACTTACTCTGAATGTTGCGAAGTGTCCACAAATATGTTATACTCGTAAAACAACATCTGTAATCTTCTCTTACTCTGTTTTCAATTCCTCTCTGAAAGTTGCTGTCAATATGAAGGTCCTTTTTTTCTTTTTTATAGACGTGTATTCATGTAGCTATCATTTTAAAATAGTTTGAACAGCGAATCATGGAATATTCCTGCAATATTTGTAGTGAAAATTGGACAGCATTAACCATATAGCTGAACCCTTTACTTACACCTTTAATTTGATGCTCTCAACTGAATTTTTTTCACAAACCCTTAAAAAAGCTATTGCCGTACCAATACATAAGGGGAATGACACTTTAGACCCAAATAACTATCCCCTTAATTCGACCTTGTCAGTAATGTCCAAAATCTTCGAGAAGTGTATAAAAACTAGACTAGTAGACTAGACTAAGTGTATAAAAACTGCCAGCAATAGTCTAGCTTATAATCAATATGGTTTTAAAACAAATTTTAGTACATCTGTTGCACTTTATGATGTAACATCCGACATAAATACAGCTCTAAATTGTAAAGAAAAAGCGATGGCCATTTTTCTTCATGCGAAAAAAGCTTTTGATGCCGTAGACCACACTTTACTATTCAAGAAATTACACGAAGCGGGTATTCGCTACAGAGTGCTAGAACTGCTACAATCATATATATCAGCTAGATCTAGCTAGAAATAGGTACGACATTAAGTACTTCTCTATATCTGGACTACGGAATGCCTCAAGGAACAGTTTTGGGGGCCTTTGCTCTTCTCAATATACATAAACGATCTATGTAATCTAGAAAATCATATAAAAGGTTGCGTTGTAGCATATGCAGATGATACTGTGTTAATATTTAAAGGAAAGGACTGGCATTCGGTGAATTATTTAGCAAACCGTGAAATAAAACTAATAAATGACTGGCTCTGTGAAAACAACATTGCACTTAACTTAGAAAAAACCAAACATAAATTCCTCTGTAGATATATTACGTACGAAGAAAACACTAGCTGGAAGGCACAAAAATATCTTGGGACCTAAATTATTTAACAAAGTTCCTTCAGAGTTGCGCACAAATCTCAATTTGACTAGCTACAAATTAAAGCTTAGACTTTTTGTCGCGTAGCATTTTGATCTGTTTAGTGATGTATAATATTATGAATTAAATGAATTAAATTATGATTCAAATATCAATAGTTTAACATTGCAATTTATTACTTACAGTATTGACATTGATACGACTGCTCAATTTCCCACACATAAGCCTTATGCTCAAGTGGGAAACACTTTATCTTATAATTTCTGTATTTTTACTATTAGAAACAGACAACTGTTTTTTGTAGCTGAATTGTACACACATATGCATCAATAAAGTGTATTTTGTTCAAAAAACAAAAAACCAAACCCACTGTTAACGATTGGTAGAATATACGTTCTAAATTTCCTTCCTTCATTCACATATCCTTCCGTTTTCTTGGAAAATCAGTCTTTAAAGCGGTTCCTATTCCTTGAGAGTTTTTTAAATTTTCCCCAGGATATTTTATTAAACTTGAATTTGAGTGATAAATAACATATTATAACATACACATTATAAGCAAATAACTAATGTTTACATTAGAAAATAAGCAAGAACACGAATCTCCTGTTTTCACGCACACTAGCCTTATAAACAAAGTAAACAGTTTACAGGTCCATTTCTGTTTACATATATTAATTCGCAATTTTATATTTATTTATATTTTTTATTTAGGTTTATTCTTAATAAACTTATTTCCATCGAAATGCTATCAGATAGACTGAATACATATGCATTCTACGGAAACTCTATATTGTCTAGGAATAGGTACATATTTATTTCAACTCGTACTATAACGAGAATTTCTACTGAATTAGTTTTCCCCATTCATATTGCGAAGTTATTACCTTTTGGGGTAGGGATTCGAAATTGTAGCAATTTTTTGGTTTGCAAACATATACTTTAATTTAAGACATGCAAACCGTTTGGGAAATAATATTCTTAGTAATCATTTAAATACGTAGAACGCGCAAAAGAATTGATTGAAATGCAAATCTATATAGAAAACAACAATATGAAATAATAATAAACCAACCGAAAATGGTATCAGTTACTAGGTTTCTACAATACACTTTTTTTCCACCAAACAATATTCCATTTTTAGGTTCCTCTTCATAAGTCCGGTCCATATGATATTCGTATCTGTATCTAGGAAACTCAAGTCAAGCTTATAATAATGTGGGCACAGTGGCTCAGTTCGAAATTGCTGGTGTCGGTTAATGCATCATCGGTCCGACCGATCACGCACTGGCCACTAGCGTATTCGCGTTGAGTTTGGGTTTTCACAATTTTCGTCGTTCGGCTGTCAATTATATTGTTCATCGATCGATAACTTCGGGCGTGAACCTCCTTTCCAGACCACAGCTGACTTGGTGTTTTTTTTTTGTTTTGTTCGAATTTAGGACGCGTTCTGTTCAATTAATTTAGTTGTATGCATAAATTGTCGAAAAAGTGCAAATTGATTCAACAAAATTGTCAACTTGTGCTCGATACTTACACAGATCAGTGTAGTGAATTGTGTTCAGTGAAAAATACGCGAAAAGTGAAGTGTGCATGATCCGAAGATACATTGCGCGCATCATCAATTACGATATTGGATACGTAGATGCTAAGCTGAGTCGTCGGCGGTTGTCACAGTAAACATTGGATATCATCAACTTACCTCATGCAACTTTAATGAAATGGACAGGTTAGAAACGACTCCATGTTTAGAAGCGTGGACAGGTTTTTGCTATTTACTATTCAGAATAACGTATTTGGAAGCGGATTTAACGAACAGCTTTTTGGCAAAGTCTTCTTGTCACACACATGATCTAACGTGATAATCGCCATACTACTATACACTAACCAGCTGGATATATTTCTCATGAATTCACATATCTTGTACGAAGCAAATTCAATGTACATATCTCACTTTTCACTTTTGTGTGCTGCTGCATTCGTTGAATAGAAAAACAATTTTGCATCTTCCGAGCTTCTTCAACAGAGCGGTTTTCCATGGTGTCTTTTATCGCCGAAGAATCGCTCAGAAGACCATATTTTCCCATAGACTTTTACTTTCTGATGCCCCAACGTTATACGTACAAACGCGATAATCGCGTTATTGTGTGTTGGAAAGATTATCTGGTCCAAGGTTTGAAGCGATTTCTTAATCGCTCTGAAGATACTGTGCACGTTGTTGATTCGCTATTAATGCCTTGGTATTTTTTGCAATGATGCTTCAAGCTGATCTAAGCCCTGAGATCAAGCAATCAAACTTGTGAACACAGTAGACTTGGTATCTATTGATGTATGACTAATGGGTAATTGAATATCAAGTTTTGATTATGTAAAAGAATCGACTGCAGACTATATACATATGGTATGTTGCAACGAATCGAGTATCAATGAATCGGTGCAGATTACGAACATATGCAGCAGTTTGTAATTACATTTACAGTATTCTTATAAATGTTATTTGATTTACATGCGCTCGGGGGGATTGATTAAAATTGGCAATTTCGCTTATGGCTGTGAGACGTGTTTGAAAGGGCAGATTTCTTTATGTTGCGAAAATAATCGGAATTTTGCTGATGAAATGATGAGTCTTTTAACTTACTTTGTACTTTTAGTTAAGTTTATTTCGAATGTACTATATTCTATTAACAAGCAAAAAACGGCTGATGTAACATATTGATGAGCTTTATCCATGCAACGGCTAACTGTGCGGATTAATTACGAAAGTCCAATGCAATTGGATTGATGTGGAGCAGATTGCCTGGAGAAAGCAATCATCCAGCATATGTGTAGCAAAAATAAAAAACCCTCCTTAATCTGGTGTCGAATTGACAAAATGCGATGGTAATGCCACCCCAAGATTTTGACATACTTCGCCCCGTAATCTCCAAAACGCTCTTCAATTTAATGTTACACATACACTTGCCAGAAAAAGTATCCGTAGATGAGCGAAAATAAAGTCGTCATATTAAAAAATATGAGATATCCATTTAAATTGACTGTTTTCGTTTATAGTGTCTTAAAAGCAAATTTTTTTTTAGAATTTACGGCAGGTCTGTTCGCGTACATTCAGTCACTGAATTTTACTGAATTTTCCTGAATCATGTGGTGGAGGAAATTCATGAAAAGTGGGAAAACGCTCTCATTGCATTTCCTGAAAATTGACAAACTAAAGTGTCAGTTGTCGGTTTTTGGGAGCACAATAGTGATTATAAAGTCATCCTAAGCGGTGATAAATTATCGCCACAAATATATTCGACCTTCATAACAACATTACGCAAACAATATGTTGTTTGCCGCGCACATTTGAATATATTTACTCGCGTCACACCGTTTGACATTTTTCAGTATTTTTCAGTAGCTCAGACCGTACTGAAATTTACTAAAAGAGGGGAATTTTTCAGTTTTCAGTAAAACGGAGTACAAAAACTGCTTCATTGTAATTGATTGCAATTAATTGTAGCACGTAACGGACCTATTATATTTTATAATGCTTACTAATGAAATGAACTTCCAACACATACAAAATCATTATATGACAGCACTTTCGACCAAAAAAAGTTTCCGTACAGATCAAAACGGGGGATTCTTCCTGTTATGCGGTGACATATTTGGACCCGATGACAGTTCTTTTTTAAATGATGGTTGATTTTGAAGTGAGTGCATAGCTATACAATTAATTTTAACATTTTTCGTTTATAAGAATTTATGATTGGGCCCAAAACGAAGGAAATTATTGCTGGCGAGAAGAAAATTATCCTGAAACTTTGAAAGGAAGGCAAATCTTTCCGTGAAATAGGGCAAATAACAGGAAGAACTCATTTTTCTGTTCAATATGTCGTCAAATCATTTAATGCGACAGGTGCCATTGCGTCAAAGCCACATTGTGATCGACCCAGCAAATTGACTGTGCGCGAAAAGGGAACTGTATTACAATATGTGGAAAAGAATCCTAGAGTAACTGCTCCTCAAATAAGTGGAAGCATGAAATCTTCTTTTGGCAAGGATCTGCACAAAGAAACAATACGCAAAATACTAAGGAGGGTTGGGTATTGCATACGGGTGTCACTTGGAAACCGTACAGATCGGAGGTCAATAGAAAGAAACGAATGGATTTTGCAAATGAATTCATAAACAAGCCTCCAGAATTTCGGGAACAAGTCTTATTCGCGGATGAAAGAAAGTTATGTATATTCAGTATCAAATGAAGAAAGCTAGTATGGCGGGAAAGCGGTGCTGGGCTAGAAAAAGAAAATCTTGTGCCAACTGTCAAATATGGCGGAGGTGGAGTGATAGTCTGGGATTGTATAGCGGCGGAAGGAGTTAGCAACCTAGTTTTTATAGAATCAACAATGGATCAGTTTGCTTATCTAAATATTTTGAGGACCAATATGAAGCAAAGAGTTCAACAGTTGGGGCTTGATGATGATTTCTGTTTCCAGCATGATTATGCCAAGCACGGGGTATATAATGTCATGCTTTGGTTGGTCTCCAACACAAATCTTCAGTGGCATACGCCAGCCGAATCATCAGACCTTAGCATTTGTGGGATTTCCTGGTGGGCAGGATCCGTCAGCACATCATAATTTCCAAAGAAATGCTTAAAAGCGTCATCATCAATGAATAGGGTAAAATTACCAGACAGGACACATCCAAATTGGTCCACTCCATTCCACTTCGACTTGAAGAAGTCCTCAGGCGTAAAGGTTATCCCATAAGTTACGAAACCCTAATATTTAAAAAAAAACAATTTGAATATTTTAAATTATTGTTGCTCTGTACCGATACTTTTTCTGCTTCGTTTTCAAGGATATACTCAAGAAAAAGTGTATAGAAAAGCTAGTTTAAAAAAAAATTAAATGTAACAGTTTCTTTGCAGTGAATTTCTTAACTATGCTGTATTCTGTTCATGGTGTACGGATACTTTTTCTGGCAAGTGTATATAACTCAACAAACGTGCTGATAGTAACCTATCAACAACCAAAAATATGACAACTACGACCGTTAATATTTTTATTTCATTTGGACGAATCAATGCGTTAAGAATGGTGAAAAAGACTCGCAAAATGCTTCACCTTATCAGGGGGTCACGCTATTAATGCGAATTATAATCGAAAAAAGAAAAAAGTTTGTTTTTTGCTTAGTCAATTGTTTTTTTTTAGAAAAATGCTGTGTCTTATCCGCATAAACAGCTCTCAAATTTTATGGTGATTCAATCGATTATGCTTGTGGCTTTAAATTGCTTTCTTAAACTATTGCTTTGAAAAATTGAAAGCATGGCGTTATAATAAAATTTAATAGCTTGATCTGAATGTCAATGAGGCATATTTATGTGAATTTAATTATTGAAAGCTTCAGTAGATTAGAAGCCTTCGGCTGAGTGATTGTAAAGATTTTCTGAGTGCAGTACTATTTTCATTTGTAAAATTGCTGCTCAGATTTGTTAATTAGTTAGTTGTTAATAAGATAAAAAATTCAAATTTTGTTGTACTTAAATGAATCAAGTACTGACTGTTGCAGTCACAATTCAATTGAATCGAATTAAAAAAATTTAATTTCACCTTTTTGTTGCCAAGTTATTAATGCTCCATAGGATCATTGCATCAAAACTTACAGTTTGCGCTCTATATCACTGAGATTGCGTTGAAAAAAAAAATGCTGTCCTGTTGGACGTCTGATAGTTAAACTTGAATACAATTCCCAAGATTCAATAATTTTCTGGAACGTCAGTAGTTTCAAATGAATTGCGACCTCTTGAAATATAAGTGATAACAAAAACATTTACTTCTACTTAACATGAATAATCATTTACTTCAGTCAAGCTCTCTTTCGACCTCAGGACAACAATATATGAACTGAAATATTTAGTGTTGGTCACACAATTATCTTCTTCACATTCACACCATACATGAAATGTACAATCAACATTTGTACAACTTTAGTGCTCAACTAATAGTTTTGGACATGATTTAGTCCCCAGCTATAATGTAGGTACATATGACCCAAGTCGAAACAGAATTGCGAGAGACAATTAAATTTAAAATTATTGCTCATTAACTTTGTACTTTTAATTTCAAGGGAAACTATCTTGCAAGTGATATTTTCAACTTTATCTAAGATATATAGTTTCGATTTCGAAGCAAAAAATTCCAAACGATGCGTAACATAATATTTACTGGCCACCTTTGAAATATTTTTTATTTCTTATTAGCTCTTTAGCTGATAAACTTTTTAAGTACATGCTAGCCAACGATTTTTTTCTAGACAAAACCAAATTTCATAGGTAAGTGAAACTTTTTAAAAGTTTTTTACGTTCGCCTCTCTTGGAGTTCAATCTAACTTTATAAAATCTTGCAAAAGAACAATTTCGAACCGTCATTCTTTTATTTGCATTATTTCTTTTATTGCCACAATATTCCCGTAAATTATGCCCCTTCAGTTTTTAAGCTGCAGTTTTTTTACTTCATAAATTAACGCCTACTGTATAGAGAAATAAAAATGTAAATATAAAGAAATATAAAGAAATAAAAATGTCAAGTACTACTTTCAAACAAAACAGAGAAGAAGAAATATAAGTTGTCGTAAGATAAACGTAAAACATTCAAAAACAGAGCTCTGAATATATAATTAGTGTCCCATAGTAAATCCTTAGATTTCCTTCGCATTTTCGATAGCATTGAAAGTTAATATATTTAGACGCTATCAATTTTTTAAAATCCAAATTGCTATATGTTTTTTTTACCAAACAAAGTAATCAATATCATTCCACTCCACCTTCTCGAATAAAAATAATTAGTAGTAATTCAAATTCTTTTTTTTTTAAAAGAATTGTGTCAAAATTAATTCATCTACTAAAATATTCAAAAACATAAATTTGAATATTTTACAAAGTTTTAGGTTTCAATCTGGTATCTAAGATTGAACGTGTCCTAAACTTCCGAATAATTGCCGCGATTCCACTTTTGACAGCATTTTCTATTTAAATCAAACTAAAGGCTTGTACATTAGATAGCTGATGTCACACACACCAGGTTTGTGTCGTGCTTTTTAGTTTCATATATCATGATATTGTAAAGGTAGGATCATTTTCAGACTCGCGGCCTTATTCAAGCCTATCTTTTACGGGAACAACCGCATAAATCGCCAGATTTTCTTAACTTTCTTCCCAGCAAGTTTTGACATTTTCCTTTTATGAGAGGATTTTCTTTGCGTTAAAAGAACTATATTATTATTATACGTTCTTTTAAAAAAATTATAAATAAATCTATCAGTTTTCAAAATTTCACTTTACGATAAATCAATAATAATAGGTGTTTCGGTTAATTGTGACTATTCTTTTCCGAAATTTGAGGGTTTATTGGCTATTGTCAGCTATAAATAACTTTTTCGTGTTTTTTTTGCCGTATTTTGATGGCGGGGGCGGTGTGGTTTTGACCTCGCCGGCTCTTTCCTCTTCAGGTTCGCGTTTGATGGCGGATGTCACCTTCTCGCTACTATGATGCAATCGAGGTCGAGAAGGTCGATCTTGACCCTAGAAGTCACAAGTTTCACGTCCCTTTGGCCATCTTCGGCAGCCCGGATCGAGTCCTGAAATTTTGTTCCATTATTCGTTCACGCGATTTCCATAAGGACCCTCCTTCGGTAGTCTTTGTTATTCGTCGTACTTGCGTACCAGTTTCACTCGGAGAAACACACTGGTGGATGGCTCCCAGGACCTCCGCGTAAGTTTTCACCCGGGGCTGGTTTCACGATGGCAGCATCGATTTTCTTTCCCCGCTGCCTCAGCTTGTTTTCCCATTCTTCTTTTCCCCTTCTTCTTTTTCTTTACCACCATATTTTTATTTTTGCCCTTTGCCCTCTTTTTGAGGCTTTTCCAGCCCAGCGGGGGCCGCTAGTGTTTTGGCGACCTTCACCTTCTTGTTTCTGTAGGTGACCAGGTCGGATGCTGGTCGGCACCTCCTCCCTGACCCGGACTTCCTGTGTGTCTTCAGGACTGGATTGAGCCACGCGCTTATTCTGCCGTAGCCGACCCACTCTCGGGACCCCTGCAGGAGTAGCGCCTTATCATTCGGGTCTTCCAGCCCTTACTGGCATTCTATTTCTGCCTTTTGCCAGTTCGTTCGGAAGGCGAAGATCACCTCAAATGCCTCTTCCAGCTCCTGTATATCGCCCTTCACGTGCTTCGAAATATTTTTTTGCACGTTGGCGGCCTGGAACATTTTCCGGAGGATATGTTGGCACTTCCTCAGTATATCCTCCTCAGCCACTCGCTCTCGCTGAATGTACTCCCTCCTAGGGAACACTCGTTCTAGTGGGAGTTGTTGCGGTGCTGTTTCCTCCATCACACCTGTATCAGCGTTCTCATGCTGATGACTCTTCGGAGTCGCCAGATCACTACTAAGGGAGTCAATAATTTCGGCTCCTTGTGCATCTGCTGTGCACTCATAACTGGTCACTCCTTCGCTTCGCGTTCGGGTGTTCGACGGGGGAGGTGTCCTCTGGACCCTCGGCCTCTTCGCAAACGCGAAACGGTCGATGACAGCACCTCCTTCGCCCTGCGTCGCCGCTTTCATCCCTACGTCCTGTTGTCCGTTTGTCTTGTCGGTCAGTTTTGTTGTTGTATGCTTTATCAATGCTTATGGGCCCCAACTCAGAGCCGCTATCTCCGCCCGGTTGTGTAGTCACCTTAATGATTGATTATCTTTGCATTTCAGGTAGGCTGACGCGAGTTTTGATCCCCAGCCTTCATGGGGCTGGTTCTCAGAGCCAAGTCAGCGCTAATAGGGAACAATGTCAACCGAACCTACACCACCAACTTAACGGTGCGAGCTTCGAACGTACTCTGAAACCTGCTAGGTTTTAATGGTACGAAGACGGCATGACATTAGCCTGGAGCCGTTCGCGCTTGGATTTCACTCTGGCGGTATCGCGCATAAAGCGACTAAGTCCAGAATGCCATAACCGCCAGGCCAGATACGTTTTCCCTAATCATCGATCGTACCTTGAACCATTGAAATAAGCCAGGTCATGCCATAAAAATCGTTCCTACCGTTGCCACAAATTCCAATCGTTAATCGAATCGCAAAGCCATGAAAAAAGCCGAGTCGTGCCGGTTGTTGTTGGTCCATTTGGCGTTACTCGAGGTGCACCGCCAGGAGGCGGCCCAACATTGCAGCCCATTTTGGTTTTATTATTATTATAATTACTATTGGTATTATTATTATTCTTATAATAGTTATTATGTTAAGTATGGAGCTTCAATAGCGTAGTGAGTAGAGCACTGGCTCCTTGTGTGTGAGGTTCCTGGTTCGAATATACATACGTTCGGGCGAAGAACTGCACATCGTGCTTTGGGTTCACCTATGTAGTTCTGAATAGGTACCTGAGTTAAGTACGGTATCACGGTAGCTGTAAACAAGGGGTAAAGTGATTCGTGGAACTAATAACTCCACAATTCGTGACTGAAGCTCTCAGGCGCTAACTATCCCAGCTCGCTACAGCCCCTGGAGCCAACAAGGGTTTTCGTGAGATTAGTTTACTTTTATATTTACTTTTACTTCAACAGAAGCAGCGAGTTGCTCCTAAATTATATAAATAAAATTGATTTCAATCAGAAAATCAAAAATGCACTCAGGAAGTCAGCAATTAAACTCAATCTACTTCTTCACAAAATGTCAATTCGAAATCAATTTAAGAGGTCACCATCATCAACCATCAATGAACCGACAGATATCTTAAATGGAATCGTAACCTCAATAGTTCACATTGCGTAACTTGGACTTAATCACTCTTTTGTTTCTTCCGTTCCAAATCCCTCTCGGATACTCACTCTCCCATAGCACACTAAATAAATCAATTGAATTAGGTAGTAGTCCGAAAAAACAACCACTTTTCTGACTAACCGACAAACTTTGCTTGCGTTGGCGTTATATCAAGTCAGCAGCTTACTCCATTCAGCCAACAACGAAAAAGCCCCTTGTATCAAAGTTGTATGCGACGCGATGCATTCATGCAACAATCATTTAAGTGAATAATAATTATGTTGACAATTCAAATTAACAAGTTCAAATCTTTTCGTTGTTCTATTGTTGCTATACGAGTACGTCGCACCAAAGACGACAGCCAACTTCTAGCTTGTTCGAGGCTGCGAATCAGTTTCTGATGATTGAGCTACTTTTCAATAAAATATATGCGGACAGCATTCGCCCTGGGTTTGTTATGATGTTTTGTTAAACTTCAAGGTGCATCACAAAATGATGGCGTGAAACATAAATTACATGGAAACAATCTGAGACTCTGGCGACAATAGTGTTCTAGATAAGTAGGTAGTGTTTTAAAAGTTCCATGTGACCCTGGTAAGTGTATTCGAAGAAAAAATAGAGAAAAACGTTGATGATGTGATACCGTTGCTTGCTGAATAGAAGTAATTATTAATAGTCTGTGTTGTTATTGTTAAATGATCGCCGTTGAGTCGTAACGGTACGAAAACCATGATGCATTCACGAATTGAGAGCCAAATTTTTTGTTCAGTTATATGGTAATTGTCATATATAAATTTTTTCAATCGATTTTAATCTAAAATCATCTAAGAAAAGGTCCTGTCATCCTTGTCATAGTTCTAGGTGGAATCGAGGTACAATTTTTTGAATTTGGAGTGGGTTTTTTTAATGAATTTACACAGTGTTTTCCTGACATTTTTCGTTCAAAATTTGTTGGCTGCTACTTAACCCATTATTTATAGATGAAACACGAGATGTGCCTGGAAATAAACTGAGCTGAATGTATAAAACTGTTTATTTTTTAATTGGGCACATTTGATCCTTGATACAGATTTTAACCTGTTTAGAAGCACGGCTACTAATGGCTTTCTGACAGGAATGTTCTGAGTTAAGGGGTTATATACAGTCAGGAGACCCCAAAAAAAGTGATTTTTCAAGAATTTTTCCTGAGAAGACTTTTAAATTTATTAGTGTAAAAATTTATACAAATATTTTGATAACTTTTAACTGTATTTTAAAATATTTAATTTATGAACAAAATAGTTTTGAAAGCTGCTATAGCTGATCTTCATGAGCTCCTCTCAAATAAGGTGCCTTGCGGTGACCACGATATCTCTGGACTGGATCATTTAAAAGGAAAATACCAAACGGATGTAGCATGTGCCTATTTGAATTTTGTTTCTAAAATTCACGGCAAACGACTTTTGATACGCATTGTATCAAAAGTCCTCTACTTGCCCTCTTACGGCACCTTGTTTTCAACAAATCGAAGCACAAGCGATGTCGCTTCGAAAAATTCATTTTTTTTCAAAACTAATTTACCGTATCAACGGTAAATTGTTTATGGCAAATTGCGATGCTGCGGCTGGGCTGTGAGGATGCAGCGCTTGGCTATAGACGGTCGATTGTGGGCCGGCGTGGCGGCGAGAAGGCTACTAGGAGATTTCGCGTGAATGTAGTGTCGCGCGCTGGGCTAATGCAAAGTGGAGCGTTAGCATAATTTGGAATACCTTGCTTTCGGAATTTTTACGCGGCTGTAATCGTGTTTGGTTTGATTTTGAGCAGTTTCGTAGATAGCGTGATAGCTTCTCGGACGCGAGTTCATTAAGTTTGGCGGTGGCATTGGCGACGAAATTAAAACACATCAGCCAAAGACAAGAAAGAGAACGACGGAAATCCGAGGGTGCTGTGTTAGTGCAAATCGAATTCCGCTCTACCAATCTTTATTGTTTTTACGAATACCGACAGATCAGCGTATGGCAAAATGGCCCGGTGCCCATCAGTGAGCGGACGACACCTTTATCGCCTCAAGCCGAAGGCAGTGTCGGTAACGTTTGAGTCGCGAACCCAAGTAATCGGACGGTCTGAACTGAGTCGTAGCGGCGAGGGGTCGTTGATGACCCGTCCGCGAAGAGAAAACGGCGAAAGATTGAAAATGGTCTTGGTGATTGAAACACAAGTGCATTGTGCAAAATTGATAATTATCAATTAATTAAAGTTTGCCTTTGTTTACTAAGCACAGTTCGATAGTCCTTTCTGTTTCGCGGATTTAGAGTGGAAGTGGTGAAATAAATATTAATTGTGGTATCGAAATAAAAGTGAATTATATAGCTTTCGTAGCTACTGACAGCCACACCGGTCCACAACGATCGTACGATCAACATGAAAGAGAAAGTCAGTTTCTGGTGCCTGTGATGTGCTGCTAAACGAGTTCTTGAAGATTATCAATCAATTTAACGACCACCATATAAAATCCGACACAGTTCAAACAATGATCTCGCAAGTTCAAATTAGATAATAAAACAGTGAAATATCAAAATACAACATCAAATATTGAGAGGCGATGTTTCTTTCTACGTCACACCTTTACCATTAAACCATAACCAAACCTTTAATAGAAGATACCATACGAATGACAAGTGGGCAATAAAAAGAACACAAAAATAATACTATCGAAACCTACATTAGAATTTGAAATCGTCGCGTGGAATATACTCTCTCCGATAACAAAGCCAAACCGCAGCTATTGGTCATTCTCCCTAATAAAAAAATATGCTCAAGATAATAAACCATAATGAAAAGCGAATGTCAGATAGTGAATCAAGACAAGCCCAGCAGGAGATCCCTGATGAAATATTTAGAAATAACTACATCGTTGAAGTTTCCTCTAGAGGTACAAGTATTTAACTAGAAGCCTGTCAAGATGATGCGATACGAAGGTGAAGAGAGATTAGCAGACAGTTCGCCATGTGCCGGAATCAGAGCAGATTTGAAGATGTGCTTGTTGAAGAGGGATTGCTGTACATAGGAGTACTCTTAAACACGAAACAGTAATCAAGTTCCTTTCCTGGCAGTCTGAATGCTTTTGGAATCTACAAGCTGCTTAGCGTTCTGGTCTCCTGATTACTTATGCATTTTCACCCGGCCAAACCCGTCAAGTACTAAACGTTCAAAACTGGATGTTTTCAAACTGGTAATTTACACGAAAATATGTCAAAGTAATATAAAATGATTAGATGCTAGGGAGAATTATGAAAAACGTTTAAATAGAATCGTAAGTCAACAGTAAAAACAGATCAGCCTTAGTAAAATAAATAATGATAATAATGTGAAATATCTTAGAAAACAAAAGTTCGTTTCGCAACAAGTATAGTACTAGAACAATAGCATTTTTACATGAAAAGTCGAAGGAAGTTTTCGGTAAAGTCGAAACTGTTTCAACAGAATTAATTAATCCTTAGACCAAATGTTACACACACTTGAATCAATGAAACTATAACTAATGGCTAACTGTTCTACATATATATTTGGTCTTTTGACACAGCCAAGACGTTTACGCTTTTACATTGTACTTACATTACTCTCGTATTCTTATCAGCAAACATGTGCATTTCTCTTACCATATTAAATCTAATAGCAAACATATACAAAACTTGAATATCCTCGAAAACTTCCATTCAAGCACAACTTGAAGAGGCTGTTTTCGATGAAAACCATTCATGCTAATTATCGCAGTCGATATGTGTAGCGATGCTTGAAATCGCCTTTACACACACACACACACACACACACACACACACACACACACACACACACACACACACACACACACACACACACACACACACACACACGCACAAACATACCCTCGCCCTCATTTCTATTTTAAGGCTGCCGAGAAAATTCGGTGTAGTAAAATATCGACGCGACACAGAAAAGAACATGAATTAACATTGTGATAAAATATCCTTGTTTCGAAACCAACTAAAAAGAAAAATAACAATATATATTTCTTTAGTAGTTTATGGAGAAAGAAAATTGCATTCATATTTAAAGCGCATAATTTTCATTGAGAAAGTAGATTGAGAAAACTTTATTTACAAAAATTTACAGCTGCATTACTTTTACCGTTAGATAGACGTACGTCACATTGAACTATTGTATTAGAACATTTATTGATAATCACGAGGAGGATTTATTTAAAAAAAAAAAAAAAAGAAAAAAACTACAATCGTGAGGAGTATAGTTATGCAGTAGTTGGATATTTGTTTGAAACATATGTAAATAGCATAGAAGTTGGATATTTGTTTGAAACATATGGAAATAGCATAGAAGTTGGATATTTGTTGTTGATCAGCAAGTAATAAAGTAAGCATCTAATTACGTGTTGTATGTTGAGAAAGACAAATTAATGGAGAACTTGTTGATAGTTAAAAATAATGAAATGAATTTGTATTAATTATAACATTTGGCCTTCTTATTGGGCGAAAGCCCGAGAAGTTCTTTCTCCTTTTCAGGGTCCGCGCTTGGCCTGGCTGGCCCATAATGAAATAGTTTTCTTTGTGAAATTTTCAGTATTTTACAGCATCTTATAAGGGAGGGATACTGGCCCAACAGTTAGTTTCAGCATTTTTTTGGTTTTTGATTAGATTTTTGAATTTTTGATATGGGGCCAGTATCAGAGGGTGGAGGACCCCAGACCATCGGGGTCAGGGCTCCACTAACATCGGGGGCCCGGGGCTGTCTGCCTCACCCGGGTTCCTTGTAAAGAGAGGTAGCGTTTTTTCCTATTTTTCCCTTTTGTAGAATTTTAATTTTCTGGCTCCGTGCGTTGTCACGAGCACTGGGTCTGCTTAGTCAGCCCATGTTGCAGAGCCTGGGTGGTTTCCTTTACGGAACTATGCCCCCTTTTGGTCCCTGGGTATTTTACATACCAGTTTGCGGCTACAGTATTATGACGGATGAAATAATACGTAGCATCCCGTTTTCTTTGAGAGCAAACTAACCCCATTTTGTTTAAAGAACCCACCCCAGCCGCAGCGAGCTAGCAAAGCGGCACCCCAGCATCCGTCGGGGTTGGTTAAAGGGTGCTCCGCTAATGCGGACGAGGGGCCTTCACGGCCATTTCTAGGGCACCCTGCTCTCGGGGCAATTCTTTTTTTTTGTTTTGCCTCTTGAATGGTGTTAGCCATTCCACTTTTCTGACCTTAGCACTCTTGGTTCTGGACTTCGGTCTGGTTCTAGGTGGTGCTAAGGCCATTCCCATCATCATTTTCGCTACAAATGGCGCCCAACGTGGGGCCCGAAACTTGTTTTTGGGCAACCCACACCAAAGTGAGAAAATACTTATGAGTTTCGACTCATACTCCCCTTTAGACTTTACGTCTTTAATCCCAAACATTCCATTCTCACTTGCAGGTCTTAGAATCGCCTCCTTTGCGATTCCATTTTTCTTCGTTCGAAAGAACAAAACCCCTTTAGTAAGACCTGCATTGCTCGCTCTTTCCTTACTAGCCGCAAACATCCTTCCCAGTCCTTTCCCTTTAAACTCACTTCCTTTTAGCTTACCTCTTGGGCAGCTTCCTTTTGTGTTCGTCTTTGGAGTTTTTTGACTCTGGGTGCAACCTGGAGGTTGGCCGCGGATAACAGGTTGTGGTGGTTTACCGCCGCTCCTGTCCCGGTCAACCGAAGGGCCCCTGCCCCACTTTATGTTGGGAAGCTGTCCCAAATTTTCATATCCTTGCTGCCTTGATCCAGCTTCGGCTTTTGGCTTGGGTTTGGTTCAAGCTGTGGTGGATTACGTGGGGTTGGCGTGGTGCCACCTACACGTCCCTGCAGCTTGGCCAGACTTGAACCATTTGCTGAAGTTGAGTCAAGCAGCAACATAGTTGTTTTTGGTCCCCTGCACCTCTCTCTTCGAGGAATTTCGGGTGAGAGTACAGTCCCCCATACTGGGCGATTCCCTTTTGGAATCGACCCAATTAAATTACTGAACTTCAATACTCATCATACTTAAACATTTTGTAATTAAAATTTCAATATTTTCACAATCACACATCCACTTCACTTCGACAATTTTTAATATTTTTCACATTGTTCCAGTCTAACATTGCATAATTAGAATTTCAATTTCTTGCGTTTTTAAAATCAAAAGCCAGCCAGCCAGCGGACCTGAATTGGAGGAGAACGGATCGGGTTCCGTCCAGTAAGAAGGCCATCTCTTGGAAATTATATTTATATTTTTTCTTGATTCAACTTTGGAAGTTGACAACTTTAGAAAATTGTCTTTCAAACTTTTTGGAAGTTATATATTTTTTTTTCTCATTAATTATAGCTTCTTGGCATTCTTTCGCCCTTTAGCTGTTAAGTTTTTTTTTCTCTCTGATAGAGTTAGTCACACCAATGGTGTGCACCTACTTATATATATATATATATTTTTTTATATATTTTTGAATATTTGGCATATTTTGCCTAGTTATCTGTTAAGGTTCTCTGAAAGAGTTAGACACACCCTGTTGTGCACAGAGTTGCATTTGAATTTGCAGCAACTCCTTAGTTATAAGCGTAATTATTTCGTTAGTCACGAGTATCGTGCACTTTCTTTGAATTTTCGTCTATAATCAAATTTCACAGTTTAGACATGCCATTGCGACACAGCAGTGAGGATCTGTCTGGCGCCACAGTGGAGGCTCAGTGCTCCATATGCCAGCAGTCATTCGCGGCTGCCCAGGTTACGTACACCACAAAATGTGGTCATACATTTCATGAAACGTGCCTGGAGCAATGGCTTCGGAATCATACTGATTGCCCGCTGTGCCGTGGACCACTGAGTCTCCCCTTAGGAGCCAGACAGGCCCCCACTGCTGCAGCATCTATGCCACGAGGGGCTCGGCCCAAAACCCAGCGGCCGGGAGTAAGAACCCGAGGCATGAGAAGCAATGAAGACGTGGAAATCAGGGACTTTGATTTACAGGCCGAGTCGGGGGCGGAAGGTTTAGTTCAGCCACCTGGCCCGTCATCAAAAGCGTCCCCAATATCAGATTTGACCTCAGAAGCCGCAGGAGCGCGCTCTATAGTGCCCCAGGATTTAAGCGGACTTCAGCAACAAATTAACGAATTGCAGAACGGCATGCGTATGATGCTGGAGCGCATGGCTCAATTGAACCTTCCGTCCCAGACTCGGAATGTAGAGTCGCCAAGACTGAACCCTCGCGCACAATCATTTGTTCCAGTGCCGCGATCCTACTCACCTCGCACCCCTCATGGTAATAATGTGCAGTTCCACCACGATAAAGTGGCTAGCATCATTGGTGGGTGGGGACTAAAATTCTCGGGTCGTGAATCCTCCATGCCCGTGGAAGTCTTTATTAACAGGGTAGCGGCTCTCACCAGAAACACCTTGGGCGGAAATTTTAATGTTCTATGCCAGCATATGCATTTACTTTTGATTGGACCTGCCGCTGATTGGTATTGGCGGTTTTACAATTCCAGACGTGACTTCAGTTGGAGGGATTTGGAGTCGGCCCTGAGCGATCATTTCGCTGATCGCTTCACGGATGCCGACCTGATGGAGCAGATACGAGGAAGGAAACAGCGACCTCAAGAAACATTCGACGATTACAGTGCGGACGTCTACAAGATTGTCGACCGGCTACAGCGCCCTATTGGCGACGCGGACTTAGCGGACATTCTCAGACGCAATTTAGTGCCAGAAATCCGTCGTGGTCTGCTCCAAATACACCTTCCCTCTGTTCGTCTGCTCCGTCAGGCCGTCATCCGTGCGGAGAACTTTGAAATGGAGCTTGGAGGTCGACGCCGATCCTCCCAATGGAGACATGCTACAGAAGAACTACGTGAGGAACACCCGCTGGACCAATATGAGGATTCCCCGGAAGAACCTGGAGTGGAGGCGGTCACGGTCCTGCCTACTTGCTGGAACTGTAAGCAAGTAGGACACCGTTTCGACGATTGTCTGGAGCCCAGAACAATATTCTGTTATGGCTGCGGAAAGGCAGACACATATAAACCTAATTGTGTGAACTGCCAAACAAAAAACGGACCGCAGGGAGCGCGGAACAAGATCTCACGCCTCCCGCAGGGCAAACAAGGTCCACCCCGTTCCAGCAGGTAGACAGGACTGATGATCTGTCTCCAAATTCCGTGGGCCCAACCACCAATGATGTTAGTATTCAGCCGAGTGGGGACTCTACCACCTTATCAAACCCACTCTTACAGGCAGAGCCTCCTACACCTTTGGCTTTTCTGCCCTATCACCTTAGATGGCGGAAATACACGGCGGTCCGAAACCGAATTTTTAACTCCGAAATTGACACCATTCACAAACACCTTAAAACCCCTAAACGCTCAACGTTGAGAATGAGGCGTTTTTACGCTCAGTTCCGTCGTTGGCGTTATCAATTGGATTGTGCGACTCTGTCGAACGTGCCTCCAGGTGACGTTCGACCGTACGCTCAGGTTCTGTTGTTCGGCCAACTTACATCGGGTTTGATCGACACGGGAGCCAACGTGAGCGTGATGGCGGCTGATCTAGCCCGCTCCTTCCTCGAGAGGAACGCTTTTCCCTGGAAAAGAGCTTCTCTCGGGTTGAAAACAGCTGACGGCACACAACATCAAGCCGTAGGCCGAGTATCAGCCGACATCACGTTCCGGGGGCTCACCAAGACGTTGACGCTGTGGATAATACCCACTCTCAGTCAGAATCTCTATCTGGGAGTGGACTTCGTCCGTCTTTTCGCCCTGGCCACAGACCTGTTTGCGCCACCACCACAGGTCGACACCACCAACAGCCTCGACGCACTCAACGATTGCGCCCACCCTCTCACACAGGAGCAGCATCGCAGACTTCGGTCTGCGATTGCTTGCTTTCCTTCGTTCGCTGTTGAGGGCTTGGGAAAGACTACGCTCATCCGTCATGACATCGACACTGGTGACCAGAAACCCATAAAACAGAGACATTTCTCTGTGTCACCAGCTGTCGAAAAGCTCCTATATCAGGAAATTGACCGGATGTTAGCGTTGGGCGTAATCGAAGAGTCGAAGAGTGCATGGTCTTCACCGGTAACGTTGGTGGTAAAGCCCTCGAAGGTACGCCTATGCCTGGATGCCCGGAAGGTCAACTCGGTCACAGTGAAGGATGCCTATCCTTTGCCGCTGATTGATGGAATTCTCAGCAGACTTCCTAAGGCAAATTTCATCTCCAGCCTTGACTTAAAGGATGCCTTTTGGCAAATCCCTCTAGAGGAAAAGTCAAAGGAGAAGACAGCCTTCACTGTGCCCGGTCGACCCCTTTACCATTTTGTCGTGATGCCGTTTGGGTTGTGTAATGCACCCCAAACGATGTCACGGCTAATGGATAAGGTTATTCCGCCCCAACTCAAGCACCAGGTATTCGTGTACCTCGACGACCTGTTGGTGATCACAGACGAGTTCGACGCGCACCTTCAGGTGCTTCATCAGGTCGCCTTCCATTTGAGGCAAGCTGGCCTCACCATCAATGTGGAAAAGAGTAAGTTCCTCTTGCGAGACGTCAAGTACCTTGGCCACATTGTTGGTGGGGGCACTATCCAGACTGATCCTGACAAGGTGAAATCTATCATGGATTTCCCACTTCCCTCTACCACGAAGCAACTCCGAAGATTTCTAGGAATCTGCGGTTGGTATCGGCGCTTCGTCAGGGAATATGCGTCATTGTCAACGCCACTGACAGACATGCTTTCTAAGCGGAGTCAGTTTGTGTGGACCGATGAGAGGCTAAATGCTTTCAAGCAATTGAAACACAGCCTTGCTTCAGCCCCAGTGCTGCACAGCCCAGATTTCAACAAGCCCTTCTCCATCCAATGTGACGCAAGTCAACATGGAGTCGGTGCCGTGCTGGTGCAGCGCACAGAAGACGGAGCTGAAGCCCCCATCGCCTATATGTCCCACAAACTGAATCCCGCTCAGCGAAATTACACCGTCACTGAGCAAGAATGTCTGGCAGCGGTGTTGGCAGTCAAGAAGTTCCGTGCCTACGTGGAAGGTCACGAATTTGAAATCGTGACCGACCATGCTTCCCTAAAATGGCTAATGAACCAACCAGACCTTAATGGACGATTAGCCCGGTGGGCCTTGAAACTTCAAGGTTTCAACTTTAAAATAGTCCACCGAAAGGGAAGCCAGAACGTAGTGCCGGACTCCTTGTCGCGCATGTTCTCTGCCGAGGCGTTGACGCCGGCAGAGGGCGAGGAGACTCCAATGGAGCTAGACTTGACTTCACCGCATTTCACAAGTGCTTCTTATTTGGAGCTAGCGGCGAAAGTCCAGGCAGGACAAGACCAACTGCCGGACCTAAAAGTTGTAGACGGGTTCGTGTACAAGCGGACTGAGTATGCGACCGGAAACGGACTTCAAGACCAGTTGGCCTGGAAGTTGTGGGTGCCGTCAGAAATGACGGCAGAATTAGTGAAGGGAGCTCATGACCCACCCTTGAGTGCGCATGGTGGCGTGGCCAAAACCCTCGGGCGATTACGTCAATGGTTTTATTGGCCACGAATGGCCGCTCAAGTGCGTGATTATGTGGGTTCATGCCTTACATGCAAAACCACCAAAGCCCCTTCACACACCCTTCGTCCACCAATGACGCTGCAGTCCGTTCCCGAGCGCATATTCCAGCGCTTGTACATCGACATTATCGGCCCCTACCCTAGGTCCAAGTCTGGCAACATTGGAGCTCTCATCGTCCTCGACCATCTTTCGCGATTCCCCTTCGTTGAGCCGCTTCGGAAGTTCACTGCGAAAGCAGTCATTGACATCTTGTGGAAAAGGGTATTTCACCTTGTTGGAGTCCCGGAGAGTGTTGTAACAGATAATGGTGTACAATTTCGGTCGTCTATCTTTCAGACCTTTCTACAGGAATTCGGTATCGGACATACCTTCACCGCTGTGTATTCCCCTCAAGCCAATGCCTCGGAACGTCTCAACCGCTCCATACTAGCGGCCATCCGTTCGTACATTGATCCAGCTCAAAAGGAATGGGACGGTAAACTTTCAGAAATAACCTGCGCGCTACGCTCAGCACCTCACGCAACCATAGGAACTTCGCCCTATCAGGCAGTCTTCGGGCAACCAATGATAACTCATGGCCGCATCTATCACCTGCTGCGACAACTTCATCTGTTGGATGACCCCGAGACCACTCTGCCACCTCCTGACCACCTGGCTCTTCTACGCCAGACCATCCGCGACCTCACAACCCAGGCCCAGTCTCGAAATGCCAAGGCCTATAATCTTCGTTCCAGGTTGGTTTCATACCAGCCTGGCGAAGTGGTCTACAGGCGCAACTTCCGGCAAAGTGACGCAGCCGCGCACTACAATGCAAAGCTGGACCGGAAGTTCTTACCTAGTAAGGTAATTAAGAAGATCGGCGGTGCTTATTACCAGCTGGCCGATCAAAATGGACGATCAGTGGGCGTCTTTCACGCGAAAGACATCACTAAGTGATATACCCACTAGTTCACCAGTTCACGATCTGTTTCCAAATTTTATTTGGAAGATCGTCCATTTGCGCCTATTTCAGGTGTCACTCCTGCTTCAATTGAAAAGTATCTAGAGATGTTCACCTCGTTCACCATTTCCTCTACCAAAGATACTTTCCTTATTAAGTCAGTATACGTTGTTCACGAAATTTCCTACAATTATATTTACCCCTTTTTATTTGCTCACTAGTTCACGCAATAAATCTAAAAGATTGGATAGTAAAAGACTTGATCACCTGTTCACGTCATTGTCTTTCACACATTACATCCATCCTTCAGCTCTTTCCACGCACTTGCCCTTGTGGAAAGATCTGTGTTGTAGCATGTGCCTATTTGAATTTTGTTTCTAAAATTCACGGCAAACGACTTTTGATACGCATTGTATCAAAAGTCCTCTACTTGCCCTCTTACGGCACCTTGTTTTCAACAAATCGAAGCACAAGCGATGTCGCTTCGAAAAATTCATTTTTTTTCAAAACTAATTTACCGTATCAACGGTAAATTGTTTATGGCAAATTGCGATGCTGCGGCTGGGCTGTGAGGATGCAGCGCTTGGCTATAGACGGTCGATTGTGGGCCGGCGTGGCGGCGAGAAGGCTACTAGGAGATTTCGCGTGAATGTAGTGTCGCGCGCTGGGCTAATGCAAAGTGGAGCGTTAGCATAATTTGGAATACCTTGCTTTCGGAATTTTTACGCGGCTGTAATCGTGTTTGGTTTGATTTTGAGCAGTTTCGTAGATAGCGTGATAGCTTCTCGGACGCGAGTTCATTAAGTTTGGCGGTGGCATTGGCGACGAAATTAAAACACATCAGCCAAAGACAAGAAAGAGAACGACGGAAATCCGAGGGTGCTGTGTTAGTGCAAATCGAATTCCGCTCTACCAATCTTTATTGTTTTTACGAATACCGACAGATCAGCGTATGGCAAAATGGCCCGGTGCCCATCAGTGAGCGGACGACACCTTTATCGCCTCAAGCCGAAGGCAGTGTCGGTAACGTTTGAGTCGCGAACCCAAGTAATCGGACGGTCTGAACTGAGTCGTAGCGGCGAGGGGTCGTTGATGACCCGTCCGCGAAGAGAAAACGGCGAAAGATTGAAAATGGTCTTGGTGATTGAAACACAAGTGCATTGTGCAAAATTGATAATTATCAATTAATTAAAGTTTGCCTTTGTTTACTAAGCACAGTTCGATAGTCCTTTCTGTTTCGCGGATTTAGAGTGGAAGTGGTGAAATAAATATTAATTGTGGTATCGAAATAAAAGTGAATTATATAGCTTTCGTAGCTACTGACAGCCACACCGGTCCACAACGATCGTACGATCAACATGAAAGAGAAAGTCAGTTTCTGGTGCCTGTGATGTGCTGCTAAACGAGTTCTTGAAGATTATCAATCAATTTAACGACCACCATATAAAATCCGACACAGTTCAAACAATGATCTCGCAAGTTCAAATTAGATAATAAAACAGTGAAATATCAAAATACAACATCAAATATTGAGAGGCGATGTTTCTTTCTACGTCACACCTTTACCATTAAACCATAACCAAACCTTTAATAGAAGATACCATACGAATGACAAGTGGGCAATAAAAAGAACACAAAAATAATACTATCGAAACCTACATTAGAATTTGAAATCGTCGCGTGGAATATACTCTCTCCGATAACAAAGCCAAACCGCAGCTATTGGTCATTCTCCCTAATAAAAAAATATGCTCAAGATAATAAACCATAATGAAAAGCGAATGTCAGATAGTGAATCAAGACAAGCCCAGCAGGAGATCCCTGATGAAATATTTAGAAATAACTACATCGTTGAAGTTTCCTCTAGAGGTACAAGTATTTAACTAGAAGCCTGTCAAGATGATGCGATACGAAGGTGAAGAGAGATTAGCAGACAGTTCGCCATGTGCCGGAATCAGAGCAGATTTGAAGATGTGCTTGTTGAAGAGGGATTGCTGTACATAGGAGTACTCTTAAACACGAAACAGTAATCAAGTTCCTTTCCTGGCAGTCTGAATGCTTTTGGAATCTACAAGCTGCTTAGCGTTCTGGTCTCCTGATTACTTATGCATTTTCACCCGGCCAAACCCGTCAAGTACTAAACGTTCAAAACTGGATGTTTTCAAACTGGTAATTTACACGAAAATATGTCAAAGTAATATAAAATGATTAGATGCTAGGGAGAATTATGAAAAACGTTTAAATAGAATCGTAAGTCAACAGTAAAAACAGATCAGCCTTAGTAAAATAAATAATGATAATAATGTGAAATATCTTAGAAAACAAAAGTTCGTTTCGCAACAAGTATAGTACTAGAACAATAGCATTTTTACATGAAAAGTCGAAGGAAGTTTTCGGTAAAGTCGAAACTGTTTCAACAGAATTAATTAATCCTTAGACCAAATGTTACACACACTTGAATCAATGAAACTATAACTAATGGCTAACTGTTCTACATATATATTTGGTCTTTTGACACAGCCAAGACGTTTACGCTTTTACATTGTACTTACATTACTCTCGTATTCTTATCAGCAAACATGTGCATTTCTCTTACCATATTAAATCTAATAGCAAACATATACAAAACTTGAATATCCTCGAAAACTTCCATTCAAGCACAACTTGAAGAGGCTGTTTTCGATGAAAACCATTCATGCTAATTATCGCAGTCGATATGTGTAGCGATGCTTGAAATCGCCTTTACACACACACACACACACACACACACACACACACACACACACACACACACACACACACACACACACACACACACACACACACACACACACACACACACACACACGCACAAACATACCCTCGCCCTCATTTCTATTTTAAGGCTGCCGAGAAAATTCGGTGTAGTAAAATATCGACGCGACACAGAAAAGAACATGAATTAACATTGTGATAAAATATCCTTGTTTCGAAACCAACTAAAAAGAAAAATAACAATATATATTTCTTTAGTAGTTTATGGAGAAAGAAAATTGCATTCATATTTAAAGCGCATAATTTTCATTGAGAAAGTAGATTGAGAAAACTTTATTTACAAAAATTTACAGCTGCATTACTTTTACCGTTAGATAGACGTACGTCACATTGAACTATTGTATTAGAACATTTATTGATAATCACGAGGAGGATTTATTTAAAAAAAAAAAAAAAAAAAAAAAACTACAATCGTGAGGAGTATAGTTATGCAGTAGTTGGATATTTGTTTGAAACATATGTAAATAGCATAGAAGTTGGATATTTGTTTGAAACATATGGAAATAGCATAGAAGTTGGATATTTGTTGTTGATCAGCAAGTAATAAAGTAAGCATCTAATTACGTGTTGTATGTTGAGAAAGACAAATTAATGGAGAACTTGTTGATAGTTAAAAATAATGAAATGAATTTGTATTAATTATAACATTTGGCCTTCTTATTGGGCGAAAGCCCGAGAAGTTCTTTCTCCTTTTCAGGGTCCGCGCTTGGCCTGGCTGGCCCATAATGAAATAGTTTTCTTTGTGAAATTTTCAGTATTTTACAGCATCTTATAAGGGAGGGATACTGGCCCAACAGTTAGTTTCAGCATTTTTTTGGTTTTTGATTAGATTTTTGAATTTTTGATATGGGGCCAGTATCAGAGGGTGGAGGACCCCAGACCATCGGGGTCAGGGCTCCACTAACATCGGGGGCCCGGGGCTGTCTGCCTCACCCGGGTTCCTTGTAAAGAGAGGTAGCGTTTTTTCCTATTTTTCCCTTTTGTAGAATTTTAATTTTCTGGCTCCGTGCGTTGTCACGAGCACTGGGTCTGCTTAGTCAGCCCATGTTGCAGAGCCTGGGTGGTTTCCTTTACGGAACTATGCCCCCTTTTGGTCCCTGGGTATTTTACATACCAGTTTGCGGCTACAGTATTATGACGGATGAAATAATACGTAGCATCCCGTTTTCTTTGAGAGCAAACTAACCCCATTTTGTTTAAAGAACCCACCCCAGCCGCAGCGAGCTAGCAAAGCGGCACCCCAGCATCCGTCGGGGTTGGTTAAAGGGTGCTCCGCTAATGCGGACGAGGGGCCTTCACGGCCATTTCTAGGGCACCCTGCTCTCGGGGCAATTCTTTTTTTTTGTTTTGCCTCTTGAATGGTGTTAGCCATTCCACTTTTCTGACCTTAGCACTCTTGGTTCTGGACTTCGGTCTGGTTCTAGGTGGTGCTAAGGCCATTCCCATCATCATTTTCGCTACACGGATTTCGCTAAAATAATTATAATCTTGTAATGAATTGAAAGAATAAGCATAATAATTTTTTTTGACAAAATGGTGGCTTCTCAAAAAAAAAACCATGACTTTCCACCAAAATGTTGGCCTTAAATTGTTTATAAAAAAATAAATATTCATTGGTGAGAAAAAATCATCGATTAATTACTGAAAAATATACTGAAGAAGCTTGTGTTAAAATTTGAGACTGACCGGTTCAGCCGTTTGCGAGAAATCTTGGTCGCCGACTTTAAAAACACAGTTGTGAGAAAATCGCGTTTAAAGTTTCAAAACCACTTCACATAGAGTAAAAAAAAAGTTTCAACTTACATCGAGTCGTCTATTAAAAGGCCATATAATAAACCGTCCGTCCCTTCGGCAGCTCCTAATAATTCAATTTGTTGTTGTCCGCGGATCATTCTCCCCTCTCGTGTGATCTCATGTGCTCTGTGGTCCGAGATCTTCATGCGCTGTTCATCCTCTCTTTCGGCATATGAATGCGTATTGGACCCAAATGAATTCCCTATTGCATTCATATAATACAATAGTGATGCTGTACCTTCATTAAATATGTCGGCAGCTATGTATGTAGCCGTTTCTACGGTTTTCGAACCAGTCTGTACTATTTTTGGAGATATTTTCCATATCAGTTGAATATAGCTCTCGTTGTTGTTTTGGGTGAAACCACCCACACATCTTTTTAATAATTTCTCATTGCTGAGATCTGTATAAATCGGAAGTATAACATCAGCAACATCTTTTGGTAATGACGAATAATCATGCTTGAAAGTGGATAATTCATTGTCAGCTACTGTCCGCTGCCAACTGCACCATGACTCTGGTCCGATCGGGCACTTCTCGTGTTTAGGTTATGTGTCCGTTGAGCAGAAAGCATTATGCATTTTTTCAACGCAATCACAATTTCTCCTAATTGCTAAGCCATAATAACCTGTCAGCTTATTGATAATTTTACCAATAAGTATGCCTTTTCCACCAAAAGTTTTTTTCGGTTTTTTATCTTTGGGTAGAGAAAAATGTAAATTTGCCTTACAGGTATAAAAAGAACACTAATGCATTGTCACTTTACGCATCTGAATACATTAGAAGGGAGCATTTACAACATGCAGGTAAACAAAAGGGAAAACGTTGTTCTAGGTAAGCGCAGCCGCTTCGGCCTCGTACTTTCAAACGTTCTGACACGTCTTTACAAATATGCCTGTAATTCCGAAAACAATCGCCAGATTGACTTGAAATTTTCTAGTGTGTACTTAAATATAAGTACATTACGAAAATGAACTGCACAATAATCGATTTAAAAAAAATCTAACTGCATATAACCCCTTAAATCGTTTTTCCTTCACTGTATCGCTGCATTCAAAACAGGTCCCTTTCAAAGTATCCTGTGCTTTGAAAAATAAAAAATACTTATAAAGTAAAATGGAAAGGGTGAGTAGAGCTGATATTCCAGGAATGAGGACATCTACTTTGCTAAAATTTTCTAGGCTAAAAGAGCAGCGTGCGGTCTCTATGACTTTAATTTCATCTACATTTGCAGGTTTTCAGGATCCTCACTTTTGAGGGTCTGAATTGAAAAGCCTGACAGGTGCTTGCTATATATGCTTCTTATCATTTAAATCGTCCTCCAATGGAAAGCTATCTTAAAACTGTAGCTTTAGAGAACCCACAAATTTTCCCTTTTTTAAACTTGGAATAAGCGCTAGAGAATGTTCCAATCAGGTTCGATGCTTTGCATTAGACTCTCTACTGCTCGTTTGGGTGTTGAGAAATTTGTTCACGCATGACGTTGGTAAGCTAGTTATTTTTGACTTTTTGGCCTAGTTATATATACGTTTAGTCCTTTCCTGGAGCTGATTCCTCCGCATATCATTAAATAAACAGGGTTTTTGGTAGAATATTGTTCAATCTTTATCTGAAGATGAACCGGTATTCTTTTTTTTGCTTTGTGGGATTAGTAAGTAAATCTGCTCCTTTCAAAAATCATCTTCTCGTGGTGATTTGGGCCTGACTTCCCACTTGATTTTTACTAATGTTCGAAGAAGAACATTATTACTAATGTTCGAAGAAGAACATTAGTATTAAAATCACTTTGGCCAAAAATTCATATTTCTATATATATATATATATCATCAAAAAATTTCAGTGAAAAAATCTCAGGAACGCGCCATCCGATTGAGCTGAAATTTTCAGGACACATTGGTGTATATGCAGAATAGTGCCAGGTCTCACAAAAAGTTAATAACCTTTAACCCTTTGGCGCCGGCGGCCATTTTAGTGATTTTTTTAATATACCTATTATTCCCTACACAAATAATTTTTGCAAAAATAAAGTTGACGACATAAATTTCGAACAAGTTTTACATGTGAATCGGATAATGTTTTGGAATTTTTTAACCCCATGTGTGCGCTGGGTGCCTAAAAAGAGAACGGGAAAATTTGCAAATTTTTAAATTGCGATAACTTTTGACAGAGCTATTCCGTGATTACGAAATTTTCAGGACATGTTTGTTTTATTTAGTTGTAGATTCGTGTACGTTTTAATGATTGTGCTGGCAACCCTGTAGCTAGGGCAGGCACTGAAAGTGAAAACCTCCAAATCATCGCGTCTCTTGAAAAAATGTTGTTTCTTAAAAACAAAGCCACTCATATGTAAATTTTGTGCTTTGTTTACATAAATAAAAAAAAAAATTTGATATGGTATAACGGGCACGCCTGGTAACCCTTACCCAAGTTACCTATATTTTTAGCATCAAAAACTTCTGTTCACGGAAACTCACGATCCAATGAACAGAATTTATTGAAATTTGCAGAATGTATTGTCCTTAAATAGGACCAGGTCTGATAGAAGTGATTTTGAAATGCGGGTGATTCTGTGCCAGTGGTGCCATCTTGAAAAATCACTAAAAAAGATAACTGTTTTTAGCCCTATAAATTCTGATTGAATCGTTCGATTTTGACGAAATTCACACCGTGGCTGCACCTTATTGCAAACCACGTTAGGTAAAAATTTGGTTGAAAAATTCGGTTGGAGCTGCCAGCTATGATAATTTTGGTGTCTTAAATTTGAAAAAATAAAAATTTGGAAGTGAAAACATTCAAACCATCGAATATCCTAAAAAATGTCCATTTCTACAATAAAACCAATCTGTATACAAACACTATGCTTAATATACACAGTCAAAGTAGAACTTTGGAAATTTCATGTCGGACAAGAACGGTAACCCTTTCTCAGTTAACCTATATTTTTAGCTTCAAAAACTTCTGTTCACGGGAACTCACGAATCAATAATCAGATAGTATTGAAATTTACAGAATGCATTGGAATTAAGTAGGGCCAGGTCTGATAGAAGCGATTTTGAATTGTAGGCAACTCTGTTCCAGTGGTGCCATCTTGAAAAATTACAAAGAAAAAAAACTGCTTTTTGCCCAATGAAATGTGAACTAGTTACCCGATTTTCATGAAATTGACACAGTAGCTGAACCTTACTTTAAACTCTGTTTGATAGAAATTTGGTTGAAAAATTCGATTGGTGCTGCCAGCTATGGTAATTTTTGTGTCTTTTTGTGAAAATTCGCTCAGGAAAATAAAACTTTTTGCCCTATAACTTCCAGTGCAGTCATGAAATCATTACGAATTTCATACATTTAATGGATCATATTATAGGCATTATTCAGGTTAAATTTGGTTTAAAAGCCATGATAGGGTTGCCAGCTATTGTTGGTTTTGTGTTTGCTTGCAATATCTTTATTAAGCGGTTTTATCGTAGAATTTTCAATTGGTAATGATATTTTAGTGACAATAAACAGCAAATATTAAGCTTTCGATTATTTGAAAAAACTCGCTGCAGGTAACCCTAAATTTCTTTATACTTCTATAACTTCAAATGTTATATAACAACGTGAAGCAGATGTGATATATTCTTGGCTTTGATACTGGCGAAAGGTTGCCAGCACGAGTCGGTTGTGCTACTTTTGTATCAATAAATGCTTACAGTTAGTTTTCATACCGGAAACATTTACAATGAAAATAAATAACCGATGTTTCAATTCCCAAAGTTCTGCAAATTTTTCGGATCGCAGCCCCAAACTCCAACTTCAGTTACAGTGCTGCAGGCACTGAGCATTTTCTTCATTGATATTATATGAGATGCTGCTTTCAAAATTTTGTGAAATAAGCAACTGATAACGAATATAATTAACCCGTGTTTTGCTCTCATAAACGTTGAAATTCATGCCAGTGGTAATATCTGAAACCTTTCCACCATATGAGTTATAATGCATTCTTGAGACAAAAGTAAAACGTGGCATTTGAGACAGTTTGGCCGCAATAAGCAGCTCATGTGGTGGAATATGCACTCAAAACCTGCACGATTCTTCTACTGTTCTTCGAACATTAGTGTTTCTAGCGGTTCAGGTGCGCTAGAGTTTTTTTTCCTTTTTCTCCTAGGGTCATCTGCATAAACGCTCTTGACGAGAAAAGCAAATCAATCTGTGGTTAGGTCACAGCTTGCCAAAGACGCTGATGTACAGCTTTTGGTAGATCGCATCCCGAATTCCCTATGCTTAGTGGTGGTTGTTGGTTAAAAGTCTGTACTTTCGTGATAGGAAAGATCATACAAGTCTGAGATGCAATATCGGGATCTCGTTTGCATTTTTTTTTTTTTCACAAAAACTGCCATTTGAAAACTGCCATTTTAAATATGGTGACTGATCCCTCTTACGAAGATTCTGGTACCTCTTTTTCTTTCAGTCATTTAATCATTTCTGTGTTTAATTTAGTTGGAAAAATGTTATCATTTTAAAAATTAATTGAAACGGCGCTAGTACATCCTCTTTAGGTAATAAGGTATTTGCACCCCGCGTGGGAACATAAAATTGTTTGGTGGGGATAATTCACGTCATAATTTCATACTAGGTTACTTAACATGAGTTTGATAGGATAGAGGGTGGGTGGTGAGCTTTTTTTTGCATCAACTGTTTGTATCTTTATATGCCCGTACTTTACTTAAGGAATGATGATCATTTTATGTCTAAACGCATCTTTTCGTGAAAGTCGCCGTGGGTCTGGGGATTAACGGAAATGTGAAAAAAGCTTAACATTTCAAGAATATAGTCCCGAAATTTGAAGTCAACCAGAGCAAAACTCTTGAAACTATTGAATACTTAGTCCCATCTCCTCTATCATTGTTGCTCCGACAGCTCGGAGTTTAGTAGTCATTTTCTCAAGACAATTTTTTTAAAGTCCGTGTTCACTACTACATTTAAAACCCACCTTACCGATTCATTTCAAACTAAGCACACACTTTCTACATGTAAAATACTACCCCCCCCCCCCCCCCAACGATAAGTTTTAGATTTTTTTTTTCATTAAGGGAGTTTTCCACCTACAAAAAGGTGAAAAATAGCAACTTCCACTTCAAATGACCACCAAAAAATTTAACAATGAAAAAATATAAATCAGAGAACGTTTGGGGGAGAATTTGATGATACTTTGACTAAATTTTAATATTCTTTGAGCTCCGATAATTTTCAGCTGAGATATCGTTTTTTTCCAAAGACGTTCTTGAAAAACCTTTTTCACCAGTTTGTTTGTCAATATTTTCACATAAAAAAAATTACGCAATGTTATTGAAATTATGATTAATAATGTACAAAAGATTTAAATAAATTTGCTCTATCCATATTTCTAAAAAAAAAATTCGTAAAAAAGTGTTTTTTTTTACGCTGGAACCCTTACCCTTCCCTTAAAGATAGTAAGAACTTAATTATACAACTAGTGCATGCATATGGGAAGATATGTTGCACGATGTAATTTGGGCTTGTTTTAACGCAAATTTTTATTCACAGTTAGAATAACTCACTATGGTTGGGCTAAGTACTACCCATACCCACTCGGCTATACAAACATAATGTAGAGCCATGTTTAAAAAAAATATTTTAAACGACACTTTGATTTGGTACATACGAAATAAATAGAATATACAAGTTTCCGAAAATAACAGTATGTTCATAAGCAAAAAATAAAAAAAAATTTCTTTCGAAAATCTTGACTCTAACAAAGTAGTTTTTCTCTCCATACCAAGCTCTGAAATTATCATCTTCTATAATTGTAAACAAACTTGATTTCAAGATCTCTTGATATCTTAACTTCCTTCGCTGGAACTTTAGCCGCATGTCTATATCTCAATATTTAGCTATGTTCGATGCTTGTTGATCAACTTCATTGAAAGCAAAAATGGAACCAAAGTCCATCATTTGTTTGTTTGGTCTTCTTTCCGCAACAAGAGTGTATGCCCATACGAGTATCACTATAGAAACTCCAAAGAATTTCAACTTATACGTACAAATACGTATTTGCATACATACACATATGAATGTCCATGTAATTATTTACGATAGTGTGTACTATGCTTGTAAGAGTCAATTTACTTGTCCACCCGATCAACAGCTTGCTTTGTTATGAGTTTAACAGCTTTAAGATTAATTCTTATCACTTTGCTCTTGAAGTTGAGCCGCTTTGTTTTTGATTTTGTCACACAAGAATAATTTTACGACCGACACTACTCTCGGTAAATGTGACTTGTAATCGGAGTGTATGGTTTAACGTCGGAAACTATAATTAATGCGTCCAGAGCCAGACAGTTAATAGAAAATTATTAACCGACTATTGCCTAAGATATTATCCGATTTTGATTAGTGCTCATAATAAGATATTTAATTTTTTCATACATATATATTTCAATATCTTAATTTGCGATCAATCTTTTATAGGTCATACTAAACCCATGTAACACCAAGTAACCAATGCATATAAAATTCCCTTAATTTTTAAACATTTTTCATGCGCCTGACATGTGCATGTGTGTAACCTTCGCAAAGGCTAAACAATATAGCTGATATGCGGCGAATATATAAAATGCATATTTCTTTGTTGAGCGACTTGTGTTGTTCTACTTGCAACAAATAGAAGCAATCGTGATTTCACTCTTGGCTTATGCATTGGCGAGCGAAAATCTCACAAGAGGCATGCAAAGTACACGCTGCAGTGTAATATGAAAAATGCAATGTGACACGGTGAATAAAAGGGTTTAAGTCGAGTCTGTGGACAATGCCAATGAAGTAGTATAATGTAGGTATTTGTTTTGCGGAAATTGCTGATGATGACACTTAATAATACAATGTATTCAGAATCTTTTTTTTAACGAAATGTACTTGTTTTTCACATATTTTCACTCATAATTGTAAGCCATTTTGAGAATGTAATTAGTTTCAGATTACATGCTTAATTCGATTCAAATATTATATCGAATTTTCTTCAACTTTGATTCATCCATCAGACCACTATCCAACAGGCGTGTCAAATGTTCATGCTAAATGTATCTAATTAATATTTTCAATTTGTGAGAACGAAATTGGGGTAAACTCGACTTGATGGATCACAGCCGGAAAATTCTATCACCAGAGGGCGAATAGGTAGTAGCAGAGTTAGAAATTTTAAGAAATACAGACAACATTATACAAAATAATATTCGAGCAGATAATACAATTAGGAAAAACAAACAAAAACACCCCCAAAAGCAAACATAAAACCAGAAAAGCCCAATCATACCAGCCCGACATCTAACGACGAAATTCATTTAACGGCTGTGTGGTGCATCAAGTTGAGTTTTACCCGAAATTGAAATCGAATGAAGTAAAATAAAGAAAGTGAAATAAAGAAAGATGATAGCCGCCAAACTTAAGTTTATGTTATATTTATGAATCTACAAGCTATGTTAATATCGTTAAACTTGTAATTATATAACTATTTATTCCATTCAACTTTTAATCGGCTATAGGAAAAAAAATATATTTAAAAATATTCAAACTGCATTTCTTTATGGTCAATGAAATTAGTTTCAATAGGTTTCCTGAAAGCAAAAAAATTTTACTGTCAAGAAAACGAGTTTTATCGTAAACTGAGCAAAAATGTGAAAATAAACAAAACCTAGTAAATTCGATTGGAACCCTTCAAAAAATTCATAGCTAAGAAAATCATGGAATTTCCACGAAGGCTAAATTCTGAGAATGAGAAATAGTAGCCTAAAATACATGAGAAATAAATGAGAAATAGTAGACTAAAATACACTGATATCACATTTTTTGGCGTTTCAGATTGACTGAGTGAATGTAGGTTGGGGGTCGCCGACTGGAGCCGCTATGCACTTAGTCTAGAATTACCCATTGTACTCATACTCTCAGCCTACCAGAGTCTTCCCGATTTATTAACAAAGATCAGTATGATAAGAGATAAAAGACTTTTCTCTACAGGCATGCAAAATCCGCGTCGAAGCATTCTTATCTGATATGCGTAAAAACTGGGCATTCACAAATAAAATGCTCCGCAGTATCTACCTCTTCGAAACAGGATGGATAAAGATCTTCCCACGCAGTTATGTAAATATATCCCCCTAAGTGGTTTTGTCCTATCGATATACCTGTCATTGCTCTGGAAACTTCCTTCTCTTGTTATGGAGGAATCCTGCAGGTCCATGAGGAGGTTTTGAAAGGAAGATCTTTGTGTGACTGACAATATCAAAAGATAGCCGCACCTCTTTATGGGTACCCACAACCCTTTTTATAAAAATGGCGTACGCAAAGAAGGTTCGAACATCTAAAACAGGTTCAAGATTGTTTCGCAATACCATCAGTAATTTAATATCCTTCAACACTGCAGTGCCCCGGTTTCGACAGATGTCAATCGTGCCCTGAGCTCCTGCGTAATTATCGCAGTGAAAATCGATACTCTTTGCCGTTAGGTTTTTATCAATTACCTACACTCTAAAAAGTGGGTCTATAATTAATACTTTGATAATAGGAAATATACTCATTTTTTCGTTTAAAATAACGAATCACAAATTTTTTTACACATTCAATGTGCATTTTTTGCTTTTACGTCATATCAGCTGAATAGTACACAGCTTTTTGTAAATTGAAGCAAAAAGAGCGTAAATTTACTAGTTTGCTATTCACCTTTGCGCCAAAGCCATAAAATTGCATCATTTTTTAGGATAAAATTACACGATTTGTTCGTAAAAAAAATTATTTTTCGCACTTTTGTAAATTTACATCTTTAACAGTAGGAAACCAGTTTCCTACTATTCTAAGGGTAAAATTCAACCAAAATTTTTTTGAGTGTAGCAAGTAGCTCTGAAGATAGCGAATGTTACTGCTAAAAATGAGAAAAAGAAACATGCTCTCCGAGAGAAAAAGTCTGTCATTTGATAAATGCAGATAAATGCCAGCTCAAGATCTAACATCTTTTATCAGGCCGTCCGTGAAGAAGATCGCAAATCCCCCAGTCACTTTAATTCATTTCAATTCAGCTTCGTTTATTAGATCTTTGGGTATATAATGGTATTAAGAATAGTAACGTATATAATATAGTAAACTTTTAACATTTTTTTTTGAGTGACTCAGCGTTTGCTCTACAACTCTGGAGTGCTTAAATACCTAATTTGGTTGATATAGTGTGTGTTTTCTTGTAATATTCAAAAACCTACTAAAAAAGTTAGGACTATACTTGTAGGAACTAGCTACTTAAAATGGCTTAACCTAGAAAAAAAGATACCCAGACTACAAGCTAGTATTTAAAAGCAATTAGTATTAAAAGCAATCCCACGACAACCCTTGTACGGGTCTAGGGGTTGAAGCTAGTAGAGAGCTTCATTACAATTTTTTTAATCATTGTAGATATACATGAGTAATATATAGCATATTACACATATAAATTTCCTGCACACTATGAGTATATGTAGTGATGAATTAAAGGATTGGTGGAAGCTCTGCATCTAGATTGAAAACTGTTGATGAGATTGTTACAAGAGTCTACAAACATGCAAATATTTAAATTTCTATGCAATCGGTAAATGGAATAGTATCTGGGAAGGTTAGACATAATCTTTAATACTTTATTTTGCTGTATTTGCAACATTGTGGAGATGGCACTTGGCAGCTACGAAAATAGCTAAGTTAGCATAGCTAAGAAAATGTAAGAATATACTTTTATATACAAGTACTTTGATCTCAAGGTTTAGGACAGATTTCCTGTTAATTAGAGGGTAAAGCATTTTTATTAGATTTTGACACTTTACTATTTTATTTTGAATATGGTGCTTATAGGTTAATGTTTTTACGAATGGCATGTCCAAATAATTGAATGTTGTGCACCAATGAATTTCTTGGTTACTAAGCTAACTATATTTCGCTGTGGCAATTTATTAGGTGAGCGTTTTCTTATAAAAAAAGGACACTGTGTTTTTGCGTGGTTAACTTTTATTTTCCATCTTGTGAAGTACTGAGACAGTTGAAAAAGGTAGTTTTCAGTAGTGAGGATAAGCTCAGTAGCGCTCGTACCCGCAGCATAAATAAGTGAGTCATCAGCGTTGAGTCCTAACTCAATGTCGGGATGTTTGGGAATATCACTCGTAAAAACTAGGTATAATATGGGCCCAAGTACAGAACCTTGTGGAACCCCGCCAGGTATGGTGTTTATTTTTGATTCTGTATGACCCAATTGAACGAAGTATTTTCTATCCAGAAGGAACGATCGAAATCATTTTGACCAAATGTGTAGGGAAATTAAATTGCATCAGTTTATGTATAAGTCCATAGTGCCAGATGCAATCAAAAGCTTTATGAATATCGAGGGGTATTGCTATAGTCGACTTTTTATCATTTAAGAAACTACGGTAACGTATCGCCAAGATAAAGAAACAAACCCCAGGACTAGTGATAGCCAAAAGAAAACATTTTGGGTCTGGCTATCTAGCTGTATTTCAGCATCTCTCACTAATACGAATAGCAGAAGTTTTGATCAAAGACACAAAAGCATTCTCAATTAAAGTTTATAGAGATTCTTTTTTGGACTTGGTGAACTCATCATGGCGGTGTTTTAGGGAGACAAACTTAGCTGATTGGTCCTTTTCCGACCCAACTAGCGAAAACAACCGCTTTCAATCGCCTGATCGCCAAACACAAGGCTTGCATCATTGCATCACAGTACATTTTCTCGCAAAAGTTCGCATTCTAATAATTTTTGTCGATAAATTAGATATCTGATTCTGAATATGTGTGTGCCAAATCTTTTTAGTAGTTATAATGTGTGACAAAAGTGTAAAAGACACTTTATGGACTTGTGACTTACAAGATAAACTAACAGCTTTGTTTGGCTTGGATAAAACACCTAAAAAGGAGAGCTTTCTTTGACGTATCATCTGTCAGTGATTGGATTCCGCTAACCTCTGAATGTGACAAAGCCTAGACAGACAGGCATTTAAATTACTAATTTACTAATGATCATTTATACCTAAATTACTAATTTAAAAGGTGCTGACACCCAGTCCTTGCGTTATTGATGAATAATTAGTTTTTGAAAAATGGCGAAATCGAATATGTTTTAAGTGTACGTTGCCTCTTTTATGTTCTAATTGATAAAATTGGAGTCCAATCCGCACAAGAACTACATTAAAATTCTTCAAATATTTCGAATTTGAATCTGACATCTCAAAAAGGTTGTCTTCTGGTTCCTTTTCAATGTGAGAAGCGATTTTTTACAAGGGAAATTTGTATTATATCGGGCAACTCTACTTCATTTAAGAATAAATGACCAAAGTTCGATGATCATTAGCGATTTGCTTAATGATTAATAATTTGGTCATTTAGTTGTAATTAGTCCAAATTACCATATGAAACACAGCACTTAAATTATGATTTACGGCAAATGATCATTTAGGCTGCGCTGTCTGTCTAGGCTTTTGAAAAGATTTTCAATTCATTAGTATGTTTTTAGTTTCCTAAATCTGGTTGTTAAGGAAAAACTGTATCTTGTTGCATAATGAAAACCCATTTGGTAGTACAGCAGCCGTTGATGCTGTGTCCATTTGAGTCGTTTATTTTTTCTCATTTAGAAATGCTGAAATTTATTCACCCTTTTTTTCGTTTGGGGGTGTTTGAAGGAAAACAGGTCTCCATTTAATCTTTTATTCAAATGGTTTTTTTTTTGTCGCAAACTATGGACGAAAAAAGTCAGATTTGTAGATCGTCGTTTGTTATTTGTAAAAAGTATACTAATCCCAGGAAAAAAAGCCATTGCTCTACCTTGTAGAATGCACGTATAAGTGTCATATTTGACGATTTGCCTTACATTCTAGTGTGTTGTTTACGGCCAGGGTTCGATGCTGAAACGCAATCGAAATTTTCGTGACAAAGTATCATTTATTCTTGGTAATAATTTTGGAGGCTGTAGACCAAGAAGAACATTTCTCATTATAAATTAAAAACAGAAACTCGCTAATTGTAGTAGTACAAAGTCTCAGACAAGTTCATTGACTTGAGGAAAAGATAAATAAACACAAAGATCTTAAATATGTAGTAAACTTCCATCTTTAGAGTACAAAAGAAGAAAAATCTTCTGCATGACCATAAAAAATTCTCTGATCTATTCAAAGACGATCTTTGTACTGCTACCTTCTATAGAAAGATTCAAGGCATTCATATTCATAGTCGTCACGAAAACAAGCTACCTTCTAATTCAAGTGTCGTCCATCTCCCGATACCTACAGGAATGTACTTTGTAAATTTATTATTCACCTGACGTCCGTGTATCGTGCGAATTACTGTACGTTTAAAAAAACTTTTTAGTCTCTTTGATGAGTGCCCATTTATGAGTGGAATTCGCGCATGCGTGATCGTATTTGAATGTGTATATTGGTCTATTTTTTCGGTGTCAACTGCCGTTCTTATTCTAATTAATTCGATGAAGATTTAATATCTGCGTATAGTGCTAGGAACATATTTCGATAACGATCTTTAGTGAAAAATGCGAAAACCTAAATCCAAATTTAAATATGTAGATTTTATGCCGAGATAACTGCAAATTAGGGATTCAATTTCAATATTAGGTGAAATTCTTGAACCAATTTGAATAATGAATTTGTCGATGTTCCAATTTCGACCGTATTTTGAGCTTAATTATGGATTATGTAACATAAGAATGTATTATTTAACGGAATACATCAATCTGATATGGCTTATTTTGCGGTACAAATTGAATAATGAATTTACGCAATTTATAGGACTTTGATGTTATTTAGTGGATAATTTTTTTATGTATTAATTTTAACTCAAATGGGGGCAAATTTGACGGCTATATTTGACGGATATTAAAAAACTTCAGCTTTGTTTTGATAATTTCAAAAAGTATACAATTATATGAGAATTAGTTGAATGATCGGTTTGTAGTGTTTAAATGACATCAACGCGGTTTATTGTTTTGGAAGAAGCTTTCAAGAGGAATTAATTTTCACGAGCAATTCAATCCGCTATCAAAGCTATGCATACTTACAAACAATACATTTGTGTGAACACGCTTGTACTCTTTGATGCGCATTTTAAAATCCAAATAATATATTCGTGTCCCTGAAATAATTTCAAATCGTCCAGTACCTTTAAAATAAATTATTTCAAACAGCAAATTTCTCTGTACACTCGGCAAAAGTGTGTTGCCATAGAACAACTCATAAATCATGCAAACCGCAAGTATCATACAAACCCATCCCAACGATCATGATAAACATCTAAGCAAATTTGTTTTCCTAGTCAAGATACGCATACACTTGTAGTTGTCATCGCTTCGCAATTGATCCAAAGATTCAGGCGACAAACCCGATCTCATTTCACGATGCCATCACAAAACATTCTTATGACCTCAAGTCTGAGGTAATATATCAGAGCCTGGTACGCACTGCGAATTGAAATTTATCAACAAAATCAACATTAGCAACAAGTATTTGCGTTCAGTTCGGCCCCGAAAATTTGTGCCAATGAACTTAGCGCACAAAAACATTTTGTTTACATACTAGAGCGCGATCAAAGATCGTTGAAAACTGTTGAAAAAGTTCAATCTGAGATTGGGCGAGTGATGTGTTGAAATCTTTATTGAAAATCAGAACGGTAACGAGAATGAATCCCCTCTGTAGAGTGGTGGACGAAGTGTTAAATGTGTGAACGTCTTGTTGTTGCGAATTATATTCCGAAAAGAACTGATGACTACACACAACTCCCTCCGGCGCGTTTTGCCAGAATGTGTTGTATTCAAATTTATTTGCTTGTGGTTTTTGGTCATTTTGCGGGTCTGTCTCTAGATATAACCTACTTTTGGAGATAATATTGTGAGTTCTGCGAACTGAATTGTACGAATTGTGGATTGTTTGCGTTGAAATGCGTGCTTATTAGTTGGATACATAATCGCGGCATTGTTTTCTTGGATTTTACAGCAAAGAATAAGTGATGTGTCCGGCAACGTGTAGGTAGATGTGATTATCGTTAGCTGTGTAGAGAAACTTTCACAAAATGTATCATTGCATTTGTTGGACGTAAAAGTGATACTGCCATTTCGTTCTTCTTAATCGAAAAAAAGTGTTTACTTTTATTTATTTGAGCCTATTCATTCTGAGTTGTTAATCATAAAAACATCAATTTACTGATTAAGAATTTAAAATTGTTTAACAACTATCACTTTGTGAAAATAAAGTTTTTATTTCTTTCAAACAATCCAACACTTTTGTGGTCACACATTTACTCCTAATAAACAACAAGACAATATCAAACCGCTCTAGCATTCCTTCAATCTCGAGCTAGTGCGATACATTTGTTTGCTTTTTATCTTCTTCGTCGCAAACTCGTCCAATTTGCAATTGTCCAAAAAATAATCATGAACCTGTTCGGCCAGTTATTAGTCTGCTATTTTCCTCACATCAAAATTTATGGATACTGAAAATGCTTATAACTTTTAATCAACGTTGCTTCATTTCCCCTTTCGGTGGCTCTTAGAAAAATTAATTGCAACTGCGTATACGGCTCGCCTAAAAACAATTTTCTGGCAGCACTATCGCATTAAGAGCTGCATAATTTAGAACTGAAGTAGCCCTTTAATCAAATATATGAAATCTGCTGCAATTGTACTGGATTGACTATTCGGAATCCCTCGAAAAAGTTAACTGTTAACTAAGCTTGAAATGCACAATTTCTTCGACCTATAAAAACCCTGCTCCTATGTTTCACCTTTAATCCAGCAGCTGGGGAATTGACTTAAGTCATCAATACAACAAAATTTAGTGCGGCAAAATAAGGTTTAAAAACAAAATCTTTATCACTTGTTTAACTCGTGCCCTGCCTACGTATAAAAAATTGACCCTATGAGTTGTAAATCACCAATGGAACACAGAATATAAAAGAATATGTAATCTACCACTAGTGTATCTACCCACCTTTAGGAGCTACGTTTGTAATTCCGTTTGGTCCGGTTTTTACTGCAGAGTTCTTGCAGCTCCTTCTCGATTACTGTTGCCATTTCGTCACCTACAGATAGTACTCAAATGCCGCTAGTAGTTGCTGGATGTTGCGGGGAAAGCGTAGTGGTGATGATATAGAGAGCTTTTGGGAATTTTATCTGTGGTGAAGCACACAAATACCCGGAAACCAATACCCCAGAGAATGATGTCGGCTTCGTCGCAAAGTCGATTGAGGCTTTTTGTGGCATCTTAAACAAATTGAAAAAGTTAAATGGAAAACTTTCGACAGATTTAAAAAGGCCTTGATTCTTTTTTTAATCATAGTTGTGGTTCCTATTTTACTCGGTTGCTACACGATAATGGTCCAAATATTTTTTTTATTGAATGTGACTAGAATCCAATTTTCGCTACAGGAGAGAACATTTGATATCATTTGAAATTGCGAAAACATTTGTCAAAATTTAGCTTTACTGTTGTAAATATGTGTCAAATTGAATCGAATATCAACGCAAAATAAAGCTGATTTGCTTAAATAGCAATGTAATTTCGTAAAATATTGTTTGCGCCCAACGTGGGTTTAATATTATTTTACTTAAAATAATGTACCGAAAATTATTACTTTGTTCTCAATATGCACCTTTTTCGGATGAAACTGTGTATGCATTCTTCTTAAAGCAAACTCATTCCTGGAATTTGCCTTTCAGGAAGTATATCACTACAAACGGAGCCTTTTCCCCGCGGATTATAAGCCTTAGTTGTTTAAGCGAAAAGTGCACTGCTATCTCCTGCTAACTCATCTCTTCCTCTATTCCTTTCCTCAACATTCCTTCCGCCAACGCTGTGCTATAGTATAATAGGGTATCCATTCAGCCTTGGCATAATCATAGAAAAAATACATACACTGAAAGAAAAATCTTGGTATAATCAACCATTTTCCTTAGTTGTTTTTGCGTCAACTACGGGCTATGGTTAAAACAACCATAAAAAAATAGTTGATTACTTTTATGCAGCATGACGCGTGGTTGATAAACAACGTCCGTGGTGCAAAAAAGTACTGGTTCAGGCGGTAACGATGTGTTGGTATACTTTTCTCTAAATGCTTGTATCATTAGAGGAGCATTGATAAGCCATAAACCATAGCAACATAATCCATCCAAGCCTTAAATAGAAACAGGACGTGAGACGTGAAATTGAGTTCATATGCATAGCTGCAGCATCTATGAAAACAATTGAAACTGCTTAACAATTTCTGGCATTGGGACAATCGTATTCGTTTTCGGGACTCCCTGTTTCATAACAGTGATCTGCAAACAGAAGACTTATATTTTGTGAATAGAAGAAGGGAAATATAAAGGCTTCACAGCATAACATGAATATGAATTATATCGAACAGCAAACCGAATACAATTCTGCCATGTAGCATATGAAACTTCTATGATAGAATAGGAGTATGAGTATGAGGAGTATGAAAAATCAACAGTTTTCCTTAGTTGTTTTTGCATCAACTAGGGCTATAGTTAAAACAACCATAAGAAAATCGTTGATTACTTTTATGCACCATGACGCGTGGTTGATAAACAATTTCATTCGGAGCATGAAAACCATTCTACTTTGCGTAGAATAATTCCAAAGACGCTGCTCACTGAATTACGTTTGTTGAAATCAACTATTGCGAAGTAGTTTAAGTACCATAGAAACTGTTGATAGTTCGAAACGTTGAAGTTTTGAGTGAATTGATGAAAAGTTTTCTATTTATCAACTAATTTTCGTGGTTATGAAACAATTAAAACAGTTGATTTCATGAACGTTGCGATATTTTTTGTACAACCAGAACCAACTACTTTTATATCGTTAAATTAACTATATTAACATAGTAAAAATAACTATTTTCCGTAGTTCGTTTAACGATTTTGAATGAATCGTTGCAATACTATTAAAAATAGTTGAACCAACCATGAGTTTTTCTTTCAGTGTAGCATCACAAATATGATCACATATGCTATACACATAGTATCCTGAGCTATAAAGTATATCTATATAATGTCAAATGAAAAATTGTTTTAAAGCAAAAATTGCCATACATTATACAGTTTTCTGCTCTTACATAGTCTCAACTCCGTTAGACATAGTCTCGTTGACTACAAGTAATTTGAATTGTGATTATATTTGTTTGATTTTGGATTTTATTTATATTATGATTATATTAAATAAATATGATTTTTTTAGCTCGATGTATTTATTTTTATAAAATTATTTTTTTTTGAATTTCTAATTTGTATTGGAAATTTTTTTTTTCTCTTTTTATTAAATGTGCAGGAATTTTTTCAAGCTGAGTTTTTTTATGTTGTTTTTTTTTGTATCGGTTTCTTGTGATCGAATTAATGGTATGGGCTGCTCAACGCTGAAATAATAGGTTCAATGAAGCCAGGCAGACGTGAACCCCTCCTTTCTCCGTCCCTGTAGGTTTTCTTTATGTGTGGGTCCACGTTATTAATGCGTGACTCAGCAAGGGTTTGACCTGTCTCTCCATGTACTCACGATACCGATGACAAGCCGGTACCTTTAGTCACGCGATACGAGGGCAGCAGATTAGACTAAAATTCTATTCTGTTTCGCAACAAATCTTATGAATATAGTCTCGGAGCAGTAGGCTAGATTACATCCGGGCTATAATGAGTTCCGTACCCTAGTAGATAGAGCACTGGCTCCTAATGAGTTGGATTTCCGGTTCAAATTAAGGTTGGAACAGGAGACAGCCGATTATTATGCCTCTTTACTAGAACTGAATGAAATCAGCAAATCACACATGTTCTCAAGACCAGTCACTTTATTTTAAGTGCTTGTAAGTTGAGGCTGTATTAAGACTGTTATGGGCTTTTCGGCATTTGTTGCAAAGGCTGCAAAGAAGGTTGCCGACCACGCGATGATATCCTAGCTAATCCAAGAATAACTGTAAATACAAACTCCTGTCAAGGTTGTTAGTGAGCTTTTTGTGCTTTGACTAGTGCTTAGTATATCGTTAATCAACATTTCACCGTTGATATGTGATAATTCGATGTACTAATTTTTCCTTGTTAGCCTTTCATACTTCACCAATAACCCAGAAAGCTAGCTCATGATCAAATTGCTCCAAATGTATTTGCAATTGACACACTACCGAAAAAAGAAAGTATTGACCAAAGATTTCCTATAAATAAAACATTAAACTACTTACGTCTAGAAAGCTCAGAACTATCATTAAAAATTTCATTTACAATAGCATCACAATAACTGCCAGTTAACAAACGATTTTATTGTAATTTTCTCGCAAATAGAGTAACCTCTGAACGCAAGCAATTCCATTCAATATTTCACACCCATATGCTTTCCATTCAATTTTGAAAACCATGAAGTATCTTGATGGAGGGAAAAATATATGGCCGCAAACTTTAAAACAATTACCGTGAAATTTCGTGAAAGACAATTTGTTTGAATGTTGTAGTGTGACCTTTAGGTTTTCTCGAAATCATTCCTCATTTTCAGTTAGCTCCAAATCTCTCAACAAAGCTGTGCGCTTCGTGCTTGAACAGTAATACGCTGAATTATAGACATACATACATAAGAATATGTGCACGCACAATTATCGTTAAGTTAAAGTTTTTTTTCGGAGCCAGCGCAGCTACTTCACCTCAATGATTTATGAGCTACGATCCGACACATTAATTGCAATGCTTAGTGTTATTCGGTAATGCATTTCGAGTAATAATTGAAGGCTGATGGCATTTTTGTGTCTGCTATCGATTTAGCTACATTATCTACCTCTTAGTACTGGTGGCCTTCACGTTAATACACTCGAATGTGTGTATCTCTGGTAATTCCAGGTCTTACAATTGTAATGTACTTAGGAACGCGTCTTGCTGTCCGGTAAATCCGCTTCAAAATGTTGGCGTGTCTACGAGCTGCTCAATGACGCATATGAGCAATTTGAGAAAATAGATTGGTGGTCGTAAGAAGAGGAAATTCATGTGCATTCAATTAATTGTTAATAATACATATTTCAAAAATAGTCATTTGAATTTTTTTCATCTGTGATATCAGTTAGTTTTTTAGATAAACCATCTAATTTTTTTTAACTAATTGAAACCCTAAAAATATGATTTATTTAAAAAAAATCATACACGTGAATTGAATCAAATTTACCATGAGATATATTTAATTTGAATAAATGGTTTTCGAATTATGTATATTTTTACAATAACACATCAAAAAATTCGGTCAGATTACATATAAATCTTGAAGCTAAGTTGTTTCTAAGTTTCAAAAATATTGCTCAATCGGATTTCGTCTTTTGTGATAGTTTCATCTAACCTGCAGTACCTACATATTCGGTATTTTCATACTCTTAAGTATGAAGATACCGAATGCTTCATGTAACTATAAACTTCAAACAAATTCATAGTGAATGCATGTGAACAACTCAGACTGTCTAAGTCCCACGCATCTATACATACAATCTACACATGCTCTACTAGCTCGAAAGGCAATTTACCTTGAAGCCACACTATCTTTTTGAATCGCCAAAAATATCTTTTTGATTTCTTGCCGCAGGTTCGATCAACGATAGCGACAAGCGAAATTGAGAATTTGGAATAATTAGTCGTGCGGAGCGGACCCACAGTGAACTAATTCATACATATATTCATCACATGCACATGTCGCCTGCATATTTTATATACATACTACATACTATCCAGCAAACGACATTTTATGTGGAAAACGATCGATCACTTCGAAAAGTGAGAGTATGTACTTGGACTTGGCCGCTGAACGTGACGGCCGGTACAAAATTGCAGTGAACAAACAAGACTGATTTGACTGATCAGGTACGGTAGCCTAGCCGGTAGTAATGTGCAAAGTGTGTGTGTGTGATTAGTGCGTGAAAAATCGCATAAGCGGCCGGTCGGTGAATGCCTTAATGAGTAGTTTTGTGATTTTTTTCTTGGCAAGAAAAACAACAATATCGTTGGAAATTGCGATACGCAGTGATAAAAAGTGATTTGTGTGCGAAAGAAAGTGCTCGATGTGACGTGCAATAAATTTGTGATTAAATAATATGAAAGTGATTTGATTTGCTGTCAAGAATTTCAAGTGTTTTAAATACAGGTGGATACAATCATACATTGATATTTGCTGAATCGGATTATAAGCCTATTGACAAAATGTAAGTACAGAAACTATATTTACAAGATAAGAGATCGCACATCTTCGAATGAACGATATCTTTCCGCTGTTAGCTATAGCTAGTACGGCTATACGTTGTTTGTGTTTACGAATCCGTTTCTTGATCAGCGTCATGAAATTTCCGGCTAAATGGATGGTGATTTACGGATGAAATCTATTTTTTCCTGAAAATTCTGCGTTTAAATGTACACACAATTGATGATTCGGAATTGATCACAGTTTTACGAGTAGACGATTCTAATCATTTCAATAAATTACTGTGAGATGACACAATCGCACAAATGCATCTGATATGGAGTAGAAAAATGAAAAGTTCAAAATTGTACATAATTATTTAGGGTACCCATAAATTATCAATTATATATACTATGTAGGGAAATATACTTTAGTTAAATTCAGAATGCCTCCTTCTAAAGACATGTTTTATTATTCTACAATATATTGCAACACATGGTCTTGACTTTTTGTCGTAACAAAAACAAAAGTTTTTACGACACCCCGGTGCGAATCAGAAACATTTACGTCATTGCATTGCATGCTGTTTCATTTTCGATCTGATTTTAATGCACCGATTACAATACAAAATTTATGTTGTATATGGAGACGTACACTCAGCCACAAAAGTCTACGTACATACACTTGGAAATTCATCAATCTTTCCAAAACAACGAATATTAATATGTAAAGGTTATTTAATTGTGATCATGGTTCCCTTCTTGTCTATAAATCAGCATAGACAACGTATATCGTCTCTAAAGCTTATCAAAGCAGAGAATATTCATACGGGAAACTCGATCGTTTTGCGGAATAAGCCTCCGAAGCCGAATCAAATTGAAATTGTTTTTGCGGGATGATTAAAATTGAAATGTTTTTTTATTTGCATAGACATTTTTTTTTTTATTTGACAAAGTGGTTTGGAAAGTATGCACTGATTCTCATCAGACACCAGCACACAGTGCATACTTGACTACTTGCTGATTCATAGACAAGAAGGGAACCATGATCACAATTAAATAACCTTTACAAGTAAATTATATCGATGGATATAAGTCGGAGATGTTAAAATTTGTCGCAACTAGCGTAAATAAAAATTAATGATTTCCAACTGCAAGTGGTCACATCAGTCAAGTATGCACTGTGTGCTGGTGTCTGATGAGAATCAATGCATACTTTCGAAATCACTTTGTCAAATAAAATTTGCAATGTAAATAAATTTTTTTCAATTTTAATCATCCCGCAAAAACAATTTCAATTCGAATATTAATAATTCTAAACATGCGATTTGCATTGTGAGTTAGTGAAAAGAGGTTTCGTTCGAAATACGAAATTTAGTGATAAAATTAAAGCCAGAGGATAAATCACTGGGCGAAATAGTAAAAATAGTGAAAAAAGCCAGGTTACTGTACACGCGATAGTAAAAAAATTTAACTGGCAGTTTGAAAAGTAAAGCTCGATCTCCTAATATCTTGAACGACCGTGACGTCAGAACAGTACTACGAAAAGTTAAGGAAAATCTGAAAATAAGTGCACCAAATATAAGCAAATGTATTGAAAATGAACTGGGAAAAGCAGTGCATCCTGAAATTATTCGTAGTACTTTGAGATCCGCAGAATTTCATGGACGCGTGCCAAGAAAGAAACCATTCATTTCTGAGGCAAACCGAATTAATTTAGCAACTTCTTTTCGACGATTGGAGAAGATCTATGTGCCTCTATAACCCCGACGCATCAATATTCAAGTATTTCAGCCACTTAGTTGGAACCTTTTCCTTTCCCAGAAATAAAAAAAGATGAGATACTTTTTCACGTAAAATCCTTAAAAGACAACAAATCTCCAGGCGAAGACTCTGTAACAGCGAAAGTGCTGAAAACAATTGCTCAAGATATGTTAACTCCTCTTCACCACATTTACAATATATGCCTACAAGCCGGGCAGTTTCCAGATAGCCTTAAAACAGCAATTGTCATCCCCATTTTCAAAGCGCTGGATAAGAAGTGTCTAAACAGCTATAGACCAATCTCCTTGATTTCGAATTTATCAAAAATTTTTGAAAAGTGCCTAAAGACCCGTTTGTGTGTCTTTTTCATAATGCGTCAACAAATAGCCCCAAACCAATTTGGTTTCTGTCAGGGTAAAAGCACAGCAGATGCAATATACCACGCAACGAATATCATAAGCAGGGCCTTAGATATAAACAAAAAACCATTGCGGTGTTTATAGACTCAAAAACGATCTGCCACGATATACTTTTGCAAAAGCTAAGGCAATTGACACCGACAATCATAATAAATCTGCTTTTTGAGTCTTATCTACGTAAGCGTAAGCAAAAAGTTAAAATAGGAACACTCGTCAGTGATTTGATAGAAGTCAATTGCGGTATCCCCCAAGGAACAGTATTAGGCCCGATTCTGTTTAACTTTTACATCAACGACTTATGTAGATTACAGTGCAGCGTTCCTGATTTTAGCGGTCAAGTAATTTCATGTGCAGACGACACTGTACTAATCTTCATAGAGGACACTTGGGAAAAAGTTTTCGATGAGGCAAACAGGGGTCTTCAAATAGTTTCCAAGTGGCTAAACTCACACAAGCTTGCCCTTAATACGAAAAAAACATGCTTTTTGGCTTTTGGCACCAGGAACAAACTCGATGAGGTGAGTTTCAATCTTAAGCTGAACAATGAAGAGATAATGAGGCTTAGTCAAATTAACTACCTTGGTGTAATTCTGGATGACAAGCTTAGTTGGAAAAGTCACATTCTTGGTCTTATACCGAAGCTACGTCGAACTCTATATTCTTTCGTTAGGCTTAGGTACAACGTTAATTTAAATACGATAAGGATGGTCTATTTTGCCATCGCTCAAAGCATAATGCAGTATGCTATTGGAACATGGGGTGCCGCTCTTTCAACATATATTGCACCATTACAAAACCTGCGAAACAAGATAGTTAAAATATGTTTAAAAAGATCGATTTATTCATCTACAACAGCATCTTTTAATGAGTTCCGTGTAATGAACATTCGTCAGTTGTATCTGTATGCAGCTTTGACATTCATGTATCTCAACTCACACGAATTTGATTTCCATATGACTGGCTATGGTACGAGGCGACAAATGATGTATCCCTTTTTGACCACGCGCTGTAGAAAAGCTCAAACGGGCAGGCATTTAAGTATATTAGGGCCGAAGTTGTACAATAACCTTCCACTAGAGATCAAACTTTGTCTAAATGTTCGCAACTATAGGTTAATATTAAAGCTTTTTGCCCAAAACAACAATTCATTTCTGAATTCAGTCTTAAACCCATAAATCATTCGTTTTTTTTTCCTTTTTTTGTGTCAGCAATTAAACTTAATTCATTTAATTTGATTCATTGTGTGTGCTTTAAGATTACTATTTCGCTTTGCTATTATTTAACCTCATTCCTATAGATCTTTCATTTTTCATTTCTATTTATTTCTTCACATTTTCTTTAAACATGGAAAATAAATAAATATTTCAATCATGGAAAGATCCCCGCTCTCGCGCACAAGTGTTCCCACTTTTGCGAGTTGCGAGCAGTAAAATAAACATATGTTACTTATTTTTTGTAAAACAAATAGCTGCAGTAAAGAAATAAATAAATAAATAAAACGATTGGAGTTCGCGAAAAAATACCAAGATAAGGACCACAGCTTTTGGAAAACAGTGTTTTTTACGGACGAAAGTCGCTTCAAGATATTTGGATGTGAGGGACTTGGAAAATTTTGGCGAAAACTAAATGCAGAGATGCAGAAAAAAATATTATACCAACTGTTAAACATGGAGGAGGTAACGTAATGGTTTAGGGTGGGATGGCAGCAGCTAGTGTAGGAAATATTCATGTCATTGAAGGCATAATGGGCCGTCACCAATTCTGCGAGCTAACTTGAGACCATCTGTTGAGCGCTTAAGGCTCGGACCGACCTGGATTTTTCAACAAGATAACGACCGTTCGGGAGTGGATCGCTTACAACATCCCGAAATCAGAGATAATGTGCGAGTTTACCTATTTTCCATCTAAGCCAATTGAATTTTTTAAACAGGGAATTCAGACTCGGTCAGCAAGATGGGCAAAATGTTCTACATAATGATGAAGATTATATTATATTCAACATAAATTAGGGATACTCTTAAATAAAATGATTTTTTATTTAGGCATCCCCTAATTTATGTTCAATGCATTTTTGAATATTTCAAAACTGCACTTCAGTACATTTCCTATTGAAAAATGTGAAACATTGTCACATGCTTGATAAGTTAATGTCGATTAGACCGCTCTTCTGCAACGCAAAATTTTGACTATTTCAATTTGAGCCCATCCGGTCAAAACATTAAATTTATGAATTCTTCGTCTAATTTTCTGAAAAGCCAAAAATTTTCAGGAGAGTCGATGATTTGAAGGGCTGTTTTTCAGTGCCTGCTGTTCCTGTAGGGTTGACTACACATTTATGGACAAATCATTTATGGTTACTTGTAGTCAACATTAATCAGTAGTCCTGGAAAGTGCACAATGATCAGATATTTCTGTCAGAAGCTATTACCAATAGAAATTTGAAATGGGATCATTAGTAGAATGTTTGGAAAATCTAATGATGAAGCCGGAAAACTGGAGACTCTGGAAATATATATTGGTCGAATGTCAGTCTAAAGTCAAAGATTACGCCTAATTCCTGGAAACGATCAACAGCATTGAGGAGAGAGCAGGGAAAAGAATAGGAGAACAGCACAGGAAATGTTTTTTTTTGGGTAAAATTCATTTGATGACACTTCGTAACATACAGAGGCAAAGAATTTGCGTTGCTGCAATTAAATAAAGCATCAAATGGTTAAATAAACTATTTTGTAATAAGGAACAGTCATCAAAGGAGCCAGTCACACTAGCTCTCAGTCACGGAGCTCTTGAGCAAGTATAACCAGTATAATCACAAATATATTAGGTCCCCGGAGGAAATTATTTTAACCAGGAAATTATTTTGCCCAAGCTAGCTGGGTAAGCTTGGGCAAAATAATTTCCTGGTTCACTGAATCGAAAGCTCTGGTGAATTCTATACCTTGGACATCCCCTACTTTTTGCTGATCGAAAGCAGAAGCAGAATGACAAGAAGTTTGGTAATGTTGACTTTACTTTAGTGAATCCATGCTGTTCCCTGGTACGCTCATTTTTTTTTTCAAAAGACCAATTATGCGCAGTGAATTTTGTACGTGTGTCAAACATGCCTGGGATATGATTTGGATATTTTTGGATATTTTTTAGTCATATGAACGAAATTGAATTTCATACTTAAATGTAACATGTTTACTGCACTATAGCTTAGTTTTAGCCCATTATCTAAATTATTTTGTGTATTCTTTAAATAAAAAGTTGTTATGTCCTTATTGAAAAACCTTAAACAGAGTAAAATCACCCTACGAGAGAGCACTCAACAGTAACGGGAATCGGGCTTCGGTTTGGAGGGAAAATGGGGAACCCATTGTTCCACCAGGTGTCCGTTAGAGCCACGACGCCTGAGTTATTGTGCAAAGTTGCGCCGCTGTGAGTGTATCCTTTCGCTCGTGAGAATTTTTTGCCAAAATTTGCCGAAAACGTGGCGGCAGATTGCCGTGAGCAACGCGCGGCTGTGAAATTTTCTCTCCTGTTGGGGAAATCGGCCGCGGAAACTGTTGAAATGCTTACGAGTGCTTATGGGGATGCTGCCCTAAGTAAAACCAGAGTCTGCGAGTAGTTTCCACGTTTTAAAAATGAAGAAATGTCAATTGGAGACTAACCCCGTTCAGGACGCCCCTCAACGTCAAGCCTAGTCACACTGAGAGTTTTGAGAGAGAGTTTTCAACGTCAAACTGATGAAAACGTCAACAAAATCATTGCCTCGTTTGTGAAGACCGTCTCTGTGAGATGTCTGGAATGTCATGGAGTTCGCTTCAGACGATTTTATCCAAAGATCTGCACATGAGAAGGGTTGCAGCCAAATGCTTCTCTCGCCTTCTCACAGCCGAGCGAAGGGAGCGTCAACTTGGCGCTGAATCTTTTTCCACGGTGATTACTGGTGATGAATCGTGGTGCTGTGGATACGACCCCGAAACAAAGCAGCAATCAAACCAATGGAAGAGTCCCACCTCTCCTGGTCCCAAAAAAGACAATGCTCATTTGTTTCTTCCATTGTAGATGTGTTGTCCACGCCGGAGTTCGTTCCCCCGGGTCAAACTGTCAACCAGAAGTTCTACTTGTAGTTTTTGAAAAGATTGAAGGAGAGTATCCAGAAGAAAAGAGCAGATCGTTGGGGCGCAGCCGACTAATTTTTCATCATGAGAATGCGCCCGGCCCACACCGCCCTCTCCGTAAAACAGTTTTTGACCGAAAATGGCATGAAACCGATTGTTCACACCCCCCTCACTGTAATCACCGGAACTAGCCCCCTGTGATTTTTTTTAGTTCCCCAGACTCAACAGGGACATGAAAGGAAAGCGTTTTGTCACTGTGGAGGAGGTAAAACAAAAATCGCTGGAAGGCCTAAAGGACATCCCGATAAGTAAATTTAAAAACTGTTTTGAACAATGGAAGATCGTTTGCAGAAGTACACTGAAAGAAAAACTCTTGGTTGGTTCAACTATTTTTAATAGTATTGCAACGATTCATTCAAAATCGTTAAACGAACTACGGAAAATAGTTATTTTTACTATGTTAATATAGTTAATTTAACGATATAAAAGTAGTTGGCTCTGGTTATACAAAAAATGTCGCAACGTTCATGAAATCAACTGTTTTAATTGTTTCATAACCACGAAAAATAGTTGATCAATAGAAAAATATTCATCAATTCAATCAACACTTCAACGATTCGAATTATCAACAGTTTTTATGGTACTTAAACTGCTTTGCAATAGTTGATTTCAACAAACGTAATTCAGTGAGCAACGTCTTTGGAATTATTCTACGCAAAGTAGAATGGTTTCAACATTTGGACGTTTTTCATGCTCCGAATGAAATTGTTTATCAACCACGCGTCATGGTGCATAAAAAGTAATCAACAATTTTCTTATGGTTTTTTTAACTATAGCCCTAGTTGATGCAAAAACAACTAAGGAAAAATGTTGATTTTTCATACTCCTAATACTCATACTCCTATTCTATCATAGAAGTTTCATATACTACATGGCGAAACTGTGTTCGGTTTGCTGTTCGATATAATTCATATTCATGTTATGCTGTGAAGCCTTTATATTACGTTGTATGACGCCTTTTGTGCAATTAATGTATGCATGTAAAGGACACGCGTTGTGATGCATTGCAGCGCCGAAGCAGTGAGCGCATACAGTGTATATGCTCTGAACTAGCTTTTTTTCTTACTTAATTATCTGTGCCGCTTTTATATGGCTGTTTTGAAAAACATTAAGAATTATGGGCTGCAAATATTTTTAATCTTTTGGCAAAACAGTAGGATTTTATTAAACCCTTTACGTTTACCGCCTGGACAAATGCCCGGGTTGTACGTTTCTAGAGCTAACCCTGCCAGAACACACCAAAATGGGCTATAGTTATTTCGTACTATGTACATTGTTGGAATACCATTGTTTGTGGTTGCTTACTTTTTTTTGCACCACGGACGTTGTTTATCAACCACGCGTCATGGTGCATAAAAGTAATCAACTATTTTTTTATGGTTGTTTTAACTATAGCCCGTAGTTGACGCAAAAACAACTAAGGAAAATTGTTGATTTTACCAAGATTTTTCTTTCAGTGTACGTTGTGATCAATGAAGAATACTTTGAAATACTTTGAAAATATTAAGAAATAAAGAAGTTTTGACAAAATTCCCGTTTTTTTTTGTCCCCCTTTGCACATGCAACTGATTTTATTTATTTATTTGTTATTTATTAATTTTTTCCTATTCCTATTTGCCTATTTCCATCAAACTCAAATGATGCTAATTGAATGAACTAGAGTTGGAAGCCCCTGAATAAAAGCTTTCAGCGCCTATTACTATGCAATTCGACTAATGGAGATGCTGAAACTTTGATCATCAACTTTTTTGCTCACGGCTATAAATATTTGTTTTCCATCCATAATCATCTTAGATTAATTCAGTCTGCTTCGAGGGATACATAAGTATTTGGTATCGATGAAACCATAGTAGAGCTTTACTTAACAATGCCCAATAAAATATCAAGACTCAAGCCCAATATCATATTTAGTTGTAGACACTTGTAAATCTGTGTATGCATGTACTGTTTTTTTCCACTAGTCAATCTAAAATGCATTATCGAACGATTGTTCCAATTTTCATTCCAAAGGTTTCTTCTTTTCGCTCTTGAAACCACTTTTCGATAAACCGTTTCAATCCAATCCGTTGAAATAGAGTGTATAATCACAGGCCCATCAATATTTGATGTATCTTGAAGCGTAGCTAATCCTAAAGTGAATAGTGTGTCACTTGCGTGTTTCGGTACGATCGGCTTCAATCTCGGCTAATTGCACTGAAGCGTCAAGGTAGTGAGTCGCAGCCGTATACAGACGGCACCTTCACACCATTCGTACACTATATCTATTCACTGTGACCATTCATTAGAGCCTCGGTGACAAAATTCCAAAGTTTTGTAATGTGCTCGAGAGTTCTATCGAAGCTTAATCCACTTCATGCAGAAGTGTGAAAATAATGCATTCAGATAAAAAAAAACTATTTGTTCGAAACGGAATGCTTGGATTTGTCTGAATGATGAAGATTGTTTTGAATTCACTTGAGTTGATGGATGATTTGTATAGGGTTTTTATGACTCGGTAGAGTGTAGCTCATGAGTGTAGGTGGATGAATTAGTATGAGGAAATGGATATTTGGTTAGCAGGTTTGATAAGCTTGTGATTTCGAAAACATGAATATCATGCTGTTTGAGAAATTAGTATGACAGTCGTATTATGTGAGAAGATACATTTAGAGTGATGTCACGCAATGAATTAAAAAATAGCATGTCTACAACTAGAGCTATAAGAGCATTGACAAGAGCTATGTTGAAACCGCGGCTAACAATTAACGCGATTTTAGTGCCGAAGGCTACGGGTATATTGAATGAAACAAGATTTTTCCGTGTCGATATCTAGATGTGAAAAGTCTATAAAAATCTAACCTCGATACAAAAAAAAATCTGAACTTGATTGCCATTCGAACCAAGGAAGTCATATTTTTCACATCGATGACTAAAAGAAACGCTCTACAATACACAACAGCCCCGTTAACCCAATTACCTATATTATGGCTGACACAAAATATGCACTCCGATTCGACTTTTAAATTAGATTACAAGGGAATACCTTGCAGGTCGCTGAGTATGGCTAATCATAACGTATCAGATTTCACTCGCCAGTTCCAGGTGTATTCGTATCTGCTTTCATACTACTCACCCACATGGTCGACTTCTTGCCATCCGGAGGGTCAATAGACGTGTCGTGGACGAATGGCATGTGTCCATACGAATTGCCTGTGGCAGCACATTCGTATTTTATAACACCACAATGATTTGCTGAAAATGCAATATTAATTTATTTCAATTCGTTACATTTTTCAGATTAATTGATGTATGCAATTTGCCAATATATCAATTAATTCCAAAAAGTGAGAAAACTGACACAAGTGATGCTGATTATTATTGACGATGATCGACCGAAACGTATTTCTTTCTTTGATGGAGAGTAATGGAGAGTGAAATGATGGAGAGTACATTTAAATTCTTATTATCTGCAGTGATGAAGGTCTTCAGCATGAATAATCATTTCGCCAAAATTCGAAGTACCGTTATATGCAAGCAAGAGTTGAAAACGGCGTGCATGTTCTATAATCGTTTCAACTGTTAGTTGTGCAAACCAACCGCATGAATATTAAGATATAGCATAGAGCTCAGATTCTATCAAACACATAAACAGTTTGCTTTGAGCGATTGAAAAGCCAAGCAGTCGAATATTTTTAACACTCGCAAGCTAATTCAATTTACCACTTCAACGTAATATTACTTCATTTTGCATGATACCTTCAATATCGGTGTGTTTCTTAAAAGAAATACCAAAATTTTATACCTGCAGGCAATAGTTTTGCTAAAATGATTTTGTTTTGAGTAATAGATACGGTACATTCAAATAGAAGATTTTAGTAAGTGCGTGCTTCACGCACCGTATGGTCAGTAATGGCACGCTATTAGAAGCTTCGTAGGGTACGAGTAAATTATGATTGCATTGTTATTAAAAACGACTGTTAGTGTCTCGAGATGGTATGTCTTGAGGAAAACAAAACCTAATAGCTGTTTTCTAGAAGAAAAACACGATCTTTTGTATTGAATAAAAAATTGATTTTTTTCAGGCATCGTGTTAGTAAACAAAATAATATTTTTCAAATTTTGATGAAAAATTCTTATAATCAGCTCATAATACTGTCTTAAAAATGTTTTCCTGTCATGAAAATAATATTAAAAATGTTTTTGATAAAAAGATTTTTTTTTGATAAAAAAGGCTAAATAATGTTTAAGACAGTTTTTTTTTAACCATTTGAATCAATTGCTCGGAAAAAAAGATACGAAATAATTTAGATATGAGAATTCAGACCCTCCAAAAATAAACACTGCCAAACTGGTCCTAGAAAAGTACAAATCCGCTACCCAATCAGTGAGTCTCCGCAAGTACTTAAAAGACTAAATTAACTTGTGATTGAAAATCGCTTACAGTTAATAGAATCTGGATCGTCAAAAGTCCAACTACTCGTACGATTTCTTTGAGTAAAGAGCTTTCCCCAAATTCGAGCTAAAACAGTGTGTTTTTATTAATTACCATATACAATATTATGTACATATGTTTCTTGCATTTAATAAAAAAACTCCGAATATTTAATTTTTATAATTTTTTAAGTTCAATTTGTTTATTACATATTAAACGCAGAGTTAAAAAAAACTTTTTTCAGTGGAAATCTTAGCATGTTGTTACAACAGTAGTAGACACTGTCTGAAAAGCATACGAGACATGACTAGGTTAGCTTTAAGATGAGGGTCTCTACTTACGCAGCTTGCATTAGACCACCAGTTTGGACCTATTCACCACCCTTCGCTGACAAGTTATATCTGCCAAAGGACCACTCCGTCAAATTGAATCAACTGATTTAACGTAGATATTAACTGATAAATCTTGAAAGTCGTAAATATTCATACCTTTATTATTTAGGATCGGTCACTCGCAATGAGTATGCTCGATGGTGTCCTCCTTCATCTCGCCCCACTTTTTTCCCCATAGTGTAGATGGCAAAAAAAAAATCTGCTAACTAGGTTCTCGGGTGACCTATCACCACGGGATATGTGAGTTTTGACTCACTAAAAAAAACACCATCTAAAAGCCCATGAAGTTCTGAGTCAGGACCCGCGTAAGCACTGCTTCAACCCGGTCGTGCTGACGCACTAAACGGTAACCACGGACTTCAGAAACAATTACGGTTCATGGGTCGGTAAGGAATCCCTCCACCCGCTTTATGCGCAGCACTTTCTCAACATATTCATCATGGACACTGCACTGTTGAGCTCCTCGTAGAAACATCCGCCTGGTTCACTATGATGAGATCATCAGTCCTTGGCGTATTTACCGGGAATAGCGAACCAGCTATGCGCTCCACGGATTTCGCTTCCATGAGAGTGCTAGGCCGCATGCAGCCAAATCTACGAGTCACCAATTTGTAGCCATCTCTCCAGGGGTCTGAGCTGACCTCCGCACAAAGAGCCTGCCATTTGGCACGTTTACTCCTCGTGATGGCCTTGGTCGTTTCCTTCTTTGCCGCAATGTGGGCAGCAGATAGCTCAGCCACTTCCGGCCTATTCCTGGCTCGCTATGTCCCGCGCCTGCACGCCAAAGCGATGCGTCGCAGTACGACGATTGCATTGTTCCACCAGTACGCATGTTGCCTTCTACGAAAGGGTTTACGTTTGGACATTGAAGCCTCACTGGCCCTGCGTATCCACTCCATGGTTCTATCAGCAGCGGCCTCGGCTGCTGCACGAGTCACTGGGGTCCCAGATGTTAGAGGCTCCGCTTCCAAGCTCGAAACGAGCGATGCGGTCATCGCGTCCCTGTGAAATTTAGCAGCATTCCAGCCTAGTACTTTGCAGGGAGTGCGGCGGTATCTTTGCCTGCTCTCAGCGATTTGGAAAGTGATGTAATTATGATCACTCGCAGTGTAATCCTCCATCACCCTTCAATCGCTGACGAGTGCCGCAAGCCTCTCCGATGCCACGGTGGCATCGAAAATAGATTCGCCAAATCCGGGCCTTCGGAATGTTGATGTTGAACCCGCATTCAACACCAACAAACCCAGCCTCGATGCCATCTCGACTATGCGTCGCCTGCAAGTGTTTTCGGTGGGCATGCCCTACTTCAACACCCTTGCATTGAAGTCACCCCGTACGATGACATTGGCGGCGATGCCTCGGAGAGAGTCCTCCAGTGAGCTAAGCTTGTCTCCGAATTTCTGCTTTGAGTCATTCGGGGACAAGTAGCAACTCAGAAAGATGATCTCTCCGTATTTCACCCACACGTGACCGTTGCGTAGCGATCCAAATTGCAGCTACGTCTTGTGTGGATGGCCCCCAGTACCTCCGCGTAAGTTTCTCCCGGAGCTGATTTGACGATGAAAGCATCAATTCTCTTTCCCCTCTGTCTCCACCTGCTATTCTTCTTTTTCTTTTCCACCGTTTCGTTGTTTTCGCCCTTTGGGATCCCTTATTTCTGAACCTTTTCTGGGCCGGTAGGTGCCACCGGTGGTTTAGCGACGTTCACATTTTTCTGAGGGTGACCGTCACCCACCTCCTTAAATCGGATGCTGGCACCTCCTTCCTGACCCACTGATTCATTGTATAAACGACTGAGCTAACTCCAGTATCTGTCTTGACATGTTGTCTGTCGGTGTTTCTCTTGATCCTCTAGTCTGGAGTTCATGTCAAGGAACATTATTTAGTTTATGTGATACGTGTCGGCAATGATGAAATAAAATCGTCTCCGGCATTCTGTGAGAATACCAGAGTGGCAAGAAAAAAGCGAGCTTAATTTTTGGGACTCTAGATATCCAAATCTTGAAAGGCAAACTAGATCAGGCTTGAAAAAAAAATGGGTATGTTAGCGTAGTTCGCGGAGCTTAGACCCATGCTTAAAGTAGGGTCCTGTTAGAGCCAAGGTATGTGACGAAAAGACTGTATTTGTAAAGCTACACGATTGTTTTCCCTGGTGCTTAGCATTAGGAGTGAAATTATGGTTAGCTTGGTAGAAATAATCTTGAACGAAACTCCGTCAATTGCCAATTTGAAATGGCATCGGGTATCGCTGAAGCTCGCATAGTCGCGAGCAAAGATATAGAAGAAGTGGATTGGAACTGTGGATTTCTGTGCGGCATCAGTTTATATTAGTATGCGACATTCTATAACACAAAGCAAGTCGTTTTTGTACTATTGCTGCAAACCAAATTTTGCCACAAAAAGAAGCCATGTGCAAAAATCGGTTGTGTGGACAACACTTCACTGCACACTTCATGCCTAGTTTTTAAATATTTGTTTTATAGTCACAATTACTAGCGCTCTTAAATGTATAATACCCTGTCGAAATTCACGTGTAAAACTGTCTTTTCGTAAAAATTGTTACGAATAGCGCTAAACTTATCGAAATAGAATACACACTCACTTGAACAGATAGCTTGTATCATTTTGACAAGATGAGAATTGTTAACAGCCGAAAAATGAAACAAGCAGAGCGGAGGTAGATTAACCACGTTAAACGTGGAGGGGCATATGTTCGCCGTGCGAATTCGAATGAAACTAAGGTTTGTACAGCTAATTATTTTGTTCGTAAATCTGTTGTACATGCAACAACAATTTTTTTCTTAAGCAGCAACTCCTGAACGTAGTTAAATGACAGACAACCACAACTTTGCTTCTCCTCTTAAGTGAGTGGTTTAAAAACACCTAATTTACATTTCTTGTTGGTTACCTAATTGAAAAAATATCGATTCGAACACTGAATGCAGCGCAGTCAGATTTAAACTTAAGTTGAAATCCAATTTTGGTGTAGTACACTGAGATTCAACAAACGGAACTGTCTTAACGATATGAGACACCTACTTTGTTTGAAAACAATACTTTTAGCAAAAAATCCCTGAACGTAATTAAAATTTATAGCCATTATTATCAAAAGAATCGTAACTATCGAACTTTCCTCTATCCAACCAATTTATAAATAATCTGTCTCTGTTATATATCCTTCCTAATAATCAACGTATACCTACTTCCTACCAACTACTATACCTGACTAGCAGACAAAATCTTCTGTTATTCCATTGACTTTTAACATTCTGACTGAGTCGTGACCTTCACCTTGCCACTTAATCCGAATTGGATGAATTCTAGTTTTCTGCGAAGATAAACCCTCCCGACCACATTTTTGTCTCAGCAAACATTGACTTTTGAACAACCCAAACGTCCGCCCAGTCAATATTTCCCGGCATGCATAAACACAAAACAAGTATTCTTTGAAGCACTCTGTGAATTTAGCATCAACAATATTAGACACAATCGCAATTATGGGTCCCATCTCAAGCCATGCTGCTCGTCTTCGTCTTCGAGCGCACAGAAAGATAATCCAAGAAACTATCTGACAAGTTATTGTTCATTTCTTGCTCGTCGTGATCTGCGATTGAAGAAAAATATTGGTTGTGTGTGATGATGGAATGCTAAGAACCAGTGGTCTGAATTGTCTGCGCTTGCTTTACCTCGCTATAGATTTAAGGCTATATTGCACTGAAAAATTTGAAATTATCAACATTTGTTTTTACCATGTAATTATCTTCTTTCACCGTTAAATAATATTTTTTTATTTCATAACGGCCACTTGGTGTCTTGTGTTAAAATATATATTAACCCTTGGCATACAAAGTGAAAATTTCTCACCCATACAAGGTGGGGTTACATTTACCCATAAGACATTGTATCTATTCTGTGTATTTATTAAATAGAACGTGCTCAAATATATTTTTGTTATTCTATGTACTTACAAGCTAATAATAAAACACAAAAATGTACCATCATTATTAAGTATTTGTTATTAAAAAAAATATAAAACTTTCATACCTCTTCCATAGAATCAGCTTCATGTCTTTAAGTCTTGGAGTTAAAATAACCACACATTATATGCTGAAGGTTAAAGCTAAAACCCACCAGACTAATAATAAGCTTTTTTCTGTAACTTCATATGCATTCCCAAGATCATTAGCTACATTTGCATCAATCGCACTTTTACAGTTACCAATGTGCGACAGCCCTAATGAATGCTCTGTCTGCTTTGATTCATGCGCTTGCATCGCCAGGTGGATTGACGTCAAGAGTACGGTTGATATCGACAATACAAAAAATTGCACTACCGTTAATAATTGTTCGCTTATTATGTTATTGAAATCATTCGATAGACTGAATATACAGAAGTAGTATATCCACGATTTGTTTTCTTCTGCGATGCCAATGCTGTTCGATCTCGACTATAAAGAACGAATCGCCGTTAAAATGTGAGATAACCGCTGCTTGTGGTATCAGGGACCGTTCGTAAACATTTTTCTACGAAGCCTGATTGCTTAACGAATGGGATTTTATAATGAGTCCATTGTTAGATCGATGTTTTAATCTGCAATTTATTGGAGAGTCACGTGCGTATTTTTCCAGCAGAAGAACAGAATGAAACGTTAGATTTGCTGTTGATTCAATATTGTAAATGATACCAAACAATATTATTGGAAAAATTTGAAAATATTACCATAGTTGTTAGGTGAAATTGTTGCTTGGATGGTTGGCGAACCTCTAGTTAAATGGAAACTTTTATCAGAAGAGTCAATTATGGATATTACAAATATTTCAAGTGTCAGATGCACACACACCGCATAAAAAACGGCAGTAAAGCCGCCACCAGAAAGTGTAGAAGGGTCAGGGTCTGAGATTTTTAATTAGTTATGACTTTTACTTCCGTCGCTCGAAGGATAATTTGATATCAATTGGGGGCCACCTACACTCAAAGAAAAAAAAAACTCTAGCGCACCTGAACCGCTAGAAACACTAATGTTCGATGAACACTAAAAGAATCGTGCAGATTTTGAGTGCATATTCTACCACACGTGCTCCAACCTGTTTCGAGGGCAAAACGACATTGATCTTAATAATGCATTTAAACTCACAGGATGGAAAGGATTTCAGGAAAACCACTTGCATGATTTTCAAGATTTAGCAAAGCCAAACACTGCGAAACTTTCCAAGCAGCATAACATAAACAAAGAAAATGCTCAGTGCTTGTAACACTTTACCAGCACTGCAACTAGAAGTCTCTCACAATTGCCTCACTTCCAAATCAAATAACTCTAGCAATCTCGATTTCATCCGATGATTTCGTTGGAAGTAACAGGGATAGAAAGATGTTTGGGATCAAAAACCGAAAGATGGTGGATGAAATTTCTAGAACTTAGAAAATTTAAACATTGGTAACTTCTTTTCATTGTAAACGTTCGCGATATGTAAGCATTTTATTGATGCGAAAATATCAAAAAACGCCTCGTACTGGCAACCCTTCGCTAGCCAAAAAAGCCAAAAATATATCAAAGCTGCCTCAAATTGCAATCAACCTACCCTGCGAATTTCATTTTGATCCGATGACTGCATTGGAAGCTAAGGAGTACAAAGAAATTTAGGGTTACCAGTCGTAAAAGTTTTCACATTTTTGAAAACTTAATATTTGTTGTTAATTGTCACTAGAAGATCATTACCATTTAAAAATTTGACGATTCAATCGCTTAATAAAGATATTACAAATAAATACAAAACCAACAATAGCTGGCAACCCTAGCATGGTTTTTTAACCAGATTTCTTTTGAATAATGCCTATAATAAGTTCCATTTGTTATATGAAATTCGTTTTGATTTCATGACTGCACTGGAAGTTACAGGGGAAAAAGCTTTATTTTCCTGAGCGAAATTTCAAGACCCAAGACACCGAAATTACCATGGCTGGCAGCACCAACCGAATTTTTCAACCAAAGCAAGGTTCTGCTAATGTGTCAATGTCATGAAAATCTAGTTACCGAATCAGAATTCATAGGGCAAAAAGCAGTTTTTTTTCTATGTAATTTTTCAAGATGGCACCACTGGCACAGAGTTGCCCGCATTTCCAAATCGCTTCTATCAGACCTGGTCCTACTTTTGATATCAATACATTCTGTGAATTTCAGATGCATCTGATAATTGGGTCGTGGGTTCTCGTGAACAGAAATTTTTGATGCTGAAAATATAGGTAAATTGAAAGAGGGCTACCGTTCTTGTCCGATGTGAAATTTCAAAAATTTTGCTTTGGTTGTATAAACAAAGCATGAGATTTTTATATGAGCTCATTTTCACTGTAAAAGACGAAAATTTTTCAGGAGAGTCGACGGTTTATAGGTTTTCACTTTCAATGCCTGCCGTAGCTGCAGGGTTTCCAGCACGTTTACAAAAAACTGCACGAGTCTACAACTTAGTAATATCAATATATTCTTTAAGTTTCATAATGATTTGATAATTTGGTCAAAAGTTATCACAATTCGAAAATTTTCAAATTTTCCCAATCTCATTTTAGGCGCCTGGCGCACACATAGGGTTAAAAATTTCAAAAATATTATATTCTCATTTTATATCACGTTCAAAACTCATTCCCTTACTTTATTTTTGCAAAAGTTATTTGTTGATAGAATAATAAGTATATTTAAAATATCACTAAAATAGCCGCCGGCGCCAAAGGGTTAAATATTATTAACATTTGGTGAGACCTGGCACTATTCTGATATACATAATTGTATGATGGCGCGTTCCTGAGATTTTTTGTGATGTAATGATTGAGATGAAGAAGGAAAATGTAAAGCTTTTACATGGTCCATTAAAGAAAAAGCCAGTTGATACTTTTGGTATCTTTTTCATCCCGCAAAACTTGCTAATGAAAAACTAAGGAAAAGAAGGTTTGAATTTTAAATGGAAGGACAAAAAAATTCAAATATTACCACAGAAAAAGCATGAAACTGAAAACAATGTAAACTTAGCTAGAAGATGGTTCTGCATTACTTAAAAACAGTCTTGTTGCAGCAGATGTCAATTTTTCAAGAAGTGATACAGTGATTACAACTGTAGAAAGATCATCCATACCACATTCAACTGATAGTGTTTTTATGCTTTTAGGATAGTGCTCTTTCTATACAAAATCCATATTTGCAGCTCTTCGAAAATTTACTTCATTGTTTATTTGGCAACATAACTATCCTATGCAGATCTTGTGTGTTAAAGAGGTAAGTATATATCCTAAATTTGCATCACTGCTCTGCTTTTGATTGAATCTGGTTGTGCTTTTCTGACAAAAGCGAGGTTTCGAAATGAGCCAAAATTAATGACACCAAACGCCTTTTTAACTAATAGCATCACTCATTACCGTTTTTTGTGAATCTGGAGAATTCTCGCGAAGGTGAATGTTCTCAATGTTTTTAGCACACATTGAGAACTGTCAAAAGACTGTCAAAGAATAGAAGAAGGAGGACTATAGGGTCAAGGCTAGGTTAGGTCAAGTGGCTGTCAATCGGAAAGACACGCATAGGCACATTAGATGCCCTTAGTGATAACGCAAACATACTCTCACTTAGCCACTGTACTCTGGAAACTATTTGGTTTCTTTGGTGAACTGTACAATACCTCTTAATTGGATAAAGAATATGTCAGGCAGACCTAAAAGGATGGCAGCCCCAAGAAAGATCAGTGGTACATGAGAGTGGCACTGGCACATTGGCGCCGGAAGATCCAGATATGCGAAAAAAATTACCTTTACATTTGTCTTTTTACCGTGTTTTTTATTTCAAATCTTCTGCAACCGTTTCGTGACTTTGTTGGTCACTCATCTGTACTATGCGCAAGACTGACGCATCTCCCTCAACTTCATTAAAAATAGTTCAAATGGCTTTAAGAGATACCGTCTATTTTGACATGAATTTCCATACGATTCGTCATAACAGCGATTTAATAAAATGTATCTTGCTTCTCAAACGGTGCAGCAAAGATGCTGGTGCATATTTACTCTGAAAAAATTAGGTTAAATTTGAATCTTCACTAGCTAGGTGAATACTAGAGCTTTAAGTCGGTATTAGACGATTTCGGTGAATAATAATGTCATGAAATTATTTCAGCACTGAAAGAAAAACTCTTGGTTGGTTCAACTATTTTTAGTAGTATTGCAACGATTCATTCAAAATCGTTAAACGAACTAAGGAAAATATTTATTTTTACTATGTTAATATAGTTAATTTAACGATATTAAAGTAGTTGGCTCTGGTTATACAAAAAATATCGCAACGTTCATGAAATCAACTGTTTTAATTGTTTCATAACCACGAAAAATAGTTCAAACTTCAACGTTTCGAATTATCAACAGTTTTTATGGTACTTAAACTACTTTGCAATAGTTGATTTCAACAAACGTAATTCAGTGAGCAACGTCTTTGGAATTATTCTACGCAAAGTAGAATGGTTTCAACATTTGGACACTTTTCATGCTCCGAATGAGTCAATTGTTCAATTGTTTATCAACCACGCTTCATGGTGCATAAAAGTAATCAACGATTTTCTTATGGTTGTTTTAACTATAGCCCTAGTTGATGCAAAAACAACTAAGGAAAACTGTTGATTTTTCATACTCCTCATACTCATGCTCCTATTCTATCATAGAAGTTTCATATGATACATGGCAAAATTGTATTCGGTTTGTTGTCGATATAATTCATATTCATGTTATGCTGTGAAGCCTTTATATTACGTTGTATGACGCTATTTTAGTCACAATACAGCGTTTTCCGCTGTTGCAAAGCAGTGGGCTGCGGCAAAGCGCAGTCAAAAAATTAGAATGCACTGTTTTGTATGGTAACGCGCACAATGGCTGCGGCTGAATATGCGGCAGCGGCAGAATTTGCGGCAGCAGCAGAATTTGCCAAATTTGTCATTTTGCCGTACCGCTAGCGGTGATACCTACCATAGGTTGGCATCACCACTAGGTTGAATTAAATCTATTTGAATTAGGTTGAATGGTCTGGTGGAATAGACAAGCGATGGCTGATGAGTATTGTGATAAGCCAACCTAATCCTCGTACAACAGGATTTAGCAATACGAAAGAAAAAAAAATTAATTTTGGTAGGTGCCTTAGTTGCATTGACAGCGACATTGTCGCTGCATTGTGATTCACCAAATTCAACTGCGGCATTCACACCTCCCCTGCCTATATTTCGTACTATGTATATGGTTGGAATACCATTGTTTGTGGTTGCTTACTTTTTTTGCACCACGGACCTTGTTTATCAACCACGCGTCATGGTGCATAAAAGTAATCAACTATTTTTTTATGGTTGTTTTAACTATAGCCCGTAGTTGACGCAAAAACAACTAAGGAAAATTGTTGATTTTACCAAGATTTTTCTTTCAGTGAGATACAGTTTTAACAATGTCAAAGTAACTTTACCTAAAGCCTGACTCAAAGATCCCTCCATAAACGTGAACTTGATCAAACAACAAGTGCTCGACGAATCATAGTGCACATAACGAGTGAGTATCAAGCGTCATGCCCATTATCCATGTGCCGCGATAACGTTGGAATTCCATCAATTCGCTATAGTCTTCGCAGCACAGGCTCTCACATATGTGTATTTGCAAACTTTTGGCATGCATGAAATCGCCAGAACGCTATATTAAACAAAACATCGCGAAACCAGCTGAAGTCTTAATATGTGTACATTTGTGAATGTGTGTGTATAAGGCCGCGGCACTAACACAGAATTTTAATAAGATTTACTCAAAGTGCCTGGGACTGGGTATTACCATCATGTTTGCTGTTATTGAGCTGTTTGTAGAGTTAATGGTGGAGAAGCAATTGTTGTTGTTGTTGCTGTTGCCTTCCAATGTGCTCTTGGCAACCTCACGTCCGTTGTTCTGCCTTGGCGAGGTCTTGCACATGGTCAGCTTCTTATACTCGCGACTTGTTGGCGGATAACGTGGCCGGAATTGTTTATCGTCTTCGACTGACCGTGGTAGAACGCGAATGAGGAAAACTGGTGGGCCTGTGTATGGTTTCGCGTTATACTGTAGATGGAGAAAACTATGAAATCATAGATACTTTAAATTTAAGAATGAAAGTAGAATACCTGCAGTTATTTACATTTTCATAATTTTTTTAAAAGGAGTTCCCTGAAGAACTCTATTACCGATTCTAGTACGGTAAATAATACGGATTGTCCTCTGGCTTATTGTTAAAATATACAAAAAATTCCTATGAACTTTGTTGGGTCATCTGATTTCTCGACTTCTCTGCTTTTCGATGCTTATGAAAAATGCCAAATAAATGCCTACTGGCCCCTCACCATTCATTCATCATTAAACCTCCAAACTACAAATCAATCATAATCCATCTTTGCTTCCATCAGTCTTCCAATACACTCCGTGATGGCCTTAAGTCGTCGACCAGTTGCAAATTAGTATGGAATGGAGCTCTAGTGGTCTGGTCGGAGCAGCAATTTTTCCATGGGGTGCTGTGTAGAGTGGAATCGGATCGGTGGAATAATAGCTGTTAGTGTGGGGCCCACATACTCGTGATATGTGGTGGATATCATGTGTGATACCGCGGACGGGAAAGCACTAAACACTCTTGTTGCTGCTGGCGGCGGTGACGACAGCGTTGACGGCAACAACGAAACCGATTTTCTCGCTGAGTACGTTTAGTCGTTTAGTTTTGAGATCGCGCGTCCGAGGAGACTCAGAAAACTACTGCTGCGATAGTGTGAAATCGCCTTATTCTACTGTGTTATTGGCCTTCAAACAGCCAAAACCGATCGCAAGCTCGCGTTCAGGCTCACCTCGATTTCCGCGATTTTGTCAAACTTATCAAAGCCGACTTTGATCTAGCCATTCGGTCGATAGAACCGGTGTGTGACCCAATCAAGCAGATCCAAGCAGAATAGTTTCCAAGTCGACGGAAAGTGTAGAAATTCTCGAGTTCTGAGAAAGCATAGGATTGTGCAGGGCATTAGTCGTCTTGTTGACTCTTTCGGGCGATCTTAGTGAAGGCAGAGTGCTTGTGATCGCGAACGTCAATAATTTCGAATGTTGTAGGTACTGAGTGAGAGTCTCTGATCGTAAAATATTTTTACCGATACCAAAAAAAAAAAATCCGTCGGAAGCAATGTATATTTCGCTTGTGCTCTTTGTTAAAAGCCACCACAACTAGTGATCGATGGGAGTGTGTCATAAAAGTATCGATAAAAGATAAGGTGGTAGTGGTTTCCGAAAAGCTAAGTTAAGTGCGCGAAACTGAAGCGTTATCTATTGCCATTAGCGCGATTCATCAGCCCGCACAACATCGATCTACAAACTTTTCGCTGCGATGGATTACAAAAGCAACGGTCACCAGCTGTGAAACCAATGCGTTGCGCTACCAGCGAACAGAAACCAGCACGAAAACAGTCCGAGTAAAACGCATCCAAACGAAAACGGTAAATATTTCAGCAGCTTCTAAAGACGCTTAATGGCTTACTAGAAACGGTGTTAGCCGAAAAACCCGAGTCTCAGAACTGGGTCCACCGATCACGGTTGTCTCAAGAACAAAACGTTTTGTTTGGCTGGCTGCGATTTCGTAGTAAATTATGCGCATAATTGCTGTGGAATGCATTCCTTTCGAATTCGAAATTCTCTTGGCAAATGAACGTGTAACACTGGTGGCGTGAAAACAATGCAACACAATGCAATCCGGGTTGCGTGTGCATTACTCGATTTGGAATTGCTTTGTGAATGACGAAAAGCTTATTGTTGATGATTATCTTGGTCATTCAGGGAATGCCTGAAGCTGACAGAATGGATTGAATGCATTCGACTTTCGGGTGATTTCATTTATGTATGTTGATATGCATTTCCCAATGAAAAGTGCATTAAGCTAGTTTTGATAGAATTCTATTCTTTTAAGGGTATAGAAATGGCGATTTTTTTTTTGTGTGGAAGCCTCGCTGTGCTCTGCCCAGTAGGTTAGGTCAACTGTGGTCCCACCAGTGTGTAATGCTTATTAATTTTGGCAGCCAAGGGTTTTATGCCTATAAGTTCAGGGCTACGAAGAAGAGCAACAATTGATAATTTCGAAAATTTATGTTTTATAAAGATTTCGAGAGGATATTTGATCAAAATTCGTTCGACTCGCTAGAGCTCACTGCAGGTTTTATAAATTATTTTGACACCATTTTCAAGTTTTTCTTTTATTCATAGAACTCCAAAAAAACACCTGTAGAAAGAAAAATTTGATTCTCCATTTAAAAATAGTATAAAAAAAATTGTTATAGCTTCATTTCTATGGGACTCCCAATGAAGTTGATTGAGGCGAAAGCAAACAAAGTGAAATTGAAGTTCATTAAAGTTATTTTATTGCCAGGTTCTCAATGGTCACATTTAACCCAATTGGAAAAAAAAATTGTATAGGTATTAGGTTAAAACTTGCACTAGGTTTTTACTACCATAAAGTGATGCTATTTTCTGTTACTGAGTTTTAAATTGTAAAAAAAAAACGAAATTTTATAACAGCAACATTGCTATGTCTTTCAGTGGATTCGGGATGAATTGTTTAATAAATTCGACTGTTTGGCGTCCTCTTTCATTGTGCCAAAGTAGTGTATTGATCGAATGCAGGCATACATTGCCATTATTCCTCACTGACTAGAAAAACCTACGTGGTAAAACTGATATGCGTTAAATGTGAGGCATCTGATTATGCATTCGTCAAAAGTAATCTGATATATATAGGTAGCTGTGATCTATGTTGCCAGGATGTTTTCTACACAAAAATTAGTGCAATAGTGCATTTTTAGGAAAAAATCCAGAAAAAAACTAGTGAAAGCAAACTACTATTTACCACATAAATGGACTCCCATCAGTGCTGTCGTTTAAGTTTTTCTCTGTGCAGTAAATAAAACTCCGAAGTTGCAGCAGATTGCTCTAAATTGCAATAGATTGATTTTTCTATAGGTATATACAAACGTTTACACATATAAGTCTTCTCACATGCATTTAAAATACAACTATTGCTATTTGAAATAGCAATAATAAACCATATTGGACAAAAAATATATAATTTTTTTTTAAAGATATCAGATTCGAGTTTAGTGGTTTGGTGAAAAATACATACTATTGTTAATTTCAGTTATTCCATATTAAAGAAAATAAATTGCAATATAGTTATATCTCCAGGATTAAGAATTGGCGAAATTCCTATTCATGCTTAGTTCAAAATAGCTAGCAATTACATATATAACTAAACAGAGCGAAACTAACTTACTAAATATGGTAGCTAGATTAAACAAGTAACAAATTTTGTGAAATGCAATAGATGCATCAAATTGCAACAGATATACTGCAATTGCAGTAAAACGACAGCAATGATTGTAACTCTATAATCAATTTCGGTTGTTACGATAGCTCCTACCAAAGGTACTACTAATCCTTATTACTGCTACTTTTATTACTTCACCTTAATTTTTTCCACTTGGTAATTATTCTTCAATCATTAATTGAGTTTTTGAATATATATTCACTGATTCTCGAAGAAAAATTCTCACCAAAATGTCGTACCAACATAATATAGTTTTAGTTATCTTAGATTTTAGTTATTTTTAATCCTCTGGCGTCATCAGGCAATTTAATAGTACCATTTTAATTCTATCAACAAATGACTTCCAAAAAATCAAGTATGCAGAGTCTAAGAAAAATATCCTAGGAGTCTAGGAAAAAATCAAGGAGGCTAAGAAAATATATCAAAAAAAATCTAGACAGTTTAAGAAAATTATATGAGGGCTTAGAAAATATCAAGTGACTTTAGAAAAGAAATCTGGAAAAAATCATAAGAGCTTCAAAAAAATTCTGAGTTTAGGAAAAATCTCAAGAGCCAAAAAAAGCTCGGGTTGAGAAAAAAATCCTGGGAGCTAAGAAAAAAAATTGGGTCTGGGTGTAGTGGCTAAGAACAGATTTCCTCGCTGGAGCTTGAGATAGAGCATCGAAAGGGTAACCTCAACGTCGTTCCAGACGCTCTGTCAAGAGCCTGCTCTCCTGATGCCCAGGTGGCATCGGTTGGTTGATGTCTTCAGGAGCACAGTCATCTGGGTGTAGTTATACCGGAATCGGCGTTTCAGGAGTCCTCCTATAAGCATTTGAGGGAGCAAATTTTGAAGCAACCCGAAATGTTTCGGAATCTGCATATGTCAAGTGATAAAATTTTCATAACACTGGGTTCTCTTGATGCCTCGATTTCGGATATTTCCCTAACTAAATTATGGGTCCCTAATGGTCAGCAAGGGGTGCTCATAGAAAGATCTCATGATAATCCTTTTGGACCCCATTATGGAATTCGAAAAACAAATTAGTTGCTTCAAAGGTATTTTTATTGGCCTCGCATGAAGCAAAATGTCATACGGCATATAAAGAATTACGTAACCTGCCAGTAGATCAAGCCTTCGAATTCCGTACAAAGACCGTTCATGAAATCAAAGCGAGAAACTGGGCGATCTATGTAGCGCCTTTTTGTGGATTTTGTGGGCCTCATATCCACGTTCAAAATCGGGGAACACTCAGCTGTTTGTGGTCTAGGGCCACTACACTAAATTTGTGTGGCTCAAGCCCATAATTGCAGAAGCTTTTGTAAGATATCTCGAGCGCGAAATCATCCTGACTTTTGGAGCGCCCAAATGGCTCCATTCAGATAACGGGGTTCAATTTGCGTCCAAGACATTTGCTGAATTGATGGTACACTATGGAGTGCATCACTGTTTTACTCCAGTGTATTCTCCGCAGGCGAATGCTGCAGAGCGTACCAACGTGTCAACGTTAAATGTAATGAGGGCTTAGATAGGATCCGATCATGCGAGGTGGGACGGGAAGCTTCCAGAGTCGCGTTCTGCTTTTCTTAAGGTACTGGCTTTTCGCCTCACTTCCTCATGTTCGGATATCATCCTATTCAGTATGGCTCAGAGTACGCTCTTCTCAGAAGTCTTAAGGCTTTTGAGGACGGAGAAAACCCCTTACGATCAAAGGTTAACAGGCAGCGCCTGGGGCAGGGTCTTGTTAAAGACAAGTTGAATGAAGCCTATAGAAAAAACGCTCAGCATTACAATCTGCGAGCCAGACCACGTATTTTCTCTTTGGGTCAAAGAGTCTTCGTTCGCAACTTTGTTGTAAGCAAGGCAATAGATCGCTTTGCAGCAAGGTTCGCCCCGCGATTTGTTCCTGCCACCGTTAAGTGCGAAATCGGTCAAGTGGCATATGAATTGGGAGATGCAAGTGGAAAGGTGTTGGGGTTTTTCACTCAAAGGACATCCGGAACGGAGTTGAAGACGTACCTATTTGATTCCGCATAAATTTCGAAATCAGAGCGCTTGTAAGACCTCTCAGGATATGGGTCGGCCCCACGAATGTTATGGACATGCAGCGGGCTGCAGGAGCTGAAACAAAACGAGAAGAAGAATTGTTTAGTCGAGATATATGCGGCGAACTTATTTACCTTCGTTGCTGCTGAGTGGCTGTCAGTGGTGACATTTGTCATCGTGACAGCAACATGCACGATTTACTTGTGGATCGCTGGAATTTTTGAATGAGATTGTTACAGTAGTGGTAACGAAAGGTGGAGGAAAAAGATATCCAGTTAGGCTATGGTGAAGGTAGCGGCATAATGAACATTTTTCGGAAGACAATTTTTGAACCAGGGAAAAAAAAAGAAAGAAGAGGCTGGGAAGGTGAATGTTTTTTTAACATGGACATTTTTCGTTTGAATTTAAATTGTGAAAAAGTGCTAAAGAAAAATTATTATTTGTAATAAATACTCCAGTTATAATTGAAAACAAAATTAACTTGTGCTGTTGGAGGGAAAAACGATTGGAGCGAATTTGTTTTGTCGAATTGACCAAGGATGAAATTTCGGAACAATCACAAAAAAGGAAGCTTTTTAGTGACGAAGACAATCGTATCTTATGGAGTTCTCCTAAATGCGAGAAAAAATAGTTCAGGGCTAATTTGGCGTTGTTGCATTTCATCATTATCATCAGCTATCAATCATTCAATCATTATCATCAGCTATCACCTATGTCCCGATGTCACAAACCCGATAAGCACCTGAGAAATTTAGGAGTAACACAATATTCATAAATTATATAGGAAAAAGAAAGGATAATATTAAGTTTTATTTTTATTTTTTTATTTTATTGCAAGTTAATGTGTCAATTGTTGCTCCATTTCATTTCGTTTACATTAATATTGGTGTGGGAATTGTGATCTAACATTAGATTTCTACCATTTTCTTATTAGAATATTTGCTTGGCATTTCTCCTGCTAATATTTTATTTCTTTAATCAAATATTTTGGGTTATATTGCATTATTATTATTTTTCTTAGCATTCGATAAGTTAAGATATTATTTATTACGAAAGATTATTATCATTGGTGTTAACCAATCCTGGCCGGGATTGGGTCGAAAATAGACCCACCCAAATTTTTAAGTGCTTGTTTTTAATTTTTTTCATTTTTACGTTACAAATTTAATTCTTGGTGTTAGAATAGGAAAAAATCCTGCATGTTTTATTTTTCATCCTTTTATTGCTCATAATCTTCATTTTATTTCGATCTTTTAATTTTGGTTTATGAAATACATACAAAGACAATGAACTTTGAGTAAAGTATTTGATTTATAATGATTTCTTCTGAAATTCTTCCTTTCCCTTCCACTTTTCCTTTCTTTTAATTATTTGTATCAGGTTCTAAATGTTGTGTCGTCTGCGTGCCATATACCTTAGGAGATCTTTTTGCCCGCAAAACTACGCCGGACTGAGCTAGTCGGATGGGAGAAGTCACGCAGGGCAAGAAAAAAAAACGAAAATGTCCTAATAAATAAAATATTGCACTGACGAAGGCTCGGCTATCTTCAGATCCGGAACAGTATTTTGAACGAAATTTTCTTCCATTTTCTGAATAACATCCACCATATTTAAAATAAGTTCTAATACTGAAAACACATTGTTTACTCGTGTAGCGATCCATTTTAACTAACCGGAATGTATTTACTTTATACATTAAAAAACATCTGTTTAATCTAGTACCTGTCAAAAAAATGGCGGCAAATTTATAAAAGATTCCTCAAATTTGAACACCGTTTGTATGTTATTGCCTGCAAATTGATGAAAATGTGGCGCAATTTTTTTTTACCAATATCAAAGAATGTTCATGAAACATGAAGCTAATGGATTGATTTTGAAACTAATTTCTCGGTATTAGGTTTCAAAAAGTGGCATCACTGTGATACCATCAAGGTTGAATGAATTAGGATACTGTCAAACGCATATTTTTATTTCCATTACCCCTACGATTTTTTTGTTTTATCTGATCATAGCTTAATTTCATCAGCATGATTGTCTACATGATTTCCATTCGTATCAAAAGTTTCCGGAATGTATTTACGCTGTTAATCAAAATATATCTATTTGTATTTTTAAGTCATTAAAGAAAATTAAGCCCAAATTGAACCTAAGTCAAATATTAGAAGACTACTCGATTTCAAAACAAATCAATTTCATTTTCAAGCCAGGGTGTATGTAATATGAAACTTTCAAAACAGTTATCAACTTTCATTCGTTAATTTGGATGGTATATCAATTTTCCTAAACAAGTGATATTCTAAGACCATTATAATAACTGAAATCTTCATAATTTCGCAAAACGATTGGAAATTTTTTTTGCTGCATTCACAAATAGTTGTCTTGCCACCGCAAATTATAACTCATATTTGATTGGAATTTGTTTACAGAAAGCGTGCGATAAGCGTGAGCAGAAGTAAACAAAAGAAAAACAGGAATGAAAAAATTAATACATCAATGAAATCGTCCAATGAAATTCACAGATTCTTATAATAAAGACCCCCAACGACTCAATACAGTTTTTTGATGGTATTGGAAAAAATATTTCTATTTTGACACTAAACATCTTTAATCATCGCAAGCACATAATTTCTGGCCGTTTCAAGCGAATCGTAAAAAAATTGATAATTGAATGCGTATCTAATTAGAGAAGCAGTCATCAATTTTCCAGATAGTCTCGAGCAAAGTGCTAGGCTTAGAGCATAGACAGCTCTAGGCCTAGCACTTTGCTGGTCAGATTAGAAATGGTAGTGACCTAGATCTAGTTCGATTCGATGTTTCGCGCTGCACTTCTACATATGCACTGATTTATAGGAGGTATCTATTTACGTACCTGAGTTTAAGAATGCAATTCTTTCGAAAAAGTCCTATGCCGGATTTTCTTGCTTGCAAGCTCCGAAAAGGCATGCTTAAATAAGCAGTGTGCATCGATAAACGAGAACGATTGATTGCAGGCAATACAGAAGAACTCGGAACAGTAGATGAAAGTAACGGAACTCGCTACATAATCGAAAAGTAATTTACTAGATGAAACAAATTCATATTGTAGGTATGTTTTATTTAATGTAGGGAATTTGAGTGCTGTTTGTGCATCAAAAAGTTCATTGCTGTGAAACTGATTGGCGAGAGTTAACGGAAGTCTAACGTTTAGGCCTACCAATTTATGAATCGGTAAGTTCATAACCTGACGATTAATCGGCAAGTTGGCAAACGTATTGTACGATTACGGTTCGAAAGATGAAAAAATATAATTGAAGGTTTTAGATTAACTGTTAATGACTGATTGTTAGATTCATTGCGGAAACATCTTATCAGTTTAGAATCCAGTTGATCTTTGTTTGGATTGCTTAATTGTGGCTTTGTTTGCGAATTTCACATTGAAGACACGTGCAAGCGACGAAGATTATCTGTTTTGAAAAGGAATCTATGCTGTACAACAGAGGTGGGCAAACCTAATATGTACTGGTATCATCGACATTAATTTTTTTAATTTATGCGCGATCAACTTCGAAAAATGGGTTAAATTAAAAACAAATAAAAATTTAATTAGGGTCTTTATTGATATTAATATATTAAATACTTACATTGTATTACTACTTTGTGCAATGTACTTTATTAATAAATACTTTGGATTAATTTTTGATGTACACTACCGTGCAAAAGTATAAGGACATTATCTAAAAAAGCGATTTTTTGAGTTTGTATTTGTTTTTTATTGTGTTTAATAGCATTTTATGATTAAATTTTGAATATTAACTAGAAAAGATACTACTTTATTATGATTTATGTTCATTAAATGCAAATTTCACATAAAATTTTTTAAAAATACCGAAAATATCAAGACAAGTCATATCAGGTTTTTTTCATCTATGTGTCCACCTCGTGCTTTGATGATTGCAGCGCAAATTCTTGCAAGCCTTTCGACCAATTTTTGAAGTTTTTAGTTGCGAGATTGTTCCAATTCACTTTAAGACTGTCGAACAACTGTTTTTCACTGGTCACCTGGATGTTCTTCACCTGCCGGTCGAGCTCATCCCATAATAATTCGATCGGGTTGATGTCAGGGGATTGCGGCGGTCAATCCATGATTTTGAGCACACTTTTCTCTTCCTTGGACCGTTGATAGTTTATGCACAGATGGGAGATGTGTTTGGGATCATTATCTTGTTAAAAAATAAATCCGTTGCCGATCAAACCAATGCCAGATGGAATGGCACTTTGTTGAAGACTATTGTGATAGTGTTCCTTCCGCATTATTCCGTCGATTTTGACCAGTTCTCCAACAACATCATAGTTGAAACACCTTCAAACCATCACGGAACCTACGCCATGCTTAATTCTTGGCGCAGTACATTGGGGATTAGACCGTTCATCTTTATTTTGACGAACATACTGGCGCCGCCTGGATCCAAAAATCTCGAACTTTGATTCATCTGTCCATAACACAGATTTCCACTGATCTACTGGCCAATCTTTATATTTTCGAGCAAACACTAGTCTCTTCCGCTTGTTTTGTGGTCGTAGAAGTGGTTTCTTCACAACAACGCGACCAAAATAGCCCTTCTCTCGCAAACTACGTTTGACAATATCCACCAAAATTTGGTTCATCAGGGTTTTGTGAATTTGCTGGTGCTGTTTTGAACCGATTTTGCTTGCTTATCAATAAAATGTGTCGATCATCAGCTTGAAATGTTTTTCTGGTCGACCAGAGCGTTTTCGATTCATATTTGAGTTGGTTTCGGCGAACCGCTTCAACGTGGTTTCAGCTCGGCACTTTTAAACACCAATAATATTTGCAATTTCACGAATTGTTCTACCAACTTTTCTCAAAATAAGTATTTGTGAACGTTTTTCAAGTGAAATTTCCTTTTTTCGAGACATTTTCAGCGATCACAGTCGGTTTTGCGCGTTTAAACAATAACGGGAACGAATTTGACAGCTTTAGTGCACACAGAGCACAGCAGAAGGCGCAAAAAACCGTTATTTTTTTGACAGACACTCAAATGATCCAGAATGACTGTTTAAAGTATTAGCGCTCATATTTGAATAGTTAAAAATAAAATAATAGTTGTAATATTTGAAATTACAGCGCAAAAATGATGCTACTTAAAAATAAGAATTTTTGGTTCCTTCATAATTCCATCATTTTGATTAATAATAATCAGCTGATTTAATGCTAATGTATGTAAATCATAATGAAAACGTATATTTTCTAGTTTGTAAACCAGATTCAATCATAAAATGTTGTTGAACACAATAAAAAACAATCACAAACTCAAAAAATCGTTTTTTTCGATTATGTCCTTTTACTTTTGCACGGTAGTGTATATGCGTGACTCTCCATTTCATAAAAAAGTATTGTAGAGTTAGGCTTGTAAGCACTGATGCACAATCAAATAGATGCCATTAAGTGGTCATCAGTCAGAGAACTCCTAAGTTGCGATTCGATGTTTTTCATTTGAGAAAACGTTGCTTCACATAGATAAATGGAAGCAAAAAAAAAATGCAAATATCCTCATTGCCACCAATCTCAATAATGGATATTTTTTATGGTAATAAAATCCAAAAATAATTTTCATTTGCGCGTCCTATTGTTAAAATTTCTAACTCTAGATCCGATGAATTCAATTGTAAAGTATGACCTAGGACAAAAGTTCAGTTCAGGACAAAACATTTCAATATTACATTCACCAGTAAGTTTAATATGTTTTTCTAAATATGGAAAATATTTAAACATTTTGCCTATTTAATTGTGAAGTAAAAGGTTTTAATTTTACTTAAAAAACATTTACCGAACTCAACAAGCCAACAATTATTTCTTTTTCCTTGCAATTGTAAATTAAGCGAGCTGTAACGGCCCATAAAATCCGTAAGAAATGCTAATTTATTTACCCATACTAGACATACTACACATACTTTCAATTGTTCATGTTTTTCTCCCAATGTGTCCAAAAATGCAATAATATCAGGCAAAAGATTTAGAAATCTTTGCAAAAAAGCTTCCTCAGCTAAGCCATCTAAATCTTAGTACTGTTTTCGATTTCACGTTAAATTTTCATGCAAATTTTCACGTGAAATTTATTTCAGCGAAAATTTAGCTTGAAAATAAGCAAGAGTTGTACTCACTTTTAAGCGTGAAAAATTGCTTGGAAGATGCTTTCGCTTTGAAAATGCAGATAGCTTTGGCACATGTCTCCAATCATTTCACGCCAATCTAGTATGTGCAGTTCATTCTTTAGGCTAGTACTGAGTTAATCGTGAAGCTAAATTTGGACATGTCTCCATTATCTGGTCATTCTTTCGAGCGAAAATTTTGAAAATGGAGAAAAACGGAGACATTTATCATTTCTGACGGGATAAGATGTCAAGAATTTCAATTTTCGAACGATTTTGTTATTGAAATTCAATTTTCAAATTCAAACACCAAATGTCGCTTTTTAGCTCGAAAGAATGAACTGCACAAACTAAATCGGCGTGAAAAGATTTTAATAGAAAATTTTATTTTATCTAAAATTGAGATTAACCTAGTAAAATTGTCGCACACAGCGCAGACAATTTACTACTTCGGTAGCAGCGAGATGAATGCAAATGTAGGCAAGGTATATGCGGGAAGCAAAAATATAAAGAATGTACTTTAGAACAGAGAGATTTAAGGAATGAAACAACCGTATACGTATAGCTATCTTGGATTTTCCCTTTGGCATCTCCGCCACCAAGGCTCTGCGCGCTATATGTGAACTGAAACTGCGTGGACTGTCTGATTGAATCTATTAAGAGAAGGCCCATTCCAAAGTGTACCGAATAAATCGTCTACTAAATTTTTAGTTCACATTTTAAATTAACCTAGTAAATTATTAAAAATATCTGTGGTCGACTGTCGAACTGTTTGCGATCGACCGTTTGCCCACCCCTGCTGCACAAGAACTAGAAAAAAAGGTGTATGCTTCTATTTGAGAAATTGGACTCGCCAATTAATAGCCAAGCCATGCATAGGCTGAAATGTCAGAGATTATCTCTTGTCCAAAAATTTCATTTGGATTTTTATGGTCGCCAGAATAAATTAACTCATTTTTTCACAATTACTTTCAATGTAAAATCTCTTTTAGTCAAAAAACCTCTAAATCAGCATCTTTGAAATGATATCAGCGATCCAACGCAGTCTAACTATGTATTATTTACGAGAATATCAGTTCAAGTTCTAACCAGAAATGGTATTCGCATCTACCGCATTCCACTGGCCCGGTTTGCTGAGCATGTTTATGGCCATCGATTTACTTGAAATATGCTTATCAGCCCGCGAACACCTTAGTGAAATTCCTTAACGGCGAGAGTAAACCAGGTGATGTTCTGAATGTGGTACAGGTTTTATTGGTTGCCATTCAAGAGCGTAACGCCTCAATCGATTACAGTGTGATCGTATGTAGTTGATTTCCTCAAGCAAACACCGGCCTACATACAAACGAATGCCAGCCATCGGATGTTCCGCCAAAGATTATCGAGAAATCAAACGAAATATGAACGATGTAAACGTATTTTTCAACGCAAAGGAAAATTTTTTTCAATATTTTCAGCTATTGTCTAGGGAAAGATACTTTTATCGGAATGTGTGTTGGACCCGTGGCGTGACTTTCAAACTTTTAATTGGTTTTTTTTTTTGAATTGCCGAGCTGGCAAAACGTCAAAAAACTAACATTTACATTATTTTAAATAATAACCAGTTTCAAAACTGATATCAGCCTGGGTAGAAATATGTGAAAAAGTTCAAGAAATACATAATTCTAAAACCCTACTCAAAGTCACAGCCGTTGTGCTTCCTAACTGGAGATTCAAGTTTTGAAATTATTCCCATCATAAGTGAAATTGTTTGGTGATTTCAAGCATCGTGCCGTAGGTATTAAAAGATCATTTTCAAATTTACAACCTAAGCACGTTAACCTGGTTTACATTCGTCGAGATCATAGTTGAAAGTGAAGTAGTAATTGCTAGTGTTTCGATCGAACTTTATAGGAGTTTTCGAATTGTATTATTTTTAGTTATTGTTAATAGCCGTGTTGAGGGAGGTTCATACAGTTATAGAAATATTATTATTTTTTTTCTTGCAAAACTCAATAAACTTCCGTTTGATAATTGAAGCTTTAATCGTTTGTTATTTTAACTAGGGACTAAAATATATATGATGTGGCTGTCGTGCGTTCTAGATTTCTCTGAAAAGTTGTGGTCGACGATCGAAAACGTGAAAACGAACTATTATCATGGAAAATAAAGCGGTTTGAAATTGCTAGCAGTTGAACTGTTAAAAATTTGAATTTCGTGATACTTCTTCATTTCTAATGAAAAGCTACTGAGAATGATAGAGTATTTGTTTTTTGCGCATTTATTTGTGCTGGGCTATAGGTTTTATCTATATAATTTTATATTTTCTGCAAAAGATTTTTCATCATAAACAAATATTGTTATCACTCTCCTCTCATTGTAGCATATTTCTTCCAACCACCCGTTCGCCCTATTTTATGATTTACAATTTTTGCTCCCAGTATAAACATCCGAGAGTATAGATAACGGTCCGCTAAGCTTTCGACATTGAATATGATTGAATCGATAATGGTGAATCATAGCTACGCCAGGTTAATATTGCACCTACTGTTATTATATTGTCAGTGTTACAGTTGATGCCAGATGTTGGTCGTGAATCATTTTCGATAAGAGTGAGTTGGTTGTTTGGACTTGCCAGCAGTTTGTTTGTCTTGATTATCTTTAATGCATATGACGTAGAAAAAACTAAGATTTTTTTCTCAACCTGAAAATCTATTGAAAAACAGATTTTAAGAGTTATTAACACTTTACCGACTGATAGCCTATTAATCGGCTTGTTATCGCCAACGCCTTCTGGCCGATAGCCTATTAATCGGCTTAAACAATTGCCATTTGTTATATCATCTGTATTTTATTATTAGTACTGAGATACATTGCTCATTTGCTTTAATTGCGTTGCTTCCTAAACTCGCAAATTTTCACACCATTTTTAAAAAAATTACCGTTCAAGATGAGCGAAAAAAATGGCCGGTCGGACGTGCGTATGCTGTTGAACCGCTAGCGGTCGGTAATGTGTTAATAGGTAAGATACAACCAGTTCAGGGTATTTTTAATAAGTTCTGTTATTTTTCATCACGAAAAATCTGATTTTTCTTAGCTTTTCATTTATTTACTCTTACGAGTTTGAATAAATGAATATTCGTGTTCTTTCAGTGTTGCAAACCTTTCTGCAGCCTATGATTTTCATTTGGATCGTACGCGAAAATCTTTTTACATTGAGTTTCACTCTTGAAAATTGATTATTTATTTATTTATTTGGTGCGTATACAATTCAACTAGTAAACTGCCTATTTACGGATTGGATACAATGAAAAAATAAAAAAAAAATAAGGAGAAAGTAGGTAAATATATATGTATAAGTATATAAAAATTAAGTAGGGTAGGAATTAAATAAATAAAATTAAGTGAAACAAAAAAGTTTAGTAATTAGTCAAATATAGATAATATGCAGTTATAAAATAATAAAAATAAAAATCCAATTAAAAATAAAATTAATTAGAAACAAATCTTTTACAACGAATCATATTTTTAAAGATAGCAATAGAATGTGGAAGAAAACCAAGTTGAAGACTATTATGAGTGCGCAAGAGTCGCAAAACATGAGAGTGGAAAAAAGTATCTGTATGAGGATAAGGTACTTCAAACACAATGCAGGACCTGATTAAACTTAAGGGTTGCCGTTCATTGATCAAAGATGATAAAGAGGAAATAGGTAACCACGGCAGATTTTGAAGAGAAAGCTCTCACCCATGTAAACTCTGCGCTGCGCAAGGAGATGAATGTTATGCCGAAATTATACACAAGACGAACGTTTCGTCGAGTGCCTTATAAAATTACTTCCTTCCATGTTTTGGCATGTGAAAAAAACAGGGGTGAATATACGAGGTGACCATTTACACTCTCAGCTCGCCAACATTTGTCTGTGTGTAAATTCTTCATTAAGAAGAAGAGACAAATGTTCATTGTAGGGTCTACATGGAAGACTATATTTAAAAAGTAAGGTGCGTGTAAATCAATACCTGAGATGTATATGAAGCCAGGACCCCACATTTGACTACAATATTCAAGTATCGAACAGACTAGTGTATTAAACAGGTGGACAAAAGTAGAAATACTGATTTGTTGCAGGAACGAATCACAAAACCAGCAATCTAAGAAAAAAATTTTTAGTGTAAGTTAGGACATGAATATCGAATTTTAGCTTACGTTCAAAGGTGACTCTAAAGGTAGGTATCCATATGTTGCATTTCTTCCGTATCGTATCCCTGTTGCGTATCATTCACTAAACGGATACGGTGTCCACACCATCCAATATTACATGTATCATCAATACAATATTACATGTATCATCAATACAACAAATAACATAAGGAAAGACATGAGTCTGAAGTTTTAGGAAAAAGAACATCGGAAAGCATTTGGAGACATTAACGGACAAATAGTTCAAGTTACACCAACCAAAGAGAGCATTCAAATCTTCCTGAAGCAAAAGAGAGTCAGCAGTGTTTTTGATCATCCCGAATATTTTTAAATCATCTGCATAGAGAAGACAAGATGACTTAAAAGCACTGGGAAGATCTTGATAAACAAATTGAACAAAAGTGGTCCTAAGATGAAGCCTTGAGATACACCAGAAAAAAGGGAGAAAGGTGAGGACGACAAGCCAAAGAGGGAGACAACACAATTGAGCGGTTAGTTAAAATAGTGGCGATCCAGGAAACCAAATGTTCACGGATGCCATAATGCTTTTGTTTGACAAGAAGCAGCGCATGATTAACAGTGTCAAAAGCTTTGACGAAGTCAGTATAAATGTCATCAAATTGATTGTTGCTGTCAATTGCCGAATTGAGTAAACTCAACAAGGTTGGTAACAATGTAGCGGTCTTTTATAAAGCCATGTTGTTGCGCTGCAAAAACAAAGTTGATAAAGGTACGATTGAAAACGAGGCTTTTCAAAATTTTCGAAAGGCGAAGATGAATAGAGATAGGACGATAGTTAGAAGCAAGATAACATTTAACTGATTTGAAAATGGGAATAATATTAGAGAGCTTCCAGGAGGACGGAAATTAAGTTTTTTCACGAAAGTATTGACTATGCCATCCCGACCAGGGGAATGATTTGAGTCAAGAAGGGACAAAAGTAATTCAACCTCAACAGGGTTACTCACAATAGAGAGACAAGCAGGGTGAACATAACATAGAAAAGAGATTGGAAATGTCAAGGGGGTTGGAAGTAGTAAAGTCATTAAATACTAGAGAGTAAAGAAGAGACAAATAGGCTTTTAAGGAGTAGACAAAAGACCAGAAACTTAAAGGGTTATTCGAGTTCAAAGAAGATTCAACTGACGAGGATTAGTTGAGCAATGCTAGTCTTATTTTCTTCTTGGCAGAGGAACGTAAATAAAAGAAGGTAGCATAATCTTGGCCAGATAGAGAATTCAAAAGTTTCAAACGCGCAGAATTTTTATCTTTAAGGGTACTCTTTATCCTCGCAGTAAACGAAGGAGGATTACGGGGGTTGCGAGAACAGAAAATAGGAGTATATGCGGATATCAATTTCACAAGAATAACGTAAAATTTTGAAACAGCAGTGTCAATATCAAAACCCTGGAAGTAATTAAACCTACTAATGGAGCTCATATCAGCAGACAGGAGGTCAAAATTAGTTTTTTAAAAAATAAAACCAACGCACAATGGAACATTTAATGCGATTCGAGAAGTTGATAAGCACATTAATGGAAAGGGGATGATGATGGGGGTCTGGTTGGGTATAGGGTATTGGAACAGGTGATAGCAAAAAGGAAGAAGACTCAATGTTAGAAAGGATGAAGTCAAGGATCTTGTTATCAGCATCAGGGAAACAGTTAAATTGAGAAAGTGAGCAAGAAGAAAGAAAAGAATATAAGGCAATAGAAAGATACAATGCGGAGAAAAAAGGAGTCCCATTGCACAGAAGGCATATTAAAGTCTCCACCCACAGATGATGAAAGTCGACGAGGGAAAGTTGCTGTTAAGATATTGTGAAAGTTCAGAAAAGAACTGATCATAAGTCGACAAGGGCGTGTTACAAGGGCGTGTTACAAGGGATATATAAGGTTGCAGCAAGCAGTGAGGATTTAGGAAACAACGAGATACAGACAACAAAACATTCAAGAAGCGGACTGGGGATAAAATCAGCGCAATGTTCGCCGTTGTTAGTCTGAAGCACAGGAAAAAGCACGCCACCACCATCAGATTTATTAGTTGCCGAACGATTACGGTCAGAACGGTAAACATTATACGTAGGGAAAAAATCGGAACTAAAGATGTCATCAGTGAGCCAAGATTCCGACAAGCAAATCAAGTGATCATTTTCTAGCAAAGCTGCAGTTTTCAAGATTTGTCCTCATACCACAAACATTCTGATAATACACCGAAATTTAAATACATCACACGTCACATCAAAATTCTTAACTGGTTCTGACAGGGTGGCTTCTGCCCATTTTTTGCTCAGCTTTTCACTCGGAAGAGTATGGAAATAAGAGGGTGTGAAAATGAGAGAAATTTGATTCTAAAATTTTCGAATTCACGCGTACGCTACGAGTCGAAAGTTGGAGATGAGGTTGAATCAACGTCTCAGCGTGGCGATGTTGGCGGCGCGTTGTGAGAATGTTTGTTACCATCATCACGCTCATAGTGGCCAGCACTGATCTCTATACAGCTTATATTGAAAAGATAAGATTTCTACTCGTCCAGCGGTTTGGGCGGCCTCTGAATGTTTCTGAGCTGAAACTTGGTTCCATCACTTTCCAAGAATCAAAACAGCAGATTATATGCAAGGATCGTCGCGGACATCGTACAGGCAAGCAAGTGAAGCTTTTCTTTCGAGTGTTTTTTTTCCTATTTCTCTAATCAACATCAGCTTATCACTTTTTGATTTTGAATCCTTTGTTTTGAGTAACTCGGTACCAAATAGTGAAAGTGTTTACTTTGTGTCAACATTGATTTATCAACTAGAATATCAGTTAACATGTCGACTACCAATTGTGATTCTTGCAATAACAATTCTAATTTCATCAGAAAAAATAAACTGTACAGCATGTGTTCGATTGTACCACTGTTTGTGTGTTGGGATCACTGCTGAATATTTTAGAAAACAGTCGCATTTGACGAAAGCATCGTGGAAATGCCCTCAGTGCTAAATTGCGTGATCGAAAAAAGGTGATAATGCAAATACACTCAATAGAAGCGGCCGCTGTCAGCCATCTGAAAAAGTATCGCTTTCACTTGACGATGGCTTATTAACAAGTCTAAAAAGAGAGATACACGAGAGTGCAACGAATTCGTTGGAATTATTAACCGATCCAGTCGTAAAGATATACAAGTTTCGATAGCATTCATTTCCGAACAATTTGATGAGTTGAAGAAGAGATTTGACAAAGCGATCAACCTAAAAACCTAAAAAATGAAAAAAAACTGATATGAAAAACGCCATCTCTAGTCTCAGTGATCGACTTCGACTCATGGAGTGTCATGCTCGTGAGGCAAGTATTGAACTGCACTGTATGCCCGAAAAAATCTGAAAACCTGTTGAAATATTCTGGAATACTAGTGAAAATGAACTACGAACAAACCAAGAACAAGCGGAAACCGAGAAATATTATCAGAAAAGATGTTGCAACATGTTACAATTGCAAAAATTGCAAAAACTGAATTTTGAGATATTAGACGACTCTCTCTACAGTTTGAATGCAGTTTCTTCCGTTACGAAGCAAAAATATTTTCGTTGCGAATAATTGGGGCAGAAAGATACGGAAAGTCTTAATTATAAAATATTTGAAAGATAAACACATAAAAATTACTGTTCCATAAAAATGCGCCCAATGTGGCATTAAGAACAACTATTCACATGAGCTATGACAAGCGAAATCTTGATTTCCGTGTAATATTAGAGTTAACGAAAATTAGCAGTTTTGCATAACTAGTAATTAGTATACTGGATATGTGAAATAGGTATTCAACGCCTAAACAAATTACATTTTTCGGCTTTAGACGCTGAAGGGTCTGTTTTGTGTTTCGGGATCAAAGAATATCTGACACTTTTGTTTTTTAGGACAGATTATCAAGATTAGCTCTCATTGCCCTGATTTCTTGTTTCTGGAGGCGTATCAATCCATCTCTGCACGTGTCCACAGAATGGAAGTATCCAAAAGTGTCATTCACATCGTCAACATCTTTTCATATTGTATTAATTTTCTGAAATACAAATAAAATATAAATCATACTCATTAACGCATACAGGTTCGATTGAATTTTACCATCAGTTTCTATTTTTATGCCTATAGAAAATTTTAAAATACCTACATGAAGCGTATATAGTTATAAATGGTGTACATAACATGTCATAACTGCTTATTTTTCATTCCATTGAAACTATGTATGTATATGCACCATATAAACATACTGAAACTGTTGTGATCACAAACTACATTCTCTAGAAAACGTTTCAAGTTCATCGTAACTTCAAACAGGTTTCAATTCGCAAAACCTTTGAATTGAGGTGAAAAACTGAATCAACAAGATCTGGCATAGCTTTTCGTCGAGCAAAACAGAATAATGTTTAGATATAAATGGAAACATGTCGTATAATATACGACAACATATGTATATAGGGGTTGGTATGCTATCGCCTCAGTTTTTCATAGCGAATTTCTAGCGTTTCGGAATGCGAACAATTTTCAGTAGCTATTTTGCATCTTAATTGTTTTTGGAGAAAAGTATTTATTTTGTCAGGCGGTCATGTAATTATCAAGTTATTCGCGCAAAAAAATGAATTTATAATTTGAATCGATTATGACCTTAATTTGCACTTTTCCGGTAAAAGGTTTAAATTTATTATGCTTTGATGCAATAATTACATGCGAAAGTATATTTTTAAATGAATTACGCAAACTTAGTGCTGATCGTATCGAAGAAGCCTCGTAGTATGATTAGAGTAGTCTTAAGCTTCCAATCAAAAAAAAATATTTGATAGATTCATGAATTTGTTATTCCATATTTTATGCAAATCATTATCATCCACTACACATGGAACAGTTACAGCTGAATTATGGCCGTTTAAGCGTTATAACACTCTTGGCGAATTCCGCTCTAGGCGGTTGTTGTATCTAATCCGCTCATCATGACATCATTTGTTTTCCTCGAAGTTTACTTATGTTAAATGATACTCAACGTCTTCCACAGTTTAAGCGAATTCCCAATTATTGTTCGGCGATCGTGCGGTCTTCTTCGTGGTATACGTAATCAGTCATTACTTTTTCCTCGTCCCTTTTCCCATTCGTACTTAACTCTATAGCACGGTGTTTATCGTATTCGTCTGCGGAAAGCATATCAAACGCAATGCGAACCGTCGAACACGGCAATTTGTACGTCTTGCAAACATTTATCATCCGACGCGGTCAGGCCTAGTTTTCTTAAGCTCACGAGCTTCAAATGCTATTTGCATAAACACAGGTATTGTTTCAAGCAATGCTTAGTACTCGTACTGTAAGCACTATTAAGCTATTGAAAAGAGGCGACTGTGACTCGCCACGATAACAGTCAGTGCAAATACAAAAAGCAAACGAAAACGTAGCGTAATCAGGCGAGGAAAGTCAGCACACTGCATAACCGTATCTATGGAATCGAGATCGTTACGAAATTTTTAAGATTCCACGTTACTAACAGGGTGACTCTAGTGCATATCAATCGATTGATAAGGGAATTAGAGATTCAATGAGATGTTGCAACGGATTTACGTGCGGCTGCGACGAATCGAAAGTGAAACTGGGACCAGGTTGTATAACGGCAATGCAAGTGTCTGGCTTAATAATGCGAAAATTCCGATTTCGTATGGTACTCAAAGCGTGCAAATGAGGAAGTAACGAATTGTAGTTTAGATTTCGAACGTGTACCACTCGCAATTCTCGTTGGCTAACAATTGAAGATTCCACTCAGAGGAACTGATTATGGCACCGTAATTTACCAGACTTTTAATTGCTGCGGTACTTCGACGTCTTTTAAAAAATATTTGTAGAGCTGACCAGATAGCTGATGATTTCGCTACAAGTCAGTTTTCACGAAGTGCTACATTCGAACTAGGCAATCAATTTGAATTTTTTCATTCACAAGCTTCATTTTGATTAATTTCATTCACTATAAATGGATTATATTGGGATAATACCAAAACCAAAGCTAAAATTTTCGCCCAACCATAAACGCACAACGCCTAGTGCATCAAAAATATGAAATTTGATTGTGGCACAATAAAGATTATTCATCATAGGTTTTGCACATCCGCGAAATAAATCATTCTGTTTCAGTTGATTTTTGCATGAAGCACTAGAAACACATATGAATTATTCATTTCAAATTTACAAAAAAAAAAAAAATATTTCATTCTCTCAGCTCGGAAAGAGAGCATTTCCTCATTACATGCATTTCTATACCAGAGATAAATTTCGACATCGCGCTAAAGCTTCACTCTACCTACATTTTAATCGAGTTTCGGTGTGTTTTACAAATAGCTGCAACTACACTTATCTACTCGCAGATTGTGTTAGAGCATGACCGACTAACGGCATCTATTTATTGACCGTGAAAAAAATTTAATGAAAATGCTTTGCAGCCGGGAAAATCACGCGAGGAAAAAAATTCAAGAAAAGATGCATGATGAACAAGTATGAAACGGAGATGTAGACATGTAGCAGGAGCATTTCGAAACTGCGACAAGTGGAAGCTGATTCTTTCGAAACGGTCATCAACACGGCCAGACGAAAACGATGCTCAGCTTAATTAATTCGTTGTCGAAGAGGCAAGCGCGAAACATAGAGCGCCATGGCTGTTGAGAAAGTGAATCTCACACAAGAGTATCAATCAGTCCAGTGAAATAGTAAATGAGATATTTTAGCATATCCGGTGAAACAAGTTAAGACAATAAATGATTAGGATGTTGCGGTCATTATGCAAACATGCATATGAGTTGATTTGAAATGTGTCGCAAGAGAAAACAAGGAATTGTGTTTATGTTTTTAAAAGGTTGTTTACAAGGCACAGTAAATTTGTGTCGATTGTTGACCTTAAGTAAAATATCCTGGTAATTTTGAAAATTGGACAGATTACCCGGATATTAGCAATTAAAAATACATTTTTCTCAAAAAAAAAAAAAAAATAATTCTACAGCATAAGAATAATGATGTACAAGATAGGTTATTTTGAAGAATTACTTGAGTAAAATTTAGGTTTAGCCCAAAGATTTGGAAATCTTTATGCCATTTTTACAACTTCAGCAGTGTTTCAGGTTACTTTCTTAACGATCAAACAATTCGTGCAATCTTGCTAGCTAACAATTTATTATGTCCTTGCAAATAAGCTGAAAGTTGACGTTTTTATGTAAAATAGTCAGGGCTGTGGGGTCGGGATGAAAAACTTGCGACTCCGAGTCCGTACTTCTACCTACTCGAAACGTTCATAGTTCTAGTTTATGCCTAGTACTATACTCTTCGCGAAACGAATTCAGCGGTCAAATCCCATACAAAAGAGCTTTACTGACGAATTGAAAAGCTCTTTTTGTATGGGATTTGACCGTTGAATTCGTTTCGCGAAGAGTATAGTACTAGGCAATATAGTTAAAGCCAGAAGGTTAAAATCGTTTTTTGTCCTACAATTAGATCATATTTTCTTACTAGTTTGTTGCCTTTAGTAACATTAAATTGTAAACTGCTATAATGTCAAAGGGATTTATTTCAAAATAGGAAATCATTTCACACACTAATATGAAAACACAGAAAACACTTAATTCGAGTTAGTTCTTAAAAATAATATTGCTTCAATCAGATCTGACTTCGTCGCTCCTCTTAAATTCGATTTGATTATTCTAAAGGCAGAAAACAACCGTTCCACAGATACTTGAGTCGGGGGCAATGCCGTAACGAGCAACGCTGCATTTCGAACAATTTCGGGATACTTCATTATAGCATCTTCTACTTCTAAAGGTGAACTTCGGTCAAACTTGTCAACATCATTCAGTGCTCTATAAAAATTCAATTTGAAGGCTTCCAGTTGTGATGAATTTTCCCCTTTGTTACTTTTTCCCAAGCTTAAGTGTTGCCGCTTTGCTCGTTCTTGTTCGTCAAGATATTTTTCGAATTCATCTTCATCATCAAATCCAGTACTTGGTGGAAATGATGACGACTGAATTGTTCCCTGCTGTGGTCTAGCCATGGCTTCACTTTCTGTATGCAGTCCTTTCATACGAATAGCTAATTCGCATAACGCAATTTTAGCAATCGCTTGCTGATCTTCTATCAGGATAACCCGGACTGAAAAACCCCCATATACAGCACCTAAAAGGACTTCATTATCTAAGAGACAAACTTCTCTACGAAGAAGGGAATTTTTTAACGCATCGACCAAGTTTCCATTCATTTTTGAAAGGGCAAAGATAAGGCACTCCGCACACGGGTCGTTAGCAATGCTATACGTGAGAGATGCGTTTGACACTTGTCAAGCTCGCGAGAAAACGAGTGCCGTCATCCTCATATTATGTCCACACACGGGTCGTCAAGAAAACGTCAGTATGCGTCGTAAAATCATACAATTCGGGGCATTTTCCCACCTCCCCCACGAATTGTACGTTGCCGTCATCCATCGCGCTTGCAAAAACGACTACTCATTCGACTTGAGGCCTGCAATGCACAACGCTTGAGACGCACTCAACGTGAACCGACTACGCTTCTCACTCTTCGCGATAGGCTAACGCTCCGTTAGTGGTCACCCATTGATTTACATAGGTTGTGACGACCAAGCGTAGAAATATCGCATCTACGACGATAGCTCAACGACCCGTGTGCGGATTGCCTAAGACTTTTCCATTTTTTTTTTTGCTTGAAATTCTTTCGTCATTATATAAGGTTGATGTAGCAACTCTAGAAGTTTTTTAGCCTAATGCAGTCAAAAATTGAAAAATCGTCCACAAATATTTAGGCGTGTGGTGATGAATTTCAGAGTCGGAGTCGGCTGATGAAAATTAGCTTCGACTCCGACTCCAACTCCATTAAAAATTGTTCGACTCCTCGACTCCGACTCCACAGCCCTGAAAATAATTCTGTAGTTCTAAAATAATAGAAGTTGTTACTTAGATTCATGCTACCAAACAACATTCACTTGAGATTATCCAAAAGTAATGATAAACGCGTAATTGTAATAATCCTAAAAGCCTAAAAAAATTATAGAAGACATTATCTCTAGAAGTCATTTGATCATTTGAAAAAGAGCAGTAAAAGTGATAATACGAAAATGGAAAAAAGCAATGGGAGAACTGCCATCAAGTATTTTTTGCTGGAGAAAAATATCTACCAAACACACGCTGACATGGTGGAAACACTGGAGGACTTTGCTCCTTCTTATTTCACAATCGGACAATTCTGCAAAGAGTTGAAGATGGGTGTAACATTCGCAGAAGATGAACATCATGGAGCACGCCGATTCCCTACCCTCACCGAGGATTTCGTTACGAAAATTCAAGATACTGTTTTGGCGGACCAAAGAATGTCCTTCAGATATCTAGCGAAGTTTAGAGTGATTGTATATGGCAGCATGCAAAAGATTCTCGCCAAAGAAATGGATATGAAAATGTTAATCAAAGAGGAGACGAAGAGGCAAGTTGACGTTTCAAGGACTAATCTAGTATCAATTTGACAAAGAATATTTTTTGAGGCGGTTTGTAGTTATGTACAAACCTTGGATCTATCACTTTGATCCTGATACGAAAAAAATCGTCAATGGCTTGGAAACGACAATCCTCACAAATTAAGGTGTAAAGTTTGGCGGGAAAAGCTATGACGTCAGTTGGTTAGGACGCTGAAGGCAAAAGGATCGTCTGCAACGGCCTTTTACTACGCAGATTAAATAAGAAGAATGCTGAAGATTCTTTAAGTAAAGAGAGAGTGCGGGGTTGTTTCATACGAAGCGAAATTTGTGATGACTGCCATGCTGTATTTCCCACATCCGGAGTTCCTCAAGGTAATATCCTAGGTTCTTTACTTTTTATTTTGTTTGTCAATGACCTTCCTTCTGTTATCAACTCTTCTTGCCTTTTATATGCGGATGACTTAAAACTATAATCAAGTCTGTACACGAATATCATCAATTGCAAGCTATTATAATTTGATTGCCCTCAATCACTGGTGCCTAAATAACATCTTAACACTTAACATTTTGAAGTGTCACCAGTCACTCATATAAAAATACTCCTCATGTGTTCACTTATTCCTTGTCTGGTGTTTCCTTAGCAGTTGTCCAGCATTTTAAAGACTTGGCGTAGTGTTTGATTCCAAATCGAAATTTGACGTTCATGTGATGAATATTACGGCCAGAGCTTCTAGGATTGTTGGCTTTGTCTTGCTTTTTTCGTATATGTTTTCTTTATGTTTTCTTTATTCATTTAATTGTCTCCTTAGTACGCATTATTCTGGAGTAAGCGCGCCAAATCTGGTCCCCTCACTTTCAGAATTTATCTGACGCCATTGAAGTTGGTCAGCGTAGGCTCAATCGTGCGTTGTTTTCTAATTTCAGCATCACCTATTGTCCTTTCCCCTCTCGTGTTTCCATTCTTCGTATGTCCTCGTTGGAATCGCGTAGATAGCTCCTCGATGAGTGTTTTCTTTTCCAACTTTGCCAAGGCTTTTTTTTGGTTCGATTTTAGTTCCCAGATAACCAGACGTGAATCTAGTCGTCCTAGTCGATCTTCAGAGATTTTCTCTGTTTCGTTTGGTCGTACGGAAGTCTATTATCATTCGCCTTTATTGCGTCTTCCTAAAGTGCACAATGCATTTAAACAGAGACAAGAATGTGCGATGCCTTCAAACTAGATTAACTCTACCTATAAAATACTTCTCGATTACTATATATCTTTCTTGCAACGCAAACTTTAATCTAAAAACAAACATCAAGAGAAAGTGAAAATTATACAGATACAGCAGTTAAAATACTGTCGTTTCATTAACATTTTCAATCCACAAAAGTAAATAACAACTCGAACTCGTCGATTGCAATTAAACAATCTTCGACCTTGCACATTAGATAACGTTAACAGTAATGACTACAGCGAGCTAATTGCACCGGTTTCAATCTTCTAGCACACATAGTACTATCTCGTTGACTTTCCTCTGTTCGAAAAGAAAGGAGAAAATTACTGTTGTTTTTCATACAAATAGCATCGTCTCATTTGTGACCGCTCCGTCAACTGGCTGCATCAAAATGAATAATTATAGGATTTTACTGTAACAGTGCAACAAAACATCAAATAGAAATTATCGATTCGAGGAGAAATTATTCATAGCTTGGCTTGTCGCGGTGATTAATTCAGTCGACTTGTCGTTGAACTGTTGGACGTGACGACATTGCAATGAGGTGGCCGAATGGACGCATACCTTGATGGCATTGGTTGCATGGTGCATTTTGATGGAATTTTCATTGATACGACGACACGAGCAATGTGTCAATATGAAGCAATGGTCAAGATGGATTTCAGGTGTTTTCTAAACGTTGCATTCGTCGATTTTCTTGCGTGTTTTGTTGAAATCATATGTTCATACTGATGCAGTGCTGTATGTTCATAATGATCAAACTTTCCATGGGTGGCAATAGAAAACGACACCTTATTGGTAAAACCCAACGATTTGTATTGGCGAAGTGTAACTCGATAATTTCTTTATCTTTTTTGCTAATGAATTACTGCGATTTCAGGGTTATCTTTATTCCAATGATGTATCGTTCGTACTTGAGAACTCGAACTTGTATAAAAGGTGCCATACATATATATAAATCCTAATTGAATTGAAAAATATAAATTTGGATATTCATCATACTTAACAATATCACTTTGGTTAGCTTCGCTTTTACTTGTGCTATCTTTTAATTATTTACACTTTTTGACACTAATATTTTATTTTATTAAATCATTTAAAGTTGACTCTTCGTCAAAACAGAGTATCTTTTAAACTTGATTGTGATCTTTGTATATAATATGAGTCAAGGTTAATTCTTCCTTATTTGGATATACAGACATGTGCAGTTTTTTTTACGAAATTTTCGCAGAATTTCGTTCAGAAATAATAATATTGCATTGGAATTGTGGCACTAGGTGAAAAGTATGTAATTTAAGACTGCACACCTCTCCAGTTTATAGTGAGCCAATTGGCCGCATACCAAAAGGCAATATATCAGTCGTCATTGAAATTTCATATTTGACCCACATTAATTCCGATATCAAACATAAATACGAAGAATTGGACGCAAGTAGAATATTGAATTTTGCAATATATATTGGCACTGTTATGATGGCAATTGCCATAGAAGTTATGTCTATTGTAAATTTCGTGAAACTATCTGCTAATTGGCGCATTAGTGTATATTTTGTTTTGCATAAAAATATGATATTTTGTAATACAATAAAAATTACGAACGGTAGCAGACAATTTTGCTAGTGTTTGATCCCAGCATGCCTCTGTAAAGGAAATATATTTATTATTATAAATATGAATATTCTTTTAACCTGATAGTTAGATTAATCGTTAAAACTACCAATAATAGCTGGATTTCTAATAAAAGTGATTTTTACTAAAAAAAAAGTAATTACTAAAAAATTTAATTTAATTAAAAATTTGTCAGGGGTGGTTTTGGAGGGTCTTTACTTTAAGGTTAAATGCAAACCCCATCTGAACAAATCGGACGCTAACCATATTCTCTTTAAAAGCCGATTTGTATCTCCAGAGACACATATTTTTGGTTGAACATTTGAACAGTTTCGGTTGGTTATTCGATTTTGCAACATGTCACAGTTGTAATTATTGTGGTTTTACTGTTATGATCTGTTATGCCGTTCGTCCGATTCCAATAAAACTTTAGAAAGTCGTTGTTTAGGTGCTTTGAAAGATTTATAACTAGTGGGTTATTGTAAATAAAAGAAGAGAAAAGGATCAATCTAGCTTACCCTTAGTTCCTGATATCTCAGGTGCTATGTTTATTCTCCTCAACAAATAAAAAAAGAGTTAGTTTGGTTCAAGGAGGTTCAAAGGAGGCGGGGCAGTGTCACCTCCAATTAGCATACCTGTGTAACGGTATGCCAAAGCGAGTTTAAGTTTCAAACGCACGAGCTAAAATAAAACCGACAGCTGGTTTGCGGTCCTGTGAATTGGTGCGCAAAAGGGGACAGGAACGTGGTAGCTACTGTGGTGGTCTGAATATAATGGGGAAGAAAGCTGCTACAAACTTCACATTTAATATTTGGCTTTTCCTCAAAATATTATCAAGCACGTGTTCACGCGTTTTAGGAAGGTGAGCTTAGAAATTACTCGGGAGACGTAAAAAGTGGCCTGTGGCTACATATTTTATTTATTTTTTTTTGCGAAGGCAGGTGAAAATCTCTATAGATACTAGTAGTTTGGGACTTCAAGCCACTAAAACACCTCCCTTGAGCACGGCCATCCCGGAAGCGATTACGCTGCCAACTATTGCCACCTAATAAACGATTTTTTTATATTGATTTTGATTTCAGGCTCTAAGAAGTTATTCAGCGATTCCTCCTAGCCATTGTATTTTATTTAATTGTGTTTAAATATTATTTAAATCATCTCAAAAGTATTCACCCTTTTAAGGTTCCGTGTTATGTGGGTAATGTCTAGGAGTTTCCTAGCCTGAATATTCACGTGTTGTCGAAGTCTTTCTTGTGCCATTTTTTTACCACTACTTTCTCTACAGTGTCTATTTCTAGATCCGTGTGCAAGTTTACATTTTTTACGTACCATGGTGCATCAACGATGTTTCTTAGTACTTTGTTCTGGCACCGTTATATTATATTCAAATTAGTGTTTCTAGTGCAACCCCTTAGCTGCACGGTTAGAAATTTTCGGATAAATGTGATAAATTTTGGAATTTATATAGGTCCCAGGTCGCCAGGTGTACGGTAATTACCGTATTTGTATAGTAATTTCAAACACCGTACGATAAAAGGTAATCAACTATTACCGCACGGTAATTTTGGGGTTTTCTATAAATGGCTGACTTTATGTATGCTTGTGCCATTTTATGTTAAAAAAAAAAATTTTATACACTCGTCAGGGGTTTCAACAGAGATTTTATAAGATTGCTTGCGTAGAAATGAAAAAGCGATTTGATTGTTGCAGCCCAGTTTTGCCTGGAATGCATATTTTAAAGCTGAAGCTGGCAGTAGACGTCTCAAAAAGAGACGAATACCCCTCCTTGAAATACTCATGCAGCTTTTGTCCCAGAGTATGAAATGGAATAGATATTCAAGACTTAGATGATGAGTGGAAAAAACTTCAAATTTTCCCACGATTGCCGAATGACAATGAAATTGATTGCTTTTGTTATAATCTCTGCGCATAAAATACATTAAGGACGTTCGCTCATTGGTTTTTTACAAAAGCCTAGTACTGTGTTTCCCAGTACATTCAACACATCTAGGCTCTTTTGAGCAGTATTTTTGCGCATGATTGTATCCTTGGCAGTTTTTGCACTGTGGTATTAGTTTAGTCTTATTCCTTAGCGGTTCAATCTTAACTGTCATTTTTAATATTGAACTGATGTTGTAGATATTTTCAGTTTTTACTTTGTTAGCAAAAGTAAACATAAATAAGGAAAGTCCTCTTTCATTTGTGACTTCATTTTCTTCTTTAGTTTCCTTTTTTTCTCTTTTAATGATGTTGACTGCTTCACTTATTTTAAGTCTTTTCTGCTGTAGATCCGATATAATATCCTCGATTTCGGAGGTTGCATGAACACCTCTAGCCATTACTCTGATGGGTCTCTCAGTTTTATTTTCGTATGTGAACCATTGAATTGCGTCATCTTGCAATTTTTTCACATCAGCTCTATAGCTTTCGTGATCTGATGTATTCATTTTCCATTCCTCATTGTTAAGGGCAGTAATCTTATAATCATTGTTTGCTTGCTTTCTCTCATTACTTGTTCTAGAGTTGTTAATCTGGTGATGATTCAGCTATTCTCTTTTTACTGGGTTTTTTTTTCTTCTTTATGATCCAGTCTGTTTCTTTTGCTAACTTATCTTCATCGGTTGAATAATGCTTAGGTTTCGCTGTATCAGCAATATCTCTAGAATTTTTTTTACCATTATGAAATGTAAGCAATAAATAGCCTTCCCCAGAATCCGTAGGACCGACCTCATTCGAGGGTGGATTTTGAAGTGTAACTGATCTGCCACCTGGGGTATTAATTCCTTTCGTATTTTTCATTGTCTTTTTTCACTCTGCGCTAGTTTATTGCCATACTGCAGTTGATCCTATTCCCGACGAGAACCGAAGGTCCATTTCATGCCCGCACGATCTCAATTTTTGACCACTTAGCTATTGCTTTCACATTCACCCTCTCTCGTTAGCCTTACTAAGTAAGTCACCAGGAGGCACCAGACAGATAACTATACTGCCTACCTTCTAGGAGGTGAGAATAGGATTTGTTGGCAGATCTGTAGGTGTTAATTCAAAACGCTTTACCTAGATCTTACCAGAGCATACGTTACCAATATACTCAGTCTAAGGCCAATACAAACCTTTGTCTCCTATTAGCTATCTAAGAAACGCAATCAGTAATAACTTTGAAATTTCGAAGCTGCATCCAATACTGAAAACACAACAAATACACCTCGGAGATGTTTTGTCCACAGGGTCTAGAGTACATACAGTTAATGCGGTGATGCAAATTTCAAACCAAACAGGGCTGCTAAAGATTTAAAACAAACTTGGTGATTTTTCTCGGCCAACAAAATTGAATTTGTCTATATTGCGCCCCAAGAGTGTGAAAAATTACTTGTTTTTGCACAAGACAATAAATAAAAAATATTGTTTGCCAAAAAACAGTTTCGATAAATGTATAAAAATAAAATTTAGCCGAATCTTCTCGTCGTAGAAATTAGTAGCAGATGATTTTAAAGAGACTACTAGCAAAAGGTTTCAAATTTCACGGGCATCTTTATACTTTTACAAAAAAGTATTTCATGTGCAGAAACGCTACTGAAATGACCTTCGAATTCCCTTTCTCTGGCTTCTTTTTTATAAGTAATAAACATCCCTCTATTCCTCTTCACAACTTCCATAAAGCTGATTTCCTGAAAATATCTGCGAGAACAACTATATCAGTTGGTTTGCATTTTCGATGGGGTGGAATCCTATCAGTTCTATGCCAAAATTGTATGCCTTCTGTTCAAATCTCATCTTTTGATTTACTCATATGAAGCGCTCCCTCAAACCAAATGATGATCCTTAATTTACATTAAACGTTTAAATTATTCTTAAAGGGGAAGAAAAGGTGCGTAAAAACTTCAGCTCTGTATTAAGGATTTAAGACCACAATAGGATTAATTTCGAGACTACCTCTAGCAAATTAAGAGGAAATGACATTGCCATTATCCAGCCATTTTGTGTACCATTTGAAGCTCACTCCAACATGATTTGCTGATTTAGTTTTAACTGTTTCAACCAAATCTGATTCTCTGGACAAAGGAACTGTTATAAAATATGCAATTCAATAAATAGCAAACGTGGTTTCACTAAGAAATTGACAATATCCTGGTGTCATGAAAGTTTTTCGTGCAAAAACACATAAAAATCTCACCTATCTCAAAGTATGGTTTTACTTGAAGGTGTCCTTCTTAATAATATTATTTAAAATATATGAACACTTGGCTACAACTTTTTTATAATAGATTTTTGTTGACCAACATTTTTCTATTTAGATTCCAAATTGCGTATCGACTTCCACATTCCATTCAAATTTTCTCATGGTTATTTCTTTCCTTCATTTCAGGTCACGTTCGAGTCGATTGAGCTCGGCCTTCGAGGCCGACAACCCAGTCGCAACCGCCGAAGATGTTAAGCAACGCGGACGGTACTCCGCTCGAGTCCACAACTAAGTGGTACGATTGCGGAGACGATGATACCACATTGTCTAATGAACATCAACTCTCATTTCTCAAGTGGATCAATCCATTTAGTAGTAACAACTCCTCACCGAAAACGCGCAGCAAAGAAAGCAGCTGTCGATCGAGTGACACCTTTGAATCCGACTCGTATCGAGGTGTGCAAGGGTTAAAACAGTTCTGGAATAACCAAATAACCACCGCTACCAAAGACAACAAATCGCAAAAAGCCGCCACTTTGAGTGGACCATACACGAACAGATCGCCCTTGCATAACCACCATAGTTTTGATATTGCGTGCAGCGAAAACCATAAAACTGATAACAGTACAACTCCGAAAAGATCCCAAAGCCTCTATGATAGTTACGAAACGCTAAATAAGTCAGGACACCACATAAGTGATGACAATTTTTACAAATACAAAACAGCTTCATCGAAAAAGTCGACAACTCTTAGATCGCTAAGCGATTTGAAAAGTGTCCAGTCGTTTGGAGTGAATTTCCCTCTGGTTGTGGGCGCTGCCAAAGGCGAGAAAATTCACTGGGCGAAGAGAGAAGATATTTTAACGAATCGAAAGCGCAAAGACAGCAGAGATTCGGATCAAAACGAAAGACAATCGACGAGCGCCTCTCCCGCAAAAATATCAGCGAAATCAAACAGAGACCTGGAAACTACTAACACTGCCGCAACGAGCACAAGAAGCGAAAACGCTTGCATTATCAGCCCAGATAACGTCGTCGAAGAGATAAAATCCTCGAGTGCTATCGCAAATACAGAAAACGACGCAAACTACACTTGCGGCGATATGGCGATAAAAAGCTCGGCAGGTGATAAGCGTGATAGTGGCGGAGTCGGCTGTGGAGGTCGCAGCCCAAGTGGAGGCTCTTCTAATTCGCTTAGTAGTGAATCGCCCGTGCGTAAAGCGAACGTCGCGTCGCGAAAGTGCAGTTTCAAAACGCATTCGAAAAACTATTACGCGCCGCGGAAAATGACGAGCGGTAGCAAAGTGGCAGCCCTAACGTATCGTTTCAACCAGTTAATTCAGCAAGATGCCGCCCTCTTGGAGGAGGTGAAGCGCAACAATGGAATTCTGATTGCGACATCCGGGCACATTTACAAGATCAAGGAAAGTGTCGAGGAGTCGGCGAGCAAAAGAAAGAGTGGCAAGGGCAGCGGAACGGACGATGAGATCTCGTCAATTAAAAGCGGTGGCCGCAAGAAGCTTAGTTTCAAGAAACGGGCTGGAACTCCGACCAGGCCGAACAGGTCACCCAAAGACTCACCAGCTAAATCGCCAAGAGACTCGAAGAGCTCTCCTGGGACTATGACAGTGAGAGAGACCATTCAGAAATTTGAAACCAACAACAAGAGTGTTCAATTGCCTAGAAGCAAAGTGCCGCAGAAGGTGACCTTGCATCCGAATCAAACCCTCCCAAAGCCAAAAGTGCCTACAAAAAGTGAAGTGGTTTTGCAGCGGACGAAGGAAGTTGCACTTCGCAATAGTTTGCGTAAAGGTAAGATGCACATAGCCACAGCTGAGATTCGAGTGGCAAGTGCAAGTACAGTTTTAGCTGAAATTCAAGAGGAAGAGAAGACGACTCTCAACGAGCATATCACTGCCAAGACTGAGGGCACTACTGATGCGCCATTGCTAGAAAATCAACAGATTGAAGAAGCGATTGTGATCGAATCAAATGAAAACAATATAGAACCTTATATTCCGGATGCTACGGATACAGTATCAGCTGAAACCAGCAGCCCTCCAGAAAACTTAAGTTATTCCCCTGAAATTGTAAACTTAGATTACTCACAAAGAAGCAATGAACCAGAAGACGGTCAAACGAAAAAAAGCAAATATGCACGTTTGTACGAGAAATTCCGATTCAAATCACCTTTCGTTTCGAAGAAATCGCTTGCGCCCGCCCTATCTCCCATTGCTCAGCCACCGGAGCTCACTGAAGTGGCGCCAGATCAGAAGATTGTGGATGCACTAGAGACAGTAAATAAGAAATTGGAGCACCTCTCGAAAAGTACGAACGACATTAGTCACATAAGCGAAGAAGAACGTCTGTATCAGCAATTGACGGCAAACATGAAGCCGAATGAGTCATTTCTCTTCCGTCACAATTTGAAAACAAACGCTTTCACGGATGCAAGTAGAGATGGCGATATTGAGCGTCTGGTGGAGGCCGTTAACACTCGGTTGATCAATAAGACGCAATCGATGGACGAAAGTCGATTCCCCAGCCTGAGGATCAGACAGATCTCGATCGAGGAGAGAGACTGTAGGACGATATTCCAGGCGACAGATGAACTGATTTCCACAATGAAGACGTGTGATGGTTCGGTGGACGAATTGTATGAGCCCATAGGATTACCAGACCACTCAGAGAAGGAAGAAGTCAGTTGCGTAGCTGTCGAAAATGCAAAGGCCTGCATGGAGGAGACTAATGACGAAAACATCTATCAGACGCTGGCCGAAGTTCAGGCCAGCATTATGCGAAAGGACTGTGAAAGCATGCACAGCTACGAGTCCTACGCCAACTATGAATCTGTGGAGGATACAAACAAGCCTCCGATTTCGGAACATAGCTACGAAGTATGCGATCCGCCTGACCCTCCACCTCCTAGGAAAGTGGAACCAGACATTCGAGTCATCGAACCCGCCGACCAACCCCCTGCCATTCCACTGCCTAAACGTGTCATTCCGAATGGAGCGCTTCCAAATCCTGAAGTAAGCTACTCCACAGTGCCACCTCGCCCTCCTAAGTCTCCTCGAAGCGAGCATTCTCCACTGCCCCAGCCACCTGCCAAACAATATCGCAACTCAGATGTTCCGCTGTGTTTGCAAGCGAGTTTCGACTCGGAAGATGAGCTGGCTCGCGTCGAGGACGACGATGACGCAGACGAGAATATTTACGATACCATCAAACATTCAGAAATAACTTCACATTGCTACGAGAGTATAACTTCGTCGTCACCCACGTCATCGAATAAAATGCGCGGTGTGAAATCGCTCGATACTTTGTCAATAGTTTCCAATTGCTACGAGAGCATAAATTCGTTGCGTCGTGTACCTGCCACATTGCATCACTCTGATTCGATTTCGACCTTGTCGTCGGATGTGAAAACGAACAGTTTGTACGGCATGACCTTGGGTCAAGCCATCACCCCGCCCAGCGAAGGTGCCAGCGATAATAGTGACGATTGGGTAACCGATGTGTCCGAAGGCGAAGAAGTACACCAGGAAAATGGATACCGTGGTGGAAAAGTCAAACATCAGTTTATTGTGTAAGTATTTTGCAGTTATCTAGAATTAGTAGTATAAATGAAAATAGGGCATGTTAAAGTGGTGCACCGAAGTTTGTGGATAGTGGTTTTTGTTTGGCTTTTAGAAGAAAATTTGTTGATGATAACGGCATGAGAAATGGTAGCATGGTTTTGCGGAATCCAATTAAATTAAGGTTTTTTTTTAGTTAGAATTGCAGCAAGCTCTTTGACGCCAAAAACACCTTTCGTTGCGTAGGAAAGTAAGAAATAGTTGAAAAAACTAACCCTTTCGGTACAGTCTTTCTAAAATTTAGTGGGAAAATCAGCGTAGTTTCTTGTAGTTTTGTAGTACAGTTTTGTCACCTCTTCGTTAATTATTGTAATATTGTAATTATACTCGCTGAGGTTTTTTGACTTTATTATAATTATTTCTATCCAATTAGAGACTAGGCAAAGAATAAACTTATGTATATAAAAGAAAAACACATAAAAAAGAATGAAAATACGATGAGGTACAAAACTTCAAAAACAAAAGAATAAAAAAAGAAAAAGACAATAAATTCAAATTTAACAGTACATAAAAGGCGGTAAATAAAGTCTTATCATAAATTCAATACAGAAATTTAATTTGAAATTCAGCAACTTCATTAATTTATTTCGTAAGAAAAAACGCTTGTTCTGGGTTTTTCTTTCAAATTGCGTAACGAAGGCGGAAGAGGACCAATATTCTAGCAATTATATTGCCTATATAATATATAACCATCACACTCTCGTATCTAGTGCTGCTTATCAACACACATATAGCTTTTGTCCATTCTTTTCCGCACATCAATTCCCTCATTGTAATCTTCCGTTATAGGTCCTCCTAATTTTCAGTATTAATTCGATAGCACTTTTCAAGTTTGATTTTCAGTTGGCTCTCAAAGTTGCAAGAAGATGCGTTCGACGAAGCAAGAGATCAAGTGTCGAACTTACTGAAGTGCTGATGCAAAAAGTTCAGCCTTTGCTTAGAAGATTGCAAGTTGGGTTCATTAGTAATTTGCATTGACATCCTTAAAAATTCATTTCACCGAAAGTTCAGAGCAATCTCAATATTATCCTTCCAATGAAATCGGTATACAGTTTTTTATTATTACAGTAAAATCCTACTGTTACGAACTTATAAGATTCCATCCACATTACAATACGAGCTCGTATCCAGCAGCTTGTGAACTTATTTTTATTGCATTATGTATATTATCTTCTATCGATGACTGTATTCAGCTTCTAGTCATAAAGAACTCACAGTTAAGTTTGATCAGGTAGCTGATTAGTGGGAGTCCGTGGACTCAGATTGTGAACTGCCTTAATTGCCTTATTTAGAGTTCTGCTCAGGATGGCCAGGTTTGTTGAAGAAGATTGGCTCCAGTTAAGCATAGCATAACTAATAGATGAAATTACAAAAGGATGATAAATCATGTTTTTAAAACAATGTTCAAGTAGCATCGTCTTCTTAAGAAACCTACAATGGGACAAATCTTGGCTCTGATTTTTCTAATTTGATCCGACCATGACAATTTGTCATCAATTATTACTCCTAAATATTTAATTTTTTCTAGTCTAACAATAGGTTGGCTGTTAATCAAGATGCTTAAAGATATGTCTTCCTTATTTTTCTGTTTGAAAATCAAGTAATGCATTTTATTAACATTTATTTTTAATTTATTAGTAACGAGCCAATTGAAATATCTACCTAAATCATCATTGATCATCCGCTCTAGTTCGATAGGATCGCTATTTGAGTTTAATATAAGGGTGTCATCAGCATAAATAACATATTTAGAAACTAAATTAAGATTATTCAGACTCTGGACATAAAGCAAATAAAGAGTTGGTCCCAAAATGGATCCTTGAGGAATGCCTATATTTATCACTCTCCTATCACTAGTTTCACCTTTGAACTGGGTACTTATCGTCCTGTTGGATAAGTAATTTTTTATTAGTTCATTTCCCTTTCCTCGAACACCTAGTTCGTTTAAAATATGGCCTAAAATGGTATGATCAACTGTATCAAATGCCTTTTTAAGGTCAACAAATATGGCTGAAACATATAAACCCTTGTCTAGTTGGCTGTTAATATAATGTTGCGCATCTATGAGGGTTGCACTTGTATTGCTGCCATTGAGGAAACCATATTGATTTTGATCGAAGCCTATAGTGTTGTTAATAAAGTGAACTAGCCTAGAATTGATAACTCTCTCAAAACTCTTGCTGAAGGCGCTTGCTAATGAAATTGGCCTATAGTTATTTGAATCATCGATATCACAACTCTTAAAGATTGGGGTGATAAGAGAGTTTTTCAAAACATTAGGAAAGGTGCCTTCATCCAAGTGCTTGTTAACTATAGAAGTAAGGAGTGGAGCAAGAAGATCCTTGATGCATTTTAAATCATCTGCCCTAATCGAATCTATTCCAGGAGCCATAGTTTTAAGGTTTAATATAATCTCTTTTATTTCTTCAATCGAAGTTGGTCTTATGAAGAGGGTCTGCTGGTTAAGTCTATTCCTAGTTCTTTCCGCACCATTTGCGCGAAGTTTACCATTTATTCTGCTGCCTATTAGCGAAAAGAAGTCATTAAGCTGCGTTGCTGTGAGGAGGGACACGCTAGCCTTATTTTGATTTTGATTGGCCTCCGGGTTCAATTCACTCCCAAGGATATCCCATAATTTTTTGTTGTTTCCAGGTGTTTTATCGACTCTTTTATTTAATGCAATTTCTTTGGCTTTATTTATTACATTGCACGCCTTGTTTTTCAACCGCCTGTACTTTAGAAAATTTTCATTATTTGGACTCTTGCGATAGGTGTTGTAAGCAATTCTTTTTTGCTTCAATATATTGAGGACATCAGTATTTATCCAACCATTACTTCTTGAGCGAATCTTTTTATGAGTGGATGAAAGAGTTTTTGCAGTACAAACTATTTCGATGAGTTCTTCAAGTTCAGTTTCCCGCGATTCCAGCATCAAAATATTAAGCTTGTCACGGACTAAATTCGCAAATTTATTTTTATTTAGCACAGGTATTTGAAAAACTTTCATTGGAGATTTAGGAATGAGAACACCCGTAATAATGATGTTTTGAACCCTGTGGTCCAAATCAGGCATGTCATAAAAAGCAATACCAAACTCATACCTACGAAGGTTAACCGAACTGACAACATGATCAATAAGCGTCGTAGACTCATTTGTAACTTTAGTTGGTTGTTTCTCATTATGTAAAGTCGCATTGTTCATTTTTAGCGTTTCCAGGTAGTTTCTGGTTATATTATCATTACATTTAAGTACATCAATATTATTGTCACCAATCATTATAATATTTTTATATTTATGATATATTTCATCAATATACTCAAGGTAATCCATGCTATCTTGAGAAGAAGCTCTGTAATGAGTGCCAAGTCTTAGAGGAGTGTTACAAACTATTAGTTCCACAATGATCATGTTATTATGTACAGTAAGCGAACAGATTCTAAGCCGAAGAAGATCTTAACCTGGTGCGAAAAAGCAATACATTCTTTTTTAAACAGGCAAAAAGGCATATATTGCTAGTTTCAAAACTTAACGTTAATCTCGTAATCAGAAGTTCAAGAACATCATAATCAAATTTCGACAAAACCAAGCAAAATTTGCAATTTCGAAACATCTAAATAATAATCTGGTCTTTAATACATCATCAGGTACTTTGAATTTTAGCTTACTTAGCAACATAGTGCTGTAAACTTAGAAAATAATATTGCAACCGTCAGATTACTTATGAGATTCATTAGGGTTTTCAAAGTTAATGAATCACGTAGAGGAAAATTTACCAAAGGAACATTTTCCAAAGATACTCACAGTTTATTTATTTAAGTCTGTGGAATCACACCTGGCTCGGAGAAACCAAAATTCAAAATAATCAACAACAAACGAAGGTGTTATTATATTCAATTTATAGAAATCTTACTGCCTTCCATACAGCAAACATTCGATTAAGACGGAGTGAGAGTGGAAGCAATTTTTTCTCCAAATTCCTCATCAGTTTTTTCACACGCTTTTCACACAAAAACTTCCACGCATCACTGTCTTACACCGCCTATTTATTTGTTGATTTCTAGCTTAAAAAATGATGGTACGTTATCTTATCATTTGCCGAGAAATGTGCGATAGACAATGATAAGTTGCGTGTACTTACCTGCTCACTATCGAGTTTGTTTTTGTTTTTTTTTTGAATGCGTACTATTTACTATAGTTAAACCGCACGATTTGTATTTTTTCTTCTAGGGTTCGAGAGCGTGCTAAATACCATCGAAGTCCAGACTGGAGCAAAAAAGTACGAGATCAACGAACGCATCGTGTGTCGGTTGAAATTGATGGTAAGTACAGACGTGTATTATTAATTTCATGCAAGAGGTAAAACATAAGTCAATTAGGAACAAATTTAAGTTTCGAGAAACACGCAAGTATCTTAATTGAGATATATTTTTTCGTTCCTGCTACGATTTATGATAGAATTCAATATCAGTTTTTCTCAAGATCGTTCAATGGTAGTGTTTGAAAAATTGGCTGTTTTAGCACCTAAATAAAAAATTAAATTCTTCCTCAATTAGCACATTCAACCGAAACAACATTTACACATTTCATGACAGACAATCAGCAAAATCATATGACTTCTATTACATTTTCCATTTCCTGCTACCCGAAATGTGGAATTCTGCAGTTTTACATAAATTTCGTGTAAAACTTGCTGCCGCAGCCACACTACAGCCAATATGACCATAAAAGCACTCAACACCTACGCATGGATAAATATATTGTCTGTCCGTCGAATTTCACTGCTCCCGACATTTATTTTGATTCTATTAGCAAGATATATTTTGCATAGTGGTCATCGCCAATAAATGGCGAACAGAGCAGGTCTTTGGCCACAAGTCATGCCATGCAATTTTGATACTCTAATCGTGTATTTTTTGTGTGCTGGAGTGTTCTTTTTCTTTGAGCGAATGACGATTTATTGAAATTGTTGCTAATATACAATGATGTTCAGATAACAGTTACAACAGCTTACGTGATGGTATTTCGATTTGTTTAGTGATTTGCACTTCGGAATTGGGTCAGATACGATTTGATTGATTGTTTGTATCTTTAGTGGATTTTCTTAAGAATTATGTTGTGGTTTATTTGTCGGAAAACATTTAATTTGTTGCCATATTTATATATATACGTGTATTTTGGTCCAAAAACCATTACTTATTGTGGTTTTCTCTTTTGAATTCTTGTCTGCGGTTTTTTTTTTATTATTTTGTTAGATTCGAAAATTATTTTTTGATATATATTTATTTATTTATTTGCCAAATATATCGTAATAGAATACAAATTCCAATTATGACAATGAAATTAAAAAAAGATATAAATAAAGATTCATATTTACAAAAAGATAAAAGAAAATGCAATTCCTCAAATCTAATTCTTCAACGCTTAGGTCGAGTATAAATACTTTTAAACGTTTTTTAAAGGCAAAGAACGATTTTGACAGAGATCCAAGCCCCAATTCATGATGACGTCTAGGAATTCTGACAAACGGAGAAGAGAAGTGTACATTTGTATGTGCGAACGGAACATTAGCTGCGTTTTTTTTCATCCAGAGTGGAGGAGGTATCCTGCACGCATTATTACTAATGTTCGAAGAACAATAGTATTAAACTCGTTTCGCCGAAAATTCATATTTCTATATATATATATATATATATATATATATATATATATATATATATATATATATATATATATATATATATATATATATATATATATATATATATATATATATATATATATATATACACATATATATATATATATATATATATATATATATATATATATATATATATATATATATATATATATATATCAGCAAAATGATTAAGGGAGATAATCTCTGGAGTGGCCGATCCGATTGAGCTGAAATTTTCGGAGAACGTAGATGTAGATATCCTAAACCTTTTGGCGGCGGCGAGCGTTTTAGTGAATTTTGAGGTACTCCTATATTTCCAAGCAGTGTAAATTTTTGCTAAAGAAAAGTATTGGGAATGAAAACTAATTATGCTCTAAGCTTGTCTATGATAAAGAATTGGAAGTTTTGAGCCGTGTGTGGGTGCAGGGTGCCTAAAAGTAGGCAAGGAATTTTTTTCAAATTTTGATTTGTCATTACTTGTAAGAAAAACAATGGATCATCGTGAAAATTACAGAGCGTATTGATGTTGACTAAAGTTTAGCACATATAGATTTTCAGCATAAAGCGGGTAACCCTGTAGCTGTGGCAGGCTGCTGAAAAAAAATCCTTCAAATCCTTGACCTTCCTGAAAAATTTTTGATTTTTGACAAAAATTTCAAATCTTTGATAAATTTTATCCTTTGTCCTTCATCTCAAGATAAAATTTTCAAAATTCCGATTTGCATAAGAACGGCAACCCATCACCAAATTACCTCTATTTTCAGCACTCGAAAGTTCTGTTCACGAGAACCTGCGACCGAATAATCCGATCATAATGAAATTTACAGGATATGTTGGTATTAGCTTGGACCATGTCTGATAGAAGTGATTTTGAAATGCGGGCAACCCTGTGGCAGTGGTACCATCTTGAAAAACTACTGAGAAAAAAAACATCTTTTTGGCCTATAACTTGCGATTCAGCCATCAGGTTTTAACAAAATTTACACAATACTTGGATGTTACTCTATGTAACATTTGGTGAAAATTTGGTTGAAAAATTAGTATAGGGCTGGCAGCTGTGGTGATTTTCGTCTCATAAATCTTGCAAATTTGCTCAGCAAAATAAAGTTTTTTTCCCTATAAGTTCCGGTCCAGTGCAGAAATCAAAACGAAGCTCATGCAGTAAATGAACCTTAATGTGAGCTAAATGTCGTAGGAATTTCGTACAAAAATCATGAAAGGGCTGCCAGCTATGACCATTTTTGTAATTTTGTGGAATTTCTTTACTGAGCGATTATGTCATTAGATTTCCAATTGAGAATGATCCTGCAATGAAAATTAACAACAAATATTAACGTTTTCAAAATTTGAAAAGTTTTGTGGGTGGTAACCCTAAAATTCTTTTCACCCGTATACCTTCCAGCGCAGTGATTCAATCGAAACGAAATTTACTGGTTGGGTTTAACTTAACGTGAAGCAGATTTGGTATGTATTTTGCTTTGCTGCTGACACAAGCTAACCAGCAATGTGCCATTTCCGTTAATATTGCACCAACAGATGCTTAAAATTACGTTCTCATATGCAAAGCATTTGCAATAAAAATAAGGAATAAATTTTTAAATTTTCCGAGTTTTGAACATTTTTCGGATGGCAGCCTCAAACAACGTTTAACCGTTAAAACTTTCGATGAAATCCTGCGATGAGAACGAAATTCAAAGGATAAGTTGATTTAAGTATGAGCTTGTTATGGTAAACTTATTGCTGCTTCGTTCGGAAAGTGTTACCAGCACTGAACATTTTCATGATTTGTGTTATAGTTGAGTTTTGTTGCTTTGGATAAGGAATGGTTGATATGATTCTACAAAACAGTGTATTACGTCTTTCCACATTTTTTTGTCACTCAAAGACAATTTCTTCGAACATTAGTTTTCTAGCGGTTCAGGTGCGCTAGAGTTTTTCTATTAGACAGTTGTCATTTCAAAATGTGAACTGACATATAACCAACGCCGTTTTCTAATGTATGACTATTTATCCTGGTTGCCAGGGTGACAAGGACATTTTTGAAAATTCCAACTATTCCAGTTGACATGACGTTTCGAAATACGTTCCCCAGAGAGCACGAGTACGAACTCCACTGAATTCACAAGTGTTCGCACTCTGGATATTGTTATTGTTTCGCATGCAAATCGATATCCTGCAGTACTCTGGATGTAGAATAAAACGCACCTATTAAGATTTCCTGAGACCAGTTCCACGTAAAAAGCTGCGAGATCGGAATGAATCGGAGATAAAATACCTCGCTGCGATTTGAACAGGAAACACTTGTCAACAAAAAATGTCGGCGTGACTCTGAGGAAGGTTAGATTAGGTTTAACTGGCTGGCACAGGGCCACACATAGACCCATTTGGTCCGTAGCGAAACCAGATTAATGGACCCGGTGAAGGAAAGTTCAGTCCAAACGGCCATCGAAGACCCCGGACTTATTTGCGAACTGAAGTATGTGCTTCAGTCTCTGCTCCGCTACATGTGAGAGGTCCATCAGCCAGGCTCACCGAAGTAGCGCTGCCTAGTTTTCCCAGCGCCTGGCAGTGACACATAAGGTGTTGGATTGTTTCTGAGACTCCCGGCTCTTGACGCCTACTACAGGTGTCGCTGGTCAGGAGTCCCATTTTCATGGCATGTGCTGCTACAAGACAGTGGCCAGTAATAATGCCGACCAGCCGCTTGCAGTCAGTCTGCGTGAAGGTACTGAGTTGCTACGAGATTGCATGACCCCCTCATGATTTTGGTTACCTTGCAGGTCTGAGTTGCACGCCATCTGCACATCGCACCTTGCATCATATTGGAGCCGGAGGTATTGGGGTTGAGTATTTGATTGTTTGGATTGAAGTTGGGATGTCAACCGATGCTAACAGGAGAAGGCTAGCCCCGTGCTTGGCTAACGCGTTCGTCCTCTCGTTTCTTTCAATGCCCTTGTGACCCGGAACCCAGAAAACTCGGACCCTTCTGTTGTTGGTGATTTTGTACCTTGTTTTGGTGAATGAATAAATAAATAGACATCAGAGCTTTAACCGCAGCTTGGCTGTCTGTAAATATGTTGATTTCCTCACTTGTGGTATTTCGGGCGTGTGCTAGGTCTGCGGCTTTACGTATCGCAAAAACCTCCGCCTGAAAAATACTACAATAATTAGGAAGCCTGAAAGCTGTTTCTATAGTTGCATCTGTAGAAAATGTTGCAGCACCCACTCCGGCAGTTGTTTTAGTGCCGTCAGTGGTGATGCTAATAGCTGCTGCGCCCATTTGCTGATTCCACTCCTCCCCATCCCCCACAGTCGCTTAATATCCCGAAGCACAGAGTGGGGACCAAGTAGTCGGTGCTACCTGCGTTGCTGATTGCTGCATTCGCTGTGGTAGCGCAAAACAGTTGAAAATAATGGGAGAAAATAATGAGTATAAACTACCACAATCGATAGAAAATATAAAAAGAACTAAGAAAACTACCTCTTTTAACTTTCTACACATTATGGGGGCCTTTTCTAATTTCTTAACTACCAAAACATTGAGCATAACCTTGAAAAACCCAAGGCCACCTCACGGCAAAAAAAGGCAACTAGTCATGAGTTTTATTTTCTATCAGCACATTCTATAGTTCAGCACATGAACTACCTTTGAGGGGTACAATTTCTGTACTAGTGAATTCACTGGTACAAGAGGTTGGTTGTTTCCAATAGGCCTTTCCACACATGTATTCTTGATGCATTCAGATAAAAAAGTAGAGAATTCCCCTTGATTCTTCCGTCTCTTGCCCAGAAAACCGGTTTGAGGAGTGCATCAAGAATACAAGTGTGGAAAGGCCCAATGCGTCTGTTCTGTTCTGCTAGAGGAGCAAAAAATAACTCACCTAATAATGAATTGTTAAACTGAGAACTATTTTCTTTATAATTGGGTGTTGGCCCTGGAAGATTATCCTTTTCAGGTTTCGTTTAGACTAGCTAGTGTAATATTAGGGAGGGACTTCCGGATTTGTTTGCGTGGCCGGAGTCACAGGGCGGCGTAGGCCCTCACATTATCTGAGGTCAGAGGATGTCTGCCTTCAATTAGGTATGTCTCGTAAGTGGAGAAATTTTTCAGCGTGTGTGCTTGTGTTTATGTTTTTATCATCGGTAATAGCAAACGCATTTTGTCGCGTTTTTTACCAGCTCATGCTTGCGAGCCGTTTGTTCCTTTATGACCAGAGCCGCTTCTCCTGTGTTCAATTTTATATTGCGGCTATTCGACGGACGAATAACTCTTAGTGTCCCTTTTATGGTCTAGGAGCAAGTCGACTCCGTTTTTCTGGCGTATTACTAGCAAAGTGGCACACTAGCATCTGTCGGATGTGGACTCGAATGTGCTCCACTAATGCGCACTAGGGGTCTTTTCGCGGCCATTTTTGGAGCACTCTGTTCAAGGGGAATTAAATTCTTCTTTTATTTTTGCCACATTGATAGATGACTATCACTTTTTAGCTGGCTTTTCTCCGCACTCTGGTTTAGTTGAGATGTGCTGCCACCTTTCCAATTATTAAAATGGTTGTAATACATTGAAATTGCACGTAGGTCAATATTGTATCATCTTGGTGATTGTTATGATTAGTAAATACCGTCCAATATGTATAAAGTGATAACCCGATTTAACTATGTACATGTTTGCTCAGAAATTTTCCTGCTTTGCGCTGCATCCACTTAACTGCAGAGCGCATATCAAAACTAATAAAATATCAAGTGACATTATAAACAGTACGCGAATTCTATAGCTGTGAAGTATTACGAGGCTATTGCCCTGTTGCAGGCTTAGAGTGAAGCATTTCATTACATATATCGTTTGCTAGTACAATCTAACTTCTTATTTTTTCCATCGGCTAACAAACAAGTAAGATGGAAATCGCATCATGTGTGCCTTGTGTATACATATTTCTATATTGTTCTTAGACACATGTATTATGATGTTCCAAAAACCAGTGTTGCAATGAGTATAATTAAGAAGTGGTGATTTCTGCAAGAATCCATTTCTTGAATAGGAGGACTACAAGTATTTTGCAAACCCTTGAAATAATGTACACCTCACTGAAAACAATATTTTTATTGGTGTATGGAAAATTTCTCAATTTTCCAAAACAAATAAATGAAAGTGATATCAAATCCCGGCAACTCTTTCGTCGTTAATTGTTTTCCCAGATCATTTGACGTTCCCTCGGGTTACATGCCTGTATAGTGTTGGTACGTAAATTGAAACTTGCGGTATATAATCAAACACTTCCACAAGGGATAAGATCACAACATCAGCACCAGCAGTACAGCTCCCACCAGTGTTATGGTTATGGGTGCTGTAAAGATTGGATTACTAGAAATAATCTCGATATGTTTGCAGTGCTTTGTTGAAATTGAAATCCATCGCTTCCTTTTCGCCGTGCCGGGCATTGTATTGAGATTAATTAACTTGGAAGCAAGAGCGCACTGCAATTGTTGGTTAGAAGCCGCTAAAGCGCCTAGGCCCTTCTTAATCCATTGCAGCGTACGCGAACACTTGATGTGCCCATGTTCAATGAACTTCGTCAAGATCACGTTAGTGTTGTTTGGATATTTTGCATATTATCACAGACGACTAATAAAAGTAGATGAACACCACGTAGATGAAGAAGAAGAAGAGAACATGTGTATGATTGTTTGTTTACTGGGCTGGATGTATGCAAAGATCTTCGAATGGAGACTGTAATGAGATCTGAGATGGAAAACAGACGGACAATAATTTACAATGAGTTGTTTTCCTGTACGTTGAAACCGTAGAATTGCTAGCAAATGTGTTTAAATGTTTAATTGCGCACATATTATGGCGTAAAGAGGTCGCGAGTGCAAATTGTATGTGTTATTATGTATTGTGTAGACGTTGTACGTGAATCAAGCTTAAATTACAAAAAAACCTAATAATATGCAAAAATTTATAGAAAAATTTTAGTTGCTTGGTATGAAATATAAAAACAATTTTTTATTGATTTCGTTTATTTATATAAAAAGGAATTTGATTTTTAAGGCTTCCAACTAATACAAGCAAGAAAACTGCCCTACAACTGGTCGCAAAACAACTGATTATGTAGCCCAATAGGTAGAACACTGGCTTCTTGTGTGTGGGGTTCCTGGTTTGAATACAAGTTCGGGCAAGGGACCGCGCACGGAGCTTTAAGTTCGCCTAGCTCTGAATAGGTCCCTGAGTTAATCAGGGATTAAGTGAATCGTGAAACTAATCACTCCACACTCGTATTCACATTGATTCTAAATTTGTGAATGAAGCTTTCTACCAGTTTCAACCCCCTAGATCAAATAAAGGTTTTTTACTTTACATCTATAGACTTAATCGTGACAGTAGGGCTTCAACCAAAACGAAAGGTGGAGGAGTTGTTTCTAAAGCTTTGCACTCTGAAATGATTGTCACCACAGTTAGTTCGGAAGTCCAAGCAAATCTGCACCACAGTAGAGGGGCGACGGCCAATCTGCTTCGGCATCTCAGTCGGGGGCACGCTGACATCGCACTGATACAGGAGCCGCTTCTGTACAAGAATGTGGCTTGTGGATTCGGCACCAGCCTCAGTGTGTTCCAGCTAAAAGGAAGGGACAAGACAAGGACTTGTATTGTCGCCAAAAAAGAGGTGAAAGCAATCTTGATTCCGCAGCTTTGTGATGGGGATACAACCACAGTGTGTGTGGAGTGGGGGATCGCTGGTAGCGGCACGAAGCGGTGTCTGTTGTCGGCGGTCTATCTACCATACGACATAGATCCCATCACGCCCGGACTGAGAAGATTGGCAGTAGCGGCTATGACAACGGATGCTGTTATCGGCTGTGACGCAAATGCTCACCACGAAATATGGGGAAGCACCAACATAAACGAGAGAGGTAGGAGTTTGCTAGAATTTCTAACGTCAACCAACCTCAACATCCTCAACATGGGTAACAAACCTACATTTATAACTAAGAACAGGGCTGAGGTAATTGATATTACCCTGGCAACTCCAAGCATAATGAAAAGTGTCCACAGCTGGCAGGTTTATAACCTGCCATCGCTCTCGGACCACCAGTGGCTATGCTGGAATATCGGTTGTTCTGTTATTTCACCTAAAAAAGTACGGAACCCGAGAACAGCACAATGGGAAGTTTACTCAAGGAAAACAAATAGACACCTCAGAGCACTAGACGATCTGGAACTGACGAGTCCAGGACGGCTGAACGAGCAGGTGAACCGATTAACGGGAATCTTAGTGTCAGATTTCAAAGACGTGTGTCCGGAAAAGCCCGTAAGGAAGAACGCTACCTTGTGGTGGAATGGCGAACTCACAGAGGCTAGAGGTCGCACACGAAGGGCGTTTAACACCGCAAGGCGTTCCGGAAACGTGGCTGACTGGGATCGTTACAAGCAAGAGCTGTCGCTTTTCAAAAAGAAGATTAGACAAGCCAAGCGCGACTCATGGAGGGAATTCTGTGAGAACATTGAAGGAGGTACAGAGGCTGCCAGAATCAGGAAGGTTCTAAGCGTAACCCCCGGCGTACCTACGCTTTTGCGGAGGGAAAACGGGGATTGGGTGGAGGACCCGAAAGAGTGCCTGGACTTGCTACTGGAAACTCACTTTCCAGAATCAGCCTGCGTGACACCGCGTAGTGACGTACTTCGTGGAACCCACCGGGCGTCTGAGCGGCTGATCAAGGAAGTAGTGGACGAGGTCAAGATTGAATGGGCTATTGGCACATTCCGACCTTACAAAGCTACAGGGATTGATGAGATATCACCTATCATGCTTCAAAAAGCAGATAAGGCCATCATTCCCATTCTGCAGCGTATTTTTACCGCATGCCTCCGCCTCGGGGTAGTACCCGAGCAATGGACAAAAGCTAGAGTGGTCTTCATTCCGAAACCTGGTAGGTTGAATCATCATTACGTGAAGGACTTTAGACCAATCAGCTTAACATCGTTTCTGCTCAAAACACTAGAGAGGCTTGTTGATCTGCACATCAAAAGCTCGATTGATGTCGCGAGAATCTGTGTTGATCAACACGCGTATCTAGCGGGCAGATCAGTAGATACGGCATTACACAAAGTTGTCCGTACAATAGAAAAATCCTTACGGCAGAAGGAATTCACGTTGGCAGCCTTCTTAGACATTGAGGGGGCCTTCAATAATGTCACTGTCGCGAGTATCATTGATGCCTTGGCTCGATATGGAGTGGATAAAACCCTGGCGACCTGGGCATCTGACTTGCTCAAGAGCAGGCGGATTGAGGCTACCTTTTTGGAGGCCAAAGCGGAAAGAACAGTCGGTACCGGAACACCACAAGGAGGGATTATATCTCCCCTTTTCTGGATCCTGACAGTCAACGAAATACTGGAGAAGTTAAGGGCCAGTGGCTTTGAGGTAGTGGCGTATGCCGATGACATTGTGGTACTTGTGAGGGGTGCGTTCCCACAAACTTTGTCGGACCTTATGCAATCGGCGCTGGACCATATTCAAATCTGGGCCAGAAAAGTCGGTCTTAGGGCAAACCCGACAAAAACCGAACTTATGCTCTTGACAAAGAAACACAGGGTACCGGCTATTGCCACGCCTAACCTCAACGGAATAACATTGGAGCTTGCTGATAGTGTTAAATATTTGGGCCTTATACTAGACAGGAAACTGAACTGGGGGGCTAACGTGAAGCACAGAATTGGTAAGGCCCGCGCAGCACTTTTCGCTTGCCGGTCCGCCTACTCCAATACCTGGGGTCTTAAACCTAGGGCGGCCTATTACATATTCACATGTGTAGTCAGGCCGATTTTGGTGTATGGAGCGGTCGTGTGGTGGAAAGCAGCGGAGAGTAAAACTAATATCAAGGAGCTAACAACACTGCAAAGATTAGTTTGCATATGTATTACGGGCGCTTTAAGAACCGCCCCAACGGCTGGGTTGGAAATGATTTTGGGACTCATGCCCCTAGATCGATTCATCTTTAGAAGCGCAAGCTTAGCGGCGATACGCGCTAAAAGTTCTGGCATGTGGAACGATTCAGATCAGTGGGGCCACAGCGGTATTCTTATAGAATGCCGCAAAAGATTTGGACTCGTTGCAGAAGACACGGACCACATGAGCAAAATAATACATCTTGGCAGGAATTTCCAGGTCAAGATACCCACAAGAACAGACTGGAAGAAAAAGGAAGCTACCACCGATAGGGGCGCGTGGATTTACACGGACGGGTCAAAGACGGACACAGGAGTTGGCTCGGGCGTGTTTTCTACGGATTTGAGCCTTAACCTGTGGTGTAGACTGTCGGACCATGCTACCGTCTTTCAGTCTGAATTACATGCTATACGCATGGCAGTTGAGTCCATTAGCGGAATATCAACCAGACCAATGACCATTTGCGTCGACAGTAGGGCAGCCATTCTCGCTCTTGCGTCTTACAGATGTTCTTCAAAAACTGTTAACGCTTGCAGAGTGGCTCTCAATGAAAAGGCAAGGCATATTCCTATCCGGATTATGTGGGTGCCAGGGCATAGTGGGGTCATAGGCAACGAAAAAGCTGATGAATTGGCGAGGAAAGGTTCAGGAGCTAGCAACTGCCCCTGCATCACTGTACCTCGGTCAATCGCGGACGCCACAAACAAACTTGATGCCGCCATATGGGCCAAACTAAAGTCCGAATGGGAAAACAGGCTGGACTGCAGGGTGGCCAGGACATTATGGCCATCACCTGATCCAAGCAAAAGCAGGAAACTGCTCAAGCTCAGCAGGAACTGCTTGAGAACCACGGTCGGCTTGCTCACAGGGCACTGCCTTACCGCATCTCATGCGAAGAAAATGGGACTGACATCCAGCAGTTTATGCAAGAGGTGCGAGATGGAAGAGGACACCATCGAGCATACTCTCTGCGATTGTCCGGCCCTCAATAATAAACGCCTCAAAATTTTTGGTGCATACCACTTTCAAGGGTTAGCAGAGGTGGCTGGTACCGTCACGCTGAGTCAGCTGATCCAGTTTGGCGAAGCGGTCACTTGGCAGCTCTAAAAAGCCAGCGGAGGGTGGCAAATGGGCCCAAACTGGTGGCCTAATGCAAGCCGCGTTTCCCGGCAGCCCTCTTTACTAACCTAACCTAGTTCGTAAAGGTAGTAAATACCTCAAAAATCATTATTTCCACCGTATACTTACCACCGGACTCATCTGCAGAGAAGTACATAAAACAAACAGAAGAAACTCTACATATCTCTAGACTGTATCCAAAGGCAAATTATATTATTACGGGAGACTACAATCTTCTTGATGTAAATTGGGATGCAACATCTTGGGTTGGAAACTGTGACAAATATTTTTGCGTGATTGACACTTTCACATTCTTAAATTTAACTCAATGTAACAATATTTTTAATGTTTTGAAAAGAAGATAAGATTTAATATTTACATCATTTGATAATGTTTCAGTAGCTAAATGTAAATACCCATTGCTTCTTTTAGACATCTATCACCCTGCTCTTGATATAGAAATTACTATTATAAACGTAGAAATTACTATTATAAACGTAGAAATTACTATATAAACGTAGTCAGAAACAATATATTAATCATTTTGTTAACTTTAAAAAAAGCCAACTACGGAGCAATCAATTCTGCTCTGTTGCAAATCGACTGGTTGGGCGTATTCACAAATAAATCACTCAACGATATAGTTGACCATTTTTACAACATCTTGAAAAATATAGATTCGTTTGTACCTAAAAATCGCGTATGTAACAATAGCTTTCCCAATTGGTTTTCATCTGACTTGAAAGAAGCCATTCGTGATAAAAAGATCGCACATTTGAATAATAAGACTTCTGGAACATTTGAACACTACAAAATATTTTCTAGTTTACGAAAAAAATGCAAAGGGCTTCAGAAACAAAATTATCACTCCTATATGCAAAGGTTAGAGTCTCTTGTACCACAAAACCTGAAATACTTTTGGAATTACATCAAATCTCTTAATAGTGATAAATCATTTCCATCAAATATGTTTCTTAAGGACTTTCATAGCTCCGAACCTAATATCATTGCTACACATTTTTCAAAAGTTTGCACTAACTCTGTTAACAACCACGAGCCTCCTGAATTAAATACCAGTGTAAGATTATCTCAATACGTTATCGATTTAGATTCACTTATAAACAAATTGGACGCCGTTGACATTAGTAAAAGTGCTGGACCTGATGGTATTCCACCCATTTTCGTAAAGAATTGTTCACTTAGTTTAAGTAAACCTCTCTTATACATTCTTAATGAATCTTTGTCAATTGGCTATTTTCCATATTTTTGGAAATCGTCTTATGTTATGCCTGTTTATAAATCTGGTAATAAGTCTAATGTGGAAAATTATCGCCCGATACGCATTTTATCCGTCATACCGAAACTATTCGAGGGCCTGATAACTCACTTCATTTCACCAATTTTGAGGCCTCTATTAATTCCTAACCAACATGCTTTTTGTAAGGGACGTTAAACTATTACAAACCTTTTAACTTATCATAACTATATTAATACGAGTCTCGAATCTTTTCTTCAAGTGCATTTCATATATACGGATCTATGTAAAGCATTTGATAAGATTAATTGGGATCTTTTGACAAAGAAGATGAAAAATGTTGGTATAAAGCAATCCCACGACAACCCTCATATACGGGTATAGGGGTTGAAGCTGGGTAGAGAGTTTCATTACAATTTTGGTATAATCATTGCCGATACGAGTGTGGAGTGTGTGGAGTGCTCACTTTACCCCTGATATAAATCAGGTACCTAATCAGAGCTAGGTGAACTCAAAGCTTGGTGCGCGGACCCTCGTCCGAACCTGGATTCGAACCAGGGACCCCACACGCAAGAAGCCAGTGCTCTACCCACTAGGCTACTCAAGCTTTTAAAAATATTGGTATACATTGGTCATTACTTGCATGGCTTTTCGATTACATTCGTGACCGTTCACTATTAGTCTGCATTGATAATAATTATTCTAGTCAGTTTTACCCTTCATCTGGAGTTCCACAGGGCTCACATTTAGGTCCTCTTTTGTTCTTAATATTCATCAATGATATATCCTATATTTTCCAACATGTTGAGTTCTTATTATTTGCTGATGACCTCAAAATTTTTAAGACAATTGCTTCATTATCTGACAATTTATACATATTTTGCAGATAAATATAAACAATTACTTATTCTTACTGTGCTCAAATTGGTTTAGAATTGAATGTAAGCAAATGTTATTATATTAAGTTTAATCGTACATTAGCTAGATCTTCTTATGTCTATACAATGAACGGAATCGCACTACATTATGCTGACTTCACACAAGATCTTGGAATTAGATTCGACACGACGTTAAACTTCACAATTCATATTCATGAGATTACGAATCAGGCAACTCGAATGCTGGGTTTTGTTATTAGAAACACGCAGAAGTTTTACAATTTGAACACAATTAAAATGTTACATTTTTCATTGATTCGTAGTAAATTAGACTACGGTTCAGTAATATGAAATCCTTACTACAAAGCGCATTCTGATACTATAGAAAAAGTGCAGCACAAATTCTTACATTACGTCAACTACAAGTTACATATACGTCTAGAAAACTTAAGTTACGTATATTTACAAAATTTAATGAATATAAAAACATTAAAAGTAAGAAGAACTTATACTGATGCGATTTTCTTGGTCAATATACTTAATAATCACAAAGATAGATGGACGGCTGCCGGTGTGGCCAGGCACACGAAGGTATTCCTTTCAGAACCCAACCATGTGACTGCGGGATTCTTGCTCAATAAGAGCAGGAAAGTTTGCAGGGCCATGGTAGGTATTCTGACTGGACACAACTGCCTAGGAGGACATATGTACCGAATAGGTGTTGTACAGGATGACCTCTGTTCATCCTGTCTAGAAGAGGCTGACTCTGCGGAGCATTTCCTCTGTGAATGCCCAGCGTTTGCGCGTCTCAGATATCAATGCTTTGGCTGGGATGTTGCACGCATGCAGACGATAGCCTCTTTTCCCCTATCAGTGATCCTAGACTTTATCAAGAGGTCTGGGAAACTATGGTAGGCAGGGGGTAATTGAGTACAATGGGTCCTTTGGCCTGAGTGCTTAGAGGCGCCAATGCGCCTCTCCCCCCACTCGCACACACACACTTAATAATCAATTAGATGCATCCGAAATTTTACAATTGATTTCTATAAGGCAATCCGCACACGGGTCGTTGAGCTGTCGTCGTAGATGCGATATTTCTACGCTTGGTCGTCACAACCTATGTAAATCAATGGGTGACCGCTAACGGAGCGTTAGCCTATCGTGAAGAGCGAGAAGTGTAGTCGGTTCACGTTGAGTGCGTCTCAAGCGTTGTGCATTGCAGGCCTCAAGTCGAATGTCTAGTCGTTTTTGCAAGCGCGATGGATGACGGCAACGTACAATTCGTGGGGGAGGTGGGAAAATGCCCCGAATTGTATGATTTTACGACGCATACTGACGTTTTCTTGGCGACCCGTGTGCGGACATGATACGAGGATGACGGCACTCGTTTTCTCGCGAGCTTCACAAGTGTCAAACGCATCTCTCACGTATCGCATGGCTAACGACCCGTGTGCGGAGTGCCTAAGAGTTTCACCAAGAACTACACAGTTTAAAGAAATATTTGCCATGAATACTAGTAAAATGAATTATATACGTAATTCTCCTATGAAAAGATTAAAACGAATCGGGAACGAACTTTGGAATCATTTTGATTTATTCGGTATATAAACAACCTTGACACTTGCATTTAGAAGAAAGATGATTTCGGCCTGCATCACATTCGACGTCATTAGAAGCGTTATTAAAGTAGAATTCCTGATTAGAAAAATGGTGTTATATAACCCCGTAAGGAACACCAGGTCCTCTCATTTATTTAAGGAATATCCACACTCCACTACTTACGCAGCTAATGAGCCAATAAATAGATGCTGCAGGATATTCAATAGCATAAGTAATCTGTATTCTCCAACGGTCTCCAAATTATCCTTCAAATCCTCCCTTTTCCAAGCCATCCGCAGCCCTTTATCCTAAGCTAAATGTCAATGTTTTATTTATCTGTTATTCATTAATTGTTATTGATTTATTTGTTAATTATTTATTTTATTTTTCGTTTTATTTTTATATACTCATATTAATTATCAATTTTTTTTTTTTTTTTACTGTTTTAACTTGTACCTTGTTTAGTTAATAAATAAATAAATAATAAATTTAAAAGAATCGTTTACTATTTCAACAATTATATTTATATATATTTTTCTATTTTTACTACTGTAAAATTGTTGTAAAAGGACTTGGTCCGTGGACTTAAAATTAAATAAATAAAAAATAAACTTAGCAAGCAGCTTTTTGAAACCCAAACTTAAATTTCTAATATTTTTGCGCCCAACGTGGTTCAATTAGAATTTGCTGGGTCTTGCAATAACGAAATCGTCAATAACGCTTAATATCATGAGTGTCACTTTGCACATTTTCCCTAATCAGACCACTAAGCCCCATTATTGAAAATCTCGTGAAAAACGATACAATGATTTCTTTCCATTTCCAACTGTACCGTTTATCTGTATTTATTTTCCAAGTGTACAAATGCAGCACACAACTTGTGCTAGTTCAAATAATTGCGAACGTTATCGGTTCTGCGAAAGGCAAATCATAAATAAGATTAAAGACAAGGGAAGGTGATAAGGTAATCAATAGAGCAAATTGATTTTTTTCATTTTGTTTTCAAATGCTGAGTGGATGGGAATGTTGGTTGGATGAATGTTTAAATGCAAATTTAAAATGTTTTAAGATACATAGATTCGCTTGTATGTCACTATTCTCTAGTCACAGCAGGTAGGTACCATTAATTTTCAAGTGCTGATCATGCTTTTGTCTTGCGCATAATTTTTTGCCTGGTATCATTCATGATAGTTCATTATTCGGCGGGCTTTTTTTTTTATAGAAATAACATTAGTTATTGTTAGGAAGATTGAAACACGTAACCTTGAAATGATGATTGAATCATCTTCAATTTGTTATTGATTGTTTGTATGAAGCTGTGTTTGAATCGAAACATTCCATTATCTTGGCACAGGTGTTGACTGGTTCGCTGACTAAGAGCATGATATATTTTATAACTGAAAGGATCTAATTTATTCTAGGCTCCAGGTGAGCAATTGCATTTTATCGCCGTTTTATTTCAATAGTTTACGAAAGAAATTTTCAATGCAACTGGCTTCATTCGATTATTTTATTCAAAGATGCTGAGTGTAAATCTGGCAGTCAAAATATTTTATTTTCCGCCTATTTCAAGTAATTAATATTTTCAATAAAACAGGTTTTCTTTTTGCTATTTAATAATATTTTATTTGCTAAAATGATTAGTACGGTATTGATTGCAAAAATATCAAGATTAACAAAAACCTTTACAGTTTTAGTTAGTAGTTTTGCCTTCTCATGGCCTCCATAAGAATTTGCGGCTTATCAACTAGCAAATATTTGGCATTAGCTATGTTTAAAGTTCTCCCACATTATGGTTTCATGTAGTAGCACATCTTAAAATGAAATTATTCTTCACGGTTGTCAACTTCTTCATTTCATTTTTGGGGACAAAATGTAAATGCGATTGCAATTTTAGGGATCATTTGCACTTAGTGGCTGCCGATCGACAGATACCTGTTGACCGACAGAGTATTGTCCTCAGATGCACATGTGCAAAAAGATGCCCGTTGTGATGCCGCTGTAAAAGTGTCTCTCTTAGTCACTAAAATCACGAAATTATCTGCTTCATTTGATAAACCACACTATTCCTTTGGATTCAACCAGGGACAGGTGACAAAGATATGAGATGAAGAGTGCACCAATTGCTCCTCATCAAAGCAGGATACTGGCATATGAGATAGAGGACGGATTTCTCTTCATCCTCCGAGCCATGGCTCTGACAAACATTTTTGGACACAGCGTCCAACCTTTGCGCGTGCGGTCCTATGCATAACCCAAAACATTACGGGTTAAACCTTCCTCGTCTGACGCTCGTCTACGGTGACCAAAGACTGTACTACTATTGGCCCAGGAATTTCTATCGTTCTCGAAGTATTTTTGCCTGATGGTTGATTTGACCGATAACATCGGTATTCCCGTGAAAAATAGACTTCAGACATCCGGAGCAAGATAGCAAGCATCGCCAGATCATCGGCCTCATAGTTGTTTTGAATACCCCTTTTTACAGGTACGCAGATCAATTATACTATCAAATATCTCACCATTTCCCTCAAAGATGCACGGCATTCAGCGTTAATTATGGATACTGTACAAGGATGCAAAGGTCTGTGCAAGGATCAGAGATGGTTCTTATTATATCAACCTAACGGATCATCTTTTGTATTGAATATTAACCTTCGGTCGTCATTTGAATCACTGTTCGATGATTCTCGTCATACGTTTGATTACAATCAACGAATATTTGATTTACGTCATAATCAAATTCCCAGTACTTCTTGAGGATTTTCCGTACTGAAAATAATTGGCTTAAAGATGATTTTCCTGGTTCGAAACCCTTCTTAGTATTCCCTCATTGTATGTTCTCCATATAGCCGTTGTCGTTATTCTAACACATTGGCGAAAAGTTTGTATGATTTACGCATTGGCAGATTCTGCAATAGTTCTTGCAGCAAAATTTGTCATCTTTTTTGAATATTGAGCAAATAATGCTTTTAAGACACTTTACTGAGATTTTTTGCCTCCAGATATCTAAAGCATCGTCCCTGCATTTAGAAGTTCGGAAGAACTTTCATCAATATCCGTCGCTTTACGATTATTCCCACTTTTCCAGCTCGAATTCTCTGCATAGTGAGTTAATTAGTGTTGGTTAAAGCGTTAAAGAGTTAACTGTTGAATAGATTAAAAACAATCTCAAAATGTTGTTTGCGTCGTTTTTGTTAAAGGTGCGTTTGGGGTTTGTAATGAACCAAGCCAAATAATTTTTAAACGGTCTCCTCACTGCTAATTTTATTATGAAAATTCGCTCATAAAGATACTAAAGCAAGACGAAATATTAAATATTTGTGGTCTATAAATAAAATGTAATGCATTACATAGCATTCAGGATATTTGTGTGTTTTAACCCACCCTTCACTGATCGCCTGTGCAGCGACGGTTAGATTTTTGAAAATTGAAATTTATGAAGCGTTAAAGATGCATTCCCCTATGTTAACACAAATTTTTAGCGAATCTTGAAACTGAACTGCATAGTAACGGCTTATTTTCATAACTGGATTCAACAAAATTAAGCCATCAACAGTATTATTTTGTTCTTCAGATCTGACTTCAAGCTTGTAATAACATTTAATTTTGTAATTTGCATACCTTCGGGAATTCAATTAACGTGCAACAAAAAGCTTTAAGTTTTCCGATAAACTTTACCATGTATCTTTTATGGCATGAAATATATTTTCCAAGCTTGGGCTAATATATTTTCTTCCTATAAAGCTTTTCATGATATCTTGCAATGCAAGCTTTTTGAAGTATATATCAAAATAGATGCAAAGCAAATAAGCTGAAGATCGATATATTTTTCAAACAGAATCCATTTTTTTAAAAAAAAGCATAGATATGCTCATATATTTTCTTAGACAAAGGTTATGTACATATATACAATTAGTTGACAGAATCATTGGAAATTGGTAGAATCTTTGGTGGAAAAAGATAAGTAATAAAAAAAAAATAATAAAAATATGGAGGTTTATTCATCTTGACAAATTAACCTACTGTACAACGATTAAAAGGAAATAAATTCAAAATCTAATGTTTGATGAATTAACTCTGGGCTAAGGTTGAGTGATTAATTTGAAATAAATACTGAAGTTTTGAAAAAAAATTTTTTTCAAAATTCAGGCTTTTTTCTAAAGCAAAAAGATATCATTTGCTATTCTCTTAAGTCTTAAAGGTGAAACACCATTGACTTTCTGATGTTCCTTTTTTCTAGCATTCCTCCTTTGTACAAGACCGTCTTCGTGAAGTAACAGCTAATTTCTGTTACTAATCTCTCCTTCATCGAATGCCTGAAGGGAGTTACAGAAAAACCCTACTCTTTTTAATTTTTACAGCCATTAATTTGTATACTTATGACATCAAATTGCTTAGGAGTGCAATAATTAACTTGCAAGAAAGTAACGAATAGCTGCCAAAGAAAAGATGGAAAAGCTGCGCTTGCGGCTAATTCTGTCATTTTGGGTGTCCCAAAATGTTGCCTGGTGTCTTATACGGTTTCTGCAGGCGAAATATGCCTACAAAAAATTTGATATTGATCATTTTCCTAGCGCTGCTTTTGGTTCTTTTTTTAATATGTTCGGAAATTTCAAGCATATTGTTATTGTGTTTAATTAAAATTAAAAAAATTTGATGTGAGTCATAAATTTAAACAGAATTTCAAAGACATTATGGCCTTAGTCTAACGATAATTAGCTTTAAGCTTCATATTTACAAAAACCTTTAGTTACTGTTTTAGTAACTGTACCTATTTCTCCATTCTTCAGATGGTTTTTCTTTGAAAGTTGCTTTCTTGTGGATGTCCTTAATTGCACAGATCTCTTAGGTTTTAAGTCAAAAGTAGGCTCTCTCGTTCTTTATTCTTTGAAATTATTTCTTCTGACATTCTTTTATTGGAAGTACAGTGCAGAGAATTTCTAGATGAATGTCGTCCTTTTAAACTTCATCATCGGGAGTGTAATCTGGTCTCTGCTCCCCAGTTTCTGTTCGTGATTCAGATGACTTGTTTTTAACGTCTCTTCTTGTTTAATACACTCATACTTTAATACACTCTAAATGCAAGTAAGTGTTCAAACAGTTGAGTTTTTTCTTATTTTCTAATAGAGTTTGTTGTCTATTCTGCAGTCGTTCCATGTCGCTCATATACGAAAAATTTAAAATGAACATTCGTAGGGATAAACGAATGATAACCTATTTTTTATAGATCATTTAATAATTTACTAAATACTTTTATGGTAACACATACTGTTTGAAAGAAATTTGCAATAACACATTTGGCCTTGAATACAAATTTTTTTTCAGGATCGATGGGGTATTTTGGCATTTCATTTAAAATGATGTGTTTAAATTATGAACCAATTTTCAGCTCTATGCGAATTATTCCAATGCTTGAGCTTTTTTCCTTTATATAGACTGGACTATTAACATGATTCAATAAAGGAATGTATTTTACGATTACTGTTTTTTAAGAACATCGACTAAAGACTTAAGGCGGTATTCTTGTCTAGAGGCTCGATTTTGAGGTGATTTTATGGACGCAATAAAAAAAACAATTAACAATTTTAGTACACTTTAAAAGTCTAAAACTATATTTTCAACAAACAAACAAAATCTAAATTGAAGTACATAGGTCCAGGCCAGCGAAGTCGAGACTCAAAAAAAAAATTGTCTCCTGGTTGACGTGATTCCAATCTTCCTGGTGATCTGGAACATAAATTTTTGGTCCATTCTGAAAAAAGAAAAATATCGAATTATTCTGACGTAGGCTTTGATTTTTTTTTTGCTAAAAAACCTTTGGGAATTTTTCAAAAATTGTAGAAGTTTTTTTTCAAAAATCCCTACGTCAGACGAATTCTAATAGTGTTAAAAGAGTCTGTGCAAAATTTCAACGTAATCGGTTTCTTACAACTAGAGATATCATGGCAACCGTATCGAAAAAAGCAGTTTCAAGAAAAAACGCGTTTAAAGTTTGGAGTCTCATTTGGGGCAGTCTGAATCGTTGAATGGTATGCTTTAATCAGCGATCCCTGCCTCATGCAATGTTTCTTCTTTCACTTCAAAAGCGAGATTTTCTAAAGCTTTTTCAGCCATACGAGCAGTTCGAACTTCTTTAGAAGCGTGAGCAGCTCGTAGCTCGAAGCGGTTGATTCGTTATTGATCGCGTATGTTTGGTTGGCGTGTCACAACGATAACTGTAACTCCGAAAATAATTTGGATTTCCAAAAATCCTCTTAAATCTCATTTTTAAAGATCTCAACTTTGAAAATATGCAACCAAAAAAGATCGATTTCATCAAATTTCTAGACCAGAATACCCCCTTAAATCGATTTCACATTTGCTGCTTTTTTTTTGTGTGTTTATTTCTTGCAGAGTGTCATTTAAGCATTTTTCCGCATTTTCACCAAATATCTATATCTTTGAGATCTTGAATTTTGAAAAATACTTTCCAGTTACAGTTTCGTTGTTCAAAAACAGTTCTTATCTAGAATTTTTCCTATTTTATTTGCAAAAAATAAATCAAAAATATTTACAACTTAAAACATGTATAATATAAATAAGCAACGTTTAGGGAAAGACATAATATTGAAAAAAAGATACATTATCAGCCAGAAAAACTACATTTATAAGTTTACCACGTCATAAAGCTGCTTATAGAGATTTAAAGCTTGCGAAAAGATATATTTTCCATACTGAATAGATGGCGCCCATTGTGGGCTAAAATACAAATTGAGGATCCTTTTGTACCTTAATCCTTAAATGAAACATTTGTCGTATAGAATAATGTAGTCTTGATATGATGATTAAGACGCGAAAATTGTATTGAAATAGGTTAGGATTCATTTGTTTGTCTTGTGCAAAAATAATTAACAATATTCATATAGAAGTTTTTTTCCAAACTTTATTTTGTCTCATATACATTATACCAAAAAAATTTTGGTTTTATATAAATAAACGATTTTTTCTTTATATTTTTCAGGTAAGTGAAAGAAACTACTAGAAAGCTACACAGATTTCATTGTCAAGGTCTATCTTAGTAAGTAAAATATATTAACAGATAAAATCTAAAATTCCGCTGATTAAATTTTGCTAAGCTTTCAAGAATAAACCGTTCGTTGAAAGTCCACAGCTCACCTTAACAAGTTAAATGCATTTTAATTTATTGAGCAATGTTGGCCTTCGCGGGCATGTAGAAATATATTTAGATAAAAATGCGGATCTTAGTGAATATGGTCGGTCATGAGCCATATTTCGTGTCTCCTAAAGTTTTCTGAAAATCTCAATAAAAATAAAAAATGGTGCTACTAAAATAAACTAAGCTACAACTTTGATTAAATTTCCCATATCATCCCAAGAAAGTTTTTAAATTACCACCTAGCTATTACAATGACCGATTAAGCAACGAGACCAGCTATGAACTCTTCTTATTATTCCAGGCATTTTAATAAAGCGGCTTAACACAATAATTGCTTTATTACTTCGCCGCTAATAAGCCCACTCCTATTCATGTTTGCGATGATCACGACTGGTATTGTTCAGCGGCATGCAATAAGTTACACTTTTATGCACTTTGGTAGCTATCTCGATATTCGTGCGTGCTGTTTACCTTTCCTTGCCATTCCTCCTAGCCATTGCTCCGTGAAGCAGAAAAAAGAAAACTGCGAAAGATCAGACCATATTAGAAAATCGCACTATACATGGATTTCCGTCTTTCACAGGTCACAATATTACTTAAAAGTAATATTATTGCTCAAAATCTGACTTTTCTTCGGTCTGTCTGGCCGATTTTCATCACACGGCGCTGTGATCTTCAATCTGACCAGGTATTTGATGATGCAGACATAGTCATGTACTTATGGTATACATGCTAGCGTCTTGGATCTAGTTTTCATTAATGTCTTCCCACACCTCATCATAAACCGGCTCGTTGATGATGATGGTGGTCTTCACGGCATTATTTTTAATATATGTATCTCAGGCTTGAAATATTTGAATAAGACATTAAGCAAATATGTACATTATTACGCACTGGAGTACTGTATTCTGCACTTACTAAAATTTAAAATTAGTACGAGTAACTTTAGGCACATATAGTACATGCGTTTTGTGTTTTTTTTTCTGGATATTTTATCACCGTTCTGAAGTCATATGGCTGTACCAATAAGTATCAAGTTGCCGTAAAAGGCCTGCTTGGTTGCTGAGTCAGACTGGACAAAGCCCCATTAAGCTGTTCAACTTGAATTTAAAATAAGTAAATGATAAGTAAATAAGCCTCGGCAACAAAGAAGCAAGTAGCGGCTGGTATTTCTGAAGCATGTGTCACTTTTGGGATGCCAAATAGTTGAAAAAAAAATTGAAGATTAGATCTGATCCTGTTCTCCTTCAGTTGAGGTTATAGGAATATGCACAATGGCAGAGCACATTTCTCAAAGACAGTATAGTATTTAAATTTTCATGTTCGAGGACATGTCGTTTCAACGTTTTTCTTTTCTTTTAAAAATATCAAACCCCAATAATGCAGGAACATTGCAGATATTTTATAAAATAACTATGAGACTTACGTGTGCGTCCAATAAACTTTTGAAACTTTTGAAAAGTATCAAAGGTTCGTAAAACATGATACTTTTGATATTTAACATACGTTTCATACGCTTGTAACCTTTAATTTTTCTTAATTTTAAATTATTTATAATCAATTATTTTCCCTATTGAAAAAATTTGGATGAATTCTTCCCATTCATATGTATTTTTTTGAACATGGGATAAAATTATACTCGCTTCCGAAAATTCTACTACTGTCCATACATTCCTGAGCATGCCTGTATTAAACCTTTGTTGAAAAAAATAACCTTCTATAGTAACTGGCGCTGAATATTTTCACGTTCCGGTAGATAAATTTTTCGACCAATATACGAAATAAACCGTGCTCTTGCGCGACTGAACTTCGTCGGTAATCGCAATTCGTATAAGTACTTTTTGCGACGATCGTGCATTTTCAAATGGTTTGTGCTGAAAGCGAAAAACACGTTCAAAGTGTACCGACGAGTCTGCCTCTGATATCTTTTGTAGATGTAGTGTATCTGCTCATGCTATCAACTGTTGTATGCCTGCTTATATGATCATATTCAAGCAGTGGCTGGTAATCGGTTTTCAAGAGCCTGGAACGAAAGTTCATCTTTTTGAGAAGATAGTGATTTGTTGGAATTGGAGTTTATTTTAAATAATTGATGCCAATTAAAGGATTAAAAATAGCTTGCCTTTGGATGTGTTTTGAGGATACTTTTGAAAGCATCAAAATATTTTTTCAGTGGTTTTAAGTTTCAAGTTTCAAGGTTGCAACAAATTTCCACAAAACATGGATTTTATAAAATTTAAAAGAACTTTTTTTTAAGGATTTATGTCTAGTTCATGCACGGTTACATCGAATCATCAATACAGGCCCATATTTGGGCAGATGGTCGTTGTGTAGAAATACGTTTCAAGATTTATATCGAGAAGAAATTCAAATAGATTACCTAAAATAATTTTTGTAAGGTGATGATAGACTTGAGGGTTGTGCCTGTTTGGCTAATGGCTCGAAATACTGACCTTTCAGATTTCTGATTGCTTTAGAGTTATATTTGATAATTTAGCTTTTTGGCTGAGTTGAAATGATAATGTGTTAAGGGATAAAGATACATTAGTGACACTTAAAGATGCTTATGCTCAAAACTTTTCATTTATTTTACAGTACAGCTCATTTCTTTTTTTTACAGTACAGCTACAGTACAGTTTATTTCGAAATAAAAAATGATACAACGTAAAACAAAAAAAAAACTTTCAATAACTTGTCCTGCTTGTTATTTACTATTAAAAACTATTCAGCAGTTCCAAACGATCATTCACATTCTATATTTTCGAAACCAACCTTCGTATTTGTGCCCAAAAAATAAGTATTCAGTGTGAGAGTTAGCGCTCAAAGAACTTGAAAAATAACGAAAATCCTTCAAACCAACGCAAAGTAAAAAAAAGTGATGAATTGAATCCATATACAATAAGATAAACGTTGTAAAGTGAATTTTATCACAGAGCTATAGAACAGAATTTCTCGCGCCCAGTGTGGGTGTTACCCCATATATAAAATAAAATATTTAAAATATTTCGATTTGGTCTCTGTAAACTGAAAACTACCAATATGTATGCGAACATATAAATTTAACACTGCTACTCAGCTACAGGATACAGCATATAACACTAGTCAACTATTTTGACATTTTTTTTTTGCTTTGAAATCAAACTATATTTTTCTTGCTGACTTATTGGTGTACATTCTAAATCAGAAAACTAAATAAAATCGGTCAGGTCCAGGTTATTACTTTATTTTTTTCCTTTATTCACACGATATTGTATTTTGTTTTTTTTTTATTTTCTATTTTAATGGTAGTTTGGATTATCATGTAAACATGTTCAACAATAGTTTGCTAACATGCTAGGGTTCCATTTTCCTTGATACCGCTTTCCCATGGTCCTTATGTCTTGTTGAAATCGCTCCTCATGTTCATCAATAACTGTACCTAAATTGGGAGGAAAGAAATCCAAGTGGGAATGCAGATAAGACTGAAAATCAGTCAGAAGATAAGAATATGAGTTCTCCACGGTCAGTTGATTTGGTGTTAGGTTAGGTTAGTGAAGAGGGCTGCCGGGAACGCAGCCAGCATTAGGCCACCAGTTTGGGCCCATTTGCCACCCTCATAGACAATCACACGCATTCACACTTACAGCCATGGCACTGGCGGGATTCGAACCCGCAGGCCCCGTAGCACGCCGCTTTTCGGCCTGACGCCTTAGCGAGCAGAGCTACCGGGCCCCCTGATTTGGTGTTACTCAAAAAAAGTTTTCGCAACTTTAACAAACGAAAGCCATGCCCTTTTACCAACAAATTCAGTTTTTGGGGTTTATGTCTGTCCCACAAAAATTTCAGCTTTGATTTTGAATCACACTGTTTTGGACATACATTTATTTACAGATATTGAAACTCTTGTCCATTTTTATCCATGGTTTTCACAAAATTGTTCATCAAGCCCAATTTTATATGAAGAGATAGCAATAAAATGTTCCCTGGTTCAACAAGACGAAGATTAGACATACTTTTCTGACTAGGTATGTACTCAGTTCTTTTTGGCTACTCTTTTTGTACGTAGTGTTTATCTCGAGCTCTGCTGCATGCGGCCTTATATACTAAAGAAAATTACAATAAAATATTTGTTTATTCGTTACATTTGACCATCACTAACTTCTTTCTTTGTTTAACTTTTTATTGCCTTCCTTACTGACTCTTTTGCTTATAATCGATTATCCTTTTTATCCTTTGACTCGTTCTTAATCATTTTTCATCTGTTTTTCAAAGGAAAACACGCGAATCAATAAATAAAAAGGATAATTGATTACAAAGAAAGGTGTCGGAAAGAAAGTTTTTTAAAAAAACTAAACAAGGAAAGAAGTAATTAGCCTTAAATAATCTAAAGTAATGAAAACAACAAATAATGCATTGTAATTTTCTTAAAGATTTTATGTATTAAAAATCAGCAATGATAAAAATATTGAAAAATTAGCGGTACTTTGCTAAACCAAAACAACAGCTGTCATAGCTATTACTCAAAATTTGGGTGGATTAACAAAAAATACCCAAAGCGCGCATAAATGACAATTAGATACGACCTACGGGCTACAACCTCTAAAAAGACCTCCATTTTTCAAGTGAAAAACTGAACTTATTATCTTTTGATAGCATTTTGTAAAATATTCTTTAAATGATTTGCTAACTAATAGAATCCAAAATATAAAAGTTTCATTTCAGAGCGAAAACTGTGGTTGACTAGTATAATTAGTATATTCTATTCATTCTGCCCAAATCTTGAACTGGCCATTGATATGTATTTAATAAATAGTACCTATGCTGTGCCTTTTGCTAAAAAAAATTGTTCATTCAGTTAAAAATATCTGGTGCTTGCCACAGTGTGTATTGTAAGTGTAAGATGTGTTCACCTTTATCGCATCTCATATTACAATAAATGACATAATGTATGACGTCACAGCTATTTATTTATTTGCCAAACAAGGCATCATATTATATACATAATGCAAGAAATAAAATAAAATATATAAGTATTTTAAGCTGATATTTATTTGTATTCAGGCGAATTAGGATGGGAAATAAATAAGTTAAGAAGTTAATAGGGCCTTTGTCAAGTTATTTTTCAAGATAGATTTGGTGATACCCGGAGAATAGTGGTGACTTACACTATTGAATGTTCTACACCACCTATTGATGGGCTCATTATACCCATAGACTGTAAGATGCTGGTATTCCTTAAGGAGGGTTGTATGCCTAGTTCGTCTTATTTGGTTGTTAAATGTGATTTTGTTAGAGAGAGCTGCTATACTAACTGTTCGATTAATGATGTCAAAGGCTAGGCGTGTGTTCATTATGGTTCTTCTTGATGAAAGAGTCATTAGGTTTAAAAGACCAAGTCTCTATTCGTAAGAGGGAAGATTACTAAAGTCGCATGGACTATAGAGGTGCCTCAAGGCGGAAAGTAAAAATTGTTTCTGAACCGATTCGAGCCTGTCGCTGTGTAGTTGAAAAGCTGGGCTCCAGACTATGCAGGCATATTCCAGTCGAAGCCGCTCTAGTGATGTATATAGAGATTTAGTAATCCAAATGTTTTTGAACTCTTTAGCGCACCTCTTAATGAAACCTAATTGTTTGCTCGCCATCGACAAGACTTTGTCGAACTGCAAGTTAAAGCACATTTCGATATCTAGGGTCACACCTAAGTCTATAATTTGTTCTACCCTAATACTTTCATTGTTACGGAGATAGTATGAATTGGCTATGACTTTATTTTTCGGAAGAAACTTATCATTCGACACTTGTCGACTTTGATATTTATTTTATTCAGGTGGCACCACTGTTCGAGAGATACAAGTTTTGATTGGAGAAAATCAATGTCCGTCTGCGTGTTGATAGTGTGGTACAATTTCAAGTCATCAGCGTAGAAGAGGTGTGGGGTATCAAATAAAATCCTAGTTAGATCCGAAATGAAAATATTAAAGAAAAGAGGGCCCAAATGACTGCCTTGCGGTACTCCCGACAAGGCAAAAACTTTGTTTGAAAATTTTCCTTGGAATTTAACAATCTGAGCTCTGTCACAAAGATTAGATTTAAGCCAGATATACCGAAAGCAAGTAATATGTGGGTCAAAATTTGATGATTGACTCTGTCGAAGGTCTTGCTGAAATCAGCATAAATCGCGTCAAACTAGTTTCCCTTTTCCATCTCACAGAGGACATCCGAAACCAGTATCATGAGATTCGTGGTAGTTGACCTGCCTTTTCGAAGCCCATGTTGTTGTTCGTTGAGAAGGGGGCTTATTATGGAAGTCAGTTGATCGCAGACGAGCTTCTCGAAGAGTTTGGGGATAACTGAAAGAATAGCGATGCCTCGATAGTTGTCAATAGATCGTTTATGGCCGCTTTCAAAAATAAACGTAAAAGCTGTTACTGAGTTAGTCGTGAAGCTAAATTTTGACTTGTCTCCATTATCTGGTCATTCTTTCGAGCGAAAATTTTGGCAATGGAGAAAAGCATAGACACTGCTCATTCCTGACGCATAAAATGTCTAAATTATCAATTTTTGATGGATTTTTTCATTGCAAGGACATTTTTAGTTTAGTTTTCAAATTCAAACACCAAATGTCACTTTTTAGCTCGAAAGAATGAACTGCACATAGTGAATTGGCGTGAAATGATTGGAGATATGTGTTAATACCATCTGCATTTCATTTCGGAAAGCAACGCCAAAACAAGACAGTACTATACTTAAAATATTTTTGATTTGCACAAAACAATCTGTCAACTAGGAAGGAAAATTCAGTCGTTATTGTCACTGTTCTGTCAGTGAAAGTCAATTGCTAATTGTATGACTGTCACTTTCATTTATAGTTTGCCGTGAAAAATTCATTTTCTAACAATCATCTGAAATAAGTGTACAGTGAATCTATCAAATTATTTATAATTATTGAACGCACGTACATTTAACTGATTATAAGTGTAACGATGCGCTGCCTAGTATTTCAATTAATCTTAAACGCTTGTTGTACAAAATAATAGTCTTTCACGCAAATTTCCAATGAGATTTGAAAATTTGATTCGCTTTTAAATTAAATGTAATGCCTCCGTTCAAATTCGACACTCTGCAAAAACATTCATGACTTCAAATAAGTTTTCCTCCCAATCGTTCAAGTTTCGGAAACACTGCCAGCTCTAGCTCAGCAACGAGCTTATGATCAACCTCAAGTCTCAGCAGCTGAAGCTGAAGCCAATCCATGGAACTGGCTCAGCAACAATGCTGCAAAATGCCGCAAGTTTTCCGCTGTCTGCGGCCGGGAAAACCAACCATGTTTCAGTTGGCTTGAGGATTCGATGCGCTCAACAGATACTTTAGTTCGGTTCGTGGTTTAAAATTATAGTGCCATTTGCGCCGTCGCGTAGCTTCATCTGAGCTTCAGCCAAACAATAACCGACGACAAGTGAGCAGATTCTCAGTGCATTTGTGTAACCGTAGCGCGAAAAATTGGAATATATTGTCGCGATGCTAATGCACAAACAATCAACTCTCGCGGTCGCCGTGTTGTAAAATTTTGATTCCGTTACATAAAAATAAACCTGTGCGGCATGTGTTTTTATATGTAACTTGTGCAAATTGATGATTTGTGAATTTGTTTGCTTATGATTATGTATCCATCACAATGAAATTGATATAAAAGTCTGTATAAATTAACGAAAAATCTTATATAAAACTCGATAATATTCATGAAACAGTGTTTGCGAAGAAATGTTGATCATGTTCGTGTTTTTCGTGGTGAAGTGTATCTGATTTCATAGATATCGAGTTCTTAGCGGCCTGGCCGGCCTCCTACTCTATTTGGATTAAAATTTGCTGCCAACACTCGTTTTGGTAGTTTCTCGAGCGTGATGACTCGTAACAACATCCATAATTTTAGTGTCGAGTAGCGCTCTCAATGCCTATGTATTTGGCTCAATCTTAAATCTCTCGATACATTCAACCTTGCTGTAGAATTAGTTACAAACACACCTACAACGCGTACTGGTGTACCTGCGCGTTGATGTAATTTACCGTGCTTGGATTAAATTAAAGCTCCATGAAATGTCGTCATGAAGCTAAAGATCAACTTCATCAACAACAGGTTTGTTGGAAATGCGCGAACAAAAGCAGAGCAAACTTATCTGTCGGCTAAGCCAAGGTCAGAATGAAATACTCGTATGGATACGGCTTTACAGAAAAAAAAAATCTGATCATCTAAGCCATGACTATTGACTTTTGCGGTTTTTCTGTATCTCTTGTTTTTTCAATCAACACCATTAATGGATATGATCATCCTGTTAGTTTCGACATGAAAAATCTAAATGGTATCGAGTATCCGTTGCTTGGGCATGGTTGCGCTGCCTCGATTTCAATCAGCAGTCGACCTTCAGGTTTAATTTCAAAATTTTTTTGAATCTATAGATGCACGAAATCTATAAGATACACACATGTTTTCGTACAATTCTGCATACGCTGCATGATGAATATCATGCAGAACTGCAAGAACTAGTCTTTTGGCAAATATTCGGCAGGCAGTCGAGTGGTATTTTGAAATATGTATGTATCTTGTTGTGGTTCAACAAGTTTACGACTGAATTATTTTGAAATGTCACCGTTTATTGCCAACAAGAATATTATTCATGATGATGTAAGACGTTGTATTGAAAATTAGAGCTTGATTTTCACATGTCGTAAAATTTAATTTTGTCTGATGCTCACCAAACAGGAAGAAGAATATATTTTGATTTGAAATTGGACGGGATGTGTGAATGGAATTTTTTTTGTTTCTATCAGGCAGAATTTTTTTTATGTTGGAACTCGCTCACGTATTCTCTCGATAGTAGATAAAAATTATCTGTGAATATCTGTGAAGTTTGTAGTTTTGGGTGCGTTTTCTTTGGAATGTTACTCCATATTTATTTTGGACTTTTGTGCGGATATCTGAAAAAGTTGATGAACTATTTTAAAAGCATAAAATCTACAACCAAATAGAGAAATTCCATCAGATAAAAAATTCAATGAAGAGGTATTTCCAGATTATATCCATATATTATATCCATTCTTTTCGACAATTTTCAATTTAATAAGCTTGAATATCAAAGATTTTCAACGAGATCAGGATCCTATTTTTGCATTCTTCTTTTTAAATTAGCATCATCTTGGGCCAGATGCGTTTTATTTAAAAGCTGTTTAATGCTTTTTTCATAAAATTGATTTTTTAACGGCGCAGCTATAATTACACAACTAAGTCATACAGAGAAAAAAATTTCCCCGATGATGGTCTGTTGGTTCAGATGTTATTCTTTGATCGCCCAGCCAGGATTGATTGGTCGTAATGTAAAATAAAAATGTTGTCCAATGTAAACAAAAATTGAAATAGATTGTCCGCATGACATGTGTTTATTTGGCTTTGAAGCAAAATTATGACGATAGCATCTGATATTTATAGCTTTATAAATTCAATCGTTAAATGGTCATATTTTCAGAAAATACTTTTAAATTTATGTCAGTTGGCAAAATTTGCCAAATTTAAAATCTATTTAAAGAGCCTGCATTACACACAATAATATGTTGTGGCGATTGGGGCAATATTTTAATGTAGGAGTTTGTTTTCAAAAAACATTTCCTTTATTGTTCTCATGACAAAACTGATCTTGCTATTCTGGCTGAGCCTTTAGTCAAGTGTGTATTCAAGTGTGTACAATCTGTAGAATAAAAGAATAATAAAAATAATCGATAAATATCTAGATGATGGGCCACGAGTCAGAGGGAAGCAGAAAAGGGTTGAAGGTAGTGTGAGTGATCTTATCCGACATTATGAAAAACGAATTTTATTTTTTAAATTTAAAAATACGCTTCCATCTCCCCGCCTCAACTTTCTAACAATTAAAAAGGAGCCACCCGACCTCTTTCTTCCCCTCCCACCTCCGCACTCTCATATAAGAGATAGTTCCATCATTCAAACAACACTGTTTCCTTGAAATACTCCCTCTGTGTAATGCATTCATAGCCATTCTAGGACATGTTTTTGATATTGCCATAATGGGAAATTTCGATTTACGGATTTTGTGCATTTTATACATTATTGTGCAACGTTGAATTTATTCAAAATTTAATCGAGATGCCGTTATTTGTTTTTTTTATGTCGATTTCGCGTTTTACGGGAAACAGTTTTATGTCGGAAGTGCAGAATAAATGTCCGTGTAAATCGCGACACATTGGTTTTAAGATGTCCCGGAAAAATTTACAAGCAGGTTTACCCTCTAAACTGTGAAAGTATAAGCGGACGTTTAAATTTTCTGAGATGTTGGTTGCATGGTTTTCTGGTACGCACTTAGGTTAGGTTAGTAAGAGGGCTGCCGGGAACGCGGCCAGCATTAGGCCACCAATTTGGGCCCATTTACCACCCTCATAGACAATCACACGCATTCACACTTACAGCCATGGCACTGGCGGGATTCGAAACCGCAGGTCCCGTAGCACGCCGCTTTTGGGCCTGACGCCTTAGCGAGTAGAGCTACCGGGCCCCCCTGGTACGCACTTAAGTCTGGACTAAATTTGCCGGTTCATTGCTTATGATGTAAATCTCCACTATCACATGTCATTAAACTTGAGAAAGAGTTGAGCTTTCGAAAGAAACATTCATTGTTTTGGTAAATTTTTGTCGCGAAACTTGCAGTTTTTGAGTCAGTTTGAGCAAAAAAAAAACTAAAATCAGCGGTCTCAGCACTCTTGTCGAGATCGACGAAAGTAACGTCGACAAATGCAAAAATTATTGATATCAGCTTGTAAATAGGCAATGGGTTTTTGCGGTCCGTACCATGAGGCAAGTGAGGTGTTTGTATTTCTCGTTGACAAATGAGACAAAGAAACACTATTGGCAGTTATTAGTGATAATATTGATGATGGCAGGGTCATGTGCTCTGATTTTTGGCGTGCAGATGGTCTCGGAGAAACAAGCTATCATCACTTTACTGTTAGTCATTCAATGAAAAAAAAACACCAGAGCTGCCAGTTGGATACCTTCGTATCATTTTGGATACGAATCAAGTTTGAAAAATTGAAATGATACGGTGATGTTTTTCTTTAAATGGATACTTTTTTCATAAATTATAATTTTCTTGCTAGAAAATGTGTGCTCAGAAAATAGTTCATAGTTCGATTTTACCATTAGATCTGTTACATATTATACTGATCGCAGCGAAATAGCATCATTTTTTTATGGTTGATTTTTACATATGATATACGCATCATAGGTTCAGCTCTGGTCCACATTCAAAATATCGAAAGTTTAGGGAGGGATTCAAGAGATGGTGTGCCCCGGTTCGGCTGTAAAAGAACCCATTGGCTCTCCACTTCCTGTGCACAGTGTAGAGAGAATTCGGATGGCTTCATTCTGATCAACTATATTCTGATGGTTTTCTTCAGAAGATGGTGGGAGGTCAGATGAGTTTATTCTGATTATTTAAAAGTTAGGGGGGAAGGTGAAGGCATAGAGGCTGGAAGGAGGTCGGATGCCTACCGCTTTATAAATTAAAAAAATAAGAAAATATTTGGTTTTCATCCTGAAAACAAAAAAATAAGCCACTTATAGGCTATTTCAAAAAACAAAACGAAGTGGTTACCATACTGTTGCAACTTGCATAATAGCCACTGAATTTTTAGTGTTGTTTTTGGTTGTTGCTTTCCATATCAAAAAGAAAAAACATGAAATAGTAAAGCAAATTTGTCTCTAATTCATTTATTTTCAACCTTGTGAAATTGTAAATTTAAAATAAAGATGGCTACTGAAAAATGATGTTGTTAGAGTTAAAAAGCAATGAAAATTTGACATTAGCCATGAAACAACTTTAAGCATCGATATTTCTGAATATCAGATGCAACATATCTAAGGTATTCCACGATATAAAAGCATATCGTATTCCAAAATGAAATTTTGTTAAATTGGGATTAGACTCGCAATTTAATTAACAGTACAGAGTGTTTTATCATATCATCAGCTGAAACATTAGTTGACAGCCGTTTTTGAAACATTAGTTGACATCAAGTCGCACTTAGACGACATAAAATTCGTAAAAGACAACATCACTAGTTTAAATGACAAGTATGACGCTATTCTCGGTAGAATTGAGAACCTCGAAAACAAAACCAGACTGTCGAACGACTCGGTTATAGACTTCTCACCCGCTGAAACAAGCTAATCTGCAACTTTTGCCATATATTTATATCTGTTAATATCCTGCAGTCGCTTAATGACAAGATCTTTTCGACTCTGAGTGGCTGCGCTACGTCATCTGTAAGCACAGCTTGTCGCACTTCGACTTGCCAGACTGACGCTTTAAAAGATCCGCATGTCGATCGTGAAAATAGAAAACTTAAGTAGACCACCTCTTTTTCAAGCAGCCCAGTCACAGGTGCCACTACATCTACCCTAGTATCTAGAAAAGCATCGAAAAAAGAAAGGGGGATAAAAAAATTGACAACTCCCCAACAGGTGAAAAAGAGGCAGAAATAACGAAGATAATTGGTTCGGAAGCATTTGAAAATGCAGAAAAGGAAAGAAATGTAAACCTCCTCACATACGAAACAAATATCGCTCGCTCAGTTTCTGCTATCTCCGGAGCTGAAACTTTTAATTGCAAACACAATGGTGTAGTGCAGCCTCGGGTATTAATTTTATCAAGACTTGCTCCAGCTTCTACCTCCGACGATATGAAAAACAATTTAATTGACATCCTACACCATTCTAAAAAAAAATTACCTTCTGACTGCATCTCAGTTGTGAAAATCGGTCAACATAATCGGGTGTCATCGTTTAAGGGTCATCGCTTCAGATCGCTGCTTTAATACCATCACACAGTCCAGTTTATGGCCACTGAACGTAATCTTCCGTGAATTTATACCAAAAAATTATACCACTAAGTCAGGTAAATCGCTGCCAAAAAATGATTCGAAAACATTTATTTCCTGGATCGCATCTTATTCCGAATGCCGTACCCAATGCGTATCCTTCCGTGGCGCCCTTTCATCAGAAATCGATGTCATATCTGGTGTTCCTCAAAGAAGTCACTTAGGGCCTCTACTATTTCTTTCATACATAAATGACCTCCCATCTGTTCTGAAACATTCGGGAATTTGACTATATGCTTATGACGCCAAAATTTTTAAATAGGTATCTAATACTGACGACTGAATGGGACTTCAAGCTGACCTAAATAGCCTCACGACTTGGTGTGACACTAACAAATTAGTAATTAATATTGACTAGTGTACCGTTGTTTCAAACACGCGTAATATTAGTCCGTTGAGCTTTGAATACTCTTTGAATAGTATTCCTTTAAGGCATTATGACAAAGTACTCGATTTTGGAGTACTTTTGAAATGTCGCAATAACTTTACTTGTTTGCCTAATGCCCCGGTTCGCCTCAGATTCCTGTTTTTTCTCTGCTTTGGCGAGCCTGTCGCCGCTCATGCAAATTCAACAGAAAATTTTCTGATAGCCGAACCAACAAAGACTTTGCTTTGGCGAACCTGTCGCCGCTTATGCTAAGTCTTTCCTAGCGCAATTCGTTTAAAAGAATTTAAAAGAAAACAATTCTTTTCGTAAACTCGGTCGCCGCTTATAATTTGGCTTACCAGTACTGAATGTTCTTTATTGTTAATCATTCGATCTTTTATATCAATAATAGTACAGTTATAACAAATTCAAAATCTGCGCGAATCAAAAATAATTATCTAGTTCCGAGGATTTACCACCGCGTGCAATTAGGGCGCTCTAGTCGCCATCTGTGTATATGACATTTCGACAAGTGTCGAAACGTCAGTTTTGTTTTCAGTGTACACAACACTTTTAAATAATGCTTTTACTTTTTACAATCATATTAACGCCATCTTATTAATAGCTTCATCTACTTTAGGATTTGTGAGGAAGTGATCTAAAGAGATAATCGAATATGCGTGTATAGTTTGGGCGCCTTGTAAGCAGGTGTATGTGGACCGTATCGTGTTCATTCAGAAAAAATTCTACGGTTTTGTTTCTGTGAATTTGCTTCGTCAGATCCTCTTCGCTTGTCTTCTTACATTAATCGACTTAGAAATGAATCGACATGGATACACTTAATAACAGACGTGAAAATTTCAAAACCATCTTTTTTCTGCTACGCTCCTCACGGGGAATATTTCTTCTGAATACATTTTAGGTTTATTTGGCCTCAATACCAAAGATACGTCAACATTTTATCTGTCCGTTCGTATCGGACCAACTACGCCTTCAATGAGCCCGTTTCGCCCATAAAAAGAAATTTTAATAATGCATACAATAAATTTGGCTTTAACATATGTCTACCATCTTTGAAAAAGAGCTTGGCTAAAAATAGTAGTATTGAATTGTTTGTCTGTTTTTCATCCGTATGCAATTTTACTAGTCTGTATTAGACGAACTTTTTGAAGAAATAAATAAAAAAAAATAAGTCATATGTCAAAAACTGACATTATATTTAAAAGGACACATCAGATTTCCAATGATAAGCGGGAAAGCAAGCTGCTACTTATAAAAGTGTTCCTTAAAAATATATAAATTTATAGTTTTTGTAGAGCATTCAATGCTAACTTTGCCCTCTTCTCTTCAGGTTTCTCTAAATCTACCTTCAAATATAACTTGACAAAAACTCTTTTTACATTCAACCCGAATAAAATATACTTTATATAATAATTCGCAGAAAAATATATAATTTATTAACCCGAATAAAATATACTTACAAGAATTAAAGAATAAGTTAATAATATTTTTAGTAAATAATAATTAATACAGGGACATTTTACGCAGATGATAAAGGGAAAAGATGAATGAAAAGTCTTAAGCTCTAGATAATCTGAGTTGACTTCACTGACATACGAGATGTTTCTGTATTGCTGTCCATTTTTTTTAGCACATTAATAGCTGTGTTAATGAGCTGCTCAAGGTTGAGTTAGGTTGAGATATCTCAGTAAAATATGTTTCAATTTGCCCGAAGTTGCTCTGATTTGTGTTTCATAAGCTTGTACTAGCTTGAACTAGAGCAATTCAGAGCACAATTTCGGCTCTACCTTTTTTGGTAGAGCAAGTTCGGGCAAAAAACCAGCTGTTTGTCAATTGTCATGGAACCAACTTTCAACAAAAAATTCTGACTGAAGTAGAGTTTTTTATTAATGAATTGACATGCTGAACTTTTGACAAGCGATCAACTTTGAAAATTGCCTCAAATACTCTATATTGCTCGGCTTGTTTTGAGATGCTCTGCTCCTTTTGAAGGCATTAAACACAACTAGTATTTCATTGAGCTTTTTTAATTTTAAGTAAAAGCAAGTAGATGTGTATAGTATAACAAGTATATATGTATGTACAATTTGGGATAAATATGTGTAGAAAATAGTCCATGCCTGGAAATTGGTTAGGACCCCTTGGCTTCAGTTAAGTGGGGAAAAGTATTTTCCATTTATTTATTAATTTTTAACTGATGTGTGCTGAAGTCACCACAAAGTGTTAAATTCATAGTTTTTGAACAGCGATTTGATGACTTCTAGAAACTCAGTTCTTGTTCGTCCAGTTTCGTTCCAGTAAAATGAGCAATAACAGTGAAGCCCAGTAGCTGATGATTTAATATTTTAGACATAGTAAACAGTAAAAATGAATATTTATTCAAACAAAATTTCCAGCACAATTTAGCAATTTTCGGGATAACGTACGAAACTTAAATCGAAAATTCAAAATATTTGCTCAATTTTTACTGTTACATGGTGTGTTTTATTTTCATTGACATTTCACTGGACTATCTTATCTATTCAAGCTCGTAGGATTTCCACTATTTCTAAACAATAGACAAATCTTTTTGTGATGGTGAAAAACCTGGTATTCATTTGACATTTTCAAATAATTTTCCAACCAAGCGAACTTGTTTCACAAGTTACGGAAGCCGAATAATCTTCAGGTGACTTCATCGACCGTTGTTTGAAATCACACCAAAAACAAGACATCTTATTTACACCCTTCGAATTAAGTCATCTATGTTTCAACTAAATTAATGGTTCGTTACTCGCTCGTACATCAGCACATAGTTTTACTTCTGAGCCAACATTTTCATGCTCCCTGAAAAAAAAAATCCAATAAAAGTCATTGAAATGCATGTAAATGCCACTATTGTATAGGTTTTCACAATAATTTACACAATTAGATGTATTCGTATACATTTCCTCGATTCCATTGTTAAGCGCGACCGCAGCGGAATGAAGTGATGACTACACCAGTTGCTTTTGACTTGAGTTGAACTGAGAGCCGGTGGTGGTACAAGGTGAACAAGTTTGTCTGAATGGATGACCAGTCAAATGAACACGGACTACGACAGCCATACCAGGTGTATTACAGATACTCGTAGAGATAATAATTTATGGAAATTTTATGTTGTCAAAGTAACTTCCACAAGCCAACTGTCGACAATGTGGTCCATAAGTTCGTAACACCGATACGATGAGTATCATACTTTAAAAAAAAAACTTAAATGTATGCATGCGCTTATAAGTTTGGGCCTTCGATTATGTCAGTACGGTTCCTGAGTTCCATTCACGACCATTGTAGAGATACAAGCAAACAATTTACGAGATGCCATTTTAAAAACAAAAATGTTTTTAATACCGCTTCGACATATCTATGCATGCATGTACGGAAAAAACTATGGAGAAATCGTTTCAATTATCGAGGTTACAGTTTATTACATGAAAACGGCATTTGTAATTTTATTGTCTGTCCGAAATACACAATAATAAGCCTGCGATTATTTTCCTTAGCATATCAAATAAATCTATTTGATAATTGAAATAGATAATCGTTGCGAATTCGGACTAGATTGATAGATTCGGTTTTCTAACCAACTAGAAAGTACCAGCATTTCTTAACAATCCGATGACATGTTTTGAAGCTGTCATTACTCAAATAAGCTGTTAGTGAGTGTATGCACTTCCTTTTTTTTTAACAATAATCCGTACTCAAATGCATTTTGAATGCAAATATCTGTAGCTCGATAAATTGATTGTATACTTTCACATGATAAAATATTTGGAAAAAAGTAATAACTCACAACGAATGGTTTACACCCTCCGCCTTCAATTTCAAAAACATTGACTTTCGTCGAATCTGCAAATAAAAACTTTTCCATCGCCCATCCAACAACATATTTCCATTATTTTTCCACCGATCGCAATTAACAACAACTTGATTGCCTTGAAAATAGAAACATAACATCGATCAGTTTACGGTCTGAAAAACAAAGAAAATTGAAATCTTCCGGTCTCTTCGAAAACACTTCCACAGCACACATTCACGCATTCGGTGTTAACCATTAATCACTCATCGTATCTTCGACGTCAAGTGCATATGTTAAATATGCTGAAAATGAATCAGTGTGAATTATTAGCTATTGAAATATTAATTCACCGTGGCAGACTGAATTTTATCTATTCGAGTCTTTTACGCTTTTTCGTGAGCATATTTATTTTTTTCGCAGGCAGTTGAGGTATATTTATTGGTATTTATCGGAAATAATGCTCGCATGGGATGGGGAAGTACATCATGGTCGTTCATTAGTTGTTAATTCGAACTATCAAGCTTTCCAAATGGACTGTATTGAAATATCAATTTAGTTAGTACAGCCAGGGTCAGATATAGATTCATATTTTTAGCATTGTTGAATAATCAAAATGCAATGAAACGATTTTCAAGCGAACACGATATGTTTCAGTTGAGATAGGTCAATTGATTTCTATGTTAGTGAAAAATAGTTTGAACAAGATTATGCGAGCTAAGTGGCCTACATTAAGCCATAAGACTTATCATGTTACCAAAAGTGTACAGATTGGGCTATAGCTACCATAATTTGCTTTGGTGGTTTCACAATAAAAATCACAATTAATTGCACCCACACTGGGCGCGACTTTATATGAACGCAAAACTCACCATAGACTGAGCTAAATAATCGATTTGTAACAGCGAGCTTCTAACAAACTTACTTCAGCTCGACGCAATAAAAAAAATTGTATTACAGAATGATAACTGAAAAAGTTGTTTTGTTCTTTCAGTTATCCTTCGGTAATAAAAGTTCTTTTGTTGCATTTTTTATTGTCTGGGACATGATAGTGGCCTAGAAGTATACATTCTTGATCAGATTAATTTTGTAAGACGTGAAGTGTCATCTGAAAATAAAAACTTTTTTAGCATCTACGTGTAACGCTTTCGTAGATTTAGTGCTTAGAATGTCTTTGGTTATATTAAAATAGAAATTATCTACAGAACAAGTCGTCGATTGAGCATAGCCTTGGCAAAATTCTGTTGGAAAGAAAGAGTCAAAATGACAGCAAGGCGGTGTGGCAAAATCGGCAAAACTTTTTGTAGTTGAAAATTTCACGAACCAAGGCCAGTTGCTGAAATAAGAGTTAAGTCAGAACACCAAAGATCACAGGATGTTCGGAACTTCTGTAACTTGTTAAGATAAAATTAGCAACGTGTTCAACTGCTTTGTTAACGTCTCTATAGGCATATTATTTTGATTTTGTTTTTTGCTCTTAAGACTCACAGTTAAGCAGAAAAGTTGGAAAAAGGAGACCAGTACCGGGAGGTTTATTAATAATAGCTCCAAAATAACTTTGTGGATATCTCTCAAAATACTAGTTCTCCTCAGCAAATATTGTTTGATAAACAATATATATAAAGATGGTATAGCAGATGGTGTTCTGAGGTAGTTCTCCCAAACTTCTTACAATTTAACGGTAAATAAGTCACAAATCTCTTAGGGTGAGGATTTTTTTTAAATATTTTTTATCATAAATCAAATTGCACACATTGCATAAGCATAACCAAACTACTACCATTCGTTGTTAAAAAATTACAAAAATTTATAACACTTATCAGGAGCAATTTTCTCGTTTGAGAAAATTATTCCGTTTAGTGTTCTCATTAGAGTTTGTCTGCGAAATGCCTGGTTTCTTTTATTTGTACATAAGATAAACTATTATTGCTGTTCTTCCAATTAAATATCATTGTGATGGAAAATAATTTAATCGACTTGATTTTTGACCTTCATGAACATTTCAAGATCATTCATCACATTCGAAAAAAATGCAACTTGGAGCTCGTGAACGTTAAGATAGGAGCTTGATTTCAACTAAATTCACATATTGTCAAAATATGTGTCTCCTAAATCCATTAGCAATTTTTTTAGCTGGTGACAGGTGTCCATTTGCACAATTCAGTCTCATGCATGTGACCTAGAAATCAACTTCATTTATAAATTAATTTAAATTTCATTCGCAAACATGCACTAGAAGCTGCACAAGGCATAAAATTGAAAATGTGCAGTTTATGGATACTGAATCGTTTATCTAAGTTGACGTACTTTCAAGGTATGAATTTAGCTTTTTTATGTTCACCCTCAAATCGTTATAAGCGAATGTATTTTCAAATTATATGCTCTGCTTTTAACGGAAGTTTGATAAATTGCCTGTCGCATTCAAATTGAAGCTTTGATACGTTTATATCAATCACTTCCTCTGACCATATCACATGCTTCATCAAAAAGACATTGGAACAAATGCAAGATGCATTCCATAGCAAAGTTGTGTTAGATAGCGGGTCGGTTTTGTCAAAAACATTAATCACTGGTTTGAAAGGCTTGTGATGCACTTTCGAAAAGTGAGTAAGAGCTTATAGATAATAAATTCGCACTTTTTGAAACTGGAGAAACTGCCAATAAGATGAAATGGCCGGGAATGTGATGTGGTTCCAAGAGGATGGTTCCATACAACTAACACAGCGCGTGAAACAACTTCACTCAAAAAAATTTCATTTAATAGAATCGAATTCAAATCAAAAGTTGAAACACTTTTAAATTAAAAACGAATCTTACTTGAATTCCACTTTATTATAAAAATTTTATTTTCATATCAAAATTTTTCATCATTGAATGAAAAATAAAACATTAAAACAAACAAGACACACTTTGATACAGCGTTATTGAAATGAGGTCAGATTATTTGAATTAAAAAGAAACTTATATGGCGCCAAATCATATTTGAAAATTTTTGATTTGGCGTCATATACGTTTCTTTTTAATTCAAATAATCTGACCAAATTTCAATAACGCTGTATCAAAGTGTGTCTTGTTTGTTTTAATGTTTTATTTTTCATTCAATGATGAAAAATTTTGATATGAAAATAAAATTTTTATAATAAAGTGGAATTCAAATAAGATTCGTTTTTAATTTAAAAGTGTTTCTACTTTTGATTTAAATTTGATTCTAAAAAATTTTAAGTGGGGAAATTTTTCTGGGTGTTCTAATATGCCTCCGGCAGTCGTGTTGATGATGCCTGCTCCAGTTAAGGTTTTAGTTTGCATTCTGTTGTCATCAGTATTGGTTTTAATTGCTTTACCACAATTTTCCACCAAATGCAGATATAAATACAATATTTCAACATTATTAAAGTTAATGAATATTGTATCTTATTTAACATTTAAAAAAAATTTACTGCAAATTCGATTAATTTACTAGCAGTAGTCGATCGCCAATTTACCTCATCGCCCATAAAATAGTATAATCATGTAACTACAATAACGTGACCAGACTCTTGATTTGATGGAATCATAAGACGCGGTCAATCGATTAACGCGGCTGTACGTACTCGTAGTATTATTTGCCAAGCAAATCGCAATGAGCATTGAACTCAAAACTAACAAAGTTACCTTAAGAGACTTCTTCATCGATTGTCTGATTACATAAATTCCGTGGTGGGTGAGATGAATTGCACACTGTTTCTTGCGGTTGAGCGAATGCACTAAACACTCGCTGCTGCAGTCATTGCCCATGGAAAACCGTAACGAAAATAAGTAGCTACATTACAAAAGTTACTTTAACCTGCCTTTCCTAGTCTGTTCAAATCGGTTGCGGTAAATTAGTTTTTAAGGAAAGTGAAAGTCTTAAACAGCGAATTTGTGGATCAAGTATGGATATCTACTTGCTGAGAGTTGCTATCGAAAAAAGAGAATGTCAAGTATGTGTAGAGTACGCGTATGCATTCTGTATTGTGCGGATTATGATGAAAGCATGAATATTGTTTGTGAATAGATGACAGCTTTGCATGTGATTTTTCCTAGAAGCGCACGATATATTGCGGCTAATTATGGAATCTAATTAAAATATACAAACTTAATCGGTGAATTTATTTAATTCATTTTGAAGAAACAACTTCAGGTGATGAAGCAAGCAGAACGTATATTTTCTATAATAAGATATGCGAACGTGTTCACTTGCAAAAAGCTGCATTAAAGTAAACTCGAACGTCCGTAGGTGTTTGTTAACTATCCGGTTGACTTAATAAATGTTGAAAATAGATTAATTACCCGTCGGTTGTAGACACGAGTGAAAATTTAACGTATAAACGATAAATTTGTACCTACTTGTGTATACTTTTCGAATAGAATCGTTAAAAAAAATTATTCAGCACTAAGTTACAGATGCATTAAGTTCCATTTGCAATTATTTCCATGAGTCACTCCTATTACATACGTAAGGTATGAAGTACTAATGTGAGTATGCTGCCCTACTAAGCATAAACGTTCTATCTACATGTTAGTTTTCGAATCCGGTGTTAACTCAAAAATGAGAAAAATGCAGATAGGACGTTTATGCTTAGCAGGGCAGTATGCATCCAACTATATTAGACAGGTTTTTAATCGAAGTTTTCTCAAAAGTTTTCGAATACTCATTTTCAACTGCTCGCTGCATCAAAACAAATTAAAATCTTATAAAACGAAAGCTCTGCTCAATAAGATCGTTGAATTAAAGTACCTACTCACTATGAGCGTCTCTTATATTTTCAAAGTAAAAACGTCTGATTCATCTTTGCTTAAGTAAATACAAGCGCAAACGTCCATTTGATCAAGGCATTCAAATAATTTTACGTATTAAAGAGATGATTAATGTACGTTTCTTATAAAAACCAGTTGATATACAGCCGCATATATGCACGAGTAAAGTACATACTTGCAGCCATGCACGATAAGTGCATTAGTATCTGTGCCATTTCCAACTCAATCAAGCCAATCAGATTATACTTATGCAAGAACGCACTTAGTTAAATGCACTCAATCGGAGTCTTTTCAAGTAGATGATTCCCAATCGTTACGCACGATCGTGACCATATGCTAATGTGATATATTAAACGATTCTGCTAACTTCTGCTTCTGGAATTTGATAGCTTCTGTTATTCGAATTTAAGATTTCAAATAGTCATCATTGTCCAAGTTTTTAAAGTGCACAAAAACTAAAAGTCTATTGACCGTCTAAACCTTAACGAAAAAAAATAAAAAACCAACAAGCACAACTATGACTAGTATTTATCATGTCTAACAGTATCTTCCAGAACTCTGGCCAAATCAAGAACGAGCCATAGTATTCCCCTATAATTTTCCATTAGTCGCCAAACGTCGATCGCCCACACAACTGCCGTTTCAAAGTAACTTTTTAAACAAGATATGCACTTATACCTGAACACTATCAACAACCACACAAAGAATCTTTCAGAACAACAAGCCAGCTCAGACCCACACACTAAACTTCATAAGTGCCATTCGAAACCGGATTTACTGCTTATCGCGAACTTGAGAAAACCCATTCTTCTCGTATAAGTTTGTACCGTACACAAAAGCTGTAGCCATAAAACAATAAACAAGACCATTTAATTTAATTTACAGATTCTATTGTACTCCTTCCATACATTTGCATACTTAAGTCCTGAATCGCCGCCAAATTACACATATGTATGCACTCTATCGTGGCATAAGTTGACCTTAACGCACGAGACTAATTGCACTATTATGGTTCGAGGTCAAATGAGGCTAAACGCACCATCTATTCATATATGGAAAAAAAAGTAATCTTCGTCCAGAGGAAAACTGCCTCGTCTTTCGATTTTCTTAATTGCCCGCCATTGCATCTTTATGTTTTTTACTCACTCTTGCATGTACGCGTCCACGCTATTAGTAATCAGCGTTGCGTGTCTTGCAATTTTTCAACAGAATGCAAAAAAGAAAAATGAAAATCTTTATCGAAACCGAAATCGAAATAAAACAACTGGAAATCTAGTTGAAGAAAACAAAAAAAATTATTATGATTTTAATTCGTTAATAAAACAAATATAATAGTGAAACCGACTAAGTGCATTGTCTGGAAATTACTGTAAATTCGCACTGCTTGCTGTATCATATCTAATTCGATTGAGTTGAAATGTGGTGGATTTTATTGAAGACATAATAATTGAGAGTGAAAATGGGAATATTGCTTCTTCGTACGAAGAGTAAATGAACTTTCTTCGTAGTTGTGGATAATATGTTCATAATAATAACCGAGCAACGGACTCTACGGCGACATTGATGACGTGCATAGCGCTGAAGTGAAGATTTTTGCATACAATAAAAATCGCAAGTTATTATGATTACTTATTCAAGGAAAGTCCCATACAGTTAATTACCAAGTTCGAAAGAGTATACTAGTATTGCCTGCTTGGTGCAAGGTTCCGTTATTATGCTTTAATTTAATGGCAAGCTGGCGTGATGATTTTAATAAGAAAATTGGTTAAGTGTGAGACAGCTTTTAAATCTAGAAATAAATAAATGATAAACAACACTGGGAAGATATATTTATTCATTTCCATTTACTAATACATTTTTTCTTTCAATAAATTCATCACCCTGTCTTACTTTTTAATACAACTCACAAAACTTATGAAAATATTTTGAAACACAAGCAAGAGATTGAAACAGAAGGAATAAAAATAAACGTCTTAAAATGTAAAAAAACTCTAGCGCACCTGAACCGCTAGAAACACTAATGTTCGAAGAACAGTAGAAGAATCGTGCAGGTTTTGAGTGCATATTCCACCACATGTGCTGCTTATTACGGCCAAACTGTTTCAAATGCCACGTTTTACTTTGGTCTCAAGAATGCATTATAACTCATATGGTGGAAGGTTTCAGATATTACCACTGGCATGAATTTCAACGTTTATGAGAGCAAAACACGGGTTAATTATATTCGTTATCAGTTGCTTATTTCACATAATTTTGAAAGCAGCATCTCATATAACATCAATGAAGAAAATGCTCAGTGCCTGCAGCACTGTAACTGAAGTTGGTGTTTGGGGCTGCGATCCGAAAAATTTGCAGAACTTTGCGAATTGAAACATTGATTATTTATTTTAATTGTAAATGTTTCCGGTATGAATACTAACTGTAAGTGTTTATTGATACAAAAGTAGCACAACCGACTCGTGCTGGCAACCTTCTGCCAGTACCAAAGCCAAGAATATATCACATCTGCTTCACGTTGTTATATTACATTCGAAGTTAAAGGAGTATAAAGAAATTTAGAGTTACCTGCAGCGAGTTTTTTCAAATAATCGAAAGCTTAATATTTGCTGTTTATTGTCACTACGATATCATTACCATTTGAAAATTCTACTATAAAACCGGCAAATAAAGATATTGCAATTAAACACAAAACCAACAATAGCTGGCAACTCTATCGTGGCTTTCCAACCAAATTTGGCCTGAATAATGTTTATGACAGGTTACATTAATTATATGAAATTCGTATTGATTTCATGACTGCACTGGAAGTTATAGTGCAAAAAGTTTTATTTTCCTGAGCGAATTTTCAAAACCAAAGACATTAAAATTACCATAGCTGGTAGCACCAATCAAATTTTTCAACCAAATTTCCACCAAACAGAGATTAGAGTTAGGTTTAGCTACTGTGTCAATTTCATGAAAATCTGGTAACTTAGCTGGAGTAAACGTGAAAGATGAGAGGACTCAGTGCAGCACTCAAGCATCGTAGGGACTTGTTTACTTGCAAATGGTAGTATTCCCGCGAGCTCGAAAGTGCTTGTAACGTATCTACTAAGGAAGATTGTAGGAGGGCATGAGTGCATGATAAGAGCAAGTAGCATTTAAGTTGTAGTTTTACATTATGTCATATTTTCGAGAGCTACGCTTAATGCTAAAAATATAGGTTAACTGGGAGAGGGTTACCGTTCTTGTCCGACATGCAATTTCCAAAGTTTTATTTTGAAACAGTTTGGCCGTAATAAGCAGCACATGTGGTGGAATATGCACTCAAAACCTGCACGATTCTTCTACTGTTCTTCGAACATTAGTGTTTCTAGCGGTTCAGGTGCGCTAGAGTTTTTATTATTTGAGAGGATACTCCTTGCCAAGATCTATGAATAAGATTGATCGCGTCCAGAATAGTAACAGTAGCTGTTGGTATCTGAAA